>CM044003.1:65630682-66299432 GCA_024085815.1 Flaveria linearis | reverse complement strand
AAAACCAGGTGGTTGACACACATATATCTCTTCGTCAATGTCTCCATAAAGAAATGCACATTGACATCCATTTGATAGACTTTGAATTGCTTGTGGGCTGCATGTGCCAAAAAGATTCTGATGGTTTCAAGACGAGCGACTGGGGCAAAGACTTCGGTGTAGTCAATCCCTTCTTCTTGAGCAAAGCCCTGGACTACCAATCCGGACTTGTTTCTTACCACAATGCAACGGTCATCAGGTTTGTTTTTTAACACCCATTTCATGCCAATTGGGCATTTGTTTGGTGGAAGATCGACCAAAGTCCACACCTTGAGTTTCCTAAACTTTTGCAGCTCTAATTGCATCGATTCGACCCAGGAAGGGTCCTAAAGAGCTACATGAACATTTATGGGACAATTTGTGATATAAAAAAAGAGAATAGATAAACATTAATCAATCCATATTGACTACGTGTCCGAACTCCATCATTGATAGATCCTATGATTTTATCATGTGGATGATCTTGTAGGGTTTTGAAATCGATAGCCATGGGTAGGGTATTTATGGATGGTTCGCTGAAGGATTGTTGATGGGTAGTTAAAGGTGAAGTCGATTAAGGTGATGGTAAGGTAGAGTGAATTGGAGAGATGGGAGATGTCGGTTGAGATGTGGTAAATGTAGGGGATGAGGGAAGGGATGCTGAAACAGATGGAGGTGGAAAGTCAAATGATGATGAAGAAGATGCAACATCAACTGAAGTAGCATCATTTGAAGATGTGGTAGGAGGGGCTAGAGGTTCGACCGGTAATGGAGTTGGAGGAAAGATATTTGTTTGAACATGGGAAACAGACGCATCATCATCAAAAATAGGAAGATTAAACGAGTTGAACACCGTATCGGAGTCAAAGAACCATGCGGGTTTAGATCAAACATCGGAGGAATTAGATTCCTGCCAATCAACATAGAAGGACTCTTGAACAATACGTGTTCTCTTGTTATATACCCGACAATCCTTTTGAGAAGAAGAATAGCCAACAAAGTAACATTCGTCAGACACGACACCAAATTTGTCTTCTGCGCCTGTGTATTCAATAAAGTGCATGAGCAACCAAATGGTCAAAAGAAGTCAATTAAATGCTTTCTCTTATGAAATAGTTCATAAGGAGTCTTCATGTTTTCCTTGACTATCAACACCCTATTTAGAACATTTGAAGCACAATTCACCACCTCAGGCCAAAAGATGATGGATAAGGAGGATTCAATCAACATTGTACGAGTAGCTTTAATGAGGGTGCTATTCTTTCGTTCAGCCACACCATTCTGTTGAGGGGTCCTTGCAGCACTGTGTTGTCTTAAAATTCCCTTAGCGGCACAGAATGAATCAAAGATCTGATTTCTGAATTCAGTACCGTTGTCACTTTGGATTGCCATAACCTTCCTCTTACTTATCGTTTCAATCGAAAGGATTAACTTCTGTAGTTCCTCAGCAGTCTCTCCTTTGTCAGCAAGAAATCTCACCCAGGAGTATCTAGAAAAATCATCTGTAACCACAAGACAGAAAGATTTCATAGCAATTGATTTAACACTGATTGGGCCAAACAAATCAGCATGTAACAACTTGAGAGGATTGGATATGCTATTTTCAATTTTTGGTTTATGTGGTTTTTTATCTTGTTTTCCCTTGGCGCACACCATGCATTTTCAAAAGTCTTTTAAAGGTAATCCCCTAAAAAGATTGTTTTTAACTAATTTGTTTATATTTTTAAAATTAACGTGGCCCAGACTGCGATGCCATAAGAAAGACCCAGAGGTGGAAGCTTTGGACAAAAGACAAGTGGCGGTAGACGTTGACTCCTTTGAACTCATATCAAGAAGATATGTACAATGCTTTCTTGGAGCCCGCATTAGTACCATATCATCTGGAATATCAATCTCAGATTTCAAAAAGAGACATTCATTGGACTTGAATAAGACTGGAATGTTTTTATCACAAATCTGAGAGGCACTCAACAGATTGAACGCACGCTCAGGTACCTAGTTGACTTTCTCTAAGGTAAGAGAGTCGTTGGAAACTTCTCCTTGACCAATCATTTTCCCTCATTTCTTGTCGCTGGCGAATGCGATGTAACCTCCAATGATTATTCGGTTATTTGGTCAACAGATCTTTGAGTCCCATCATATGTATGGAGCATCCACTATCAACATGCCATACACTATTTGTAACTTTAGTGGATGTCTCCTGCAAAAATATCAAAGAAAAAGTTAACCAGGTGAAATAGGATCCCAAGTTTGAACAACTTTGGGTTTAGGAGTAACAGATTTCTTACAAAAGAAATCATTAACCAATTGAGTTAACCTATTCCTAAAAGAATTTCTTTTAACATGTCTATGATGAAGCTGAGGACAATGCTTAACTACATGATCATCTTTACCACATCGAAAACAATGTGGTTTTAATCTAGGTCTGTTATGTAATAAGGTTGGGATTTTATCAATGCATATTTCCTCATCACATTCAGACAATCTAGAATTAGCGTCACTGTATGTCTCATACATGTCTATAGATCTGCTTTTATTTGAAAAAGAATGATTATTTATAGAAGAAGATGTGATGTTATCTGAGATAAATGTGGTATTTGTACCACTTGTACTTGCTTTAAATGAAGAAGTGACCCTTTGATTTGACATATAAATTTTAGCTGGAGTAAAAGACGGAATAGGGTGAGAAAAGAATTTTTCAATGCAATTAATTTTAATTTCCTCATTACACTTTATAGTGATATCAGTCACAAGATTAACACAATCTAAAGGAGTAGCAACATCACAATCCACAGGATTAAAAGATGAAATAGAAACATCACTAGAACATAAGGAAATAGAGTCTGTTACAGAATCACTAGAGACAAAAACAAAAGTTAAACTAGATTTATGATCTAAAATAGAATGTTGAGATTCAGGTGTACTAAGGCTAGAGCATCCAAGCCCGCTAGTCGGTCCATAATCGTAGTCCTCACGAACATGCTTACGGTTCACACCTTCTAAACCTACAGACATACTGTTAGTATCTATTTGGATAAAATCATTAGAAGGATGAGGAACAGGCATAGGTGAATAACAGTAAGTACTAGGAGGAGGATAAACCCTAGCATTTTCATATCCCAAACCTATTTTAATCCTAGCCCCCATTGAGATTTACATAAATCGTCATATTTCATTCCGATATAGTCCATTTATCAAGCTTTGACTGAAGCTTGCTTGTTTCAAACTCAGCAAGAGCAACCCTTTTAGTCAAAGTGTTGATCTGAACATTTCTTTCCAAAACTATTCTTTATAAGTGATCATTCTCCTTTGAAGCCTCGTTTAATTTAACAAAATATTTAGACTCGTTTATTTTAAGTTCCTCATTAATTCATTTCAAATCCTTTTCATTATCAATCAATAAATGATTAGCTTTATAAACCCCAAATAACCTAATTTTGCAAGCTGAAGAACACATATCCTGAATTACCTCATAGGGAAGTCCCATCACCACCTTTTCAGCTGCAAGAGCTTTCTCGTATTGACACACCGGAGTACTCAACTTGTTTTCCTCGACAGTGTTAGTAGCATCATCTCTTTCTTTTTCTAGCTTAGTGGATTGACTTCCTTCCTTCCTGATCTCCTCCATATTACCTTCTTTCACCTTCTTATCCTCCTTCACCTCCTCAGACACTTCATCTTCATCCTTAAATTCCTTGAATGGATCAAAGTCATCCTCACAATTCACCTTCATCATTCCTTCCATGATCTCAACCACCAGTGCTTGATTAACCTCTTCTCTCGTCTCTTCAACTTCAGTACTCCAATCAATGTTAGAAATCAATGCGGTCTCTTTCTTGTGACTCGCCTCCTCTTTAACCCCGCTTGAAACCAATCTAGGAACTCCTGAATTACCAAGATCAGTGACGATTGGCAATGGACATTCACATTTGAAGCGTCCCAACTGTTTGCAATTGAAACACCTTAGTTTAGACTTATCAAATCCGAGTTTGGAGTTAGAGCTTTGACCTCCAAAATTCTTCCTGCCAGTGCGCTCCATAAATCTTCAGGCTCTAAGTGTCAACATTGCCATTTGCCATTGACTGTCAGTCTCTTTAAGATCATCAGGATCCACCTGATACATATCCTCCATCATCATCTCTTTTCCTTTCAAGTCCCCTGCTACAAGAGCTTCATAACTCTGAATGAACATACCAAAAAAGCCATTATCTTAGATGGAACAGAAGTTTGCACAGTTGCTTTCAAGTTAGCTTGATCTCTCCCAACACTAACACAACCTCCAGCATAGTCGTCAGTGTTTACTCCGCCTTGACGAGATGCCTACATTGGAGAGCTTGCAGCGGAAGGCAATAATGCAGCATTCTGAGTATAACCGGTTGTATACATCATGGTCTGATAAAATTCCCGTCTTTTCAAATCTAAATCAAAGGATTTCAGTTTGTTGATTACATCCATAAGCTTGTAATCAGCAAAAGTTTCTCTCCTGCTTCAGCATTCTCTCTTATAAGCTCCATTGGGGTGGTAGAGAATCTAGGAGCTTATCACCTGCTCGTGATTACCAAACTGATCATCATACTTCTTTAGAGTACTTGATATGGACAAAAATCGATTGGTGATGTCAGTAAGGTCTTTATTTTTATGTCCGATAAATGAATTAAACTCCTTCTGAGCTTGAGCATTCTTGTCCTTCTTAAGGTCTTCATTTCCATCATAGAATTCGCATAATGCATCATACAACGATTTTGTATCCTTATGTTCAGTAAAGCGATTATAGATGTCAGGTGCAATACATAGAGTTAATGATCCAAAAGCTTTCTGGTCTCGATCAATCAGCTTCTGATCCTTCTCGGTTAATGTGGCAGGATCCATGTTTTGACATACGGTACCACAAACAGTAACCGTTGGCTTGTGTGGACCAGCGATGATAGATTCCAATTGGTTGTGGTCGGTGTGGAAGAAAAAGGCTTTGAGACATCTCTTCCAATCTTCAAAGTTGTCACCGTTTATGAGTCTTGGAGGTCTGATGGGAGCAACACTTTCTAAATCAGCAAGAGTGAGAGAAGTCATCTTTGACATGCTAGTTTCGGCAGAAGAAAAAGAAGTTTCGTAGCAAATGTGTAATTTCACAAAGCTACTTTCGCAGAGCAAATCACAATTTCGCTAGCAATTTCAGCAGCGATTTTGCTAGCTGGAAGCTTGCAAATGCTTAGTTTCGTCGATAGTTTCGCATGAAACAAGCTTGAACTTTCATTCAATGGTACTTTCGACAACAATTTCGCTTGAAAGTGGACACAAGCACTGTTGAACTTTCATTCAGGGGTTCTACTTTCGCTGGAAGAGTGTGATAGTTTCGCTGTAAGAAACTGTAGTTTCGCTGGATGAATCTAAAAACCCTTTAAACCCCGAAACAATTTGAAATCACCCAAATCTCAATGGATTTGAGATCTGATGATTCATAGATCTTTCCCAACCAAAAGCAAGCAAACTTCAATCAAATTCTATATCAAATACACTAAAATATTAACCAGAATTGATGAAATTATGATATTGAACAAAAACAACCAAAAACCTCAAACAATGAATAGCACTAAGGCTCTGATACCAAATTGTTGGTCCATATGATCGATTTTTAGTACAAATGAAGGTTTGAATTGGTCAATACCAGAAATAACAACAAACACAATCATTAAGATGAATAAGAACAAGGTCAATGTATTCAAATATAAGCCATAAAGCAATAATATGATTAAAAGTAGATAAGCTCAATATATATCAGTGAATGACAGCTTACAAATGCCTTTTGCAACACAAATACACGATTAGGGATTTTGCAAGGATACTCAACAATGAGCAAGATCAATTCTATTTATAGCAGTCTTAGTTTCACAGACAGTTTTGCTGACTACGAAATGGTGCAGCTGAAACAATAGTTTCGCCCGGCAGAAACAAAAGTTTCGCTGGTTAAACTAAGCAGCTGACTGTGAGTGAAACTACAGTTTCGCTCAGTGTTTCGCTGGCCTATACTTGATCTTCAAGGAATGTTTATTACAAAGTAATATAGACATAAACTAATCTAAGGTGAGTCCAACCTATACTTGATCTTCAAGGAATGTTTATTACAAGTCCTACAGTTGTAAGTTGTGGAAATGATTCGTTGATGAGTCATTGGAGTAATCTAGGGTACGTAAGGAACATGTGTTTTCTTCCTTCTTGAACATTTGATAGACAGTGCTGGAGCATAGATAGCTAAAAAGGTAGTCATTGAACATGTGGAAATGCATCTTGAACATGTGTCTTCTTCCTTCTTGAACATGTGGAAATGCTTCATTGATGATTCATTGAATACATAAGCAGACATATTGAATGCTTTGTTGGTGCATAGAGCACAGATTGCTGAAAAGGTAGTCACTAGAATATCATTCCACCGTATCTTTTTTGGACAGACAATGCTGGAATATATGGATGAAAAATCTCCATTGCAGATCTACCAAACCCTTGAAAATTTGCTTTCCTTCATATCCTCCTTCATAGCCAATGTTGGTAAAGAAGGTCATGATTTCCTCATCTTCTAGTTCCTGAGGAGTGTTGGCATCATCACCAAACTGTACACAATGTCTCACAGTTTGTTCAGTGATGGTAAGGGTGTGATCATCAGATATTCTTCCAGATAGTGTCTTGACACCATCAATCTTTGATACATCAGCTGTACTCCAGAATGATCTTATGAAGTTTTCATAGATGACTGGTCTCACTAAGATAGCCTGAGTAACCCTTATGGTGGAGATGAATCTAATCATATCTCTAAGTCCTTCAACTTAAGGGACTTCAGGGTCAAGTAATCCACTCACATTATGGACCTTTCTCCAAGTGAGGTTTGCCATTAGCTTCTACATAAGATGCATATGAGTTATTTTTTTGACATCAAGTTATCAATTACATTGGTGAAATAAAGCTGATTATTTCAACTTTGACTTTATTTGGTCAAAATTTGAACAGTCAAAGGTATTGTTTCATAGACATTTTATTTTCAATTATCTTTTATTTTGATGTTTATTTTGTCTTTAAAATCTCTTTTCACACTCAACCATGTGTGTTGAAGTCGACATTTTCAGTTTGATGATCCCCTGTTCATACGACAAGTTTAGGGTTTTGAAAATCGCTCGTTTGTATCAATTTTCATGATCATTTGTGTCATTGAGTTTGAAAATGTCTGTTAATCCTTGGTTAGTGGTTGATTTTAGAGATTGTGTTCTTGTTTTATTGTTCTGAGTTCAAAAGTGTTCATCAGGAATTTCATGGATTTTGCGGGAAATCACCTTGTTTCGATATTATGTTGGTTTGGAATCGAACTAGAGGCAAAATAATATTTGTGGAACACAAGAATCAGAACATTGTTGATGATTATGATGATGGATGAAGAACAATAGTAAGGTTTCGCTCATCACACTTTAATGTCACTCAAATTTGAAAAGTATTAAATGCACTGTAAAGATCTGTTTAAATAGTCCTTTTAATGCCCTTTTCAAATTTTACAAGTGTTAAAAACAAATGCGGTTGACTACTGTAGCAAATGCGGAAGTTTAAACATGTTAGTATTTGTGTACTGTAGCAAATGCGGAAGAGTAAATTCTTGCAGCATTTGTTTACTGTAGCAAATGCAGAAGTTTTAAATTCAGACACTTGAACACTATAGCAAATGTGGATGGTTTAAGTTAGCATAGGTTTTTGCACTGTAGCAAATGCGAATGTTTAACTTGGTCTTTGCATTCGTACACTGTAGCAAATGCTGAAGAACATGTGTTGTTCCGTATTTACTTCAACAAATGCGGATGAACAACAAAATTGTCCGTATTTCTTGAACTTCAAACATGATGACAAAAGAGTGTAAGCACACTTCTAATTTATGATGATTCAAATATACAACCTAGTTTAAGTAATGATCTCAACCTTATTTGGGAAATGCGACTGAGGAAAACAAATGCGGATGAACAAAGTTGTCGGCATTAGTTTTCATGCTTGAAAACTTTATGGATATTTGTAGTGAGACTAATGCGGCAGAGTTAACTTATCCACATTACTTTCAGTTGTGTTTTCATGACTCAAAACTATTACCCGCGTCGGTTTTGTGCTTGGGTTATCTTCACCCGCATTAACCAATCCACTTATCTGCATTAAGTTTTGAACTTGTCAAATCTTAATGTTTCTGCTGTGGATAGTTTTTGTTGTTTTTGCCTTGATGCATGATCTTTATGATGCTGTGTCTCTTGCTTTTTACTGTTATGAAGATGAGTCTGTTGTTTTGTTGTTTATGAAGTTTTGATTGTTGCTTGGTGCAGGACCGGGTGAAGGGTTATGCACTTTGCAACATAACAATACAAAGAGGAGAGTATGCAACAACACTTAACAATTCAAATGGGGAACTGGAGAAAATCAGTTTAGAGAACTAAGAAACACAAGTGTATATGAGACAGAAAAAGAACAACACACAAGTAGTTGGTTTTCAAGGTTGATGTATATTTCTCTCTAGTTCCTTACAAGTGGTTTACAAAGTTCTCCTCATAAGTTACAAGGGTCAGAAATACATATACTACAACCTACAGCCGGCCATACTTTAAAGGCCAGCTGGATACATGATTTAGATAACAAAATCCATGTAGAGTAAAAAGGCAGATTGCCTTTTGACTAGTGACTATGACATGACATAGCTCACATGCTAATATATTACAAAAAGGATAAACTACATAAAGTGGAAAGTTACAAACTCAAGACCTCAATGTACAGTTTACTAAAAGCGTGGACCTTTTCACCAGCTCATGTAAAGTTGGTGACTTATCAAAGTTGCAGCGGAAAGTGGTTCAGCTTTAGGTAAAAGGTACATCAGATAAAGCATGTATTTAAAAAGTATTTGGAAGAAATCTGTCTTCAATAGTTGGCTTCGGAATACTTTGTCCTTAAAGCTTCAGAAGACTTCATCTTTTGGCTTCGGAAGATATTGGTCTTGGCTTCAGAAGATTTCAAACTTAGAATAATATCTAAAGCAGTGTGATGATGACCACCTCTTTCTTCATGAGATGATCAGGATCACTCAGACTCTCATAGTATCTTCTCATGTCAAAGAGATCAAACAGAGGTAGTTTGAACATATCCTCCCATATTTAGACATGTTTAACACCTTGATCTCTTATGACATGCCATCTTTCTAGATTTCTAGTGTATGTCCAAGATAAGATGGGTCTTCCTGATGCCAGAGGAGCTGCTTGTATTGGAGTTGGTGGAGCATCCTCTTATTGCACATCCTCAGGATGTTCTGACTCATCCTGAGGTTTGGAGTTGGATGTTTCTTTCTTCTTTTTTCTTTGTCTTTGGTTTGGAAACCATCCTTTTTCTCCTCTTTGAACTTTTTAACTGAGAAGACTGGCCTGCAACACCTGATTGATCTTCTTTGTCTTTCTCAGTTGGGATTTCCTCTCTCACAGGTTCAGATTAAGAGGGGATAGATCCCTGCTGTAGAAGCTTGCTGAGGTTCAGCAGGAGGTACAAGTTGTGTTGTCTTATGTGTTTTAACCTTAATCTCCACTTCCTGAGGGACCTGACTTGGTGGGGAGTGTAAGTCAACAAGTTCACCTCTTCCGGAGAACCCATACAGCTTCAAGAAGCTTATCATCTCCTGCCTATCAGTAGACTTTTTCAAGTTTTTATGGATGATGGCTCTTGATTTTATAGCCTCTTCCCTTATCTTCCTTTTGGTGATCTTTCTTTCTTTGGCTACATCAAGTTCAAGTTGTTTGAGGTACTCAAAGTCAATGTAGTCAAATGATAAAGGAAGTAATGTATCAGCCTAATAGAGGCCTGTGGCACTCAGGTAGTTTATGATGTTGAGTCTATCCTTCTCTTTGTCTACCTGAGGTTCTTGTGGACCCACATCCTCTTGTTCATGAGTTTCTTGAACAGGTGAGAGAGTAGGTACATGCTTGTAGAGTCTCTTCTGTCTTCTTTCTTCTTTAATTTTCAGAAGTAGCTCTGCATCCTCTTCCTCTTTTCTCTCTTTTAACAGTTCCATGTCAGCCAGTTCATTTAAATCATCTAAGGGGAGAGAAATGATATTATCAATATCATAGTTCCTGGTCTGCAAGTAGTTGAACCTGACTGCCCTTAACTTATCATCCTGAGTATTTGGTCTGGGGGCAGCCCTTAAGCACTTTCCATGAGACTTGCAGACCTAGTAGAGGAACTTTCTCCCCTTGGCTTCCTTTTCCTCTCTCTCTCCTCCTCCTCAATCTCCACAGAAGTTAGTTTTCTTTTCCCTTTATCACTCACAGACCTTTGTGACTCAGGGTGGAGAGAGCTTTGGCCTTCATTGCTTGGTGTAGCTTTCGAGCTCTGGCCAGAGAGAGGTTGAGATGCACCTTCACCAGTAGGTGTTTCATCAAGGGTTTGAACCTCTGCAGCCGTTAGTGATGAGACATGGCTCTCAGTTTCTACCACTGGGCCTTCAGTCAAGGTTTCCCCTTTGAAGCTAATCTCAGGGTCTGCCTCAACATCCAGTTGACCAATGGTATTGCCTGATTGCCTTAGTCTTCTTCTAAGGCTAAACTCTGTAGTGTTCCTGTCTTGAGCTCTTTGAAGAATAAGAGTTCTTCTATCATCATCATTCCTCCACCAAAAAATATGACTTAAAGACGGTCGGGATGATATAGCTCTTGGAATGCCTTTCTCAAAGAGACTCCTAATGACCGAGTCTATACTATCCACATCAATGTGAACTTGAGAAAGTTGCTGAGTATGCACAATTGCAAGTGAGGACGGTGACTCCTCAGTGTCCATACTCCCTGAAGAACTCCTAGGTTCTGTGACTGTAGTGACTTCCTCCCCCTTTTTGGTAGCATCACCCTCTTGCATAGGTGAGCTAGGAGTTAGGTCAATCATATTTACAGGTTCTTGTGTTCCTGGTTGAGCTCTTCTTAAAGGTCTCCTAGCTAGTTTTTCCTTAAGATGAGATATCTGAAGTTGCTAATCATTGACCCTGTGTTGCAAGGTAGTCACTTGAGATTCAAGATGACTAACATTGGAGACTAGATAGGTGGATGTTTTTGACAGTTTTTACACCTTTATTCTTAGATTCTCCTCATCTTCATCAAATGAATCACTGGGGGATGACAAAATTGGACCAAGGTCCTCTTCCTTATCACCAGCATGGTGTTCTTGGCTACTGGATTTCCTTTGCTCAGTGACAGCTTCAGTTGAAGTGTCAATGAGCTGAGTTGCAATGGTTGAGGTCTGAATGATGTAATCACCTGCTGAAGTGAGAGCCTCTTCCATATGGATATCCTGAACAAGTTCAGAAGTATCCACATTAGTGATAGGTGACTGATGTGGGCTAGATCGAGGTGACTCAGGAGCACTCATCTCCCTTTGAGGAGTGGCATAGTAGGGAGACTCATGGTACTAACTGACACCTAAGTCTTCATCAGTATAGAAGTCAAGGTTAGGAATGGGTTGGTTTAAGCGTAAAGGCTGGTGATGGTAGCTATCCCCTGAAGGTTTTTCACTTGAGTGTTGAGACTCAGAGTGAATGCTTAAGGCAGATGGGCTTGTGAGCTCATCAGGCTAAGCATGAGGAACCTCGGCACTAATCTTGGAAGTAATGGGAGTGGTTTGCTCCTCAGGGGAAGTGGGAGCTCCATTATCCACTTCCTCCTGTATAGGTAAGTGTATGGGGGCCTGCACAGACTCAATAGCTTGCGCAGGGGTTCGTTTGTGTTTTTTTGGTAGGTGAGGGTGATTTTTCATTGTTTTGGTGGTTGAGATGTAGAAGGTGTGGGTTCAACACTAGCGTGCGTTGCTAGGTTGTCACCTTGAGCAATGAGCTCTAACATTTTTGGACAATGGCTGTTTCTACCTCTGAGAAGCCAACAGTTGGCTTCTTCAAAATTTTAAAAATACTGGGCTTCATCTGTCCCAATTTAAGAATATTACCTGTTTCCCTCAACTATGAGCCCAGTTCACAGTTGAGAATGTATTGAACATATCTAGGAAACATGTAATACTCTAAGAAGTCTATGTTTGCTATCTGATTTGTATAAACAAATTGAGTGTAACTAAACTTGACTCCCTGAACCATTCCATGCACTATGAAGGAGAGATCTTCAGGAATCTGGTCCCACCCTCCATGCTTGTTGGACAAGCTGTGGATAACCATATGAAGTAGGGACTTCCACTTAGGTGACACCTTCCCTTTCCTGATGGTCTTTACAGAGAAATCTCCTTCATAGCTCATCTGCTCAAAGGAATGATTTACAGCTTCTTTTGGGAAGAACACCTCACCTTCTTCAACACCCAGCTGAAGATGAGTATTGATGATGGCCGAAGTGATGAAGACTGTTCTCCCATGCACTGTGGCAGAGAGTGCCTTCTCCGCATCCATAATGACCTCTTGGTAGGTCTTCCAAAATTCAAGCAGATGATCCTCATAGAGAGAAGGATTAATGGTAAGGGAGGTGAAGTAGTTTGATAGAGCCAAGAGTTGGCATACCTCTGAGAAATATGGATCTTTCTCAGAGTTTAACAGTGCAACTTGATTGTGTTGCATGTGTAACTACATAGAAAAATCGGGGTCATTTCGATTTTCAAGGTTGGCCATTTTGAGAAAGCTTGAAGATGAAGGAAGGATGAACGAAGGCAGTTTCAGAGAGAAATCTGGATTTTAGGTTTGGAGAGAAGATGAAGATGATAAAAAGAGGGCGGGAACTGACAGGGTTTATGTGTGAAAAGGATTTGAGACAAAGTTAATGAAAGAGGATAAACTTTGAAATCCGAAAGGCGGTCCCACCTCTGAAAAAGTAGGTTGCCTTTTGCTCAAAATATGGTTTTCTTGGAAATCAAAAATCTTCCGAAGGTAAATTGTCTTCGGAAGTTTTAATGAAAAAGCTTCCGAAGCCAAAATGACTTCGGAAGAATTTTTCAAAGAGTTTTCATAAATTTGCTTCAGAAGAGAATTTAGACTTGGATGCTTCGTTTATCAGAACAAAGCTTCCGAGAGTTAATTTCCTTTGAAAGAAAAAATGGTCCTTAAAAACATTTAAGTGCCTAAGAGAGTTTTAAGCTTCGGAAGACATTTCAAAAATTTCTTCCGAAGGAAAATTTTACTTAGACAGTTATTTGTCTTGAAGGTATATTTTCTTCCGAATATAAACTCATATCTTCCGAAAGATCAAGATTTGTCAAAAATCTAAGAAAAACTCTTCAAAAAGTTTTTTTAATCATAGAAAACATGAGCTTATGAAGGTGATAAACTAGACAACTTAGAACACACAGATTTTAAGAAATAAAATGAATTACTTTTAAGAAAAAGCTACTCAAAGTTAATCATCCCAATAGCTGATATAAGATACTTAAATCTCTATTCATCAAAGGCTTTTGTAAACAGATCAGCATATTGTTCATTTGTGTTAACCTTAACTAGTTTAATTAATCCCTTTTTAATTAATCCCTTTTCAAAGTTATCTCTAATTAAATGATACGTAATATTTATGTGTTTTGTCCTTGAGTGCTGTACAGGATTCTCTGTGATGGAGATAGCACTGTTGTTGTCTATGTAAATAAGAGTCTCCTTGAAGTTTAAACCATAGTCAAGCATCTAATTCTGAATCCAAAGTACTTCAGTACTGCAGCTTGCAGCAGCAATGTATTCATCTTTAGAAGTTAATGCAGAGACACATGATTATTTCTTGCATTGCGATGAGAAAACCCTTCCACCAAGGAACTGACAACCCCCAGATGTAGACTTTGCAGTCATATTGCAACCACCATAATCACTATCTGTATATGCATACAGATTGAAGTGAGAAATCTTGGGATACCAAAGTCCAAGTGTTAAGGCACCTTTTAGGTATATTAGAATTCTCTTGACAGTGATGAGGTGAGACATTTTGGGGTTGGCTTGATATCTTGCGCAAATACATGTGGCAAACATGATATCAGGCCTACTAGCTGTAAGATACATAAGAGACCCAATCATAGCCCTATATAGACGTTCATCCACACACTCCCTCTCAAGGTCAGGCCCAAGGGAGTGGTTTCTTGCTATGGGTGTCTTAGCAATCTTACAATCAGTCATGTTCAATCTTTTGAGTATGTCCTGAACATACTTTGACTGACTTATGAAGGTTCCATCTTCAACTTGCTTTGCTTGAATTCCCAAAAAGAAATTGAGTTCCCCCATGGCACTCATTTCAAATCTGTCTTTCATCAGCTTCTCAAAGTCTTTGCAGAGCCTTGGATTAGTTGAACCAAAAATGATGTCATCTACATACACTTGCACTAGCAGTAAGTCATTTCCCTATCCTTTGACGAATAGAGTTCCATCTATAGTACCCCTTTTGTATCCATGCTTGCAGAGATACTGAGATAGAGTCTCATACCACTTTCTTGGTGCTTGGTGTTGCCCATACAGAGCCTTATCAAGCTTGCAGACATAATCAGGATGATCAGGATCGGCAAAACCAGGTGGTTGTTTGACATACACCTCTTCATCAATCTCCTTATACAGAAAAGCACACTTGACATCAAGTTGATAGACCTTGAAGTTCTTGGATGCAGCAAATGCCAAGAATATCCTAACAGCTTCTAATCTTGCTACAGGAGAAAAGACATCAGTGTAGTCAATTCCTTCTTCTTGTGTGTATCCTTGAATAACTAGTCTAGCTTTGTTTTTTATGACAATACCTCTATCATCTTTCTTATTCCTAAATACCCATTTGGTTCCTATAGTTGCCTTCCCATGTGGAAGAGGGCATAGGTTCCAAGCCTTCTGTCTTTTGAATTGAAGCAGCTCCTCTTGCATGGCTTCAATTGAACTTCCATCGTTTAGAGCCTTATCAACTTTCTTAGGCTCTATCTAGGACAAGAAACAAGAGTGAAGACAAACATTTGCTTCATGGGTTTGTCCTCTTGTTCTTACCGCAGTGTCAACATCTCCAATGATGTTTGTGGTAGGATGAGACTTGTGGATCCTTAGCTGAAGGATCACAGCAAGTTGCTAAGAGTGATCTAAATTAGAGCAATTCAGATCTGGCATAGATGCTTCTTCCACCACATCAACACACTTATCAAGAGAAACTTGATCCAATGAGTGTGTGACATCATTGATATGTTCATCTATGCAGTGGTTATCAACATCAAGAAATTCTTGACCACTATCACCACCACAATCATTTTCTTCTACATTTGAAGTTTCTTTGTTTGTCTGTTGGTAACTAAATCAAAATTAAATAGCCAATCCGGACCAGAAGCTTTCACACTGGGAGTGTGCTCATTGAAAGTCACATTGGCTGACTCCTCAACTACTCTAGTTCTGAGATTGTATACTCTATAAACTTTAGCTTGAGAAGAGTATCCAATAAGGTGTCCATCATCTGATTTCTCTTCAAACTTGGCAATTTGATCTTTCCTATTCAAGATGCGTCATGGACATCCATATGTCGTGAGGAAACCAATAAAAGGTTTTCTCTTGTACCAAAGTTCATAAGGAGTCTTACCATGAGTCTTAACTACTAAAACTCTATTTTGCACATAGCAGGCAGTGTTGACTGCCTCTGCCCAGAAGGTGATGGGCAGTTTAGAGTCAGACAGCATGGTTCTTGCAGCTTCAATCAGTGTCTTGTTTCTCCTCTCAGCAACACCATTTTGCTGAGGAGTCCTGGAAGCACTGTATTGTCTTGTAATACCCTTTTCATCAATAAATGTATCAAGGATTCGGTTCTTAAGTTCCTTGATCACATCTTATGGTTTTAACCTTGTGATCACATTGATTCTCAATTCTTAAGAAGAAATTCTTCAAAATTTCAGGGGTCTAATCCTTAGTTCTAAGAATGAAGACCCAAATGGATCTTGTAAAGTCATCTGTGTGTTGGATTCTTTATGCCCAAGACACATAGAACATTGATGTGGTTAGTACGTCATGATCCAAGTCGAGTCATACGCAATAAAAAGTTTGGCAAACACCAATAAATATTTAATAGATGATATGATCATGCAATTAAATAATTACACCAATTTAGAAAATGGGTTTTCTAAATAAATTGTATATGAGATAGAACAACCTATAAGGATATTTTGTTCATGGACATTATTTGTAATGTTATTTAAGTTGGTTAAATAACATCAAATAATAATAGTGTGTATAAGTTATATAATTAGAAGGTTAATTAGATAACTTATTATGTGACTAGTTAGCAATTAAATGGGTGTTTTTAAAATGGGTGAGAAACCCATTTTAAAACCAAAAATTCGGCCGCCCCTTTAGGGGCATTGGTGGTCTTCTGTTTATTTGGAACAACACACCACATTCACTAGTCACGCACTCCAACTTTCTACTCACTCTCATACATGCAAAAGACCATTTTTCTCTCCATCTTTGAAGATAATCAAGGCTGAAAAATAAGGGTTTTCAGCAGCACTTGGTAGTCGATTTTGGTGTTAAATCCTAGCAACAAGAGGTGTTTGCTTGATGCTTGTGGGTATGCAAGCTTGAGGACATCTTCTTTGGTGTTTTCGTCCTTCAAGGACTTCATCCTCTTCTTCAAATCTCACGTTTTGGCAGCCTTTGGAAGGTAGTTCCATGGTTTCATTTTGGTTGTTATATTTTACTTGAATACTAGCTCTTTCACATATAAATGATCCTTATGTTCTTGGGTTTGTTCTTGAGAAATAATATTCTTAAATTTTCAGATTATAAAACATATTATTTAGCCTTCTTTCCGCTGCATTTTCATGTTTAAAAGGTTAAACAACTTTGATAAGAAGTCTAACAAACCCAACATTGGCATCTAGTGCCGGATATGTGAAAACTAGCTTCAATTGTCCTTGTAAAATTGGTTTTATGGGACTTTAACAACCTAATAGGGGCTGTTTTCTGATGATATTATGAATCCCCAATCTTTCAAGGTTATATCTTACATGCTTGTGATTAAACCTTGAAAGAAAGATGTCAAATGGTCGATTATCGTGTTTGGACAAAAACCCTAAATTTTGGGTTTATGTTGGCCGAAAATTTTGGGTTAATTGGGGATTTATTTTGGTTCTTGCATGTTGTTATATGTTGTTTCATATTGGTGCATAACCTATCCTTGACCTTGTGTTGATTTGGTTTTGGATGAATGATTGTTTTTGGTTGATTTCATTCATTACGGGTTGTATTATTTATTCTTTTGTGCTTGTATATTATTGTAATTTATTTATTCATTCAATGGTGATGTAATAAATAGATTAGGTGTAATTTCTTTTATTAGAAAATTTTGTATTAGGATATAAATTTGTAAAAGAAGAGGCACAAGTTGGAAGCACTAAAGGAAGGCGCCAAGAGAAGGACTTGAAGTATTTGGATGCAACTTCAAGTGGGGGTCTTTGGAGATCCTATCTTTGTGTTGTGATTAACCCTTAGAAAGGACCTAATGACCACACTTGTGATGGCAAACAAGTATGGTCACCTAACTGGCTATGGTTATGCACATGTGGTTGTTTTGTATATGCTTGTTCGATTATTTATTTTATGTTGATCGTTTGATATGTGGATATGCTTAACAATCTAAATATATAATCATAACAAGCTGAATTTTCATGGTTCTTAATCATTAGTATGTTAATAAAAGTTATTAAAAGAATTAATGATTTCAAAATAAAAGAGGTTTTATTAAAAGGACCATAAGGTACCATGTATTTGAAAGCATGCGAATACAAGGTACATAGAGTTTTCAAAAACTATAATTAATGAAAACAAAAATCCCTTTGGAAACAAGTTTAACACCATCCTTTTACACGACACTTGAATCACTTGAGAACTATTTATGAGATAAAGGTCACCTAACCACTTTTAGGGAACTTGTGTTTTGAGGTGGGATTAACATATTAGTAGGATAAAGGTCACCTAACCACTTGTATGTGTAAACTCACACGTGTGTGTAAGTAGGATGACTTGAATTGGAAACCATGTGCATAGGGTCACCGAAGTGTGGTGTACAATGGTGTTGATGGGATTAAACATGCCAACTAAACATAAGATGTTTAACCGATCTCATAAGGCTAGAAATTGCAAAAGGTTGCAATTATCAAAGTGTTGACTACCTTGTTAGTTTAAATAATGTGATAAAGATCACCTAACCATCATTTAAATGTAACGTTGGATTCTAGGTTTTAATTATTAATTGTCTATGAGACATTAAAGGGTATTAATAATTAAAATTTAATTTTTCAGAAATACTAATATGAACTTTGTTAATTATTGTATGAATGGCCGCAAACAATAATGCTACCACCCCGACCGTCCATACCCAATCACTGAGAACTATACTAGAAAGGGATCGTCTTAACCATAATAACTTTATGGACTGGTTTCAAAACTTGAGAATTGTTCTCAAGCAAGAGAAAAAGGCCAATGTCCTTGACGATCCTATTCCTGACTAACCCGACTCCGAGGATGTTGAGGCCTATAACGATTGGCTTCAGTAGACTAAGGATTCCACGCAGGTTTCCTGCCTCATGTTGGGAACTATGATTCCCAAACTCCAAAAGGATTTGGTGCATCATGGGGCATATGACTTGATTACCCAGTTGAAGGAAATGTTCATTCAACAAGCTAGGGTAGAGCGCTTCGAAACGGTTCGAGCGCTTCATCCGTGCCATATGGAAGAAACCCAATCGGTATCATCTTATGTACTTAAGATGAAAAGCCACATTAATCGCCTCGAGAGACTTAACTGTCCCGTCTCAAAGGAGTTGGCCACGGATTTGATCCTTAATGGCCTAACTAAAAAGTTTGAGACGTTCATAATGAATTACAATATGAATGGATGGGACAAGAGCATTGGTGAGCTTCACGTAATGCTCAAAACAGTCAAGGCAGTGATGGGTAGAAAGGTTCTACCTGTTGTCTCCATCAATGAGGGAGGGTACAAGAAAAGGCCATTCCCCTATCCCAAGGCAAATGTTGCCAAAGGAAAGGGGTACTTCAAAGGCATGTAGGATCTTATATGCCCAAGACACATGCAAGATTGATGTGGTTAGTACGTTATGATCCAAGTCAGGTAATACCCAATAACAAGCTATACAAACACCAACAAACATTTATTTATTGATAAGATCATACAATGAATGTTTGACACCTATTTAGAAAATTGGTTTTCTAAATATTGCTTTTGTGATAGAACAACATTATATGGATAATTTGTTCATGAGATATTTATTTGTTTTATTATTTAAGTTGCTTAAATAATGACATATAAAAGAGTGTTATGTTATAAAATCAAACTAGGTTTTAATTTTATAATTTAGTTGATTGGAAATATAAAAGATGAAAATGGGTGGGAAACCCATTTTGGTTCAAAAGCTACGCCGCCCAAGGTGATTTGAAAAACCACCTTTGTCTTGTTTTCTTGCAAGACTTAAACCACTCCAACACTCTTCCGTCAATTCTTCTTACACTCCTTTCTCTCTCACACTCATGCAATAGAGTCTTTCTCTCTCACACACATGCAATAGAGTCTTTTTCTCCTTCTCTCAAGATTTTTGAATTCTTTGGCTGATTTCTAAGTTCATTTTGGCTGAACTTGAAGCTAGTTGTTGGATGAAATTTCGGGTTCAAGAAGAGGGACAAGACTTGGTGTCATACTACCTAGCAAGTAGTGTTTGGAGGGCTTGTGGGTATCACGGTTTGAGGTCCTTTACTTTGAAGACTTGCTGCTCAAAGACATCACCATCCTCATTCATTTTCGACCCCTTTAGGCTGCTCAAAGGTAGTTTATGGCAGCCTCTTTGTGGCTGTTCATAATGTGTTGTATGTATTTTCATAGCTAGCATCATTCACATATAAAAGATCCTCTTGTTCTTGGGTTTGTTTAAAACTTATAACATCAAAATAAACAAATTTCAGTTTATAAACAATGTTATAATGGTCAACTTCCGCTGCGTTTTTACAAAGTTTAAATGGTTAAACTATGTTTTAATGTTCTATTAAACCCAACATTGGCATCTAGAGCCGGTTATGTGGATAGCTAGCTTGTTTTGTCTTTAAAAATTTGTATCATGGACTTTAAAACCCTTTTAGGGGCTGCTATGTTCATGTATTATGGATCCCCAAACTTTCAAAGTTATATCACACATGCTTGTGATTAAACTTTGAAAGACATGCATGATGTATTGGTTATTTGTTTGAACAAAATAAAACCCGAAATTTCAGTTTATGTTGGCTGAAATTTCATGGTTTTTAGTGGGGTTTCATTATTGTTTTGGATGATATGATCATTGTTTATTATAGTGCATAACCTAGCTTTTGGCCTTGTGTTGTTTGGATGATTGTAATGGTTGTTTTATTCATTCAATTGGGTTGTAATGTTTATGTTTATTATTTGGGTTGTAATTACTTATCCATATGGTTATGTAATAAATAGATTAGGTGCATTTCTTTTATTAGAAAAATGTATTAGGATATATTTTTTTGTAAAAGGTGACGGGTTTGCTAGAACACAAAATCCATGTTTAACCTTTTAAACATTCTGAAAACGCAGCGGATGTATGGCTTTTAAAAACGATTTTTAAAGCTGAAAATCTAATGTTCTATATGTTCATTTATTATGAAAAACAAACCCAAATCGTAAGGATCATTCTTATGTGAATAGACAAGCTATGTGTGCATAAAATAACACAATATGGCAACCTCAAAGGGCTGCCATAAACTACCTCCTTCCAGCAGCAAGAAAACGTCCAAGAGAAGGAGATTTGTGATGCTTAAACAGCCAAGAACTCAAGTGTAGAGGTCCTCAAATGACTACTCCCACAAGGCTCCAAGTAGGCTTCTTAGTTGCTTGATTTTGAACACCAAAAAACTCAGAAAGAGAGCTGCCAAAAGAGCTTCCAAATCCGTGAGTTTCCAGCAGCAAGTTTGATGATGTAGGAAGATGAAATCGACCCCAAGGTTCCAAGAAGAGGAACCCTCAAGTGTTTATACCCCAAGCCACTTGCAAACACCCTCTAGTTAGGAAGATAACACCTCAAGAAAAGCTCTCAATGACCCTCTTTCTGCTGCTGAATTCGCAATTCTTAGAGAGAGAGGAGAGAGTTTCTCTTGGTTTGCATGTCTTTTAAAATGAAGAGAGTGAAGATGAGTTAAAGGCTGGTCAATGTTGTGTGTGTTTCAAGACTAAAGGGGTCCAATGAGATCAAAGGGAGGGGGACGGCCAAGACAAGGAGTTCAAATGTTTTCCCCCTTAAAACACCAACACTACATCTAAAATTCAGCCTCATATCACACATTAAAATGTCATTGTCTAGACTTATGTTAAATGTGACATATGTCCCTTTTAATTAAACAATTTAATTAAGGTACACTCATATATTATTATTGTTATTTAAATCCCTTTTAAATAACAAGAATAACAATAAATTCATCAACAAATTATCCTTATAATTTGTTCCATCTCTCATGCAAGTTATTTAGAAAACCCATTTTCTAAATTTGGTGTAAATATTTAATTGCATGATCATATCATCAATTAAATATTAATTGGTGTTTGCTAAGCTTGTTATTGGGTATAACCCGACTTGGATCATGACGTACTAACCACATCAATATTTTATGTTTCTTGGGCATATAGAATCCTACAATCTCCCACTTGCGCAAGATTCATAAAAGATTGATGCAAGCAGTAAATACCGCCTAACAACGGTTTACTACCCTTAATACGCATGACTTATGGCCATTCAATAACATCATCCCTTTCAATTACCCTATTTGAAATGATTTAGGTGAATTAATCATCTATCCTTTTGTTACAGATGTCATGTTAAATCCAAGGACACAGAATGATCATTCCTTGTTGATTTAACTTAATCAGGCCTTAGACATCTAACTCTCAAGAGTTGAAAGCAAAGAGGGATGCCGGGCAGACCTCAGGTACAATATACAAGATCCATATTAATTTAAACTTAATATCCTCTAACACAAGGGTATTAGATACCGGATGTGGAACTCACATTTGCAATTTTTTGCAGGGGTTCAAAAGAAGTAGCAACTTCAATAAAGGGGATATTGGCCTCTACATAGGCAATGGGGCTAAAGTTCAAGTTGAAGCCCGTGGTGATTACATCTTGAAACTTCCAAATGGTTAGGAAGTAATTTTGTACAATGTTTTGTATGCTCCTAGTTTGACTAGGAACATTGTTTCTGTAGCCCTATTAAAACAATTTGGATATGTATTATCATTTATTGGAAATGAAATCCATGTTACTATGAATGACATGTTTTATTTTAAAGTTATTCCCATCAATGGTATCTATGAATTGGTTCGTGAAAATACATTGAATGATAGCTTGTTGTACCAAACTAGCAACAAGAAGCTCAAATCAGATTTGAGTGACACTTACCTTTGGCGTTGCCGTCTTGGTCATATAAACAAGAAAAGAACACAAACACTACAAAAGAATGGTCTTTTAAAAACAAGTGAATGTGATTCATTTGATGTATGTGAGTCTTGTTTACAAGGTAAAATGACCAAGGCACCTTTTAGTGGCAAAGCCGAAAGGGCAAAGGATTTATTAGGTATCATACATTCGGATGTATGTGGTCCTTTTAAACCTTTGACTAGGTACAATGAAAGATACTTCATTACCTTTACTGATGACTATAGTCAATATGGGTATGTGTACTTGTTAAGACACAAACATGAAGCTTTTGAAATGTTCAAAATCTTTCAAAATGAAGTACAAAATCAACTCAAAAGGTCAATTAAAATTTTCCACACCGATAGAGGAGCTGAATACCTGAATGATGCTTTTAGGGACCATCTTAGAAGTTGTGGGATTGTCTCACAACTATCTCCTCCGGGAACACCACAGCACAATGGTCTATCCGAAAGAAGAAATCAAACGTTATTGGATATGGTTTGATCTATGATGGCTAGAAGCTCATTACCTCTGTCATTTTGGGGTTTTGCTCTGCTCTCTGCGGCCCGTATTTTGAATATGGCCCCAACCAAGAAAGTGGAAAGGACACCTTATGAAATATGGCATGGAAGGGTTCCATCATTTTCATATTTGAGGGTGTGGGGGTGTGAGGCTTATGGGAAGACTCCTACCTCAAACAAGCTAGAAAGCAGTTCCACTAAGTGTATCTTCATTGGATATCCTAGAGATTCTATGGGATACTATTTCTATGATCCAATGGAACAAAAGGAGTTTGTTTCTAGGAAAGTTGAGATCTTAGAAGCTAAGTTCCTTACGGAAGGAACTAGCAGTAGAACTGTGGATCTTGAGGAGGATTAAGAACCACAAACCGATACACGTTTGGTTGACACTAGCACTCAACATGAGGATGTTGAGAATAATCAAGTGCTTGATCAATATACACAAAACATTCACAGATCTGGTAGAATTAGTAATCCACCTGAAAGATATGGATTTTTCGTAGATGGATGCTATGTGGTAGATTCCGATGAACCAACCACCTATCGTGATGCAATGTTGTCACACCACGGGCCCAAAGAGGCGGGACGTCACGATTAGTAAACAACAACCCAAATGCAGCGGAAACTATATGATATAATACAATACAACTTGCAACCTTTACATTAGAATATTGGCTTTGTTTGAATTCACAAGGTGCCTAAATCTACAGTCTATGGGTGTCATGATCAATCTTTTGGTAAATGTTTCTTGATGCTTCAGTAAGTAAGGCTTCTAGGCTCGACTTTTGTCTTCAACAACTACCCTCACTTCTTGCCTCGGATTTAGGTATCTTCTATAGCTCAACTATTCTCCCTAGCGGTACCTGAAGACATACTCAAAAAGATTTTGTGTCAACATAAAGTTGGTGAGTTCAAGTGCTTAAAATTTAAAAATAAAAGGGACTCTTCAAGTCCACATTTAAAAGTTTAGGATCAAGTGTAAAAGCTTATGAAAAATCTCATTCGATTTTAAAAGCATCATTTTTAGTATCAATCATCATGGGGTATCATAATCAACCCTGCACTCGGTCCCCGGTTGGCCTCTTCTAAACTTGTGTTTAATCGGATATTCCCAAAGGAAGAAACCAAGCCTCAAAACAGTGAACCATACCTACCAGGACGGTTCACCATATTTCTTAATCAAAACCTGTTACAAGCCACATACGATCCCTCAGGATCTCAGTAGGGTACCTCCCTGTAGCGGGAGCCACTGTGTGTGGGGGATTCCCCAAATAGATCTATCCACATAAAACAAGCGGTTCATAAAAGAATTAATGATCATGATATAAGTATCAGCAGGTATCCATAAGTCCCACATACAAGCATCAAGTAAAGCACAATCATAGTTCATAAAACAACAGAGCATGTTTCATCCCAAAAACAGTAAGTAAAATGGGATCACTAGAACTCACCTGGTATCCTTATATAATTTCAGAGCTCGGTAAAGAAAAGTGATGATCACCAACAAAGCAATCCTAACTAGAACATATAAGATTCACGTTTAGAATTAGCATGATGTTATTACATGCGTGCAGTAGAGCTCTTTAGTTAAATTAATGTTGGTGATTAGTATCCTTAGCTTCTTATGTATTTGTTAATTGTCATGAATTAACTCGTGTACATTAGGTTAGTTAGTGTATTTAATCAAGAATTGAGTCTTAGCATGAAGAATGTAGAAAATCAATTTAAATCATGGATTCTAAATCTTTATAAATAACTTGCATTGACGATGTAAGTAATATATAATGTTTCAAGTGATGATTATAATGTTCACGTTTATATCATATTTGTTATCTTGGTTGACGCTAAATAATCAAATTGTTGATGGTAGCTGATGATATTTTGTATAAAAAGAGTGTTACAATTAATATCTATTTAAATAACAATGAGATGACCGACAATTAATAACAATACGACGATCGATCATTATCGCATTTTAGGTCTTTTATCTTAATTAAAACTTGTAGAAGCCGGTTAACCTAAATATCTATTGTATATATATATATATATATACAAATGCAGAATCGTATTTGAATGTATTTTACATCTCTAAGTCTTGTAACAATTTAACGTGACATGAAATCAACTTATTTGTTTAAGGAAAATTGGTAACAAACGGTCCCAACTTTAACCTATTGGTAACCATTGGTCCCAACTTTTACATTCGTTGGGGATAGTCCCAACTATTCATTTTGTGTTGTCATCGGTCCCACTCTAACAGAATGTTAACTCCGTTAACTTTTTCTGACGTGGCAATCCAATTGAAGATCAAATCGATATCAATACCCAAATTAATGTTAGGGCTTTTGGTCACCGATACCCTTAGAAGTTATCCACGAGTTTAATTGGATTATCATCATCAATTGCTCACTGTTCGATCTCAACCTCAGTCGCGACTTGTTTTTGTCTGTTCTTATCATCAACACAACCAAAACAGGTAATTAAACACTTGTACACACTCGTTTTTACATGGGAATTAAAAGCCCTAACATTAATTTGGGTATTGATATCGATTTGATCTTCAATTGGGTTGAAACGAAGTCGACAGCTGTTTTCGACCTGCAATCTAATCAAAATCCCTCTCCCGAATGTTATAAACCCAAATTACCATAGGGCTTTTGGTCACCGATACCCTTAGAAGTTATCCACAAGTTTAATTGGATTATCATCATCAATTGCTAACTGTTCGATCTCAACCTCAGTCGCGACTTGTTTTTGCCTATTCTTATCATCAACACAACCAAAACAGGTAATTAAACACTTGTACACACTCGTTTTTACATGGGAATTAAAAGCCCTAACATTAATTTGGGTATTGATATCGATTTGATCTTCAATTGGGTTGCCACGTCAGAAAAAGTTAACGGAGTTAACATTCTGTTAGAGTGGGACCGATGACAACACAAAATAAATAGTTGGGACTATCTCCAACGAATGTAAAAGTTGGGACCAATGGTTACCAATAGGTTAAAGTTGGGACCGTTTGTTACCAATTTTCCTTTGTTTAATCAATAACATGCTATAACCATGTCCAAGCCATCATTTTAAATCAAATATTTATACCAAATGACGTTCATTTTCGTTTATAATTCACTTCTTTTACAATTTATGCCTTTTATATAATTAGAGCTCAATAACACGTATGCAAATTATAATTTAATTTCAAATGACCTTCCAGTCGGTTATATATTCTAACCCACACGTTTACGCCTTGATTTAATCGCGTTCCCGTTCCGTTGACTGCTCGTTGACCCCGTTGACCCAAGCCTTACTTTGCCATCCTAACACTTCCGTAACCATAATCACTACACTTCCACTTTCAACATCATCGATCAACATCACTATGCCATCACTTAAACACCATCACAACCAAACTTGAAAAACCACCACCAACAATCCTAATCGCAACCATCTTTACCATTATCGTTATTCACCACCACAACCAACGACCTACATCACCATTGTTGCATCTAAATCAACACCCACAACCATCATTAACTACTCCTAAACGACACTACAACCGCCATCTTCATCGTCTACCATAGCCACTACGACCGACATCTAACACCACAACCGACACATGCACAACTATCAACCACCCTCAATAATCCCAATCACCACCACATCGACATTTACAGCCCTAACCGACACCTAATCGACTACTTTGACTGCCTTTAACCAATGCAACAGCCCATTACATGGACACAGCCACATTGGGTAGCCTTCGGGTGCCCTAAATCGATCACCACCGTCCGTCATAACCATCACAACCATCGTCGACTGTCACAACCATCACGCCAAGCTGCAACCGTCACCTTTTGCTTCTAGATCCAAAACCGTCGCCGCTTACAACCCAACAGCCAACCACACCAACAGAACCCACCATCGCAGCCGCAAAATCACAGCCAACACACCAACATCCGCGACCAACACAACATTCGAACCAAAACCCAGCTGCTGCCACCTTCTTTGCCTCCTAACTTTCAATCTGCTACGAGTTAGAGGGTGAGGCTACCACCATTGGAAAGATCTCGTCGAGATGAAGAAGAGCACTCGGCTACCACCATCGTCTACTGTAACACCCGTAAATTTTATTGAAAAGAAATAAAAGAATAAAAGAAAAAGGGAAAAGGTGAGGAATAAATGTCAACCCAAAGATGAGGGGTTGAAAGTGTAAAATGGCAAAGTTGGTAAAAAGTTGGTGAAAAGGTGGCATGGCCGCCCATTTTCACTCTACACAACACTTTCATTCGGACATTTAGAGAGAGAAAGCAGCAAGAGCAGAAAATTCTCGGGATTTTTGAAGAAGAACCAGAAAACTCGAAGTTTTTGGTAAAAAATCTCGAATTTTGATGTTTAGGATGATTCTAGAACCATTTATGTGCTTATAAATGTGACTTGTGTGTTCGGTGGTATATGTGTGTGTGTGTTTTAGGCGTTAGAAACGACTGGGAAGTTCAAGAAGGGGTATCAAAACCCGAAGACAACAAAGGTGAGTTTCTAGACCCTCTTTTTACCTATTTTTTAAATGATTTTGGGGCTGGAAAATGCATGTATGTATGTTTTTATGAATTTTGGTATGTTACCCGTATGATATGTGCATGTGTATGTTTGTAGAGTATGTTTTGGGTAAAATGTATTGTTATGTTTATGTTAAGTTTAAGCCTGGAATCGTATGTTCATGTTTAGAACTAGGTAATATGATGTTTGGGGACTGGAACATGACTTAGAAACATAAACAGACTGCTAATACGCCTAATGAGTCCAAATAGTGGTCATGTGTCTGAAATTTGGACTTAGAAAACTAAGTACAAGATAATAAGTCTGAATAGTGCTTATACGCCTAGGAATTTCCTTAGAAAATATTCTAAGTATGGTCATGAGTCCAAATAGTACTCATGAGTCCAAACAGTCCTAATACGCCTAAGACTCATGAGCCTCAACAGTGCTCATGTGTCTAAAAATAAACTAAGTATAGGACTCATGAGCCTCAATAGTGCTCATGTGTCTGAAAAAAAAGCTAAGTATGAGGTGATGAGTCCAAACAGTCCTAATACCCTAACTCATGAGCCTCAATAGTGCTCATGTGTCTGAAAAAAAAGCTAAGTATGAGGTGATGAGTCTCAATGACTCATGAGCCTCAACAGTGCTCATGTGTCTGAAAATAAACTAAGTATAGGACTCATGAGCCTCAACAGTGCTCATGTGTCTGAAAATAAGCTAAGTATGAGTTGATGAGTCCAAACAGTGGTCATATGCCTAGTCTGAAAATAAACTAAGTGTAAGGTGAAAAGTCTGAACAGTGGTCATATGTCTAGAAAATTTACTAAGTATGGGGTCATGAGTCCCAACAGGGCTCATACGCCCAAATAGGTTATACGCCCAAAGATGAAATTTTTCTAAGTGTAAGCTGGTAAGTCCGAACAGTGGTGAAAAGCTTGAACAGGGCTCTTACGCCCAAACACTTAGAATTTTTACAGAATTTTTCTTGGAGTCTGTGCAGTGGGGTTTCGCATGATTATTGACTAGGAATTTATTAAATGCATATGATTATGATTGAATGTCATAATACCCCTTTTCTTAATATTTTAATTAATATTATGATTAGGGCTATTATTAATACTATTATTAATATTATTATTAATATTATTAGTATTATTATTATTATTAATATGCTTATTAATAATAATATTGTATGACTCTACGTGGTATGATCATGATCAAGACAGGAAGTATTATCATTAATAAAGTGAAAGATTAATGATAAGGAGAAATGGAACGTAAATGAATGAATGAAAGTCTTGCAAGCAAATGAATGGAGGTGCACACTCCTGGCAGGTGTTAGCTCAACTGTGATGCGGGTTCGCTACCCCGAAGGATGCACACAGGGTCAATCTTTATGATTGGCATAGAGGTGAGAGACTTCTTGTCGTAAAAGACTCACAGGATGGAGGTCAATCTTTGTGATTGGCTTAGAGGTGAGCGGCTTAGTGTCGCAAATGACTCGGAAGAATAATGATAAAAGTACGAATTGAACGATGATGAAGATAATAATGATATTATCTATGTGTACGTATAGTGTGTGATCACATATGCATAACGAACAGTTTGAAACGAAAAGTAAAATATATTAATTACAAAACTAGAACTCACTCAGCAACGCCGACTTTTATGTATTTTCCAGTTGGCAGGTAACAGGTTGCTGATGATGGCACACGGGGATGGCCATTTGGCGGGCAAGACTCACATCCATTTATGTTTTGACAATACTGTTGTTTTGTAATTTATTCGACTAATTATTTTGTGATCCATGAACTTGAATGTATTGCTTAACAACAATGTTTATAATGAATGAATGGGTTTTTGTTAAAATTAATTCCGCTGCTTAAATTTATAATATGTATGTTTTATGCTGTGAATGACCAACTGTGAGGTGCCTGGGAATCGGGGCCTTACAAGTTGGTATCAGAGCCAAAGTTTAAGTGAAACGGGTAAATCTTTTTAAAAATAAACCTTAACTTAAACTAAAAATGGGATAGAAAGAGGGATGTCAGCCCGAGTAGCCATGTGCCATCAGGTATTGTTTTCTTAAAAGTTAACCAGTGTTATGTGCGTATGCTATGTGATTTATGTGTTCTTAGTAGATTTAGATGCTGATGTAGTCAGGATGGGAAGTGCTTGGGGTGTGGAGAGTAAAGTAAGTGGCTAATCACAACTGGCCACTGTAATTAGGGACTTACTATACTTGACATAAACTGAGCTATTACTTTGAATGACTGTTTTGGTGTTTGAATCTTGTAGTGCTTAAGAAATGGATGGGAAGAAACCTACCAAGGCTTCTAGAGGTAGTGGTAGACCGCGTACGACTAGGAGCAGTGCTAAAGCTCCTAAGACGACTCCTGTGAACCCCGAAGTTCCTGACCGGAATGAAGAAACTGAGAATGCGAGCCTGAATGCCTCAGCGAGGGAGGCGATTGCTGATGAGGTACACCAAGTCCTGTAGGCAGTGGTGCCGTCTGTAGTGACCGATGTTATTAGAGCTGTGAGGAACGAGGAAAGAAAGGAGAAGGAGGACCGGAGAGAGTCGACTGGAAAAGAAAGCAAGGGAGGCGAGGAACGACCGGATCCTTAGATAGTAGTATCTGATGAGGAGGAGGATGATGTAGTAGGGGTGACGACCAAGGGATGCAGCTATGGGGCATTCCAGATGTGCAAGCCCCCGACTTTTGATGGAAATGGCAACGCTGCTGCCGCCCACCGTTGGGTAAGGGAAATGGAAGCGGTACTCGAGATCAGCGAGTGCCGGGAGGATCAGAAGGTGAAGTTTGCCACCCACTCTTTTACTGACTCAGCACTATGTTGGTGGGACAATATCGTCCAAGCTGAGGGCAGCAGGGCCATAGGGAAGATGAAGTGGTCCGAGTTGAAGAAGTTGGTAATTGAGGAGTTCTGTCCTCACAGGGTACTCGATAAGATCGAGAGGGAGTTCCCGCAATTCGAGGCGGGAACCATGACCCACCTGCAACACACTACCAAATTCAATGAGATGGCTAGGCTGGTGCCGGATCAAGTGACGCCGGTGTCCTGAAAGATTAACCGGTACGTTCAGGGACTGCCAGCCGACATTCGTAGGCACTTGATTGCTTCTCGACCAAGCACTTTTAGGTCGGCAGTGGATTTGGCTGGGAGACTCTATGATAAGAGGGAGGTAGCAGATGAAGAGGTGAAGAAGGCTTGTGTTGGTGACCGAAACTGGAATGGAAAACGGTTCGGGCGTGGTGGTTTTACCGCGAACAACAAGAGGATGAGAATGGATGACCGCAGGGTGGGATCATCAAGCTCGGGGCCTAAAAGGTGTGGCAAGTGCGGGAAGGAGCATACGGGTGAGTGCAGAATGGGGCTCAAAGTGTGTTTCAAGTGCGGAAAGCCGGGCCACATCTTGAAAGACTGTAAGGAGTTGAGGTGTTACACCTGCGGTGAGGCGGGCCATATGCGCAAAGACTACAGATAGCTGAGGGTGGAGAGTTCCGGGGCGAAGATGACGGCCGGGGCTTAAGGGCAGAAGGCAAGTGCCAGAGCTTTCACCATGACCAGAGAGGAGGCTAGGACGGACCCCGATGTTGTGTCAGGTACGTTTCTAGTAAATCAAACACTTGCTTCTGTGTTATTTGATTCTGGTGCTAGTAGGAGTTTTATCTCTGCCACTTTCTGTGCTAAACTGTCTGTTGGTAGTAAGTGCATTAATGAGCTCTTTGAAGCAGAAGCTGCTATCGGTGAGTCCACTAGAGTTACTGAGGTGATAAAGGACTGTACTATAGAATTAGAAGGTCATAGGTTTGCTACTAAGTTGCATGTGATGCCTCTAGGTGGATTTGATATAGTACTAGGGATGGATTGGTTGGCAACCTATGAAGCGAATATCGTATGTCGTAAGAAGATGATTAGACTGACGGCGCCTGACGGAAGTCCGGTGACCATATATGGCGATCGGATTACGATGATTCCGAAAGTGATTTCGATGGCGGTAGCGGGAAAGTATATGAGGCGTGGGTGCAGCGCCTACCTATGTTATGTAAAGGATGTGGAAACGCCAACACCACAACTATCCGATTTTCCGGTTGTGTGTGAATTTCCAGATGTGTTCCCGGAAGACTTATCGGGATTGCCACCGGATTGCGAAATCGAATTTCAAATTGACTTGATACCCGGTGCCCAACCTGTCGCTAAGGCACCGTATCGATTGGCTCCAACTGAGATGAAGGAGTTGATGGAGCAACTGCAAGAGTTGCTTGACAAGGGCTTTATCAAACCGAGTATCTCTCCTTGGGGTGCTCCAGTCTTATTCGTGAAAAAGAAGGACGGTAGCATGAGAATGCGTATCCACTACCGTGAGTTGAACAAGTTGACAATAAAGAATCGGTATCCGTTACCGAGGATCGATGACTTGTTCGACCAGCTCCAGGGTGCCAGTTGGTTCTCGAGGATAGATCTTCGATCTGGCTACCATCAACTGAAAGTGAAGGAGCAGGACATTCCCAAAAACAGCTTTTCATACGCGCTATGGTCACTACGAGTTTCTCGTCATGTCTTTTGGGTTAACCAACGCGCCAGCTGCTTTTATGGATTTGATGAATAGGGTGTGCCGGCCAATGCTAGATAAATCGGTGATTGTGTTCATTGATGATATCTTGTTTTATTCAAGGAGCAAAGAAGAGCACGCCGGTCACATTCGGGAAGTGTTGCAAAATCTGAGAAGGGAGAAACTGTATGCTAAGTTCTCCAAGTGTGCTTCTTGGCTACGAGAGGTTCAGTTTCTGGGTCACGTGGTAAATGCAGAGGGAATCATGGTGGACCCAGCAAAGGTTGAGGCGGTGATGCAATGGAAATCACCAAAGACGCCATCCGAGATTTTTAGCTTCTTGGGGTTGGCGGGCTACTACAGGAGATTTATTCAAGACTTCTCCAAGATAGCCTCACCTTTGACAAAATTGACCCGCAAGGACGTAAAATTCGTGTGGGGTCGAGAGCAGGAGACTGCCTTTAAGGAGTTGAAGACGAGACTAACACAAGCTCCTGTTTTGACATTGCCCGAGGGAAATGAAGACTTAGTGGTCTATTCGGATACATCTTATTCTGGGCTAGGTTATGTGTTGATGCAACGTGGAAGGGTGATAGCCTACGCATCTCGACAACTGAAAACCCACAAAGTCAACTATCCCACGCACGATCTAGAGCTAGCCGCGGTGGTTTTTGCGTTGAAGATTTGGCGGCACTATCTATACGGGACGAAGTGCACCATCTTCACAGACCACAAAAGCTTGAAGTACTTCTTCGAGCAGAAAGATCTAAGCATGAGGCAAAGGCGATGGTTGGAGCTCATAAAGGATTATGACTGCGAAATCCATTACCATCCGGGCAAGGCCAACGTGGTGGCAGATGCCCTTAGCCGAAAAGAAAGGCCTGAGCCGATCCGGGTGAAGGATTATCAGTTAATCATGACCTCAGACATGATGACACAGGTTAAGGAGTTTCAAGACGAGGCTTTGAAAGAAGATCGTCTTAACTCCGAAAGGATGAGAGGTCTAGTTACGGAATTGGGTGAGAACATTCTTGGTGTTAAGACCCGATTTGGGCGAATGTGGATTCCTCGATACGGGGATCTACGTGGAAAGATCATGGATGAGGCCCATAAGACTCGATACTCCATTCATCCCGGTGCTACCAAAATGTATCACGATATGAAGAAAGATTATTGGTGGCCGGGTATGAAACGCGACGTAGTGGAGTACGTAAGTAAGTGCCTGACTTGCTTACAAGTGAAGGCGGAACACCAGAAACCGTACGGGAAGATCCAGCCGTTGGATATACCCAAATGGAAGTGGGAGCATATCACCATGGACTTCATTACTAAGCTACCTCGCACATCGAGGAGATGCGATACCATTTGGGAGATTGTCGACCGACTAACAAAGAGTGCCCACTTCCTACCGATCCGCGAAACGTACTCATCCGAAAGATTGGCGGATCTGTTCATCAAAGAAATTGTAACTCGTCATGGAGTACCGGTGTCTATTGTGTCTGATCGCGACACTCGGTTTACCTCCAAGTTTTGGAAAAGATTCCACGACGTTATGGGGACGAGGCTACACATTGGTACAGCATATCATCCTCAGACAGATGGTCAGTCTGAAAGGATAATACAGACACTCGAGGATATGCTTCGAGCATGCGTGATAGATTTTGGAGGAAGTTGGGACGACCACTTACCGTTAGCAGAATTCTTGTACAACAATAGCTATCATGCCAGTATTGGCATGCCACCCTACGAGATGCTATACGGTACGAGATGTAGGACGCCTGTGTGTTGGGGGGACATTGGCAGAAAGAGTTAGGAGGTGTTGAGGTGGTTGAAGCAACGACTGAGAAGTTAGAAAAGATCAAAGCCTTCATGAAGGCGGCGAAAGATAGGCAAAAGTCGTATGCTGACAAGAGGCGAAGACCGATAGAATTCAAGGTTGGTGACCGAGTCATGTTGAAGGTCTCGCCCTGGAAAGGCATTATCCGATTCAGGAAACGAGGTAAGCTAAGCCCAAGGTACATAGGCCCTTTCCGAATTATCGCACGAGTAGGAGAGGTAGCCTATCGACTTGAATTGCCAGATGAGTTAAGTGGAATTCATCCCACATTCCATGTATCTCATCTGAGAAAGTGCTTAGCTAATGAAAACATGGTTGTACCACTGGAGGATATCGAGGTGGATGAGAGGCTCAACTACGTGGAGCAACCAGTGGCAATCATTGATCGTAAAGAAAAGAGGTTAAGGAATAAAGTGGTTCCTCTTGTGTGTGTACAATGGAAGCACGGGAAGGGATCTGAGTCTACGTGGGAGACTGAAGAGGAGATGAGACAACATTACCCACAACTGTTTGAGGAATAACAGGTTTCGGGGACGAAACCTATATAAGGGGGTGGACTTGTAACACCCGTAAATTTTATTGAAAAGAAATAAAAGAATAAAAGGTAAAGGGAAAAGGTGAGGAATAAATGTCAACCCAAAGATGAGGGGTTGAAAGTGTAAAATCGCAAAGTTGGTAAAAAGTTAGTGAAAAGGTGGCATGGCCGCCCATTTTCACTCTGCACAACACTTTCATTCGGACATTTAGAGAGAGAAAGCAGCAAGAGCAGAAAATTCTCGGGATTTTTGAAGAAGAACCAGAAAACTCGAAGTTTTTGGTAAGAAATCTCGAATTTTGATGTTTAGGATGATTCTAGAACCATTTATGTGCTTATAAATGTGACTTGTGTGTTCGGTGATATATGTGTGTGTGTGTTTTAGGTGTTAGAAACGACTGGGAAGTTCAAGAAGGGGTATCAAAACCCGAAGACAACAAAGGTGAGTTTCTAGACCCCCTTTTTACCTATTTCTTAAATGATTTTGGGGCTGGAAAACGCATGTATGTATGTTTTTATGAATTTGGGTATGTTACCCGTATGATATGTGCATGTGTATGTTTGTAGAGTATGTTTTGGGTAAAATGTATTGTTATGTTTATGTTAAGTTTAAGCCTGGAATTGTATGTGCATGTTTAGAACTAGGTAATATGATGTTTGGGGAATGGAACATGACTTAGAAACATAAACAGACTGCTAATACGCCTAATGAGTCCAAATAGTGGTCATATGTCTGAAATTTGGACTTAGAAAACTAAGTACAAGATAATAAGTCTGAATAGTGCTTATACGCCTAGGAATTTGCCTTAGAAAATATTCTAAGTATGGTCATGAGTCCAAATAGTACTCATGAGTCCAAACAGTCCTAATACGCCTAAGATTCATGAGCCTCAACAGTGCTCATGTGTCTGAAAATAAACTAAGTATAGGACTCATGAGCCTCAACAGTGCTCATGTCTCTGAAAAAAAAGCTAAGTATGAGGTGATGAGTCCAAACAGTCCTAATACGCCTAAGACTCATGAGCCTCAACAGTGCTCATGTGTCTGAAAATAAACTAAGTATAGGACTCATAAGCCTCAACAGTGCTCATGTGTCTGAAAATAAGCTAAGTATGAGGTGATGAGTCCAAACAGTGGCCATATGCCTAGTCTGAAAATAAACTATGTATAAGGTGAAAAGTCTGAACAGTGGTCATATGTCTAGAAAATTTACTAAGTATGGGGTCATGAGTACCAACAGGGCTCATACGCCCAAATAGGTTATACGCCCAAAGATGAAATTTTTCTAAGTGTAAGCTGGTAAGTCCAAACAGTGGTGAAAATCCTGAACAGGGCACTTACGCCCAAACACTTAGAATTTTTACAGAATTTTTCTTGGAGTCTATGCAGTAGGGTTTCACATGATTATAAACTAGGAATTTATTAAATGCATATGATTATGATTGAATGTCATAATACCCCTTTTCTTAATATTTTAATTAATATTATGATTAGGGCTATTATTAATACTATTATTAATATTATTATTAATATTATTAGTATTATTATTATTATTAATATGCTTATTAATAATAATATTGTATGACTCTACGTGGTATGATCATGATCAAGACAGGAAGTATTATCATTAATAAAGTGAAAGATTAATGATAAAGAGAAATGGTACGTAAATGAATGAAACCTACCAAGGCTTCTAGAGGTAGAGGTAGACCGCGTACGACTAGGAGCAGTGCTAAAGCTCCTAAGACGACTCCTGTGAACCCCGAAGTTCCTGACCGGAGTGAAGAAACTGAGAATGCGAGCCTGAATGCCTCAGCGAGGGAGGCGATTGCTGATGAAGTACACCAAGTCCTGCAGGCAGTGGTGCCGTCTGTAGTGACCGATGTTATTAAATCTGTGAGGAACAAGGAAAGAAAGGAGAAGGAGGACTAGAGAGAGTCGACTGGAAAGAAAGCAAGGGAGGAGAGGAACGACCGAATCCTGAGATAGTAGTATCTGATGAGGAGGAGGATGATGTAGTAGGGGTGACGACCAAGGGATGCAGCTATGGGGCATTCCAGATGTGCAAGCCCCCGACTTTTGATGGAAATGGCAATGCTGCTGCCGCCCACCGTTTTGTAAGGGAAATGGAAGCGGTACTCGAGATCAGCGAGTGCCGGGAGGATCAGAAAGTGAAGTTTGCCACCCACTCTTTTACTTACTCAGCACTATGTTGGTGGGACAATATCGTCCAAGCTGAGGGCAGCAGGGCCATAGGGAAGATGAAGTGGTCCGAGTTGAAGAAGTTGGTAATTGAGGAGTTCTGTCCTCCCAGGGAACTCGATAAGATCGAGAGGGAGTTCCTGCAATTCGAGGCGGAAACCATGACCCACCAGCAATACACTACCAAATTCAATGAGATGGCTAGGCTGGTGCCGGATCAAGTGATGCCGGTGTCCCGAAAGATTAACAGGTACGTTCAGGGACTGCCAGCCGACATTCGTAGGCACTTGATTGCTGCTCGACCAAGCACTTTTAGGTCGGCAGTGGATTTGGCTAGGAGACTCTATGATGAGAGGGAGGTAGCAGATGCAGAGGTGAAGAAGGCTAGTGGTGGTGACCGAAACTGGAATGGAAAACGGTTCGGGCGTGGTGGTTTTACCGCGAACAACAAGAGGATGAGAATGGATGACCGCAGGGAGGGGTCATCAAGCTCGGGGCCTAAAAGGTGTGGCAAGTGCGGGAAGGAGCATACGGGTGAGTGCAGAATGGGGCTCAAATTGTGTTTCAAGTGCGGAAAGCCGGGCCACATCTTGAAAGACTGTAAGGAGTTGAGGTGTTACACCTGCGGTGAGGCGGGCCATATTAGCAAAGACTGCAGAAAGCCGAGGGTGGAGAGTTCTGGGGCGAAGAAGACGGCCGGGGCTGAAGGGCAGAAGGCAATGCCAGAGCTTTCACCATGACCAGAGAGGAGGCTAGGACGGACCCCGATGTTGTGTCAGGTACGTTTCTAGTAAATCAAACACTTGCTTCTGTGTTATTTGATTCTGGTGCTAGTAGGAGTTTTATCTCTGCCACTTTCTATGCTAAACTGTCTGTTGGTAGTAAGTGCATTAATGAGCCCTTTGAAGTAGAAACTGCTATCGGTGAGCTCACTAGAGTAACTGAGGCGATAAAGGACTGTACTATAGAATTAGAAGGTCATAGGTTTGCTACTAAGTTGCATGTGATGCCTCTAGGTGGATTTGATATAGTACTAGGGATGGATTGGTTGGCAACCAATGAAGCGAATATCGTATGTCGTAAGAAGATGATTAGACTGACGGCGCCTGACGGAAGTCCGGTGACCATATATGGCGATCGGATTACGATGATTCCGAAAGTGATTTCGATGGCGGTAGCGGGAAAGTGTATGAGGCGCGGGTGAAGCGCCTACCTATGTTATGTAAAGGATGTGGAAACGCCAACAGCACAACTATCTGATGTTCCAGTTGTGTGTGAATTTCCAGATTTGTTCCCGGAAGACTTATCGGGATTGCCACTGGATTGCGAAACCGAATTTCAAATTGACTTGATACCCGGTGCCCAACCTGTCGCTAAGGCACCGTATCGATTGGCTCCGACTGAGATCAAGGAGTTGATGGAGCAACTACAAGAGTTGCTTGACAAGGGCTTTATCAGACCGAGTATCTCTCCTTGGGGTGCTCCGGTCTTATTCGTGAAAAAGAAGGACGGTAGCATGAGAATGCGTATCCACTACCGTGAGTTGAACAAGTTGACAATAATGAATCGGTATCCGTTACCAAGGATCGACGACTTGTTCGACCAGCTCCAGGGTGTCAGATGGTTCTCGAGGATAGATCTTCGATCTGGCTACCATCAATTGAAAGTGAAGGAGCAGGACATTCCTAAAAATAGCTTTTCATACGCGCTATGGTCACTACGAGTTTCTCGTCATGTCTTTTGGGTTAACCAACGCGCCAGCTGCTTTTATGGATTGATGAATAGAGTGTGCCGGCCAATGCTAGATAAATCGGTGATTGTGTTCATTGATGATATCCTGATTTATTCAAGGAGCAAAGAAGAGCACGCCGGTCACATTCGGGAAGTGTTGCAAACTCTGAGAAGGGAGAAACTGTATGCTAAGTTCTCCAAGTGTGCTTTTTGGCTACGCGAGGTGTAGTTTCTGGGTCACGTGGTAAATGCAGAGGGAATCATGGTGGACCCAGTAAAGGTTGAGGTGGTGATGCAATGGAAATCACCAAAGACGCCATCCGAGATTTGTAGCTTCTTGGGGTTGGCGGGCTACTACAGGAGATTTATTCAAGACTTCTCCAAGATAGCCTCACCTTTGACAAAATTGACCCGCAAGGACGTAAAATTCGTGTGGGGTCGAGAGCAGGAGACTACCTTTGAGGAGTTGAAGACGAGACTAACACAAGCTCCTGTTTTGACATTGCTCGAGGGAAATGAAGACTTAGTGGTCTATTCGGATGCATGTTATTCTGGGCTAGGTTGTGTGTTGATGCAACGGGGAAGGGTGATAGCCTACGCATCTCGACAACTGAAAACCCACGAAGTCAACTATCCCACGCACGATCTAGAGCTAGCCGCGGTGGTTTTTGCGTTGAAGATTTGGCGGCACTATCTATACGGGACGAAGTGCACCATCTTCACAGACCACAAAAGCTTGAAGTACTTCTTCGAGCAGAAAGATCTAAACATGAGGCAAAGGCGATGGTTGGAGCTCATAAAGGATTATGACTGCGAAATCCATTAACATCCGGGCAAGGCCAACGTGGTGGCAGATGCCCTTAGCCGAAAAGAAAGGCCTGAGCCGATCCGGGTGAAGGCTTATCTGTTAATCATGACCTCCGACGTGATGACACAGGTTAAGGAGTTTCAAGATGAGGCTTTGAAAGAAGATCGTCTTAACTCCGAGAGGATGAGAGGTCTAGTTACGGAATTGGGTGAGAACATTCTTGGTGTTAAGACCCGATTTGGGCGAATGTGGATTCCTCGATACGGGGATCTACGTGGAAAGATCATGGATGAGGCCCATAAGACTCGATACTCCATTCATCCCGGTGCTACCAAAATGTATCACGATATGAAGAAAGATTATTGGTGGCCGGGTATGAAACGCGACGTAGTGGAGTACGTGAGTAAGTGCCTGACTTGCTTACAAGTGAAGGCGGAACACCAGAAACCGTACGGGAAGATCCAGCCGTTGGATATACCCGAATGGAAGTGGGAGCATATCACCATGGACTTCATTACTAAGTTACCTCGCACATCAAGGAGATGCGATACCATTTGGGTGATTGTCGACCGACTAACAAAGAGTGCCCACTTCCTACCGATCCGCGAAACGTACTCATCCGAAAGATTGGCGGATCTGTTCATCAAAGAAATTGTAGCTCGTCATGGAGTACCGGTGTCTATTGTGTCTGATCGCGACACCCGGTTTACCTCCAAGTTTTGGAAAAGATTCCACGACGAAATGGGGACGAGGCTACACATTGATACAGCATATCATCCTCAGACAGACGGTCAGTCTGAAAGGACAATACAGACACTCGAGGATATGCTTCGAGCATGCGTGATCAATTTTGGAGGAAGTTGGGACGACCACTTACCGTTAGCAGAATTCTCGTACAACAATAGCTATCATGCCAGTATTGGCATGCCACCCTACGAGATGCTATACGGCAGGAGATGTAGGACGCCTGTGTGTTGGGGGGACATTGGCAGAAAGAGTTAGGAGGTGTTGAGGTGATTGAAGCAATGACTGAGAAGTTAGAAAAGATCAAAGCCTTCATGAAGGCGGCGAAAGATAGGCAAAAGTCGTATGCTGACAAGAGGCGAAGACTGATAGAATTCAAGGTTGGTGACCGAGTCATGTTGAAGGTGTCGCCCTGGAAAGGCATTATCCGATTCAGGAAACAAGGTAAGCTAAGCCCAAGGTACATAGGCCCTTTTCGAATTATCGCACGAGTAGGAGAAGTAGCCTATCGACTTGAATTGCCAGATGAGTTAAGTGGAATTCATCCCACATTCCATGTATATCATCTGAGAAAGTGCTTAGCTGATGAAAACATGGTTGTACCACTGGAGGATATCGAGGTGGATGAGAGGCTCAACTACGTGGAGCAACCAGTGGCAATCATTGATCTTAAAGAAAAGAGGTTAAGGAATAAAGCGGTTCCTCTTGTGTGTATACAATGTAAGCACAGGAAGGGATCTGAGTCTACGTGGGAGACTGAAGAGGAGATGAGACAACATTACCCACATCTGTTTGAGGAATAACAGGTTTCGGGGACGAAACCTATATAAGGGGGGTGGACTTGTAACACCCGTAAATTTTATTGAAAAGAAATAAAAGAATAAAAGAAAAAGGGAAAGGGTGAGGAATAAATGTCAACCCAAAGATGAGGGGTTGAAAGTGTAAAATGGCAAAGTTGATAAAAGTTGGTGAAAAGGTGGCATGGCCGCCCATTTTCACTCTGCACAACACTTTCATTCGGACATTTAGAGAGAGAAAGCAGCAAGAGCAGAAAATTCTTGGGATTTTTGAAGAAGAACCAGAAAACTCGAAGTTTTAGGTAAGAAATCTTGAATTTTGATGTTTAGGATGATTCTAGAACCATTTATGTGCTTATAAATGTGACTTGTGTGTTCGGTGGTATATGTGTGTGTGTTTTAGGTGTTAGAAACGACTGGGAAGTTCAAGAAGGGTTTCAAAACCCGAAGACAACAAAGGTGAGTTTCTAGACCCCTTTTTTACCTGGCTTTTAAATGATTTTGGGGCTGGAAAATGCATGTATGTATGTTTTTATGAATTTGGGTATGTTACCCGTATGATATGTGCATGTGTATGTTTGTAGAGTATGTTTTGGGTAAAATGTATTGTTATGTTTATGTTCTGGAATCGTATGTGCATGTTTAGAACTAGGTAATATGATGTTTGGGGACTGGAACATGACTTAGAAACATAAACAGACTGCTAATACGCCTAATGAGTCCAAATAGTGGTCATGTGTCTGAAATTTGGACTTAGAAAACTAAGTACAAGATAATAAGTCTGAATAGTGCTTATACGCCTAGGAATTTGCCTTAGAAAATATTCTAAGTATGGTCATGAGTCCAAATAGTACTCATGAGTCCAAACATTCCTAATACGCCTAAGACTCATGAGCCTCAACAGTGCTCATGTGTCTGAAAATAAACTAAGTATAGGACTCATGAGCCTCAACAGTGCTCATGTGTCTGAAAAGAAAAGCTAAGTATGAGGTGATGAGTCCAAACAGTCCTAATACGCCTAAGACTCATGAGCCTCAACAGTGCTCATGTGTCTGAAAATAAACTATGTATAGGACTCATAAGCCTCAACAGTGCTCATGTGTCTGAAAATAAGCTAAGTATGATGTGATGAGTCCAAACAGTGGTCATATGCCTTGTCTGAAAATAAACTAAGTATAAGGTGAAAAGTCTGAACAGTGGTCATATGTCTAGAAAATTTACTAAGTATGGGGTCATGAGTCCCAACAGGGCTCATATGCCCAAATAGGTTATACGCCCAAAGATGAAATTTTTCTAAGTGTAAGCTGGTAAATCCAAACAGTGGTGAAAAGCCTGAACAGTGCTCTTACGCCCAAACACTTAGAATTTTTACAGAATTTTTCTTGGAGTCTGTGCAGTAGGGTTTCGCATGATTATAGACTAGGAATTTATTAAATACATATGATTATGATTGAATGTCATAATACCCCTTTTCTTAATATTTTAATTAATATTATGATTAGGGCTATTATTAATACTATTATTATTATTATTATTAATATTATTAGTATTATTATTATTATTAATATGCTTATTAATAATAATATTGTATGACTCTACGTGGTATGATCATGATCAAGACATGTAAGGCCCCGCTCCCGGGCGCCCTACGGTTGGTGGTTCATCGCACGTAAAACATACATAATGTATATAATCATAAAATAACGCAGCGGAATTAATAAAATATACATTCTCATTCATTCATAAAAGTCATTACATAATTGACATGATTACAAAATACAGCTTTCTCTACTTTGTCTCTCCTCATAGGGTCATACAGCGACCTCTAGAGAAGATATTAAGTTCAAAAATATAAAAATTATATTTTTATACTAAAGAATATTCCTTAAGTAATTCCGTACATCGGAACCCTTAAGGAACACTCTTCACACTCTCATGCAACATATTTCGTTGTATGTGCTACGCACACGCACTCCCAGTGCGTGGCAGCATATTCAAAAGTAAAGAAGATTTCTTAAGTAATCCCTCTCATGGGGATCCTCAAGAAATCTCGTAATGGCATGCAACGTGATGAGTTGCGTGCGTTATGGGCCCACAACACATGACGTTGCAGCATAATCAAAAGCGAATGCCATCCCAAAAGAGCTGAGTAGCCGCCTCGTGCCATCCCCAGCAACGCTACCTGCCAACTGGAAACACATAAAAAGTCAGCGTTGCTGAGTGAGTTCTAGTTTTATAATAAACATACTTTTACTTATTTAAAAGTATCCTTTCATGCATGCGTTCATACATCATACGTACACAGAGATAATATTCGTTATTATCTTCATCATTCGTTATTCATCGTTATCTTTAACTTCTCGTATGGATTCTGTCAGGCTTTACCCACTTCATAGCACTTGGCTATGATTACTGTGGTCGAATGACAAGAATCCCATTCATACTTACTTGCGCATTGAAAGGTGAATTGTACCAATACCATATGCTACACGCCGATCGTTATTAGCTACCGGGACGAAGTCAACATATGAACAACAAAACGTATGCCACGGTACTAGAGGTAAGCGGTAGAGGTACCATGACCATGGTCAATCACAGAGAAGGACCAATCGCGTTATTCAATGCTTGCAAGACATAATTTGTTCGTTCGTTAATGCATGTATTCATCATCTTTTAATCATTCGTTCATTCATTAATACATGCATTCGTCATCGTGTTCCTCTTTCGTTATCCTTCACTTTACGTTACATAGTACTTTGTTCGTTCGTTCATACGTAAAGCCGTAGAAAGATATTCATACATTTTTATAAGGAACACACGCATCATACATACATCATCATTCCTATCATCATACTTACATCATCATACATTACATCATACATACATCATCATCATCGTCATACATAACCTCGTACATACATAGCCCGCATCATCAATCATCACTAGGCACTTACTCCCGTATTTTTCCCTAATCCGGGACTTACTATGCGTCATCCTGGTGCAGTAGCACTAACTGTCCCTCCAAGACCGTGGGGACTCATACTAGGACCTTATATAACGTGCCGAGTCCACAATCATACCTTAGACGTATAACACAACATTATACCCAAATGGGTCATACATACATACGTTAGTAAACAAGTTTATATGTGTTCCAGCCCCAAAAATCATTTAAAAGCAGTAAATGAGGGGTCCTAGAACTCACCTGTGCTTGACAAGCAGCTTCTCAATCAAGCCTTAAAGTCGCGGGTCACACTACACTGCCTGCAGATAAGTTAACACTCAAAAGAGTTTATTTCTGCCTAATTTCGCTACTAAGTTCGCAGGTAGTTTCGCCCGTAAATTCGCCAGTAGTTTCGCCGGGCGAATCAGCAGTTTCGCAGCTAGTTTCGCCGGGCAGCATTCTGCTAGTTTCGCTGGACAGATTCGCTACCTCGAGCGCCCAACTTTCGTTGGAATTCCCTAGTTTCGCAATATCTAAGGTCAACTTGGGCATTGGCATAGTCATCAGCGAAACTATAGTTTCGCTCAGGCGAATATGTAGTTTCGCTGCAGCGAAACTGTAATTTCGCTGTAAATCCTTCCAGTTTCGCTGGACGAACTCACAGTTTCGCTGGTCGAGACCTTAAATTCGCAGAACGAGCTGAAATTTACGATTCAGCTCGTTTCAGCCCAAAAATCCAATCCTTTCCACCCAAACCCTTGGATTATCATCCAGGAAGCTATATCTAAGCTCATTACACGTTTTCTTACTCTAAAACGTGTGTTTTGGGGTGATTTTTGCCACTTTAAAACCCAAAAACCCCAAACTCGGGTTTTTCACCAAATGCAGCAATTTAGATACGTTTCTTACCTTGATTCTTGTAGTTTAGGAGTCCACAAACACCAGCCTTCGATTCTTGACCACCCGAGCTTCAATCCGACACTTTCTCTCTCTACACTTTCTCTCTCTAGAATGGCGTTTGAGTGAAAATGAGAGTTGCTCAGCTGATCCATCTATTTATATGCCAGGCGTTCCCGGGATCCCAAACTCGTTAAACTCGTGACCCGGAGGGTTAACTCGGTGTAATACCTGCAACCATTTTATATTTATTAAATGGTTTTTATCCGAGCCCATCACTATCACTTGACTCGATTAGAAAATTCTCCGGGTGTTACAAGTCCACCCCCTTATTTAGATTTCGTCCTCGAAACCTGTTATTCTTCGAACAGATGTGGGTAATGTTGTCTCATTTCTTCTTCAGTCTCCCACGTAGACTCAGATCCCTTCCTGTGCTTCCACTGTACACGCACAAGAGGAACCACTTTGTTTCTTAGCCGTTTCTCTTTTCTATCGATGATCGCCACTGGTTGCTCCACGTAGTTGAGCCGTTCGTCTACTTCGATATCCTCCAGCGGTACAATCATATCTTCGTCGGCCAAGCATTTCCTCAGATGAGATACGTGGAAGGTCGGGTGAATTCCACTCAGCTCATCTGGCAGTTCCAACCTATAGGCCACCTCTCCCACACGGGCGATAATTCGGAAAGGGCCTATATACCGCGGGCTCAGTTTACCCCGCTTTCGGAACCTAATAATTCCTTTCCAAGGCGAGACCTTCAACATGACGCGATCACCGACCTTGAATTCTATCGGTCTTCGCCTCTTGTCAGCATACGACTTTTGTCTGTCTTTCGCCGCCTTCATGAAGGCTTTGATCTTTTCTAACTTTTCAGTCGTTGCTTCAACTAGCTCGACACCACCCAGTTCCTTCTGCCCAATGTCTCCCCAACATACAGGCGTCCTACACTTCCTACCGTACAGCATCTCGTAGGGCGGCATGCCAATGCTGGCATGATAACTGTTATTGTACGAGAATTCTGCTAACGGCAGGTGATCGTCCCAACTTCCTCCAAAATCGATCACGCACGCTCGAAGCATGTCTTCGAGTGTTTGGATCGTCCTCTCGGACTGACCGTCTGTCTGGGGGTGATATGCCGTGCTAATGTGTAGCCTCGTCCCCATTGCATCATGAAACCTCTTCCAAAACTTGGAGGTAAACCGGGTGTCACGGTCAGACACAATAGACACCGGTACGCCATGACGTGCTACAATTTCTTTGATAAATAGATCCGCCAATCTTTCAGATGAATACGTCTCGCGGATCGGTAGGAAGTGGGCACTCTTCGTCAATCGATCAACTATCACCCATATAGCATCATACCCTTTCGAGGTACGTGGTAGTTTCGTGATGAAATCCATGGTGATGTGCTCCCACTTCCACTCGGGTATATCCAACGGTTGGATCTTCCCGTACGGTTTCTGATGCTCTGCCTTGACTTGTGAACAAGTCATGCACTTACTCACATATTCCACCACATCACGCTTCATGCCCGGCCACCAATAGTCTTTCTTCATGTCTTGGTACATCTTGGTAGCGCCGGGGTGAATGGAATATCGAGTCTTATGAGCCTCATCCATGATCTTTCCACGTAGATCCCCGTACCGAGGAATCCACGCTTGCCCAAAACGGGTCTTAACACCAAGAGTGTTCTCACCCAGTTCTGTAACTTGACCTCTCATCCTTTCAGGGTTAAGACGATCTTCCTTCAAAGCCTCGTCTTGGAACTCCTTAACCTGCGTCATCACGTCAGAGGTCATAATTAGCTGATAAGCCTGCACCCGAATCGGCTCGGGCCTTTCCTTCCGGCTAAGGGCATCAGCCACCACATTGGCTTTGCCCGGGTGGTAATGGATCTCACAATCATAATCTTTTATCAGCTCCAACCACCGACTCTGCCTCATGTTTAGATCCTTCTGCTCGAAGAAGTACTTCAAGCTCTTGTGATCCGTGAAGATGGTGCACTTCGTCCCGTATAGATAGTGCCGCCAAATCTTCAACACGAAAACCACCGCAGCTAGTTCTAGGTCGTGCATGGGATAATTGACTTCGTGGGTCTTCAGTTGTCGAGATGCGTAGGCTATGACCTTTCCGCGTTGCATCAATACGCAACCCAGCCCAGAATAGGATGCATCCGAATAGACCACCAAGTCTTCATTTCCCTCGGGCAATGTCAAGACAGGAGCTTGTGTCAGTCTCGTCTTCAATTCCTCAAAAGCGTCCTCCTGTTCTTGACCCCACACGAACTTTACATCCTTGCGAGTCAATTTTGTCAAAGGTGAGGCTACCTTGGAGAAGTCTTGAATAAATCTTCTATAGTAGCCCGCCAGCCCCAAGAAGCTGCGAATCTCGGTTGGCGTCTTCGGAGACTTCCATTGCATCACGGCCCCAACCTTTGCTGGGTCCACCATTATTCCTTCTGCATTCACTACATGACCCAGAAATTGCACCTCGCGTAACCAAAAGGCGCACTTGGAGAACTTGGCGTACAATTTCTCCCTTCTCAACGTTTCCAACACTTCCCGAATATGCCCGGCGTGCTCTTCTTCACTTCTCGAATAAATCAGGATATCATCGATGAATACAATTACTGATTTATCCAACATTGGTCGGCACACTCGGTTCATCAAATCCATAAAAGCAGCCGGCGCATTGGTCAACCCAAAAGACATGACAAGAAACTCGTAGTGACCATAGCGTGTACGAAAGGCTGTTTTAGGGATATCCTGCTCCTTCACCTTCAGTTGATGGTAACCCGATCGAAGATCTATCCTTGAAAACCAACTGGCACCCTGAAGGTAATCAAACAAGTCATCGATCCTTGGTAAGGGGTATCTGTTCTTCACCGTCAGCTTATTCAGTTCGCGGTAGTCGATGCACATCCTCATACTACCATCCTTCTTCTTTACGAACAGAACCGGAGCACCCCAAGGTGAGATACTCGGTCGGATAAACCCCTTATCCAGCAGCTCCTGCAACTGTTCCATCAACTCTTTCATCTCCGTCGGAGCCAAGCGATACGGTGCTTTTGCGACAGGTTGGGCACCCGGTATCAGGTCGATCTGGAACTCGATCTCTCGGTCAGGTGGCAATCTCGATAAGTCTTCGGGAAACACGTCTAGAAAGTCACACACCACTGGCACATCGCATAACTGTGGTGTTGGCGTCTCTAAATTCTTTACATAACATAAGTAGGCGCTACATCCGCGCCTCATACACTTTCCCGCCACCGCCATCGATATCACCTTCGGAATCGTCGTAACCCGATCGCCATATATTGTCACCGGACTTCCGTCGGTCGCCGTCAGTCTAATCATCTTCTTTCGGCACACGATATTCGCTTCGTAGGTTGCTAACCAGTCCATCCCTAACACTACATCAAATCCTCCTAGAGGCATCACATGTAACTTGGCAGCAAACCTATGGCCCTCTAATTCTATGGCACAGCCTTCTATCACATCCGTAACCCTAGTGGATTTACCAATAGCGGTTTCTACTTCAAAGGACATATCGAGGCATTTACTTCTAACAGGCAATTTAGCACAGAAGGTAGTAGAAATAAAACTCCTACTTGCACCCGAATCAAATAACACAGATGCTAAAATTTGGTCTATTAGGAACGTACCGGACACAACGTCAGGGTCCGTTCTAGCCTCCTCCTGCGTCATGGTGAACGCCCTAGCCTTTGCCCTCGGTGCTTCTCCTCCCGTCTTCTTCTCCCCTGAGCCCTCAGCCCTCGGCTTCTTACAATCTCTGCTCATATGACCACCTTCTCCACAGTTAAAGCACTTGCCCATCCGGCAATCTTTTGATATGTGCCCTGTCTTTCCGCATTTAAAGCAGAGGTTGGATCCCCACTTACACTCTCCCGAGTGTTCTTTCCCACACTGTCCACACTTCCTCATCCCTGCTCCCTTCGCGACCATTCGGCGGTCGTCTACCCTTGCCTTCTTGTTACTTGTCGAGGTATCACCTCGACCAAACCTCTTTCCCTGCCAACCCTTCTCACCACCTCCTTTCTTACTGCCCTCAGCCTTCACCAATGCAGCTCGCTCATCGTACAACCTCCCCGCCAAATCCACCGCCGACTTGAAAGTACTTGGTCGAGCGGAAATCAAATGCCAACGTATTTCCGCTGGCAACCCCTGAATATACCGGTTGATCTTTCGAGACACCGGCGTCACCTGCTCTGGGACCAACCGCGCCATATCGTTGAATTTGGCAGTGTATTTTGGTGGGTCATCGTCCCTTCCTCCAACTGCAGAAACTCTCTCTCAACTCGGTCCATTTCCCGTCGAGGACTGAATTCCTCAATCACCAGCCTTTTCAACTCAGCCTACTTCATCTTCCCTATAGTCCTGCTACCCTCAGCCTGGACAATATTGTCCCACCAGCACAATGCCGTCCCCGTAAATGAATGGGTAGCAAACTTCACCTTTTTATCCTCCTGGCAGTCACTGATATCTAGGACCGCCTCCATTTCCCTCACCCATTGGTGAGCATCCGCAGCCGTACCCGAACCATCAAAAGTCGGGGGCTTGCACCTCATAAATTTCCCGTAGTCACAACCCGGGCTGTCTCACGCTCGACCTCCTCCTCCTCCTCTTCTTCATCATCAGAAAGAACCGTTTCCGGCCCTTGTTGCTGTTGTCGCCTCCCTGAGGCTCGATTCCTCCCTCGCCTCTCATCTTCGCGTACAGCTTTTATCACCTCAGTCACTACAGACGGTAAGATCGTCTGCATGACTTGATGCACCTCCTCGATCACTGTCTCTTTCACCGAGGCCCTCAAATCATCACTCTCATCCACTCCCCCCGAGGGAGTAGTATTAGGTTCTTCAGGAACCTTCTTCTCTTGTCTAGGCCTTCCTCTTATGGCTCGTGGTTCCGCACCACTTCAGCCACTGCCTCCACCAAGTGGGGCTTTAGATGATCTACTGCAGGATCGGATTTCGGATGGTTTTTCTCTCAACTCACTGTGAATCAACACTCGGCAAGCAGTCTATGAAGAGTTGATCACAATATAACAAGTAACAAGCAGTAAGAAAATTTAACAGCAGGTAAATTTTCAAGGTACTTTTATATATTGCTTCTCAACTCAAAGGATTACAAGACACTTGGACTCAAATCACTTTTCTAAAGAGTTACAGGGAGAAGATATATATAATACTACCTACAGCCGGATATACTTTGATACCAGCTGGACACCTCTAACCTTACATCTATACTACAAGACTCTAGGTGAGGTATTTCAGACATTTTGTCTGAAATTTGGTAGTCAGGACATGTCCCTGACTTACCTTTTGTCACCAACTAAAGTTGGTAACATGTACTATCATAAAAAGGTGAACAGTAGAATAAAGTATGGTCAACAACATGGATCATTAGGAAGATGCCATGCTGTATCAGAGGTCTGCAGCGGACTGTCAGGGACCATACTTTTATCTGCTGGACATAGCAATGTCTTCCGAAGGATGCTTCGGAAGAATAACTTCTTCCGAAGCCACTTATACTTCGGAAGACTGCTTCTTCCGAGGCTTGGAGTCTTCTTTGGCTTCAGAAGCAGACTTTGTCTTCAGCTCTTTCATCAGACTTTGTCTTCGGAAGCTCTTTCAGACTTTGTCTTCGGAAGCTCTTTCAGACTTTGTCTTCGGAAGCTCTTTCAGACTTTGTCTTCGGAAGCTCTTTCAGACTTTGTCTTCGGAAGCTCTTTCAGACTTTGTCTTCGGAAGCTCTTTCATCAGACTTTGTCTTCGGAAGCTCTTTCAGACTTTGTCTTCGGAAGTTCTTTTAGACTTTCGGAAGATCTCTTCTCAGCTTCGGAAGCCTTTGAATGTAGTACCAAAAGATGACTATGAAGTGATTTTGGTTGCACCAGCCTTATCATGATCCAACAAACTCCCCCTAGGCTGATGCTACCAAAACTTCACTTCCCTCTTCTTCTCAAAGTTCTCAGCACCAAGGAGAGCAGGTGTTTATCAGTGTCTTCATTCTTTCCTGCTGTGGTGCTGAGAATCTTGTACAGATCCTTGGTGGACAGAACCTCTACTCTGTCACCTTGGATTATATGTACCCTTTGTTGTGGCCCTCTGAAAAGAGTTAGTTGATGGGAAGTATAGTCATATTCCCATCGAACTATTGGTTCCAATTCAGGACCTTCCACCATCTGTAGAAAGGTTGTGCCTTTGGTGGTTGGTCTTTCCTTGTCTTCCACTCTTTTCAGCTTCAACTCTTCTTCAATCTTGGCTCTTCTATTTCGTTCAGCCAAGTGGAGACCACTGATATGGTTTCTGATGTGTGCAGCAGTCTCAGAGTTGGAGGGATTGGAGAATGGCTTCTCTGCAAGCTCAGCAAGATCAAATCTACTGAGATGCAGTAGAGAAGTGGCATTGAGCCTGTTGGTTTCACCATTCTCCCTTTCCACAACAAAGTTGTGAGAAGGTTCATCGAACCTCCACTGGATTATTGCATTTCTAGGTCCAGGAGATTGACCAGCAATCCTGTCCTCTTTCCTGGTATCCAGTAGAGTCACCAGTCTTCTTCTTAGCCTCTTCTCCTCAGCATTGAGGGTATCGGAGTTGAGACCAAGAAGTCTTGCAGCCTGGCCCAAGGTATCTCTAGGCAATTCAAGAAATTGGCCTAGGGTGAGGGAGCTTGAAGAGTTATCAACATAGGTGATGTTGATAACCTCTTCCTCACAGGAGATGCTGCTCAAGGTAGTGCAGTTGATGAGCCTCGTCTTGAACTCCTTTATTTCCTCAAAGAAGAGATGTTTAGGAGGCTGAGGGGATGATCTTGGTTGTTGTTGGGTAGGCTTAGGTTTAGTGGTTTTGGGTTGAGTCTTGGGTTTTAGGATGGGTAGTTTGAGTGGTTGAGGTGATGTGGTAGGTTTGGGTAGAGTTGTGGGTTGAGGGGTGAAGGTTTCATCAGTGGGTTCGGGTTTAATGGGAAAAGGGATTGGTTCTGGTGTGGGTTGTGGCTGTGGTTGAGTGGCTGGGGTGAATACCATTCCTTTCATCCTTCTGTACATCTCCTTCCTTTTCCCAAACGGATGTCACCTTTTATTTCACTGACTTTCCGCTGGAGTGTCCTTTCGGACATAGGTCCCACCTGCCTACCAGAGAAGCCATGAGCCCGGAGGTAGTCCTTCATCCAGGCTTTGTCAGTTGACTTCTTGGCAGCAGTGACCTCCTTCTCTTCCTCCCTCTTCCTCTTCACCTTCAGCTTCTCCCTAGCAACCTTCTTCCTTTCCTTCTCCATTTGATCCTGCTCTTTGTTGTGGAGCAGCAGGATCATGTCATCATCATGTGGAGACAGTTCAGGAAGACTGAAGCCTCTTGAGAGAAGGAACTTGGTCCTAGCCTCTCTCAGCTTCAGGGCTGCCTCCCTCTGCTCTTGTTCTTCCTTCTCCAAGGCCAACCTGGCTTCCCTTTCTTGTTGTAGCCTGGTTGACCTTTCCAAAGTCACCAACTCCTCTAATGGTAGCAGGAGTATTTCCTCATTGGCAGCTCCTAGATTGATGAGCTGGTCAATGAGTGTTGTTCTTCTCCTCTGGTTGATTTCTTCCTGATTGGCTACAGCTGCCTTAGAACTAGCAGCTAACAGCTTCTCAGTAGGAAACCGACCTTTCTTTTTGGCCTTCTCAATCTTCTCCTCCTCCTGAAGCTCTTCCGCAGTCAATTTTCTTTTGCCTTTGTCTTTGATTGTGCTTGACTGTGGTGGTTCTTGGATGGAGGGTTGTGATTGAGAGAAGTTCAGCTGGTCCTTGGGTTGGAGGTATTTCAGAAATGTCCTCCCTGCTCACCTCAGATGCAATTTCAGCAATAACATCTGTGATGGTCAGTTCCTCGGACATCTGAAATAAGCCTTCCGCAGCTTCTATTTCGGCCTCGGAAGACTTGTCTTGTTCTTCCGAGGCTTCCATGTAAGCTTCGGAAGCCTCAGCTAGAGCTTCGGAAGATGAGACTGCTGCAGATTTTGTCCCATCTGTTTCAGTTGCTGGGCCATCAGTCCCCATTTCCCCTTCGAAGCTAATCTCAGGTTCCATGAAGACCTTAGGTTGACCAACTTCCTCCACAGTGGTAGAAGGTGCTGTCAGTCTTTGAAGCTCCTCAGCCCCAAAGTATGCAAGTGTGGTGTCGGGGCTGGGCTGTTCTAGGGATGATCTCAATACAAACTTTGTGAAAAGTCTGTAGAGATCTTGAAGCATCCTTGAGTCAATCTCCAGAAAGGATTGAGATGACTCAGGTAGTGTAATGATTTGTTGGGTGGAAATGAGTTGGGTCTGTGGTTCCATAGGTGTTTGTCTCTGAACTTTCTCCCCCTTTTTGGTAGCATCATCTTGAGAGCTAGATGAGCTAGAGGAAGAAGTCATTGAGACCTGGATTGGTACATGCCTAACAGACCTCTCCGTCTGTTTCTCAGCTAGTTTAGCCTTGAGAGAGTTAATCTCAAGTTGCTGAGTGGCAGTCCTTGATTCTAAGATCTTCACCTGTGATTCAAGGTTGGAGACCTTAGAAAGCAAGTACTGAAGTGTTAGTTGCATACTTCCCTCATCTTCATGAGAAGAATCATGGGGAGATGAGATAACATACCTAGTATGCTCACTCTCACCACCAGATGTGGTTTCTTGGCACCCTGGTTTCCTTTGCGCAGAGTCATCTCTTTCAGAGATGTCAATGGGCAAAGTTGCCATAGACTCAGTCCTAATTATGTTACCACTGTCCTGAGAGCTCAATGAGAGACTCTGAGTAGTGGCAGCTGAGTCTACATGAGTCCCCTCCACATCAGTGGGACTCACCTCAGTAGCAGGCTTCTGATGGGGGCTAGAGACAAGGGATCCCTCTTGGCTCTGTTGATCTCTCAGTGGGTGTTGTAGATCAACTTCATGGCCATGGAGAGATATAATCTCTTCATCAGTTCGGAGTAAAAGGTCAGTGAAAGAGAGGGTTGTTAGTCCTACTGACCCGGGACCTTGATCAATGTCTACAGGCATTGAGCCTATGGTGGGGCTGTCCCTAGAAGGCTGCACAGGGGAGTGTAGAGACTCACCCTGTGGGCTAAAGGCTTGGGGTTCGGGCTCAGGGGTTTGAGACTGAGGAGACTCAAAACCCACATTGAGGTCAATTGTGAAGGATGGTGTGACCTCGGACTGGGTGGGAGCCCATGATTCCACTGTAGTCCTTTGGGTGTGAACAGAAGGAGCTTGTTCAATCAGAGTAGATTGAACAAGGGTTCGTTTGGGGCGTCTCTGATATGTAGCTTTGATGGGTAAAGAGGCTTTTGGTATTATGGTGGATGTTGCTGGTGTGGGTTCATCACCTGTGGGGAGAACAGGGATGTCACCAGGAGCTATGCGCTCAGTCATCTCTGGAGGTAATGGGTGTACCGTCCAGTGAAGTTGGTGGACATCTTCTTCAGTGTCTTGAAGATGGTAGGCCTCATGTGTGGAACAGAAAGAGCAGCTGCACAGACAAGCTTGCTTGGTTCCATCTCACAGTTGATTATGTGTTGAAGGAATCGGGGATACATGAAGAATGTATCCCTGCTGAGATTGGCGATTAGGTTGTTCAACACGAATCGTGAGTAGTTGAATCTGAGGCCTCTCACCAACCCATGAACTAGGCATCCTAGTTCATATGGGATTTGATCCCAACCCCCTGATTTGTTGGAGAGGCAGTGCAAAACAATGTGCAGCAGGAACTTCCAATGGTAAGAGAAGTTGAACTTGTATACTGTAGACCTGCTGACATCGCCTCCATATCCCATGAGGATATAGGTGCCTTCCAAGTCTTCCTTGGGGAACTCAGTAGGGGCCCCATCATCATGAAGCTCGAGATGCTCCCTGATGATCTGTTCATTGATGACCAACTCTTGGCCACAAACTCTGGTTCTCAGGACTCGAACCCCATTTATCACTGTAGTTTCTCCGTTGCTCCAAAATTCTGACATATGGTTGGAGTATACGGTTGGGTTAACTGTGAGTGCAGTGAGATAGGTGGATTCGGTGAGAAAGGTGATGATTTGGGTGAAGTCGGCATCTCTTGACGAGTCAAGTAATGCGACTTGATTGTGCTGAGGGTTTAGCGCCATTGGAGAGAAGGTAAGCTTGAAATTTTGAGTGAAATTTAGGGTTTTACAGTGAAGGGAACAGTTAGGGCTGTAAAGTGGTAAAAGAAGATGAAATTGATAAGTCAAGATTATTTAAAAAGGGTGAATAGTGGTATGGTGGTGGTAATAGGGTAACTGTTTTGGGGTTACTGTGGGTGGTATGGTGGTTTACGGCTGAGAAATGATGATGGCGGCAAGGATAATTTTAAATAGTCTGACATTATCAACAAAATCTTTACTTTTTACACAGTGGGGCCCAAAAGATATCCGTTACATATAAAAACCTTTACTTCCGAGGGTAAAACATTTCCGAAGGTAATTTTCTTCCGAAGGCAATTTCTCTTCCGAAGCATGATAGTGCTTCCGAAGGTAAAATTTCCTTTGAAGGCACTTTATCTTCCGAAGCCAGGCATTGCTTCCGAAGGTAAAGTTGTCTTTCCGAATGGAGAGTTGTATAAGTTTCGGAAGTAGATCTGATATAGAATCAATCGCTTCTTCCGAGACCAAAAACTCTTCCGAGAAGAAAATTTCCAATGAGGAATTTGGCCTCGAAGATATTCAAGAATATCTTCCGAGAGTTAATTCCTCTTCGGAAGGGATTTATACTTGGAATAATTTAAAGATCTTTTGTAACAGGGCTTAAATTGTATTGACACAAGACATTACTCATTTAAAAGGTCTTCAAAAGAGGTAGTTATTCAATGTTTATCATCCCAATTGCTGATATAGATACTTAAACCTTTGTTCATCAAATGCCTTTGTGAACAAATCAGCATATTGTTCATTTGAGTCAACTTTGATTAACTTTATCAGCTGTTTCTCATGAATATCTCTAATGAAATGATACCTGATATCAATGTGTTTTGTCTTGGAGTGCTTTACCGGATTCTCAGTAATGGAGATAGCACTGTTGTTGTCAATATGGATAGGAGTAGTCATGAAGTTGAACCCATAGTCTAACATCTGATTTTGAATCCATAGCAGTTGAGCACAGCAGCTAGCAGCAGCAATGTATTCAGCTTCAGCAGTTGATGTAGAGACACAGGATTGTTTCTTCCATTGCCATGAGATAATCCTTCCACCAAGAATTTGACATCCTCCTGATGTTGATTTCTTGTCAATGTTGCAGCCACCATAGTCACTGTCAGAGTATCCATAGAGATTGAAATCACTATTTCTTGGATACCAGAGACCTAGTTTAGGTGCTCCTTTGATGTATCTGAGGATTCTCTTTGCAGCAGCTAGGTGAGACACCTTTGGAGCAGCCTGATATCTTGCACAAATGCATGTGGCAAACATGATATCTGGTCTACTTGTAGTGAGATACATCAGAGAACCAATAATTGCTCTATACTGATGTTGATCAGTATCCTCCCCCTCAAGGTCAGGGCAAAGATTATGGTTTCTGGGTATGGGTGTCTTGGCTGGTTTACAGTCCTTCATTTCAAATCTTTCTAAGATGTCTGAGACATACTTAGATTGACTTATGAAGAACCCTTCCTTCATCTGTTTAACCTGGATTCCTAGGAAAAAATCCATTTTTCCCATGGAACTCATCTCAAACTTCTGCTTCATAATGCTTTCAAAGTCTTTGCACATTTGGTCGTTTGAAGAACCAAATATGATGTCATCAACATAGACTTGTACAAGCAAAATGTCTTCTCCACTTTTCTGATGAAGAGAGTCTTGTCAATGGTACCTCTAGTGTATCCATTCTTCAGAAGAAACTGAGACAAGGTCTCATACCACAGCCTAGGTGCTTGGTGCAGCCCATATAGAGCTTTATCCAGCTTGCACACATAGTTGGGGTGCTGTGGGTCTTCAAATCCTGGAGGTTGACACACATAGATTTCCCTATCTATATCCCCATATAGAAAAGCACACTTGACATCAAGTTGGTAGACTGTGAAGTTCTTGGATGCAGCATAAGCAAGGAAGATCCTAACTGCCTCAAGTCTTGCAACAGGTGCAAAGACATCAGTATAATCAATTCCTTCCTAGGTGTACCCTTGAACTACTAGTCTTGCCTTGTTCTTGATAATCAAGCCTCTATCATCTTTCTTGTTCCTGAATACCCATTTAGTGCCTATGGGTACTTGACCAGATGGTAGTGGGCATAGATTCCAGACCTTTTGTCTTTTGAATTGAGCAGCTCCTCCTGCATCGATTCAACCCAACTACTATCCTTTAAGGCATCTTCTACCTTCTTTGGTTCCATCTGAGACAGGAAGCATGAGTACAAGCAGACATTCCCATGATGAGTTTGTCCTCTTGTTCTCACACCCTCAGAGACATTCCCTATGATGTTCTCAGCTGGATGAGTGTTGTGAATCCTAAGACGAGGAATCACTTCCAATTGCAGAGATAAGTCTAGGTTAGACATATTCTGATCAGGAATTGATCACTCTGTCCAAATGCTGTTTCAGAGTCATTCAATGAGGACTGATTGAATGATTGAGAAACATCATCAATGGTTGGTTGTGAAGTAGTATTAACAGTTGCTGTTCCTTCAGAATACCACTTCCCTCAACCTGGTGTTGTAGTGGATCACCTGAGGAACTTTGAGGTTGATCAAGTGATTCACTTGTTGAAGCTTCACTATTTCTGGAGATAGTTACACTGTCAGATCTGTGAATAGCTGAAGCTTGTTGCCCTTCAGCTCTTGGAGAATTTGGAATAGGTCTGGGAAGCTCATATAGTTGACCTGCATCAGCATCAGCATCACTTTGAGCACCTGTTCCAGCTGAAACATTCTCACAAGATGGTTTAGAATAGTTTGGAAACAATTCTAATCAAAAATATACTCAGGTCCATTCCCCCTAACACAAGGAGTGTGCTCATTAACAACTATGTTGGATGACTCCTCCAATTGTTGATTCTTAATATTGTATACTCTATAAGCTTTGGAGCTAGAAGAGTATCCAATAAAGATAGCATCATCCGACTTCTCAGCAAACTTTGCCAAGTTGTCCTTTGTGTTAAGTATGGTACACCTGCAGCCAAAGGACCTTAGAAAGCCAATGAACGGTGGCCTCTTGTTCCATAACTCATAAGGGGTTTTTCCATGGGGCTTAACTACAAGAACCCTGTTCTGCACATAGCATGCAGTGCTGACTGCCTCTGCCCAGAATGTTAGAGGCAGCTTTGAATCAGCTAACATGGTCCGAGCAGCCTCAATAAGTGTCCTGTTCCTCCTCTCAGCAACACCATTTTGTTGAGGAGTTCTGGGAGCACTATATTGTCTGGCAATCCCTTTTGAGTCACAGAATGAGTCAAGAACGAAGTTCTTAAACTCAGTCCCTTGATCACTTCTAATAATCTTAACCTTGTGATCAATTTGATTTTCTATTTTAAGAATAAAAGATTTTAAAGTTTCAGCAGTTTCATCTTTACTTCTTAAAAAGAATACCCATGTAAATCTTGTAAAATCATCAACGACCACAAGGCAGTATGATTTCCTTCCAATGCTCATTATACTTGTGGGACCAAAGAGATCCATGTGCAATAAGTGTAATGGAGTAGTGATAGAGTTAACACATTTGGATTTATGAGATGATCTGTGTTGTTTCCCTTTCAGGCATGCAACACAGTTATCTTTGCAGAAAAATTCCTTTTTAGGCAAACCATGTACCAAGTTATTTTTAGCCAATTTATTCATTGTTTTAAAATTCACATGACACATGCGTTTATGCCATAGTGTTGACTCATCACTATCAGCTTTGGAAAGAAAGCATGATACTTCACCCATAGGAGAAGCATTGTTCAATCCAGCTTGTACATATCCCCTTTCCTAGGAGATCTGAGAAGCACCAATTCCGGAGGAATTGTCATCCCTGGTTTGAGGATAATGCACTCATGTTCTGTGAAAAGCATCTGATGCTTCTGATCACAGAATTGAGAAACACTTAACAGATTGTGTTCAAGCTGTTTGACAAAGTGAACTTTGTCAATGTTTATTCTGCCATTGGATATACTTCCTCTGCCAGAAATATATCCTCCGGCCTCACCTCCAAATTGGACAGGCCCTCCATCAAAGTTCTGGAATTGTTGAAGGAGAGATCTGTTCCCTGTCATGTGCCTGGAGCATCCACTATCTACAATCCAGATATTGTTGTTCTTGTCAAATGGATGTCCCTGCACATAAGATGAGATGGTTAGTTTTGTTTGGAAGCCCAAGCCTTACAGGTCTCGGGCTCTTCAAAGATAGTGACATAATTGAACCAAAAGATATGCAATGGGGTTCACTAGAGGTCATTGTTGAAGAAGAGGTTTGGGCTGCAGCATCTTCCTTGATCTTCCAATCCATCCTTTGGTTGATCTTTGAGGATGAGCTTGTTGAAGCTTTTGCAGCATGGTCTTCTTCCGAAGCTTCTCTCTTTTCGGAAGAAGCCTTCACCACCTTTTCTTCCGAAGTAGTCTTCTTCTGAGATGGTTTCAAGGGAGCCTTCTTGTTCTTCCGAACCTTAGAAGGTTTGGCTTCCGAAGCCATTTTCCCTTCGGAAGAAGCAGTTTCTTCCGAAAGCAACTTGGCTTCCGAGACCAACTTTCCCTTTTTCATCATTTGGACCTTTTGAAGTGGTCCAACTGAGAAGCCTTCTCTGAATACTTCTTTTCTAACATTATTTGCATAATGTGTGCTCGCTGGATTGTAGTAACAATCTTTAGCCATGTGGTTGTACAGACCACACATTATGCATGCAATGTTAGTCTTCTGGGAACTTGCAGGTTGCTGTTTCTTGGGTTTCTTCTCTTCATCAGCAACTTTCCCTTTTAACTTCTGATCCTTCAGTAGGACAGGAGTGCTGGTACTGCACTCCTTTCCTGAATCAGGAGTACCTACCACTTGAAATCCGGCAGAAACGAAGACACCCTTTTGCTTAGGGTCAAACTTAAGCTTGGACTCTGCAACCTTCTTAGCAGTCCTTCTAGCAGCTTTAGCTCTGCTTCTTCTTGCCTTGGTGGTCAGGATTTGGTCATCACAGGTGGAAATGGGTGTATCCTCCTGTTTCTCCCCTGTGGAGGCCACTATTTTTGCTTCATCCTCTAGTTCCAATGGAGAAGGGTCAGCAGTTGGAACCTCTTGCTCTTCAATACCACATCTAGGTAGTCTTATAGACTCATAAGAGTGTGGTGGAGCTATTTCACTGGTTCCCAACCCTTCTTTGTTTTGATAAAACATTTTTGAATGAGAGGTTGATGCAAGAATAGTTTGGATGCTTTGCTCAGCAATAGCTTGCTTCCTGGCCTGAGCCTCAGCTGTGACTAACTGGGCTTGAACTTCAGAAAGTTTGGAGATCAGATCTTTGATTTGAGTCTTGTAGTTAGTCTTTTCATGTTTCAAAAGAGACACAGTTTTCTCTAACTCATCAATATTCCTTTGATAGTCAGATTCAGCTCTTTTAATGTCAGATTTTAGCACATTTAAAGACTCAACCTCAGATCTGATTTCCGAAATGTAATCCTTATACAATTTAACTTTAGCAATACAGGCAGCAGTACAAAGATGTTCATATACCTGATCATCATCTGTTCCGGCCATGAGTGCTTGAGCGGGGAAGCTCCACAACTTCCTGTGTTTCAGGGCTTGGTGTGTGTCCTGTGGGGTTCCCGGGTTGTTCTTGGGAGCCTTGCATTCCCTAGAAAAGTGACCAACTTGGTTGCAGTTGTAGCACCTTGCCTTGCTCTTATCAAACCCAAACTTGCTGTTGACTGGGTTTTGAGGGAATTGCCTTCCAGTTCTCTTGAAGAACTTCTTTGCTCTGTAAGTTAAAAGAGCCATCTGCTGGACAATGTCCATGTACTCCACATCATCTGGATTGAAGCACTCAAGATCATCAAAGCAGTATTGAAAAATCACCAGAGTGTCCACTTCCAGAGACAAAGGCACAACTATCCTGAAAGGAGTTGTGTTGAACCTTTTGAGACTTTGGAGTCTCAGGTAGAGTGATGAAGGGTCCAGTATGTGAGTTGTCAGGGTAGCATAGCAACTGATGTTGTGGTTCTATGCTTTCCCTTTCAACCATATGAAGGGCTGAACTCTGTTGGTTATTGGAGTGGTCAGAGGAGTTCTGCATGTTCATCTCCATCTGAAATGCACTTAGGATACCATACAACTCTATGAGAGAAAGAGTCTTAAGGTCCGAAGTTCTCTTGATGACAACACAGTAGTGAGTCCATAGTTTAGGAAGAGAAGACATGAACTTCCTAACTATGTCTCTGTTCTCAAGAGCTACTCCAATATCCGCCAGAGTATCTACTAGCTCAACATACCTGAAGTATTGTTGAGTCAAGGTCTCACCAGCCTTGAAAGTAAAGTTCTCAAACTGCTGCTTCAAGAGATCTTTCTTGTTCTCTTGAGTTTCCTTGGATCCCTCATACATCAGCTTCAAAGCTTCCCATAAATCTTTAGCAGTCTTGCACTTCTTGAAGCGTCTGTAGACGGAATTGGGGAGAGCGGTTTGGAGACAAGTCATAGCCCTTTGATCTAGCTCTATTCTCTTCCTATCTTCCTCTGAGTAATCATCAACATCTTTTGGAATGATGCGATTTCCAGTGGCAGATGTAGTGCTTGGTATGAAAGGACCATTGACAATGGAGTCCCGCATCCTTGAGTCTTGACACTTGATGAAGCCTTCCATCCTGATACACCATGTGTCAAAGTCTTCAGGGGTGATAATAGGGGACTTGGTCAAGGTACCAGTTTCCATATCAGCCTTGGAGAGAGCAGCAATTTGAGTGAGTGGATTGTGGTGAGGAGTGAAAAACAGGTTGATTAGGATGGTAAGATCTCACAATCAAGAGCCTGGTGCTCTGATACCAATTGCAGGATCGGATTTCGGATGGTTTTTCTCTCAACTCACTGTGAATCAACACTCGGCAAGCAGTCTATGAAGAGTTGATCACAATATAACAAGTAACAAGCAGTAAGAAAATTTAACAGCAGGTAAATTTTCAAGGTACTTTTATATATTGCTTCTCAACTCAAAGGATTACAAGACACTTGGACTCAAATCACTTTTCTAAAGAGTTACAGGGAGAAGATATATATAATACTACCTACAGCCGGATATACTTTGATACCAGCTGGACACCTCTAACCTTACATCTATACTACAAGACTCTAGGTGAGGTCTTTCAGACATTTTGTCTGAAAGTTGGTAGTCAGGACATGTCCCTGACTTACCTTTTGTCACCAACTAAAGTTGGTAATATGTACTATCATAAAAAGGTGAACAGTAGAATAAAGTATGGTCAACAACATGGCTCTTTAGGAAGATGCCATGCTGTATCAGAGGTCTGCAGCGGACTGTCAGGGACCATACTTTTATCTGCTGGACATAGCATTGTCTTCCGAAGGATAAAGTGCTTCGGAAGAATAACTTCTTCCGAAGCCACTTATACTTCGGAAGACTGCTTCTTCCGAGGCTTGGAGTCTTCTTTGTCTTCGGAAGCAGACTTTGTCTTCAGCTCTTTCATCAGACTTTGTCTTCGGAAGCTCTTTCAGACTTTGTCTTCGGAAGCTCTTTCAGACTTTGTCTTCGGAAGCTCTTTCAGACTTTGTCTTCGGAAGCTCTTTCAGACTTTGTCTTCGGAAGCTCTTTCAGACTTTGTCTTCGGAAGCTCTTTCATCAGACTTTGTCTTCGGAAGCTCTTTCAGACTTTGTCTTCGGAAGTTCTTTCAGACTTTTGGAAGATCTCTTCTCAGCTTCGGAAGCCTTTGAATGTAGTACCAAAAGATGACTATGAAGTGATTTTGGTTGCACCAGCCTTATCATGATCCAACATCTACCACCGACCATCTTCTATCTCACACTGAAAGGTTCAAATACCAATACGGTCATTCAAGGAAATAGCTCAGTTTATGTCAAGTACAGTAAGTTGCTAATTACAGTAGCCAGTTGTGATTAGTCACTTACTCTACTTTTCGCACCCCAAGCATTACCCTTACTGACTACATCAGTATCTAAATCTAACAGCACACATAAACCACATTACACGCGCACATAACTTTGATTATCGTTAAGAAAATACCTGATGGCACGCAGCTACTCAGATGGCATTCATCCCCTTTCTGTCCCATTTCTCAGTTTAAGTTTTAGGTTTATTTTTTTGAAAATTTACCCATTTTCCTTAAACTTTTGCTCTGATACCAGCTTGTAAGGCCCCGCTCCCGGGCGCCCTACGGTTGGTGGTTCATCGCACGTAAAACATACATAATGTATATAATCATAAAATAACGCAGCGGAATCAATAAAATATACATTCTCATTCATTCATAAAAGTCATTATATAATTGACATGATTACAAAATACAACTTTCTCTACTTTGTCTCTCCTCATAGGGTCATACAGCGACCTCTAGAGAAGATATTAAGTTCAAAAAATATAAAAATTATATTTTTATACTAAAGAATATTCCTTAAGTAATTCCGTACATCGGAACCCTTAAGGAACACTCTTGACACTCTCATGCAACATATTTCGTTGCATGTGCTACGCACACGCACTCCCAGTGCGTGGCAGCATATTCAAAAGTAAAGAAGATTTCTTAAGTAATCCCTCTCATGGGGATCCTCAAGAAATCTCGTAATGGCATGCAACGTGATGAGTTGCGTGCGTTATGGGCCCACAACACATGACGTTGCAGCATAATCAAAAAGCGAATGCCATCGCAAAAGAGCTGAGTAGCCGCCTCGTGCCATCCCCCGCAACGCTACCTGCCAACTGGAAACACATAAAAAGTCAGCGTTGCTGAGTGAGTTCTAGTTTTATAATAAACATACTTTTACTTATTTAAAAGTATCCTTTCGTGCATGCGTTCATACATCATACGTACACAGAGATAATATTCGTTATTATCTTCATCATTCGTTATTCATCGTTATCTTTAACTTCTCGTATGGATTCTGTCAGGCTTTACCCACTTCATAGCACTTGGCTATGATTACTGTGGTCGAATGACAAGAATCCCGTTCATACTTACTTGCGCATTCAAAGGTGAATTGTACCAATACCATATGCTACACCCCGATCGTTATCAGCTACCGGGCTGAAGTCAACATATGAACAACAAACGTATGCCACGGTACTAGAGGTAAGCGGTAGAGGTACCATGACCAAGGTCAATCACAGAGAAGGACCAATCGCGTTATTCAATGCTTGCAAGACATAATTCGTTCGTTCGTTAATGCATGTATTCATCATCTTTTAATCATTCGTTCATTCATTAATACATGCATTCGTCATCGTGTTCCTCTTTCGTTATCCTTCACTTTACGTTACATAATACTTTGTTCGTTCGTTCATACGTAAAGCCGTAGAAAGATATTCATACATTTTTATAAGGAACACACGCATCATACATACATCATCATTCCTATCATCATACTTACATCATCATACATTACATCATACATACATCATCATCATCGTCATACATAACCTCGTACATACATAGCCCGCATCATCAATCATCACTAGGCACTTACTCCCGTATTTTTCCCTAATCCGGGACTTACTATGCGTCATCCTGGTGCAGTAGCACTAACTGTCCCTCCAAGACCGTGGGGACTCATACTAGGACCTTATATAACGTGCCGAGTCCACAATCATACCTTAGACGTATAACACAACATTATACCCAAATGGGTCATACATACATACGTCAGTAAACAAGTTTATATGTGTTCCAGCCCCAAAAATCATTTAAAAGCAGTAAATGAGGGGTCCTAGAACTCACCTGTGCTTGACAAGCAGCTTCTCAATCAAGCCTTAAAGTCGCGGGTCACACTACACTGCCTGCAGATAAGTTAACACTCAAAAGAGTTAATTTCTGCCTAATTTCGCTACTAAGTTCGCAGGTAGTTTCGCCCGTAAATTCGCCAGTAGTTTCGCCGGGCGAATCAGCAGTTTCGCTACTAGTTTCGCCGGGCAGCATTCTGCCAGTTTCGCTGGACAGATTCGCTACCTCGAGCGCCCAACTTTCGTTGGAATTCCCTAGTTTCGCAATATCTAAGGTCAACTTGGGCATTGGCATAGTCATCAGCGAAACTATAGTTTCGCTCAGGCGAATATGTAGTTTCGCTGCAGCGAAACTGTAATTTCGCTGTAAATCCTTCCAGTTTCGCTGGACGAACTCACAGTTTCGCTGGTCGAGACCTTAAATTCGCAGAACGAGCTGAAATTTACGATTCAGCTCGTTTCAGCCCAAAAATCCAATCCTTTCCACCCAAACCCTTGGATTATCATCCAGGAAGCTATATCTAAGCTCATTACACGTTTTCTTACTCTAAAACATGTGTTTTGTGGTGATTTTTGCCACTTTAAAACCCAAAAACCCCAAACTCGGGTTTTTCACCAAATGCAGCAATTTAGATACGTTTCTTACCTTGATTCTTGTAGTTTAGGAGTCCACAAACACCAGCCTTCGATTCTTGACCACCCGAGCTTCAATCCGGCACTTTCTCTCTCTACACTTTCTCTCTCTAGAATGGCGTTTGAGTGAAAATGAGAGTTGCTCAGCTGATCCATCTATTTATATGCCAGGCGTTCCCGGGACCCCAAACTCGTTAAACTCGTGACCCGGAGGGTTAACTCGGTGTAATACCCGCAACCATTTTATATTTATTAAATGGTTTTCATCCGAGCCCATCGCTATCACTTGACTTGATTAGAAAATTTTCCGGGAGTTACAAGACAGGAAGTATTATCATTAATAAAGTGAAAGATTAATGATAAAGAGAAGTGGAACGTAAATGAATGAACGAAAGTCTTGCAAGCAAATGAATGGAGGTGCACACCCCTGGCAGGTGTTAGCTCAACTGTGATGCGGGTTCGCTACCCCGAAAGATGCACACAGGGTCAATCTTTATGATTGGCATAGAGGTGACCGACTTGGTGTCGCAAAAGACTCACAGGATGGAGGTCAATCTTTGTGATTGGCTTAGAGGTGAGCGGCTTAGTGTCGCAAAAGACTCGGAAGAATAATGATAAAAGTATAAATTGAACGATGATGAAGATAATAATGATATTATCTATGTGTACGTACAGTGTGTGATCACATATGCATAACGAACAGTTTGAAACGAAAAGTAAAATATTTTAATTACAAAACTATAACTCACTCAGCAACGCTGACTTTTATGTATTTTCCAGTTGGCAGGTAACAGGTTGCTGATGATGGCACACGGGGATGGCCATTTGGCAAGCAAGACTGACATCCATTTATGTTTTGACAATACTATTGTTTTGTAATTCATTCGACTAATTATTTTGTGATCCATGAACTTGAATGTATTGCTTATTAACAACAGTGTTTATAATTAATGAATGGGTTTTTGTTAAAATTAATTCCGCTGCTTAAATTTATAATATGTATGTTTTATGCTGTGAATGACCAACTGTGAGGTGCCCGGGAATCGGGGCCTTACATCTACCATGGGTGGAACTCACCGCCACTCGCCGCCAGCCGCCGGCTGCGGCGACAGGAATCTCGCCGAAACCCTAGTCGCCACACCTCCTTCTCTCTTCCATAAGTTGCTTTTCGTTGTGAATCAGAAGAATGCACCACCGCCATCGTGTTCGTCTTTCCGAGAGCTTCGATTTGATATATGGTACTCACCAGGGCGTCGCCGGAATCGCCGCCGGTGGCCGGAACTTCGCCGGAGTTCGCAAAAGGAGGAGGGTTTCGGCTCTCTCTCTATACCAGCTTTGTTTTGCATGTGTAAAACTCTAAAATGGGGGAATATGTTGCTTTTATACTAGGGTTAAATGATGGGCTAGAATACGGGTCAGTTCGTACACGATCGATTAAGTTTTCACGTAACGTTAAACTTTTCTTTTCCCGTTAGATTCGGTTATACAAAACGTTATAAATATTCCAAGATTATAAATTTTATCGTATTAAAAACATATCAAATAATTAAACGAGGTTGTAAATTGACGCGTAACTAACACGTTTAACGGTTTTACGCGTTTTAATCGAATGAGCGTTATTATGATCCTTTTAGTGTCAAATTATATGCAGTTAAGTATTAAAATGATGTTTTGAGCGTTAACTTCCCATGTTAGTCACGTTAAAACCTTATCTGACGAATTCTCGGGTTTACCTGATCGTAACCGGTTCGCGTCACGGTCGCGTTTCGGAACGCATTTATTCCGGACAACGTATCACTCACCAATTTAATACGAGTCTTGAGGATTTGAAACTACCAAGTTGAGCATCCAGGACGAAAGTTGTCGATTATGAATCAAATAACCGGGTTTGTTTAGATTCATGTAAATATCCGGATGATTGAACATGCTTGTCAAAACTAGTGAGTTGTTTCATGCATAGATATTTGGATTCAGTACCTGATTAATTGATATTTGTACAGATTTGACAAGAAAAGGTTTTACATTATGGTTCATTACACCGTCCTGCTAGATAAATCAAGCAAGGAGACGAACACCAAACTCCCGGTGGTATTACCGTCCTCACGGAGAATCTTATGAAAGATTGTGAAGAATCAGATGTTGGTGTGAGTGACTTCAATTAGATGTAATAGTCAAGTCGGCTATATGTCACTAGCAACTCCTTAGAATCATAAGGTAATAGGTCATAAGATGTCATAGATTAAAGACTTCAGATTCAAGGAGGATTTGGGTTCCCCAAGAGTACTGATTTATATCTAGAACTAGCGCACTTATTCTATCCAAGTTAAAACTAGAGAGTTTTCACGACTGATAAGAATGAAGAAGATGGGTTACATATGAAGGCCTTCATCTTTCAAAGCCTCCTTTTTAGTTCTCAACTTTCTTCCGAAAGATTCCATCGATCTCTTCCTTCAATTATTGCTTCTTAAGGGGTTAAGTCTTTTCTTCCACTATGTGCTTCTACGAGTATGCTTCCTTTTCCGAACGGTTCTCTACGTCATAATCTCAGTCTTTGAGTAGATCCGTTCATCTTATCTGACGCATGACAAGAGTTTCACGAAATGGGATGTGCTATATATACATATTCATGTGAACTGACGCTGGTAGAATCATAAGTTCAAGAAATGATACGGTGTAGGTAGTAGAAGGAAAGCCTAACTTTAGGCTATCTGCATTCGTCGATGAGGGTAAGCAGATACGAATGCGGTCAAGACTTGTTCTCTCGCATTTGGTAATACGGATGTCTTAGGACAATGCGGATGATGGCCTCCTATTCGCACTTGTTAAAGCGGTTGACATTACCGATTGTCGATCACCCTATTGTGCTTGGTCTAGTATTCTGATGTGTAGTTGGTAGTGTCGCACCGATAATGTATCCAGGTGCGTCCTTTTATTTTATGAAAGTTTCCAGTTCATGCTTAATGTAGCTCTCCATTTATTTTCTCAGCTTCAATCGAGCGACTAGAAAATTGTCTTGTACTGTTGCATAAACACACATCTGAAACTTTCATATACGCGCCCAAACGAATTCCGCTTTTCTCCAAGGATAACGATGCCAGTCGTATAGCTACACGAATCAAGTTTTTGTTAATCCTTTTACAACTTTCTCCTTATAATCACGGCTGATAACAACTAAGATGTAGGTAACATCTTGAAATTGATTAAGCAGGTTAGCATCTCTAGGAAGACGATATCACTTATCCTTTGTGACATTATTTAACTCTCAATAGTCTATCACTACTCGGAGCATCTTATTTTCCTTCCACAAAGAGTATTAAGTTTCCTTAAGGCGACATACCAGGTCTTATGGACTGTTCATCTAGCAGTTTTTGAATTTGCTTTCCTTCCACCAGCTCCTTAATAAAAGTTTCAAGTCCAGCACCTCCGTACATATATTACTTCTATTTTCCGACTCAATTCCCTTAAGAGCAACCTCAACTGTTGTCTTAAGCTATAGAGTTGTTGCAAACGTTCCCACTAATTCCTTTATAGTGCTTCCCAATTAAGGTCAACCTTCAAGATGACCTCTTCCTCAGTCCATATTCTCCAAGGTAACTATGCCCTGTAGGGGGTCCATTCGTGAAGCAAGTAACCCTATTTAGATTCCAATTCCTTATACTCATATCGATTGTTCCAACGAGATATGGGAGTAAGACTTTTACTCGAATTCCCGAGGGTACGGAGCGTTGTAGGGTAAGGTATTAGAGAATCACTTTAGGAGAGGCTTGAAAATTTAGAGAGAAATAACACCAACGCTTACGATCGGGGATGATTATGCAGACTTTCTTTGTCTACAATCTACTGCATGTCTATCACTTCGTTGTAGTTGGGTCTCAAGTAATTTAACACATGAGATTTCTTGTAGCTGATCTTCTATGCTCCTTGGTACATCTTTTGGAGCAATACCGTCCTCTAAGTTCGACCATGAGTTCTTCCCATGAATTCTTTATTATTATCGACCGCATCGATTCGAACAAGTTTAGGACTTTATCAAGGTGCTCGCTAGCACAAGAAGGCTATCTACCACTCTAATAACTTATCGTATAGTTCGAGATAGTATTCTACTTCAGATCTTCACGCTCGAATCACGAACTTATCGCTCAAATAGTAGAGATCTCCGAGTAGAGATAACTTACAAGGTTTTAAAGTTTTCCGCATCGGCTATCACGCGTTTCCAAAGATGAGGGTTATGCTAGAGGGCTTAAGTTGAGTAGCACTACTCGTTAAGAGAATAAATCGAGGACAGAGGGTAAGTGGAAAAATCGGGGATCCAAAGAATTTGTAAGTTCAGGATTTTGTCTTGAATCTCGAAGGTTAGCTTTTCTCGACAATTAACCCTGGGACTTGGATCTTTATCTCCGGAGAATCTGGATTTTAGAAGGAGGTTTCATTTCCTATATATTCTGGCACTCAAGACTTTATCAACAACACGGTCAGTCAAAAGCATGGTTAAGATAACTCAACTTAAGTTTCGAGTGAAGATTGTCATTAGGTTACTAATGATTGAAAATGATGAAAGATTTCACGAGCATAGTATTAAGAAAGGTGATTTTCAATCATAATCAGAGCTGATACCCGGGATATTCTTTTGAGTTAGGTGGTTCCATTATAATGAATGGGTATAGAGAAGTCATATTCCTCAAGGACTTTGAGAAAATGATCAGAGGAGTTCTAGAATCCGGAAGATCCTATGAAGTGTGAACTACTAAGAAAGAAAGAAGTGACAAGTCTTCTATGTCATTGACCACAAAAGGCGTTTCTCAGAAATTTATTACTCCAGTGTGTTCTCCATTGCACAAGCCTTGTTACGAAGTCTCCCACTATGTCGGGAAAACGTTGACGAATTCAATGTTGGGTAGGAAGGAATTTTCAGGCATCGCTAAAAATAGTATGCTAAAGTACACGCACAACGAGGTCTAGTGCCATACTCAGCACGAGACCAGTTAAGTTTGAGAACATCATTTAATGATCTTCAAATTCTGAGGGTCTTATCATTATAATTCCAATAGGAGAGTAGAATAAAAGAAAAGAGAAGAAAAGAAAGGAATAGTTACTGCAACATCGTCCTTGATAGCTCTTCAAGTGTCAAATGGTTTTCGCCCAGCATGAAAGTTTTGAACCTGAAATTATTGAATATATTCCGAATATTTGTGTTTATTCTTGTATTTATTGGTTCTTTAAGTGTTTTACATTGTTATTAGTTGACATGACAGGGCCCACCAGAATTCAAGTGTACCTGTAAATTCACCATTACGTGTACATCCGTAATCGTCAATTTACCTTACACTATCATTCTAGTCATTCCCATCATAAGTTCTGATTTTGTGTAATTAGGTCTTTGAGTTACAATTCCCATTTGGTCATCATCTGTAATTAAGCACACTTAGATTCTAATTATGCTAACAATCTTGCTAACCCAACAATTATGTCAAAGTACAGTTTCAATAAATCAAGCAATAAATGAGCATTCAGGTACATACTATTCTAGGGAGCAGATCAAACAAAAGGCATCGTGGGTTTCTATCCTATCACTGCATTCTAACAAGCATCATCATGTAAATGAAGCATATAAGCATGTATCATCATTCCAACAAGTATTATTATAGCAGTTGTCTCACGTAACGACACAAGTCGAATCAAGAGTATAACTAATAGCAGTTATTTCGTATAGTGACAAAAGTCAGTTGTGCAATCAGATAAGTATATCTCCATAATTTAAGTCCCAATATATATGCACACCTCAGGTTTCTAACATTCTTAGTACTTGATGTTCAGTGGTCCTATTAGTCAACTCCAAAACGTTCTATACCTATCATAGGTAATACCCTAATGTATCAAGGTTTCATATAGGGTAGAGAATTCTTAATAGGATATATGTAATCCTTAAGGTATACAAGTTAAAGATGGGAGTTCTTAAGGAACCTACTCTTGCTGCAAACTTTGGATCACTGGATCATGGAAACAACCTACTAGGCTGGTCCTATTTATGGTTACAGCTTAGGTATTGCAAAGCAAACCCATATTTCTACACCTTGGTTCAACAAAGCTCGGAAGAGTCATCTTACTGAGGTGGTCCTATGGGGTTCATATGGTTGTAGTTTAGGTCTCGCAAAGCAGACCTACTTCTCTACAACCTTTGGCTCTGATACCAATCTGTCACACCCCGGGCCTAGAGAGGCGGGACGTCACGATTAGTAAACAACAACCAAAATGCAGCGGAAACTATATGGTATAATACAATACAACTTGCAACTTTTACATTAGAATATTGGATTTGTTTCAATTCACAAGGTGCCTAAATCTACAGTCTATGGGTGTCATGATCAATCTTTTGGTAAATGTTTCTTGATGCTTCAGTAAGTAAGGCTTCTAGGCTTGACTTTTGTCTTCAACACCTAACCTCACTTCTTGCCTCTAATTTAGGTATCTTCTATAGCTCAACTATTCTCCCTAGCTGTACCTGAAGACATGCTCAAAAAAATTTTATGTCAACATAAAGTTGGTGAGTTCAAGTGCTTAAAATTTAAAAATAAATGGGACTCTTGCAGTCCACAATTAAAAGTTTAGAATCAAGTGTAAAAGCTTACGAAAAATCTCATTTGATTTTAAAAGCATCATTTTTAGTATCAATCATCGTGGGGTATCACAATCAACCCTGCACTCGGTCCCCGGTTGGCCTCTTCTAAACATGTGTTTAACTGGATATTCCCGAAGGAAGAAACCAAGCCTCAAAACAGTGAACCATACCTGCCAGGATGGTTCACCATAGTTTCTTAATCAAAACCTGTTACATGCCACATACAATCCCTCAGGATCTCAGTGGGGTACCTCCATATAGTGGGAGCCACTGTGTGTGGGGGATTCCCCAAATACATCTATCCACACAAAACAAGCAGTTCATAAAAGAATTAATGATCATGATATAAGTATCAGCAGGTATCCATAAGTCCCACATACAAGCATCAAGTAAAGCACAATCATAGTTCATAAAACAACAGAGCATGTTTCATCCAATAAAACAGTAAGTAAAAAGGGATCACTAGAACTCACCTGGTATCGTTATATAATTTTAGAGCTCGGTAAAGAAAAGTGATGATCACCAACAAAGCAATCCTAACTAGAACATATAAGATTCACGTTTAGAATTAGCATGATGTTATTACATGCGTGTAGTTGAGCTCTATAGTTAAATTAATGTTGGTGATTAGTATCCTTAGCTTTTTGTGTATTTGTTAATTGTCACGAATTAACTCGTGTACATTAGGTTAGTTAATGCATTTAATCAAGAATTGAGTCTTAGCATGAAGAATGTAGAAAATCAATTTATATCATGGATTTCAAATCTTTATAAATAGCTTGCATTGACGATGTAAGTAATATATAATGTTTCAAGCGATGATTATAATGTTCACGTTTATATCATATTGGTTATCTTGGTTGACGCTAAATAATCCAATTGTTGATGGTAGCTGATGATATTTTGTATAAAAAGAGTGTTACAATTAATATTTATTTAAATAATAATGAGATGACCGACAATTAATAACAACACGACGATGGATCATTATAGCATTTTAGGTCTTTTATCTTAATTAAAACTTGTAGATGCCGGTTAACCTGATATCTATTGTGTGTGTGTATATATATATATATATATATATATATATATATATATATATATATATACAAATGCACAATCGTATTTGAATGTATTTTACATCTCTAAGTCTTGTAACGATTTAACGTGACATGAAATCAACTTATTTGTTTAATCAATAACATGCTATAACCATGTCCAAGCCATCATTTTAAATCAAATATTTATAACAAATGACGTTCATTTTCGTTTGTAATTCACTTCTTTTACAATTTATGCCTTTTATATAATTAGAGCTCAATAACACGTATGCAAATTATAATTTAATTTCAAATGCGTTGCGCCGTGCGATTTTACCTTCCACTCGGTTATATATTCTAACCCACTCGTTTACGCCTTCATTTAATCGCGTTCCCGTTCCGTTGACTGCTCGTTGACCCCGTTGACCCAAGCCTTACTTTGCCATACTAACACTTCCATTACCATAATCGACTACACTTCCACATTCAACATCATCGATCAACATCACTATGCCATCACTTAAACACCATCACACCCAAACTTGAAAAACCACCACCAACAATCCTAATCGCAACCATCTTTACCATTATCGTTATTCACCACCACAACCAACCACCTACATCACCATTGTTGCTACGAAATCAACACCCACAACCATCATTAACTACTCCTAAACGACACTAGTACCACCATCTTCATCGTCTACCATAGCCACTATGACCGACATCTAACACCACAACTGACACATGCACAACTATCAACCACCCTCAATAATCCCAATCACCACCACATCGACATTTACAGCCCCAACCGACACCTAATCGCCTACTTTGACCGCCTTTAACCAACGCAACAGCCCATTACATGGACACAGCCACATTGGGCAGCCTATGGGTGCCTAAATCGACCACAACCGTCCATCATAACCATCACAACCATTGTCGACTGTCACCACCATCGCGCCAAGCTGCAACCGTCACCTTTTGCTTCTAGATCAAAAACCGTCGCCGCCTACAACCCAACAGCCAACCACACCAAGAGAACCCACCATCACAGCCGAAAAAACCACAGCCAACACACCAACAGCCGCGACCAACACAGCATTCGAACCAAAACCCAGCTGCCGCCACCTTCTTTGCCTCTTAACTTTCAATCTGCTACGAGTTAGAGGGTGAGGCTACCACCATTGGAATGATCTCATCGAGATGAAGAAGAGCACTCGACTACCACCATCGTCTACCATGGGTGGCACTCGCCGCCACTCGCCGCCAGCCGCCGGCTGCGGCGGCCGGAATCTCGCCGGAACCCTAGCCGCCACACCTCCTTCTCTCTCCCATAACTTGATCTTCGTTGTGAATCAAAAGAAGCCACCACTACCATCATGTTCGTCTTTCCGAGTGCTTCGATTTGATATATGGTACTCGTCGGGGCGTCGCCGGAATCGCCGCCGGTGGCCGGAACTTCGCCGGAGTTCGCAAAAGGAAGAGGGTTGCGGCTCTCTCTCTCTACCAGCATTGTTTTGAATGTGTAAAACTCTAAAATGGGGGAATATGTTGCTTTTATACTAGGGTTAAATGATGGGTTAGAATACGGGTCGGTTCGTACACGTTCGATTAAGTTTTCGCGTAACGTTAAACTTTTATTTTCCCGTTAGATTCGGTTATACAAAACGTTATAAATATTCCAAGATTATAAATTTTATCGTATTAAAAACATATCAAATAATTAAACGAGGTTGTAAATTGACGCGTAACTAACACGTTTAACGGTTTTACGCGTTTTTATCGAATGAGGGTTATTATGATCCTTTTAGTGTCAAATTATATGCAATTAAGTATTAAAATGATGTTTTGAGCGTTAACTTCCCATGTTAGTCACGTTAAAACCTTATCTGATGAATTCTCGGGTATGACCTGACCGTAACCCGGTTCGCGTCACGGTCGCGTTTCGGAACGCATTTATTCCGGACAACGTATCACTCACCAATTTAATATGATATGATAATAAACAATGATTAGATAATTGTTTACGGAGTTACAAGGCTCGGTCGACGTATCAGATGACATTTAAATGCCGGTGAAAACCGGTATTCGCGTTACAGTTACGAAATTTCGTTGTTTATGCATGATTGATGAAAAATCTTTTAGAGAGCCTTATTTATGATATTAGTTGAGATTAACAATGATTTAGATTGGATGACAAGCCATTATAAGAATTTCTGATTGAATTCAGACGTTAGAATGCACTAAATCGCCGGATTTTACCCGGCATAGGTTCTGAATCTATTTTTAATTTGGATCTTTCCATAGTTATTTCAAACCACATAATAATTCATTGTTTCATGGTTTCTCATTTAATTAGTTCGTTAACATGCATATGGGCCTTAAATGGGCCTTGTTATAAGTTCGGGCCCTTATTAGGTTTATTGGGCCCAAAAGGTAGTTTCATTTTGCAAGGTTTCTTTGGTAAGCCCAAATCAATCCGGACCTTTATCGGGTCCTATAATACATTAAGCTTTCTAATTGGGCTAGATTTCAGAGGTGTTACATTCTCCCCTCCTTTAAGAAATTTCGTCCTCGAAATTTTAGTCTCGCTAACATTGTTTCCGAGTGTGATACACTCATAGTATGAGTCTTGAGGATTTGAAACTACCAAGTTGAGCGTTCCAGGACAAAAGTTGTCGATTATGTATCAAATAACCGGGTTTGTTTAGATTCATGTAAATATCCGGATGTTTGAACATGCTTGTCAAAACTAGTGAGTTGTTTCATGCATAGATATTTGGATTCAGTACCCGATTAATTGATATTTGTACAGATTTGACAAGAAAAGGTTTTACATTGTGGTTCATTACACCGTCCTGCTAGATAAATCAAGCAAGGAGACGAACACCAAACTCCCGGCGGTATTACCGTCCTCACGGAGAATCTTATGTAAGATTGTGAAGAATCAGATGTTGGTGTGAATGACTTCAATTAGACGTAATAGTCAAGTCGGATATATGTCACTAGCAACTCCTTAGAATCATAAGGTAATAGGTCATAAGATGTCATAGATTAAAGACTTCAGATTCAAGGAGGATTTGGGTTCCCTAAGAGTACAGATTTATATCTAGAACTAGCGCACTTATTCTAGCCAAGTTAAAACTAGAGAGTTTTCACGACTGATAAGAATAAAGAAGATGGGTTACATATGAAGGCCTTCATCTTTCAAAGCCTCCTTTTTAGTTCTCAACTTTCTTCCGAAAGGTTCCTTCAATCTCTTCCTTCTATTATTGCTTCTTAAGGGGTTAAGTCTTTTCTTCTACTATGTGCTTCTACGAGTATGCTTCCTTTTCCGGGACGGTTCTCTACATCATAATCTTTAGTCTTTGAGTAGATCCGTTCATCTTATCTGACGCATGACAAGAGTTTCTCGAAATAGGATGTGCTATATATACATATTCACGTATACTGACGTTGGTAGAATCATAAGTTCAAGAAATGATACGGTGTAGGTAGTAGAAGGAAAGCCTAACTGTAGGCTATCTGCATTCGTCGATGAGGGTAAGCAGATACGAATGCGGTCAAGACTTGTTCTCTCACATTTGGTAATACGGATGTCTTAGGACAATGCGGATGATGGCCTCCTATTCGTACTTGTCAAAGCGGTTGACATTACCGATTGTCGATCACCCTATTGTGCTTGGTCTAGTATTCTGATGTGTAGTTGGTAGTGTCGCACCGATAATGTATCTAGGTGTGTCCTTTTATTTTACGAAAGTTTCCAGTTCATGCTTAATGTAGCTCTCCATATATTTTCTCAGCTTCAATCGGGTGACTAGAAAATTGTCTTGTACTGTTGCATCAACACACATCTGAAACTTTCATATACGCGCCCAAACGAATTCCGCTTTTCTCCAATGATAACGATGCCAGTCGTATAGCTACACGAATCAAGTTTTTGTTAATCCTTTTACAACTTTCTCCTTATAACCACGGCTGATAACAACTAAGATGTAGGTAACATCTTGAAATTGATTAAGCAGGTTAGCATCTCTCGGAAGACGATATCACTTATCCTTGGTGACATCATTTAACTCTCAATAGTCTATCAATACTCGGAGCATCCTATTTTCCTTCCACAAAGAGTATTAAGTTTCCTTAAGGCGACATACCAGGTCTTATGGACTGTTCATCTAGCAGTTATTGAATTTGCTTTCCTTCCACTAGCTCCTTAATAAAAGTTTCAAGTCCAGCACCTCCGTACATATATTACTTCTATTTTCCGACTCAATTCCCTTAAGAGCAACCTCAACTGTTGTCTTAAGCTACAGAGTTGTTGCAAACGTTCCCACTAATTCCTTCATAGTGCTTCCCAATTAAGGTCAACCTTCCAGATGACCTCTTCCTCAGTCCATATTCTCCAAGGTAACTGTGCCCTGTAGGGGGTCCATTCGTGAAGCAAGTAACCCTATTTAGATTCCAATTCCTTATACTCATATTTATTGTTCCAACGAGATATGGGAGTAAGAATTTTGCTCGAATTCCCGAGGGTACGAAGCATTCTAGGGTAAGGTATTAGAGAATCACTTTAGGAGAGGCTTGAAAATTTAGAGAGAAATAACACCAACGCTTACGATCGGGGATGATTATGCAGACTTTCTTTGTCTACAATCTACTGCATGTCTATCACTTCGTTGTAGTTGGGTCTCAAGTGATTTAACACATGATATTTCATGTAGCTGATCTTCTATGCTCCTTGGTACATCTTTTCGAGCAATACCATCCTATAAGTTCGACCATGAGTTCTTCCCATGAATTCTTCATTATTATCGACCGTATCGATTCGAATAAGTTTAGGACTTTATCAAGGTGCTCGCTAGCACAAGAAGGCTATCTACCACTCTAATAACTTATCGTATAGTTCGAGATAGTATTCTACTTCAGATCTTCACGCTCGAATCACGAACTTATCGCTCTAATAGTAGAGATCTCCGAGTAGAGATAACTTACAAGGTTTTAAAGTTTTCTGCATCGGCTATCACGCGTTTCCAAAGATGAGGGTTATGATAGAGGGCTTAAGGTGAGTAGTACTACTCGTTAAGAGAATAAATCGAGGACAGAGGGTAAGTGGAAAAATCAGGGATCCAAAGAAGTTGTAAGTTCAGATTTTTGTCTTGAATCTCAAAGGTTAGCTTTTCTCGGCAATTAACCCAGGCACTAGGATCTTTATCTTTGGAGAATCTGGATTTTAGAAGGAGGTTTCATTTCCTATATATTCTAGCGCTCAAAACTTTATCAACAACACGGTCGGTCAAAAGCATGGTTAAGATAACTCAACTTAAGCTTCGAGTGAAGATTGTCATTAGGTTACTAATGGTTGAAAATGATGAAAGATTTCACGAGCATAGTATTAAGAAAGGTGATTATCAATCACAATCAGAGCTGATACCGGGATATTCTTTTGAGTTAGGTGGTTCCATTACAATGAATAGGTATAGAGAGTCATATTCCTCAAGGACTTTGAGAAAATGATCAGAGGAGTTCTAGAATCCGGAAGATCCTATGAAGTGTGAACTACAAAGAAAGAAAGAAGTGACAAGTCTTCTATGTCATTGACCACAAAAGGCGTTTCTTGTAAATTTATTACTTCGGTGTGTTCTCCGTTGCACAAGCCTTGTTATGAAGTCTCCCACTATGTCGGGAAAACTTTGACGAATTCAATGTTGGGTAGGAAGGAATTTTCAGGCATCGCTAAAAATAGTATGGCTAAAGTACACGCACAACGAGGTGAAGTGCCATACTCAGCACGAGACCAGTTAAGTTTGAGAACATCATTTAATGATCTTCAAAGTCTGATGGTCTTATCATTATAATTCCAATAGGAGAGTAGAATAAAAGAAAAGAGAAGAAGAGAAAGGAATAGTTACTGCAACAACGTCCTTGATAGCTCTTCAAGTGTCAAATGGTTTTCACCCAGCATGAAAGTTCTGAACCTAAAATTATTGAATATATTCAAAATATTTGTCTTTATTCTTGTATTTATTGGTTCTTTAATGTGTTTTACATTGTTATTAGTTTACATGACAGGGCCCACCAGAATTCAAGTGTACCTGTAAATTCACCATTACGTGTGCACCCGTAATCGTCAATTTACCTTACACTATCATTCTAGTCATTCCCATCATAAGTTCTGGTTTTGTGTAATTAGGTCTTTGAGTTACAATTCCCATTTGGTCATCATCTGCAATTAAGCACACTTAGATTCTAATTATGCTAACAATCTTGCTAACCCAACAATTGTGTCAAAGTACAGTTTCAATAAATCAAGCAATAAATGAGCATTCAGGTACATACTATTCTAGGGAGCAGATCAAACAAAAGGCATCGTGGGTTTCTATCCTATCACTGCATTCTAACAAGCATCATCATACAAATGAAGCATATAAGCAAGTATCATCATTCCAACAAGTATCATTATAGCAGTTGTCTCACGTAACGACACAAGTCGAATCAATTGTATAGCTAACAGCAGCTATTACATATAGTGACAAAAGTCAGTTGTGCAATCAGATAAGTATATATCCATAATTTAAGTCCCAATATATATGCACACCTCGGGTTTCTAACATTCTTAGTACTTGATGTTCAGTGGTCCTATTAGTCAACTCCAAAACGTTCCATACCTATCATAGGTAATACCCTAATGTATCAAGGTTTCTTATAGGGTAGAAAATTCTTAATAGGATATATGTAATCCTTAAGGTATACAAATTAAAGATGGGAGTTCTTAAGGGAACCTATTCTTGCTGCAAACTTTGGATCACTGGATCATGGAAACAACCTACTAGGCTGGTCCTATTTATGGTTACAGCTAAGGTATTGCAAAGCAAACCCACATTTCTACACCTTGGTTCAACAAAGCTCGGAAGAGTCATCTTGCTGAGGTGGTCCTATGGGGTTCATATGGTTGTAGTTTAGGTCTCACAAAGCAGACCTACTTCTCTACAACCTTTGGCTCTGATACCAATCAGTCACACCACGGGCCCAGAGAGGCGGGACGTCACGATTAGTAAACAACAACCAAAATGCAGCGGAAACTATATGGCATAATACAATACAACTTGCAACTTTTACATTAGAATATTGGCTTTGTTTCAATTCACAAGATGCCTAAATCTACAGTCTATGGGTGTCATGATCAATCTTTTGGTAAATGTTTCTTGATGCTTTAGTAAGTAAGGCTTCTAGGCTCGACTTTTGTCTTCAACACCTACCCTCACTTCTTGCCTCTGATTTAGGTATCTTCTATAGCTTAACTATTCTCCCTAGCTGTACCTGAAGACATGCTCAAAAAGATTTTGTGTCAACATAAAGTTGGTGAGTTCAAGTGCTTAAAATTTAAAAATAAAAGGGACTCTTGAAGTCCACATTTAAAAGTTTAGAATCAAGTGTAAAAGCTTACGAAAAATCTCATTCGATTTTAAAAGCATCATTTTTAGTATCAATCATCGTGGGGTATCATAATCAACCCTGCACTCGGTCCCCGGTTGGCCTCTTCTAAACTTGTGTTTAACCTGATATTCCCGAAGGAAGAAACCAAGCCTCAAAACAGTGAACCATACCTGCCACGACGGTTCACCATAGTTTCTTAATCAAAACCTGTTACATGCCACATACGATCCCTCAGGATCTTAGTGGGGTACCTCCCTATAGTGGGAGCCACCGTGTGTGGGGGATTCCCCAAATATATCTATCCACGTAAAACAAGCGGTTCATAAAAGAATTAATGATCATGATATAAGTATCAGCAGGTATCCATAAGTCCCACATACTAGCATCAAGTAAAGCACAATCATAGTTCATAAAACAACAAAGCATGTTTCATCCAAAAAACAGTAAGTAAAAGGGGATCACTAGAACTCACCTGCTATCCGTATATAATTTCAGAGCTCGGTAAAGAAAAGTGATGATCACCAACACAGCAATCCTAACTAGAACATATAAGATTCACGTTTAGAATTAGCATGATGTTATTACATGCGTGCAGTTGAGCTCTTTAGTTAAATTAATGTTGCTAATTAGTATCCTTAGCTTCTTGTGTATTTGTTAATTGTCATGAATTAACTTGTGTACATTAGGTTAGTTAATGCATTTAATCAAGAATTGAGTCTTAGCATGAAGAATGTAGAAAATCAATTTATATCATGGATTCCTAATCTTTATAAATAACTTGCATTGACGATGTAAGTAATATATATTGTTTCAAGCGATGAATATAATGTTCACGTTTATATCATATTTGTTATCTTGGTTGACGCTAAATAATCCAATTGTTGATAGTAGCTGACGACATTTTGTATAGACAGAGTGTTACAATTAATATTTATTTAAATAACAATGAGATGACCGATAATTAATAACAACACGACGATGGATCATTATAGCATTTTAGGTCTTTTATCTTAATTAAAACTTGCAGATGCCAGTTAACCTAAATATCTATTGTATATATATATATATACAAATGCACAATTGTATTTGAATGTATTTTACATCTTTAAGTCTTGTAACGATTTAACGTGACATGAAATCAACTTATTTGTTTAATCAATAACATGCTATAACCATTTCCCAAATGTAATATTTCATATATTTTATCTAGGTTGATTTATAATAAAGTATCGTTGCTAATCAAATCTCGGTCTAAGCCATCCATTTTAAATCAAATATTTATAACAAATGACGTTCATTTTCGTTTATAATTCACTTCTTTTACAATTTATGCCTTTTATATAATTAGAGCTCAATAACACGTATGCAAATTATAATTTAATTTCAAATGCGTTGCGCATGCGATTTTACCTTCCACTCAGTTATATATTCTAACCCACTCGTTTACGCCTTGATTTAATCGCGTTCCCGTTCCATTGACTGCTCCTTGACCCCGTTGACCCAAGCCTTACTTTGCCATCCTAACACTTCCGTTACCATAATCGACTACACTTCCACATTCAACATCATCGATCAACATCACTATGCCATCACTTAAACACCATCACAGTCAAACTTGAAAAACCACCACCAACAATCCTAATCGCAACCATCTTTACCATTATCGTTATTCACCACCACAACCAACGACCTACATCACCATTTTTGCTACTAAATCAACACCCGCAACCATCATTAACTACTCCTAAACAACACTACTACCGCCATCTTTATCGTCTACCATAGCCACTACGACCGACATCTAACACCACAACCGACACATGCACAACTATCAACCACCCTCAATAATCCCAATCACCACCACATCGACATTTACAGCCCTAACCGACACCTAATCGACTACTTTGACCGCCTTTAACCAATGCAACAGCCCATTACATGGACACAGCCACATTGGGCAGCCTTCGGGTGCCCTAAATCGACCACCACCATCCGTCATAACCATCACAACCATCGCCGACTGTCACCACCATCGCGCCAAGCTGCAACCGTCACATTTTGCTTCTAGATCCAAAACCGTCGCCGCCTACAACCCAATAGCCAAGCACACCAACAGAACCCACCATCACAGCCGCAAAACCACAGCCAATACACCAACAGCCACGACCAACACAGCATTCGAACCGAAACCCAGCTGCTGCCACCTTCTTTGCCTCCTAACTTTCAATCTGCTACGAGTTAGAGGGTGAGGCAACCACCATTGGAAAGATATCGTCGAAACGAAGAAGTGCATGGGTGGCAATCACCGCCACTCGCCGCCAGCCGCCGGCTGTGACGGCCGGAATCTCGCCGGAACCCTAGCCGCCACACCTCCTTCTCTCTTCCATAACTTGCTCTTCGTTGCAAATCAGAAGAAGCCACCATCGCCATCGTGTTCGTCTTTCCGAGAGCTACGACTTGATATATGGTACTCACCGGGGCGTCATCGAAATCGCCGCCGGTGGCCGGAACTTCGCCGGAGTTCGCAAAAGGAGGAGGGTTGATGCTCTCTCTCACTACCAGCTTTGTTTTGAATGTGTAAAACCCTAAAATGGGGGAATATGTTGCTTTTATACTAGGGTTAAATGATGGGTTAGAATACGGGTTGGTTCGTACACGTTCGATTAAGTTTTTGCGCAACGTTAAACTTTCTTTTCCCGTTAGATTCGGTTATACAAAACTTTATAAATATTCCAAGATTATAAAGTTTATCGTATTAAAAACATATCGAATAATTAAACGAGGTTGTAAATTGACGCGTAACTAACACGGAGGGGTTGACTATGATGAAACTTTTTCACCTATTGCGATGCTAAAATCCATTAGGATATTGTTTGCCATAGCTGCTCATTATGGTTATGAGATTTGGCAAATGGATGTCAAAACCACTTTCTTAAATGGATATCTTGAGGAAGATGTCTATATGGTTCAGCCTGAAGGTTTTGTCAATCCAAAACATCCTAACAAAGTCAGCAAGTTAAAGAAATCAATCTATGGATTGAAACAAGCATCGAGAAGTTGGAATCACTGTTATGATGAAGAAGTAATTAAATTTGGATTCATCAAGAACACTGATGAAGCTTGTGTATATAAGAAAGCTAGTGGGAGCAACATCACTTTCCTAGTATTTTATGTTAATGACATACTACTATTTGGAAATGACATTCCAACCTTGGAAGGTGTAAAAACCTGGCTTGAAAGTTGTTTTTCCATCAAGGATCTTGGTGAAGCCACCAATATTCTAGGAATAAAGATCTATAGGGATAGATCAAGGCGGTTGATTGGTTTAAATCAAAGTGCATACATTGATAAGATCTTGAAAAGGTTCAAGATGGAGAACTCTAAGAAAGGTACGGTACCTATTCAAAGAGGAACGATATTGAGTACGACTCAATGTCCAAGCTCAAAGGTTGAGCAAGATAAAATGAAGGCAATCCCATACGCATATGCTATTGGATCCTTCATGTATGCAATGATATGCACTCGGCCGGACGTTTCATGCGCCTTAAGCATGACAAGATGATACTAGCAAAATCCTGGAAGCAGTCATTGGATGGCTGTTAAGAACATACTTAAGTACCTAAGGAGGACTAAAGATATATTCCTAATCTATGGATCTGGTGATGAGAAACTCGTTGTAAAAGGTTACACGGATGCGAGTTTCCAAACAGATCGTGATGATTCATGATCACAATCGGGATACATTTTCATTCTGAATGGAGGAGCGGTCTCTTGGAAGAGCTCTAAACAGGATGTGGTGGCCTTATCAACTACAGAATCTGAATACGTTGCCGCCTCATTGGCAGCTCAGGAAGCTGCATGGTTGAAGAAATTCATTGCCGATCTAGGGGTTGTCCCTTCCATTCAGGACCCCCTAGAGATCTTTTATGATAACGAGGGTGCGATTGCTCAAATCAAGGAACCTCATGCTCATCAAAAGACTAGGCACATTGAGCAGACATTCAACTACATTCGAGATTAAGTTGAGAAAGGAAAGATATGTATTCGCAAAGTTCACACGGATCAAAATATTGCGGATCCTCTCACGAAGCTCCTAGAAAAGGCAAAGCATGAAGGTCATACCTGTGCATGGGAATTCGATATTCTAGTGATTGGATTTGATCTGTAATTTCGTATTTGGATATTTGGAACTATCTTATTACTTGAACAAAATTATTGGGTTATAATATTTCAATAAATGTTCCAATTTAGCATGTTTAATCCATGGGTAAATTGTTTACTGTAAATGTCCGTAGTCGTTCACACTTATGGGAACAAGTATGAGAGAAAGATTATTATGAATTTGGATTGGTGGATATTCATAAGGATGAATATAGAGCAATTGGTTACAGCCAAAGTTCATAGATATTTGTGGGATGCAAATATTGGATTGACCTGCATCTCAAATATTACTACATGGAATCCTCCTGATAGATCATAAATAATTTTTAGTAAAGGCGAGCATCATTTGGTATCCTCTGACCTGAGATACATATTGGGTCTTGATATATACCAAATATTATACTTTGGCTCAGTTCTTCGCTGTTCTGATATGGCAGTACATAAGTCTGAGTTCAGGTATAATATAAGGTAATTGTGAGACACGTATGTAGTCAAGAAGGGATTTGTCCCCCTTATTCGTTGAGAGTAGGATGTCTAAGGCCTGATAAAGTTAAATCAATAGGAATGATCACTCCGTGTCTCTAGGATTTAACATGACATCTGTGACAAAAGGATAGATGATTAATTCACCTAAAACATTTCAAGTATGGTACTTGAAGAGGATGATGTTATTGAATGGCACTTAGTCATACGTATTAAGGGTAGTAAACCGTTGCTAGGCGGTAATTACTGCTTGCATCAATCTTCTATGAATCTTGTGCAAATGGGAGATTGTAGGATCTTATATGCCCAAGACACATACAAGATTGATGTGGTTAGTACGTTATGATCCAAGTCAGGTCATACCTAATAACAAGCTATACAAACACCAACAAACATTTATTTATTGATAAGATCATACAATGAATGTTTGACACCTATTTAGAAAATTGGTTTTCTAAATATTGCTTTTGTGATAGAACAACATTATATGGATAATTTGTTCATGAGATATTAATCTGTTTCATTATTTAAGTTGGATAAATAATGACATATAAAAGTGTGTTATGTTATAAAATCAACCTAGGTTTTAATTTTATAATTTAGTTGATTGGAAGAGTGTAAAAAATATAAAAGATGAAAATAGTTGGGAAACCCATTTTGGTTCAAAAGCTACGGCCGCCCAAGGGCCCTTGAAAAACCAACTTTGTCTTGCTTTCTTGCAAGACTTAAACCACTCCAACACTCTTCCATCAATTCTTATTACACTCCTTTCTCTCTCACACACATGCAATAGAGTCTTTCTCTACTTCTTCTCTCAAGATTTTCGAATTCTTTGGCTGATTTCTAAGTTCATTTTGGCTGAACTTGAAGCTAGTGGTTGGCTGAAATTTCGGGTTCAAGAAGAGGGACAAGACTTGGTGTCATACTACCTAGCAAGTAGTGTTTGGAGGGCTTGTGGGTATCACATTTTGAGGTCCTCTACTTTTAAGACTTGCTTCTCAAAGACATCATCATCCTCATCCATTTTTGACCCCTTTAGGCTGCTCAAAGGTAGTTTATGCCAGCCTCTTTGTGGTTGTCCATAATGTTTATATGTATTTTCATAGCTAGCATCATTCATATATAAAAGATCCTCTTGTTCTTGGGTTTGTTTAAAACTTATAACATCAAAATAAACTTGAAATTTCAGTTTATAAACAATGTTATAAAGGTCAACTTCCGCTAAGTTTTTACAAAGTTTAAATGGTTAAACTATGTTTTAATGTTCTATCAAACCCAACAAGGCAAGGGGAAGGGAAAGGCTAAAGCGGAACCTCCAAAGCCTAAGCTTAAGAAACCTAAGGTAATGGAGAATGATCCATGCTTTGAGTGTGGTGAGATAGGACATTGGAAAAGGAATTGTCCAACCTATCTCAAACAGTTGAGAAACAAGAGGGATGCTGGGCAAACCTCACGTACAACTTTCATGATTCATATTGGTTTAAATGTTATTTCTTCAAACACATAGGTATTGGATACCGGATGTGGAACTCATATTTGCAATTTGTTGCAGGGGTTCAAAAGAAATAAGCACTTTACGAAGGGAGACACTAGTCTCTACATGGGCAATTGATGTTGAAGCCCAAGGAGACTATATTTTGAAACTTTCAAATGGTTTGAAAGTTGTTCATAAAAACATTTTGTATTCTCCTAGTTTGACTAGGAACATAATTTCTGTGTCCCTTTTAAAACAATATGGTTATAAATTAATGTTTGTAAATAATGGTATTTTGTTTGTATGGATGATGTATTTTATTTTAAGGCTATGCCTTTTAATGGTATCTATGAATTGGTTCATGATGATTCATCCTTTAATAACTCATTGTACCAAACAAGCACCAAGAAACTTAAAATGGGTTTAAGTGATTCATATCTTTGGCATTGTCGTCTTGGTCACATAAACAAGAATCGGATTCAAACACTTCAAAAGAATGGTCTTTTGAAAACAAATGAAAATGGTTCATTTGATAAGTGTGAATCTTGTTTACAAGGTAAGAACACCAAGTTGCCCTTTAGTGGTACTAACGAGAGGGCAAAAGACTTATTGGGAATCATACATTCGGATGTATGTGGTCCTTTTAAGACAATGACAAGAAATGGTGAAAGATACTTCATTACCTTTACCGACGATTACAGTCGCTATGGTTATGTGTACTTGATGACACATAAATATGAAGCTTTTGAAAGTTCTTTGTTCAGATAGAGGAGGTGAATACCTCAGTGAGGCTTTTCTGGATCATCTAAGAAGTTGTAGGATAGTCTCAGAACTTACTCCGCCCGGAACACCACAACATAATGGTGTGTCTGAAAGGAGAAACCGAACCTTATTGGATATGGTACGATCTATGATGGCTATAAGCTCACTACCTCTATCATTTTGGGGTTTCGCATTGCTCTCTAAGCGGCTCGTATTTTGAATATGACCCCGACCAAGAAAGTGGATTCGACACCTTTTGAAATATGGCATGGAAGAGCTCCATCGCTATCATATTTAAAAGTATGGGGTTGTGAAGCTTATGTTAAGCTAAACACCCAAAACAAGAGGTTGTTGATGATAATCAAGAGGTTGATCAATACACACTAAACGTTCGTAGATCTGGTAGAGTTAGCATTCCACCTGAAAGATATGGATTCTTTATAAATGGATGCTACGTAGTTGACTCCGATGATCCAACTACATACCATGATGCAATGTCCAATTCAGATTGTGACGAATGGCTGGAAGCCATGAATGCGGAGATGCAATCCATGTATGACAACTAAGTTTGGGAATTGGTTGACCCTCCACTTAACACCAAACTGGTTGGATGCAAGTGGGTATTCAAGAAGAAAATGGATATGCATGGAAACTTGGATTCTTATAAAGCAAGACTTGTAGGAAAAGGTTTCACTCAAACTCATGGGGTTGATTATGATGAAACCTTCTCTCCTGTGGCAATGCTAAAGTCGATTAGGATATTGTTTGCCATAGCTGCTCATTATGACTATGAGATTTGGCAAATGGATGTCAAAACCGTTTTTCTTAATAGACATCTCGAAGAGATTGTCCATATAGTTCAGCCTGATGGTTTTGTCGATCCACAACATCCTAAAAAAGTAAGCAAGTTAAAGAGATCAATCTATGGTTTGAAACAAGCATCGAGAAGTTGGAATCAACGTTTTAATTAAGAGATCAAGAAATTTGGTTTCATCAAGAACACTAACGAGGCTTGGGTATATAAAAAGGCTAGTGGGAGCATAATTACATTCTTAGTATTGTATCTTTATGATATACTACTATTTGGAAATGATATTCCAACCATGGAAGGTGTTAAAAGCTGGCTTGGAAGTTGGTTTTCCATAAAAGATCTTGGTGAAGCCGCCTATATTTTGGGAATAAAGATCTATAAGGATAGATCGAGGAGGTTGAGAGGTTTAAACCAAAGTGCATACATTGATAAAATCTTGAAAAGGTTCAAGATGGAAAACTCTAAGAAAGGTTTGGTACCTATTCAAAGAGGGACAATATTGAGTACATCTCAATGTCCAAGCTCAAAGGACGAGCAAGATCGAATGAAGGACATCCCATATGCGTCTGCTATAGGATCCATCATGTACGCGATGATATGCACTAGACCGGACGTGTCATGCGCATTAAGCATGACAAGCAGATATCAGCTGAATCCAGGTAATAGCCATTGGATGGCTGTTAAAAGTATATTGAAAATACCTTAGGAGGACTGAGGATATGTTTCTAATATACGGATCTGATTAAGAGGAACTCGTTGTAAAGGGTTACACGGATGCGAGTTTCCAAACTGATCGAGATGATTCTCGATCACAATCGTGGTATGTCTTCATTATGAATGGAGGAGCAGTGTCCTCGATAAGTTCAAAGTAGGACGTGGTAGCGTTGTCCTCTACAAAATCCAAATACATAGCCACCTCATTAGCAGCTCAGGAAGCTGCATTGAAAAAGAAATTTATTGTCGATCTAGGGGTGGTCTCTACCATTCAAGACCCCCTAGAAATCTTTTGTGATAACGAGGGTGAGATTGCTTAAATCAAGGAACCCCATACGCATCAAAAGACTAGACACATTGAGTGGAGATTCAACTACATAAGGGATGAAGTTGATTATTCCTTTTAACTCTTTTATATATTTATGATATTTTGAGTTACGTTCCTTTTAGCATGTTACATCCATGAATATGTTTATTATTCTAAATGTTCGTAGTCAGTCATGTTTGTGGAAACAAATATGAACGCATGACTATTATGAACATGGATTTGTGGATATTCATAAAGCATGAATATAGAGCAATTGGTTGCTGCCAAGGTTCATAGATATTTGTGGGATACGAATATTGGACTGACCCACGTCTCAAATTTTACTACATGGAATCTTCTAGATTGTGTTGGGTTTTGTAGTAAGTTTATCAAAGCTAGTTTAACCATTTAAATTATGAAAATGCAGTGGATTTAGGAGTTTAACATATGGTTTATAATCTGAAAATTTGACCATTTTAAACCACAAACAAAAGCCCAAGAATAAGGATCAAAATGTATGTGAAATAGTATGCTATCAAACAAAAACATAACAACCATAGGGTGTTCATAGAAACAACCTTTCTTGAACGAAATACAGTAGATGTTTAAGATGAATAAGATGATGTTTTGAGTGGCTAGACTTCAAAGGAGAAGACCTCAAAACCGTGATACCCACAAGCTCTTCAAACACCTTGCTTGTTAGGATGTAACACCACAAGAAACCTCTTCTATTTGCTCCTCCAAAACCAAAAGATTTCAGCCGCTTTTGCTTCAAAATCAAATTTTTCAGCCAAGTTTGAGAGGTTTCTTTTCTTGTGTGTGTGAGAGAAAGTGTAAGAAGAAAATGATGGAAGAGTGTAGAATGAGTTAACCCTTGCAAGAAACAAGACAAGGATGGTTTTTCCAAGGCCCTTGGGCGGCCGAAACTTCCTTTTCAAAATGTGTTTCCCACCCATTTTGATATATTACAAAATTACACTCTTTCAATCATTTAAATTATAGAATTAAAACCTAGTTTAATTTTGTAACATTACACACTTTTATTTGTCATCATTTAACCAACTTAAATAATGTAACAAATAAATATCTCATGAACAAATTATCCATATAATGTTGTTCTATCACAAAAGCAATATTTAGAAAACCAATTTCTAAATAGGTGTCAATATTTATTGTATGGCCTTATCAATAAATAAATGTTTGTTGGTGTTTGTATAGCTTGTTATTGGGTATGACCTTACTTGGATCATAACGTACTAACCACATCAATCTTGTATGTGTCTTGGGCATATAAGATCCAACAATCTCCCACTTGCACAAGATTCATAGAAGATTTATGCAAGCAGTAAATATCACCTAACAATGGTTTACTACCCTTAATACGTATGAGTAAGTGCCATTCAATAACATCATCCTCTTCCAGTACCATACTTGAAATGTTTTAGGTGAATCAATCATCTATCCTTTTGTCACAGATGTGATGTTAAATCCCAGGGACACAGAGTGATCATTCTCCATTGATTTAACTTTATCAGGCCTTAGACATCCTACTCTCAATGAATAAGAGGGACAAATCCCATCTTGACTACATACATCTCTCACAACTACCTTATATCATACCTGAACTCAGACTTATGTACTTCCATATTTCAGAACAGCGAAGAACTAAGAGAAAGTATAATATTTGGTAAATATCAAGACCCAATATGTATCTAAGGTCAGAGGATAACAAATGATGTTCCCCTTTACTCAAAATTACTTATGATCAATCAGGAAGATTCCATGTAGTCATATTTGAGATGCAGGTCAGTCCAATATTCGCATCCTACAAATATCTATGAACTTTGACAGCAACTTTTTGCTCTATATTCATCCATATGAATATCTACCAATCCAATTTCATAATAGTTTTACCCTCATACTTGTTCCCACAAGTATGAACAACTACGGACATTTTGTGTAAATAATTTACTCATGGATTTAAACATGCCAAAAGGAATATTAGTTGAATCATTATTACCAAATAATTCATTCAAGTAAGAAAGAGTTACAATATCTCAATACAAAATTAAAGATCAAATCCAATTACTAGAATTTTGCAGTCCCATGGCACAAGCATGACTTTCATGCTTTGCCTTTTCAAGAAGCTTCGTGAGAGGATCCGCAATGTTTTGATATGTGTGAACTTTACGAATACATATTTTTCCTTTTTCAACTTCATCCCTTATGTAGTTGAATCTTCATTCAATGTGCCTAGTATTTGATGTGCACGGGGTTCCTTGATTTGAGCAATCGCACCCTTGTTATCACAAAAGATTTCTAGGGTGTCCTGAATGGAAGGGACTAACCCTAGATCGATAATGAACTTCTTTAACCATGCAGGTTCTTGAGCTGCTAACGAAGCGGCGATGTATTCAGACTCTGTAGTTGATAATGCCACCATATCTTGCTTAGAGCTCTTCCAAGAGATTGCTCCTCCATTCAAGATAAAATGTACCCCAATTGTGATCGCGAATCATCCCGATCAGTTTGGAAACTCACATCCGTGTAACCCTTTACTACGAGTTCCTCCTCACCAGATCCATAGATTAGGAACATATCTTTAGTCCTCCTCAGGTACTTAAGTATATTCTTAAAAGCCATCCAATGATTGCTTCTAGGATTTTGTTGGTATCGGCTTGTCATGCTCAAAGCGCATTACATGTCCGGTCTAGTGCATATCATTGAATACATGATGGATCCTATAGCAGACGCATATAGGATTCCCTTCATTTTGTCTTGCTCATCCTTTGAACTTGGACATTGAGTCTTACTCAATATCGTTCCTCTTTGAATAGGTACAGTACCTTTCTTAGAGTTTTCCATCTTGAACCTTTTCAAGATCTTGTCAATGTATGCACTTTCATTTAAACCTATCAACCGCCTTGACATATCTCTATAGATCTTTATTGCTAAAATATAGGCGGCTTCACCAAGATCCTTAATGGAGAAACAGTTTCCAAGCCAGGCTTTTACACCTTCCATGGTTGGAATGTTATTTCCAAATAGTAGAATGTCATCGACATATAATACTAGGAAAGTGATGGTGCTCCCACTAGCTTTCTTATATACACATGCTTCATCAGCATTTTTGATGAACCCAAATTTGACTATTTCTTCATCGAAACGGTGATTCAAACTTCTTGATGCTTGCTTCAATCCATAGATTGATTTCTTTAACTTCCATACTTTGTTAGGATGTTTTTGATCGACAAAACCTTCAGGCAGAACCATATAGACATCTTCCTCTAGATATCCATTTAGAAAAGTGGTTTTGACATCCATCTGCCAAATCTTATAATCAAAATGAGCAGCTATGGCAAATAATATCCTAATAGACTTTAGCATTGCTACTGGTGAGAAGGTCTCATCATAATCAACCCTTTGAGTTTCAGTGAAACCTTTTCCTATAAGTCTAGCTTTATAAGTATCCAAGTTCCCATGCATATCGGTTTTCTTATTGAAAACCCACTTACTTCCAACTATCTTGGAGTTAAGAGTTGGTTCAACCAAGTCCCATACTTGGTAGTCATACACGGATTGCATCTCAACATTCATGGCTTCTAGCCATTTGTCACAATCCAAATTGGACATTGCATCACGATAGGTGGTTGGTTCATCGGAATCTACCACATAGCATCCATCTATGAAAAATCCATATCTTTCAGGTGGATTACTAATTCTACCAGATCTGCGAACGTTTTGTGTATATTGATCAACCACTTGATCATTCTCAACATCCTCAAGATGAGTGCTAGTGTCAACCAAACTTGTATCGGTTTGTGGTTCTTGATCCTCCTCAAGACCCACAGTTCTACTGCTAGTTCCTTCCGTAAGGAACTTAGCTTCTAAGAACTCAGCTTTCTTGGCAACAAACTCCTTTTGTTCCAATGGATCATAGAAATAGTATCCCATAGAATCTCTAGGATATCCAATGAAGATACACTTAGTGGAACGGCTTTCTAGCTTGTTTGAGGTGGGACTCTTAACATAAGCCTCACAACTCCATAATTTTAAATATGAAAGCAATGGAACCCTTCCATGCCATATTTCAAAAGGTGTCATTTCCACTTTCTTGGTTGGGGCCATATTCAAAATACTTGCCGCTGAGAGCAAAGCGAAACCCCAAAATGATAGAGGCAGTGAGCTTCTAGCCATCATAGATCGAACCATATCCAATAGAGTTTGATTTCTCTGCTCGGATACACCATTATATTGCGGTGTTCCAGGTTGAGATAGTTGTGAGACAATACCACAACTTCTAAGATGATCTCTAAAAGCATCACTTAGGTATTCACCTCCTCTATCGGTGCGGAGAATTTTTATTTTCTTGTTGAGTTGATTTTCTACTTCATTTTGGAAGATTTTGAACATTTTAAAAGCTTCATCTTTGTGTCTTAGTAAGTACACATAACCATATCGACTATAGTCGTCGGTAATGGTAATGAAGTATCTTTCATGGTACCTAGTCATTGGCTTAAAAGGACCACATACATCAAAATGTATGATGCCTAATAAATATTTTGCCCTTTCGGATTTGCCACTAAAAGGTGCCTTAGTCATTTTACCTTGTAAATAAGATTCACATACATCAAATGAATCATTTTTATTTGTTTTTAAAAGACCATTCTTTTGATATGTTTGTACGCGCTTCTTGTTTATATGACGAAGACGGCAATGCCAAAGATAGGTATCACTCAAATCCAATTTGAGTTTCTTAGTGGTGGTTTGGTACAATGAGCTATCATATAATGTGTTTTCACGAACCAATTCATAAATACCATTAACAGGAATCGCTTTAAAATAAAACATCATTTAAAGAAACATGAATTTCATTCTCAATAAATGACATAACATAACCATGTTGTCTTAATTGGGCAACAGAAATAATGTTCCTAGTCAAACTAGGAGCATAGAAAATATTGTTCAAAATTGCTTCCAAACCATTTAGAAGTTTCAAGATGTAGTCCCCTCAGCCTTCAACTTGAACTTTCGCCCCATTCCCCATGTAGAGGCTAACATCCCCTTTCTTGAAGTCTTTACTTCTTTTTAATCCCTGCAATAAATTGCAAATGTGAGATCCACATCCGGTATCCAATACCCATGTGTTAGAGGATATTATATTTAGATCAATATGAATCATGTAAATTGTACCTGAGATTTGCCCAGCATCCCTCTTAGCTTGCAACTCTTTGAGATGGACTGGACAATTCCTTGCCCAATGTCCAATCTCCCCACACTTAAAGCATGGGTCATTCAAAACAACCTTTTGCTTCTTCTCCGCTGGTTTGGTGGTGGCGCTCTTACCACTCCCTTCCCCTTTCCCCTAACGTACCCGGCCCCTTGGCAACATTTGCCTTGGGTGCGGGGTGAGGCCTCTTCTTGTTCCCACCTTCATTGATGGTGAGAATGGGTAAAACCTTTTTACCCATGGCTGCCTTGGTAGTTTTGAGCATAGAGTGAAGCTCACTTATGTTCTTGTCCCATCCGTTCATGTTATAATTCATGAGAAAATTGTCAAACCTTTTTGACAAAGAGTTGAGGATCAAATCCGTAGCCAACTCTTTTGAGACGGGACAATTCAGTCATTCAAGGTGGTCGATGTGGCTTTTCATCTTAAGTTCATAAGATAAAACAGATTGGGTGTCATCCATACGACATGCATGGAGTGCTCGAACCGTTCCGAATCGTTCTACGCTTGCTTGTTGTTGGAACGTTTCCTTCAACTAGGTAATCATGACGTACGCTCCATGATGTTCATACTCCTTTTAGAGATTAGGAGTCATACTTGCCAACATGAGGCAAGACACTTGGACCGAGTCCTTAGTGTATTTTACCCAATTCAAATAGGCCTCCTCATCTTCGTTATTAGGTTGATCGGGAATCGGATCATCTAAAACATATGATCATCTCTTTTGCTTGAGAACAATTCTCAAGTTTCGAAGCCAATCAATAAAGTTATTATGGTTTAGACACTCCTTTTGGAGAATGGTCCTTAGTGATAGTGAGTGAGCGGATGGGATTTCATTTTCATTATTGTTGGTGTCCATCTACAAAATTTTAACAAAGTTCAATTTTAGTATTTACGATATTGTCCATATTTTAATAATTAAAGCCCTTTTATGTGTCTTACATAATTTTAAAATTCTAGAATCCAACGTTACATTTAAATAGTGGTTAGGTGACCTTTATCCCATTATTTAAATTAACAAGGTAGCCAACGTTTTGACAATTGCAACCCTTTGCAACTTCTAGGGTATGGGATCGAGTTACACATCATATGTGTGGTCGGCACGTTTATCCCATCAACACCTTTGTAAACCATATTGTAGGTGATCCATTTAACATCATTTGCAAATCAAGTTACCCTACTTGCACACACATGTGAGTTTTCTAACATAAGTGGTTAGGTGATCTTTATCCCACAAATATGGTATCCCCACCTTAAGTCATAAGTTCCCTCAAAATGGTTAGGTGACCTTTATCCCATTAAGAGTTTCCAAATGACTCAAGTGTTGTGTAAAAGGACGGAGTTAAAATTGTTTGTAAAGAATCTAAAGTTTTCATAATCTTAGTTTAGAAAACTCTATGTACCTTATATTTGCATGCTTTCAAATACAAGGTACCCTATGGTTCACTTTTAATAAAACCTCTTTTATTAAAACCATTAATCCTTTTAACAACCTTTTATTAACCACTTAATGATAAAGAACCATTAAATTTTCAGCTTGTTAAGTTGTTAATGAGTTTGTAATGCATATCCAAATATCAACCAAACAATCAAACAACAATCATCCAAACAAGCATAAACATACAAACATGAGTGCATAACTATAGCCACTAGGTTGACCACACTTGTTTGCCATCACAAGTGTTGTAATAAGGTCTTTCCTATGGGTTAAATAATGACACATCATATGTGTCCATAAACTCCCACTTGAATCCACATCCAAAGCTTCAAGTGTCCATGCCTTTTATGTCCATCTTTGGGTCTTCATCTTGTGCATCTTCCTTTTACAAAATTATATCCTAATACAATTTTCTAATAAAATAAATGCACCTAATCTATTTATTATATAACCAAATGAATAAATAATTACAACCCAAATTACAAACACAAATATTACAACCCTTTTATAAATCAAAAACAACATGACAAATCACAATTAACAAAACAAACACATAAGGCCAAGGCTATGTTATGCACCAATATATGAAATATATTCAACATCCAAGAAAAACAATGAATCCCTTATTTCAGCCCTAAAAAATCAGCCAACATGAACTCAAATTTTAAGGTTTGTCCAAACAACACAATCAACCATTTGATGTAAATCTTTTCTAGGTTTACACTAAAGCATGCAAGAATAAACCTTGAAGCATAAGGGATTCATACATCCGCAACAAAACAGCCCCTAATGGGTTGAAAAAGTCCATGAAAACTAACTTTTGAAGAACTTTTAAAGCACATATTCCACATAACCGGCTCTAGATTCCATTGTTGGGTTTTGTAGTAAGTTTATCAAAGCTAGTTTAACCATTATGAAAATGCAGCGAATTTAGGAGTTTAACATATGGTTTATAATCTGAAAATTTGACCATTTTAAACCACAAACAAAAACCCAAGAATAAGGATCAAAATGTATGTGAAATAGTATGCTATCAAACAAAAACATAACAACCATAGGGTGTTCATAGAAACAACCTTTCTTGAACAAAATGTGGTAGATGTTTAAGATGAAGAAGATGATGTTTTGAGTGGCTAGCCTTCAAAGGAGAAGACCACAAAATCATGATACCCACAAGCTCTTCAAGTACGTTGCTTGTTAGGATGCAACACCAAAAGAAAACTCTTCTATTTGCTCCTCCAAAACCGAAAGATTTCAGCCCCTTTTGCTTCAAAATCGAATTTTTCAGCCAAGTTTGAGAGGTTTCTTTTCTAGTGTGTGTGAGAGAAAGTGTAAGAAGAAAATGATGGAAGAGTGTAGAATGAGTTAAGTCTTGCAAGAAACAAGACAAGGATGGTTTTTCCAAGGCCCTTGGGCGGCCGAAACTTCCTTTTCAAAATGGGTTTCCCACCCATTTTGATATTTTACAAAGTTATACTCTTTCAATCATTTAAATTATAGAATTAAAACCTAATTTAATTTTATAACATTACACAATTTTATTTGTCATCATTTGACCAACTTAAATAATGTAACAAATAAATATCTCATGAACAAATTATCCATATAATGTTATTCTATCACAAAAGCAATATTTAGAAAACCAATTTTCTAAATAGGTGTCAATATTTATTGTATGATCTTATCAATAAATAAATGTTTGTTGGTGTTTGTATGGCTTGTTATTGGGTATGACCTGACTTGGATCATAACATACTAACCACATCAATCTTGTATTTGTCTTGGGCATATAAGATCCAACAGATTGATCATAAGTAAATTTGAGTAAAGATGAATATCATTTGGTATCCTCCAACCTGAGATACATATTGGGTTTTGATATTCACTAAGTGTTATACCTTGAGCTAGTTCTTCACTGCTCTGAAATAATGGACAGTACATAAGGCTATGTTCAGGTGTGACACAAGTTGATTGTGAGAAAAGTATGTAGTCAAGATGGAATTTTTTCCTCTTATTCATTGAGAGCAAGATGTCTAAGGCCTGATTAAGTTAAATCAACAAGGAATGATCATTCTGTGTCCTTGGATTTAACATGACATCTGTAACAAAAGGATAAATGATTGATTCACCTAAATCATTTCAAGTTGGATACTTGAAGGGGATGATGTTATTGAATGGCTTTAAGTCATGCGTATTAAGGGTAGTAAACCGTTGTTAGGCGGTATTTACTGCTTGCATCAATCTTCTATGAATCTTGTGCAAGTGGGAGATTGTTGGATTTTTTATGCCCAAGACACATAGAATATTGATGTGGTTAGTATGTCATGATCCAAGTCAGGTCATACCCAATAACAAGTTTAGCAAACACCAATAAATATTGAATTGATGATATGATCATGCAATTAAATAATTACACCAATTTAGAAAATAGGTTTTCTAAATAAATTGTTTATGAGATAGAACAACTTATAAGGATATTTTATTCATGGACATTATTTGTAATGTTATTTAAGTTGGTTAAATAACATCAAATAATAATAGTGTGTATAAGTTATATAATTAAAAGGTTAATTAGACAACTTATTATGTGACTAGTTAACAATTAAATGGGTGTTTTTAAAATGGGAGGGGGGAAACCCATTTTAAAACCAAAAATTTGGTCGCTCCTTTAGGGACATTGGTGGTCTTTTGTTGCTTTGGAACAACACACCACAATCACTAGTCACACACTCCAACTTTCTACTATCTCCCATACATGCAAAAGACCATTTTTCTCTCCATCTTTGAAGATAATCAAGGCTGAGAAATAAGGGTTTTCAGCAGCACTTGGTGGTCGATTTTGGTGTTAAATCCTAGCGAGAAGAGGTGTTTGCTTGATGCTTGTGCGTATGCAAGCTTGAGGACATATTCTTTGGTGTTTTCCTCCTTCAAGAACTCATCCTCTTCTTCAAATCTCACGTTTTGGCAGCCTTTGGAAGGTAGTTCCATGGTTTCATTTGGTTGTTATATTTTACTTGAATGCTAGCTCTTTCAAATATAAATGATCCTTATGTTCTTGGGTTTGTTCTTCACAAATAATATGCTTAAATTTTCAGATTATAAAACATATTATTTAGCCTTGTTTCCGCTGTGTTTTCATGTTTAAAAGGTTAAACAACTTTGATAAGAAGTCTAAAAACCCAACATCATGATCACCAGATAGTAAGAGATCCTTCCTAGACTCATTACACTGGTTGGGCCAAAGGGATCCATATGTAACAAGTGTAGGGGTGTAGTGATGGAGTTTCTTTGCTTAGGCTTGTGAGATACCTTATGTTTCTTCCCTTTCAGGCATGCAACACAATGGTCATCACTTGTAAACTCTTTCTTTGGCATTCCAGTTACCAAACTATTCTAAATCAGCTTATTCATGTTTTTAAAGTTTACATTACACATTCTTTTATGTCAGAGAAAAGACTCATCACTATTGGCTTTAGATAGAAAGCAGGAAACTTCTCCAGAGGGAGATGTTTCTTGCAAGTCCATCTTATACATGTTCCCTCTCCTGGGGGCTCTGAGCAGGATATGCTCTTGAGTAATAATCACCCTAGGCTTGAGAACAATGCACTCATGCTCAGTAAAGAGCATGTTATGACTATGATCACAAAATTGGGATACATTCAGAAGATTGTACCCAAGCTCTTTGGCAAGGTTTACCTTCTCAATGCTGAGTTTACCATTTGTGACTTTTCCCCTTCCAGAAATATAACCTCCTTTATTTTCTCCAAAAACAACTGGTCCTCAATCAATTCTTTCAAAGTTTTGGAGTAGTGACCTATTGCCTGTCATGTGCCTGGAACAGCCACTATCAATGATCTAGACATTTTTGTTTGTCTTGAGCTGTTCCTACACAAAGAAAATGATTAGTTACATTTGCAAACCCAAGCTTTATTGGTCTTGGGATCATAAAAAGAGGTAGAAGATAATGAAACAGTAATAGATCCTATAGTTGTGCTTAGAGGATCTTTTGCTGTTGTTGATGGAGAATATTCAGTCACTTGGTCTTTCTTTGACTTCCACACCACCTTTGGAAGTTTGTACCTGACCTTCAATACTTTGGAAGCTTATGAGACTTCGGAAGTTTTGATGACTGGACCTTCGGAAGATCCTACTAACACTACAGCAGACTTCAGTGCTTCGGAAGTATTCCTTTTTTCCGAGACCAAATTTCTTCTGAAGGCAATTTTCCATTTGCCTTCTTCTTTCCTTTGGAGCTTCCGAAGAAAACAAATTTTCCTTCCGAAGCTAAATTCTTCTTAGAGCTCTTGGAAGTCTCTTTCTTGGTCTCATGAAGAGTACCTCTTGGATTGTATGGACAATCCTTAGCAAGATAAGAAGTACTCTCACACATAACACATTTCATCTTTTACCTCCCAAGAGTTTTCTTCTGAGAACAAGGCTGACTTTGATCACTTCCCCTCCCCACCTTCATCTTTGCAGATGCTAAGACAGTACCTTTGGCTAAGGCTATCCTTAGATTTGGATGGTTCAGGCTGTGTAGCAGTGGTACACAACTAATCAGCCTTTTTCTTGATGTTGAGATGATTTGAACTTGAACCATAACTCTTGGTAGAAGAGTTGAGGTTGATTTCTTTAGTCTTAATCATGTCAAACCCTATAGAAATAAAGACTTGTTTCTGCTTAAAGTTAAAAGTGGCCTTGATCTCTTGAGCCCTCCCTAGCCTTTCTCTTGCTCTTTCTGATCAAGTTCTTCCTCATAGACTTGGTCATCCTAGGCTTCTTGCTCTCCTCAGAAGGATAGTGACCCTTCTTAGAATCCTCCTCTTCACTCTTCTCAGAGAAATTCTTCACTACCACTTCTTTATCCTCTTCACTCAAGGGGTCTATATGAGGAAGCTCATCTTCACAAGTTCCACACCTAGGTGATCTTATAGACAAGATTGTGTATGGAGGAGCTACCTCACTAGATCCCAGTCCCTGCTTATTTTGATAACAAACTTTTGCATGCAAGGATGAGGATATGATTTTCTTGAAGGTCTCTTCCTTAAGAACATATTTCTCTGCCCTGGCTTTGCTGGTCACAAGCTTAGCCTGGCATTCAGTTAACTTGGTTATGAGATCCTTGATCTGAGTCCTATAGCTTATGTGCTTATGTTTTAGAACTGAAATGGTTTTCTCTAAGTCCTCTGTCTTTAACTTAATAATCATTTTCAGCCTTTCTAAAATCAGATTTCAAGATGTTTAAGGACTCAAGATCAGATCTCATCTCTAAGTTATAGGACCTATATCTGTTGACTTTAGCAATACATTCAGGAGTACAAAGATGTTCCAATACCTTGGTTTCATCATGGTCAGCCATAAACGCTTGGTTTCGAGATGCATCTTCCAACTCAAAGCTCCAGTCAAAGCCTCCTTCTTCAACAGCAACTGCAGCTTGCTGCTTTGGCTTCTCATTCTGGGTAGCTTTATCAGTGTAGTCCGGTCTGGATTGTGCTTGTCCACCATTTGTTCTTGGTGCCTTGCACTCCCTTGCAAAGTGACCCATCAAGTTACAGTTGGAACACTTAACTTTGCTTTTATCAAACCTAAACTTTCCACTGGTTGTATTGCTGGGAAACTTCCTTCTTGTCCTCTTGTAGAACCTCTTGGCTCTGTGAGTAAGAAGAGCCATTAGCTTGACTATTTCCATGTACTCCAGATCATCTGGATGGATACAGTCCAGGTCTTCAAGGGTGAATAGGAAGCTGCCACAACTTTCATCAGAAGACATAAAGGCTTGAGTAGAACTTGTCTCTTGGAATGGGCCTCCTTGAGTGTAGTTCTCCCTTGGTGTCTCCGGGAAGGTGATGAAAGGACCCTTTTATGAGATGTCAGGGTAGCACATGAGATGATGTTCGGGTTCTATGCTATCCCTTTCAGTCACATGATGGGCTGAACCCATTTGATTAATGGAGTTACCAGATGAACCTTGCATGTTCATCTCCATCTGGTATCCACTGAGAATGCCATACAACTCTATCAAACTGAGAGTCTTAAGGTTATCAGTTCTCTTGATTACAACACAATAATGTGTCCATTTCCTAGGTAGAGAGGACATAAACTTCCTTACAATGTCCCTATTCTCAAGAGTTACTCCAACATCCGCTAGGGTATCCACAATCTCAACATGCCTGAAGTATTGTTAAGTCATGGTCTCACCTGTTTTGAAGGTGAAATTTTCAAACTGCTACTTTAGGAGATCCTTCTTGTTCTCCTTGGCTTCAGTGGAACCCTCATACATTAGTTTTAATGCATCTCACGGCTGCTTAGCTGTTTTGCATATCTTGAAACCTCTGTATACAGAATTTGGAAGAGCAGTCTGAAGGGCTGTCATGGCCTTTTGATCAATTTCTACTCTCTTTCTATCTTCTTCTGAGTAGTCAGCCGCATCCTTGGGGATCATACCACCCCCAGCAGCAGCTCATGGGGTGCTTGGTATGAAAGGTCCATTTACAACAGATTCCCACGTTCTTGAGTCTTGACACTTGATGAAGCCTTCCATTCTTTGGCACCAAGTGTCAAAGTCATCAAGAGTGATCAGTGGGGACTTTGTCATGGTTCTAGTTTCCATATCAGCTTTAGAGATAGCTGCCATTTGAAGGGTAAAGTATTTTTGTGTATGTGAGGGATCTTAAGATGGTGAGATCTTATATGAAGAGCCTAAAATGCTCTGATACCAATTGGAGGACCGGGTGAAGGGTTATGCACTTTACAACGCAACAACACAAAAAGGAGAGTATGCAACAACACTTAACAATTCAAATGGGAACTGGAGAAAATTAGTTTAGAGAACTAAGAAACACAAGTGTATATGAGACAGAACAAGAACAACACACAAGTAGTTGATTTTCAAGGTTGATGTATATTACTCTCTAGTTCCTTACCACTGGTTTACAAAGTTCTCCTCATAAGTTAAAAGGACCAGAAATACTTATACTATAACCAACAGCTGGCCTTGAAGGCCAGCTAGACACAAGATCTAGACAACAAAATCCATGTAGAGTTAAAAGGCAGGTTGCCTTTTGACTAGTGACTATGACATGCCATAGCTCACATCCTAATATATAACAAAAAGGATAAACTACATAAACTGGAAAGTTATAGAGTCAAGACCTCAATGTACAGTTTACCAAAAGCATGGACCTTTTCACCAACTCATGTAAAGTTGGTGACTTATCAGAGTTGCAACAGAAAGTGGGTCAGCTTTAGGTAAAAGGTACATCAGATAAAGCATGTATTTAAAAAGTCTTCAAAAGAAATTTGTCTTTAGTAGTTGGCTTTGGAAGACTTTGTTCTTGAAGCTTCAGAAGACTTCTTCTTTTGGCTTCGGAAGTTATTTTCGGATTTCACACTTAGAATAATTTCTAAGGCAGTGTGAAACTTCCGAAGAATTCAACTTCAGTACACTTTTGCATGCATGCAGGAGAGACTTTGGGTGTTTGGGTTGCATCATCCTTACAGATAACCTTACACATGGGTTGTCAATTCTTGCTTGGATTGACCTGTTCATCAGATGTGATACAAGTTTCTTAGTGTTGACTGGTCTTGGACTATTGTGCTTCAAGATATCTGCAAAAACTGATATACTATACTATAAACTCTGCACCAACACAGTCAGTTTTCTCATTTTTATACTTGTTTTTTATTTTTATAATTTTTAAGAAAGGAAACAACTATACAAAATGATCAAAAATTTTAATTACTCCCCCTAAAGTTTATATCCATAATAGATAGAAACTTTAAAGATTTGTTAAATTTTGAGAAGAAAAAATATTTTTATGATATTTGTTTTCTTATCTATACATGAAGTGGTGATTTACCTTTCTTGGGATCATATCAATCTTGCCTTTCACAAGTGCAAGCAATTGTTAGTAGAATAGACATTGTCATGAACATTTGATTGAAGGTGTGTTTGTCCTCTTAAACTCATACTTGGTCAATATCTTAATGCTAGTGATCTTATCATGTTTTGAGTTTATTTGGTATTCAACATGTACCTTACACTCAAAAGAATGGTAAGGGCAACCATCTGCATTTAATGTATGGTAGAACATTAACAACTTACTTGACCAGGTCACTTGAAATATGAAATCTCATTTTGCTTGATCCTCATTAGGATTCTTATGTTTTGATCCTTTTATCATTTTTGATCCATATTAGGATTCTCTTAACTTCACTTTGGAAGGTGATCTCTTACGATTCGTCTGTTGCATTCACTTGAAATGTATTTTATTTTATTGATTCATCCAAGTTGGATGTGTTCCACATTGGGAATCTTGATGGATCATGACATCAGCACTATGTGCTTGTTTTTTGTAACACCCGGATATTTTAAGAGTTGTAAAAAGAAGAATAAAAGGAGGAAATGCAATTTAACAAAAGTTGAGGGGTTAAATATGTCAAAAGTACAAAATTTATAATAATTTTGTACAAAAGGTGGCATGGCCGCCCATGTTATCTGCGCACTTCATTTCATTCGGGATTTTAGAGAGAGAAAGGGCAGAATTCAGAATTAGAAGAAGAAGAACAAGAAGAAGCTGAATTTAAGGTAAGACTTGGTGTTTTTAAGTTCTTCTTGGCTAGATTTAGCCTCGGTTATATGCTTATGTATATGTTTGTGTGTTCGGGAGTGTGTCTCTGGTGGGTTTCTAGGTGTTTGAACTCATTGCATACGGGTTTGAAGGAAGATACACTCAAAGTTGCATAAGGTGAGTTCTATAACCCCCTTTTTACATGTTTTATACGATTTTGGGGCTGGAAATGCATGTACGCATGTTTTTATAAAAATGGGTTTTCACCCGTATATGTGTGTGTGTGTGTGTGAATGCGGGTGGGCTTATGATATGGGTGTTTATGATGTTATGATGATGCCATGTTCTTGTTATGATGCTTAGAGTGTAAAAACTAAACTTAGAACATGTTAGAATTGGACTTGGGACTGAAAATATGTTGGCTAGTTAAAGTTAGATGCTCATGCGCCTATGTCCCATGCGCCTGAAAGCCATACGCCCAAATAGTGCTCATGCACCTAGGATAGGCTGAATTTGGCTAAGTGTCCCAAATGCCTAGATTGCCCATACACCCAGGCACTCATGCGCCTGCATAGTGCCTATACGTCTAGAATTTTGCCAGAATGACCAAGTGTCGGGCCATGCACCAGAACCTTTCCCATGCGTCTAAGTGTTCCCATGCACACAGAAGGCCATGCGCCTGCATAGTGCCCATGCGCCTAGGACTTAGAATATTTTTCTGAATTTTTGGGAAAATGTAAAGTGTAGGCATTGACTTGGGATGTTCCCGGGGGTAATGTAGGTTGACCTTGTGATGTTATGTGTGAGGTGATGAATGAGGTTACGTCACGTATGATGATGTTATGCTTATGTATGATATGTTTCCTTATGTTCCTTTTTATGTATTATTCCGTGACCCACGGATTATGAGTATGAAATGAACATGAAGTAATATGTTACGTAGAGCAGAAGTTAATGAGATGATATGTGGAACATAAAGAAAGAATGAATGCATGCATTAATGAACGAACGGAGGTAAGAAAAGTCTTGCAAGCAATGTATGGAGGTTCACACCCAATGAAGGGTGTTAGCTCAACTATGTGTGGGTTAGCTACCCCGGAAGGATTCACACTGGGGTCTAATCCTTGTGATTGACCATAAGTATGGGATCTTTGCCGCTTACCCCTATACTTTGGTCAGGCCACCATGGGATTCTATTTATAGACTTCGGCCCAGTACCCGCTTTATGCATGATGGTGGGGTATAGCACATGGCATTGGCCCCAATGAATTTACCCTGGTACTGTGGTCAGGCCATCGGGCACAATGTATGGGAGTCTATTTATAGAGTTTGGCCCAGTACCCGCTTTATGCATGACGGTGGGGTTATAGCACATGGCATTGGTCCGAATGAATTTACCCCGGTACTGTGGTCAGGCCACCGGGCACAATGTATGGGAGACTATTTATAGACCTTGGCCCAGTACCTGTTTTATGCATGACGGTGGGGTATAGCCCGTGGCATTGGCCCGGAACTTAAGGAAGATAAAGATGAATGTACATGAGGTACGGTAAGGAAGATAACGAATGATAACGATGACGTACGATGATGAATTAACGTAAGTTAACGAACGAATGAAGACGTACATTGAATGAATGATAATGAATGATAATGAAAGATAATAATGATATTATCTATTTGTACGTATGATGCGTGATCGCGTATGAAAGTAAAGAAAGGTTTTAACAAAAGTAAAGTATGTTATGTTTTTATAAAACTAGGACTCACTCAGCAATGCTGATTTTTATGTATTTTCCAGTTGGCAGTTGATTGTTGCTGAGGATGGCACGGGGTAGCTACTTGCATTTTTCTGATGGCATCCATTTGTATAACAATAATGTTTTGGTTATGTAATGCAAATCGTGATACTTTGTAACAGTTAACTACATTGTATTATTTTACAAAAGCTGTCATTAATATATTAAAGGGTTTTAAGTAATTCCGCTGCTATGTTTACATAAATGTATGATTATGTGCGATGAATGACCAACTGTAAGCGTCCCGGGAATGGGACCTTACATTTTTCTAGGTCTTTGCTCAGCAAAACAAAGGAAAACCAAATGTGAGTAAAGAGATACATAAGAGATCATTACCTGGTGTGTTTATATTGCTACACACATACATATTTGGATAAGGTAATACTTACACACATTTGAGATGAAAGCTTCACAGTTGAATATAAGCTTTAGTTCATCACTGCATTTGTTGTCTTTTCCAAGTTGAGCCTACCCGCATAATAGATAAGTCATGTTAGTCATGTGAAATTTATAAATAAGCACAGTGAATGATATAACAACTGTAATTATATCATTTCCCATTAGTATAAGACATATACTTCTTCAAGATAAATTCTTTTTGTATTTTTTATTAACTTTTGATTGTTATTTTAGATTTTTGTTTTTACTCAAGGTTAATCATTCCAATTGATTGAACTAAGAATTGAAATCTGCTAGGATCAAATGCCTTAGTGAATAAATCAGCTAATTGATTATCAGTGTGGACCTGTATCAATTTGATTAACCCTTTTTCAGCATAATCTCTCAAAAAATGATATCTAATTTCAATATATTTACTTTTTGAGTATTGAACTTGATTATTTGTTATGAACATTGCTGTTGTGTTGTCAATATGAATTCGTGTGTGCAAGAAGTTAAACCCATAATCAAGCATCTGGTTTTGAATCCAGAGAACTTAAGAGCAACAAGCTAAGGCTGCAATGTACCCAGCTTCTACTCTTGAAACATACACATTTGTCTGTTTCTTGAACTACCAGGAGACTAGTCTAGGACCAAGAAATTGACAACTACCAGATATGGACTTCCGATAGAAGTTGCATCCTCCATAGTCACTATCAGTGTATGCATAGAGATTGAAATCTCCTTCCTTTGGATATCATAATCCAAGTGCAGGCTTGCCCTTGAGATATCTGAATATCCTCTTAACTGCATTCACATGTGATTCCTTGGGATCTACTTGGTACCTGGCACAAACACATACACCAACATAATGTCAGGTCTACTAGCTGTTAGATACATGAGTGATCCAATCATAGATCTATAGAGAGTCTAATCCACTGATTTTCCTTCAAGATCTGGACCTATGTTCATCTTGGTATCAACAGGAGTTCTGATAGACTGACAATCTGCAAAATGAAACTTCTTCAGCATGGTTTCCACATATTTTGATTGATTAATGAAGATTTCATCTGCTGTTTATTTTACTTGCACTCCTAAAAAGAAAGTGAGTTCTCCCATAGCGCTCATTTGGAACTTGGAATGCATGAGATCTTCAAAATCATTACAGAGTTGTTTGTTTGTTGAGCTAAAGATGATATCATCCACTTAAATCTGCACTACCAACATATCATTTCCTTTTCTCCTTTTGAAGAGAGTCTGATCAATCTTTCCTCTTTAATATCCATATGTGAGAAGAAAAGATGATAAAGTCTTATACCAATTTCGTGGTGCTTGATGAAGACCATACAAGGCTTTGTCAAGCTTGTATACCCTGTGAGGGAAATCTGGGACTTCAAAGCTTGGAGGTTGACTCACATACACTTCTTCAGCGATCTTGCCATAGAGAAAGGAACACTTTACATCCATTTGATACATAGTGAATTTCATGGATATAGAGTACGCAAGGAAAATTAAGATAGCTTCTAATCAGGCTACAGGAGCAAACACTTCATCATAGTCTATGCCTTCTTCTTGTGTGTGTCCCTATGCTACTAATCTTGCTTTTTCTTTCTAATGATGATGCCCCTATCATCAGTCTCGTTTCTGTATCGATAGGGTATTGACTTCAGGTAGATCTACCAGTTGCCATACCTCTTCTTTCTTGAACTGGATCAACTCTTCCTGCATTGCCTTGATCCGACTATTGTGTTAAAAAGCCTCTTTTATGTTCTTGGGTTCTGTCTGACATAGAAAGAAAGAAAACAAATAGATGTTTGCAATACTTTACTTGCTTTTAGTCACCCGATCATCTAGTTCACCAATGTTGCTTGACACTAGATGATCCTTATGTATCCTCGTGGTTGGAATGGAGTCAACAACAATTGATACATCAAGGTTGGAGACATTCTGATCATCATGTTAAGAGGCACCTTCAGGTTATGATATGGGAGAGTGATGAGAGTAATCGAATGTTTCATTTGTTTCTGCTTGGGCATCTGCTGCACTTTGAACACTTTCATCATTTTCATTCCTCTCAGTTTTAACTGGAACAGTAGCTGGTGCTGGATTCCTCACTTCAATTAATGGTTTATCTGAAGGAGTAGGCACAGAACTAGGATCAGCCTCAGTTGAAATGCTTTGATGTTGTGGTGCTTGTCTCACAGGATCAGTTTGTAAAGGAATATCTTCATCTGGTTGATCAGCAAACTTAGGAGGGATCATGGTGTTGGTACACATGTCCCCAGTTCTAGTCTAGTGATCAGAAATGTAATAAACTTCAATCTTGTTACACATATGTAATGTTAAATCAATCTAATGAGAATCTCTTCTTTATATTGTTGTTGATTATATAATGTTATATCTACTTATTTTATTAGTTATTACACGCTTAATGACCATGTTATATAGGTTTACAGTTGTGAGACACAGTTCTGAATCATTAAAGGTTCATGAATGTGTCTGACTAAACATCTCTTTCAGTCGCCCGACTGGACCATGCTAATGGTCCAATCGCACGGTTGAACTAAGAGGTTGAGTCAATCGGATGGTTGAGTTATCAGTCTGACTCAAGCGTACGAATGAATCAGTCGTATTACTCAATCGCACACTGAGTCAGTCGCAAGACTCAGTCGCACGAATGAGATCTGTAACCTATAAATACCACTTAATTCGTGGAAAAACGGGACACTTCGAATACTAGAAACCCTAATCGCCCCAGAACGTGCTGTTCGACCATTCCAACTTCATAGAGCGTTTCAGATCATTCCGAGTCAATTCATAACGTTTTCTAATCGTTAGGATTGATCCTGATTACGTTCTCACTGATTGGATCGCCAATCAAATAGGATTCCGCACTATTTGATCTGGTACAACGAAGAATCGGTTAGTACTCCGTACGTACACGGTCCTAACAAGTGGTATCAGAGCTTTGGCTCTTGATTCTTCGTTGATTCAATCGTTTTTGTGAAAAAGTCTACATTTTTACGCAAAAAGTTTCATTCTTTTGGCAAAAATCGAGTCTTTACGCTTGCATGTTCTGAAAATTAAGTGTTTTTCGAGTTTCAGCCGTCTAGGGTGCAAAGAATTGCGTTCTAGGTCAAAAGTATTCAAAAATCGCGTTTTCAGCCGACCCAGTCGCACGATTATCTTAATCGTACGACTGAACTCATTCGCCCCAGTCTTTCGTACGTTTGAGTCATTCGCCAGTCCATTCGCCCGGTTGAGTCAATCGCAGTGTTAATCGCCCGATTGAGTCAATCGCCTACTCCAGTCGCACATCTGAGTCGTTCGGTCTGTTCAGTCGTCTAAATTTCTCAGTCGTCTGTTTCAGTCGTACGTTTGAGTCCAATCGCATATAGCCCATTCGCACAGCAGTTTAATTCTCAAGTTAAATTACTTCAAAGATGGACTCAGAAAATTATGCCATGTCAGCTGGAAAGGATTCACGAATTCAGAATTTGTTGTTACTGGAAAACGAGATAGGGAACCATAACAAGCCACCTAAACTATTGACAATAGAGGACTTTCCACAATAGAGACAACGTTTTGAAATCTATCTTAATGGTGTAGATACTAACTTATGGAATTCTATTGAGGTGGGTTATAAAATACCAGTAGGGGCTGATGGTGTTCCTTTGACTTTGAGTGGACTCTCCGATACACAAAAGGTTGCCTACAATGCAGAGAAGAAGGCTTATGCTATCTTGACTCAGTCCATTCCCAAGCCTATTTTTCATCAATACTCAGAGCACAAACAAAGTAAAAAATTGATGGAAGTCCTTGAAAAGAGGTATGAAGGAAATTCTAATTTAAAGGCACTAAAAGGCAAAGCTTTGAAGAAGGAGTTTGATAACTTCTCGGCAATTGGGAATGAAAGCTTAGATGAGATCATCGATCGTTTCTATCATCTGATGAGTGAACTTAACACTCATGGTGTTAAGACGTCAATGGAAGACAAGGTTTTAAGCTTGGCTGATGGTCTACCTGCAAAGTGGGATTCATTCATTTCTACTCTGCGATACAACTCAGTTTTAGACACCCTGGATATCAATGACTTTATTCTAAAACTGAAAGAGGAGGAAGTGCGACAAAAATACAAGGCTAAGAAGGGTTCTTATGCTCAAGACCCCTCACTCTACAATGTTGCTTCCACGTCCACCCCTGCTGCAAAGTCTTCAGGTGCTCCCCTGCAAACAGCCTTTGTGTCCAATGCATCTCAAACTTCTGACCAAGGCTCATCATCTGCAAATGAATCTCTTGGTGCATCGTGTGTTAGTCAAAGTCCTATTGTTACTCAGTCTGCTAAGTTGACAACAGAAAATCTGGGAAAGGTAACAGTGGAGGTTGCTAAAGAGCACATGGATCTACTGGCTGCTGTTGTGCACTCGTATGATGGTTTGGTGGCGGGGAAGATTGGTAATTGCCACCTTGCCGATGAAGATTATGAACAAGTAGATGAGAATGAACTGGAAAGAATGGACATCATGTGGGCTCTTGCAAGCGCTGTCCGAAGAGCAAAGAAATTTGTGAAGAAAACAGGGCAGAATCTCGTGGCTACTAAAGATACAACCTTTGGTTTTGACAAGTCTAAAGTCACGTGCTTCAATTGTGGAGAAAAGGGCCATTTTAAAAGGGAGTGTTCAAAGCCTAAGAAGACTGGGAATGGGAATCCTTTTTCTTCGTTCAACAGGCAAGATAGAGACAAGAAACCAGCATCCACGGGAAGTGATTCTAAAGCTATGGTAGCACAAGGAGATGAAGGACAAGACTGGTCCTTTAGATTCGTGTCTGATGAAGCTAACATAGCATCCGTGGAAGACTTGAACGAAGACTCGGCGAGTGAAGGTGAAAGCTCAGTTGAAGTCGATACTGCTGAATTGGAAGAAATGTTTAATGCTGTTGATGAAATCGTAAAGAATGAGTTGAATTCAGAATCTGAAGCTCAAGCTACGCCTCAGAATGCTTTCATGGCTGGAACATCGACATCCACACAGGTAAAATCTAAAGATGAACTATTTAATGAACATGTTTGTGTCGAATGTGATAAATTTAGAGAAAGCATTGATCTAAAGTTTGCTAGATTATTAGAACACAATGATAACTTAGTAAATGACTTAAAACTATGCTCAGAAGCTAATCGTATATTAAAACAAAATGAGAGCAGTTATAAGGAGAAGTTAGAGGCATTGCAAAAGCAACTAAAAGAAACTGAAGTTGTTGTCTTTAACCAAGAAAATGACATTAAATTCTACTTAAAGACCATTGAAGAAACTAAAAAGGAAAAAGCAGTCTTACAGGTAGAAAATGAGTCATTGCAACAAAAACTACATAGTCTCGCGAGTTCTTCGCACATTTTGAAAAACTTGGTTAAAGAACGCAACAATGGGGAGGGATTGGGTTACAAGGTAGTCCCACCACCACATGAAATCCTTTTGAACACAAAACAACGTCCAATTAATAATAATCAAATTAAGGATCATGTGGTGACAACTCCGTTGGTGAGTGATCCGGATACTGCAGTTCAGTCTGCTTCTTCGGATGAAAATCAGAAACTCTCAGCATCAAGAACAGTAATGTTGAGAAACAGGTGGAAACAAATGTACAAACAACTCTTGTTTTGGAATCAAAGTCAAATATTACACAAACCAAGATTTCTAAATCCACTCAAGCTAAACCAGTTAAAAGGGATAATGCTCAACCTCAACGACAAATTAATCAAAATGTTAAACAAGTTAAATTTGTTAAAGAGGGAACATATTCAAAGATTGAGACCAAAAGACCCATTCCTGAGGTTTACTCACTGCCCCACAAGAGATCTCCTAGTCCTGATGAATGGAGATCCTGCTATACTTGTGGTCAGCGAGGTCATATTTCAACCAATTGTCCACGCTATCAGACACCTAGAATTAAAGTTGAGTTAACCGACAAAGTCAAAGTAGATTCTAAACAGCGATCTAAGACCCCGGTGAGATCGAAAACACCCATTAGGCATAAAACACCTTCTAAGTCGTTTTCGTCCCCCCCACGTGAAAGACAACACAGACAAGTCCCCGACAGGTCTGTGACACCGGCAAGAAAAACTGTTTCTGAATCTAAACCATATACTCAAACTGTTAATCAGTCTAAAGTTTATCATAAACAATCCTTTCACAGGGATGGTTTATGGAAAGCAAAGACATCTGGTGAATCTGACAGACAGGACAATCTGAAAGTTGACATTCCACCTACTGATAAAGGACAGTGGGTTGAATTCATGATGGTTGATTCCTCTGGGAAACCCAAGCCAGTCAAGGCTTGGGTCCCCCTCCTTAACTGATTGTTTTCAATTATGTGCAGGTTGTCCGCTACAGTGCTTCAACAAATACATGGATTGTGGATAGCGGAGCTTCCAGGCACATGACAGGAAACAAGTCTCTTCTTTTCAATGTTAAACAAATTAAAGGAGGACACGTTTCATTTGCTGGAAATAAAGGAGGATACATTACCGCTCAGGGCGAAGTAGGTAATGAGAAGGTAAAGTTTGATAAAGTAAATTTTGTTCAACAACTGGAAAACAATTTACTTTCAGTGTCTCAGATATGTGACAAGGGCTTCAAAGTTATGTTTGACAACCGAAAATGTTACATACTGAAAAAGGAGATGGAAATTCCAGAGAAGCAGGTTTTGATGTCTGCATCCAGGTACAATGATCTATATGTCTTGGATATGTCTAATGCTTCTACCTCTGAATCTACAGCACAATGTTTCCTATCAAAAGCTACAGAGAAGGACTCCATCTCATGGCATAGAAGGATGGGACACATAAATCAAAGGAAGATGAATCATCTGATTCACAACAATCTAGTTGAAGGAGTTACAGTCAAGAACTTCCAACTTCCTGATTTTTGTGTCTCTTGCATGAAGGGAAAGCAGACCAGGAAATCTCACAAGACCAAGCAAGTCAACACAATTGAGATGCCCTTGGAACTGCTACACATGGATCTATTTGGTCCTGTAAGCACGAAGAGTATAGCAGGAGACTGGTACTGCTTTGTAGTCACTGATGACTACTCAAGATTCACATGGGTGATGTTTCTGAAAGCTAAATCAGAAACGTTTGAATCATTCAAGGTGCTCGTCACGACTTGGAGTCACTCTACAAACTGAAGGTAAGGAAAATTCGTTCTGACAATGGCACAGAGTTCAAGAATCAGTGGATGGATGCTTTCTGCAAGGAGAAGGGTATTGTTCACCAGTTCACCTCAGCATACACGCCACAGATGAATGGAGTTGCAGAACGAAAGAATCGGAGCTTAATTGAGACTGCACGAACCATGTTAGCTGATTCAAAGCTTCCAGTTCAGTTCTGGAATGAGGCAGTTGCAAATGCCTGCTACACACTTAATCGTGTGTTAGTAGTCAAAAGGCATGGTAAGACTTGCTACGAGCTACTTCAGAAAAGAAAGCCAAATTTGGAGTATCTGGAACCATTTGGAGCTCCATGTACATTGCTAAAGAAGACTCAGGATGGCAAGTTCAGTGAAAAAGCAGATCAGGGAATATTCTTAGGATACAGCATCCCAGACAAGCGAGTTTACAATAATTCGACGGGTCAGGTAGAGGTGTGGTGCAATGTGGATGTTCAGAGATTCACCACACCTCCTGCTGGAAAAGGACCATCATCATTCTTTGATTATGATGGCTTTTTCAAATCCTTCAATCTTCCACAGCTTGATTCAGAGGATGACGTTGCTACCCAGATGATGTATGATGTTCTTATCTCATCGAATCTGGATTCAAGCAACATCACACCTACTGCTGGTGCCTCAAGCTCTTCGACTTCTACTCATGATGAGAGTGATGATTCATCAGATGATGAAGAAGCTCCTGCTTCTAACACTGAGCAAACAGCTAATCAACACAGTGAATCGTCAGCTGCTATACCAGCTGCAGGTAATCCGGATACTGAACCAGTAGTCAATAATATGAATACTGAGGTTGTGGTTCCTACCACACCAATGACTAGGATCAGTGTGAATCATCCCCCCTCGTCTATCATAGGGGACATTCAATCCGGTGTGCAAACAAGAAATCAGCTGTACTCTGCTGATTATGCTGCAGTCATGGAAAAGGGGTACGTCAATGACGGGGCTTTCTCATGTTTTGTTTCACAAATCGAGCCTAAATATGTCTGTGACGCCCTGAAAGATGAGGCCTGGGTCAATGCCATGCAAGAAGAACTACTCCAGTTCAAGAAACTTGGAGTCTGGACACTAGTTGACAGGCCGAAAGGAGTTAAGGTGATTGGTACCAAATGGGTACTAAAATGCAAGAAGGATGACCAAGGTGTTGTTATCAGAAACAAGGCACGCTTGGTTGTTCAAGGCTTCAGACAAGTCGAAGGGATCGACTACAATGAAGTTTTTGCTCCCGTAGCTAGAATGGAAGCTATTCGTATCTTTCTAGCCTACGCCTCTTACATGAAAATCAAGGTTTATCAACTGGATGTTAAGAGTGCATTCTTGCATGGGGAAATCCGTGAAGAAGTTTATGTCAGTCAACCCGAAGGATTCGAAGATCCTTATCATCGGGACAGAGTCTACAAGTTAGACAAGGCTCTGTATGGGCTACATCAGGCTCCTCGAGCTTGGTATGAAAAGCTCTCCACCCACCTGCTGAAGCATGGTTTTCGCAGGGGTGTGATTGACTGTACATTGTTCGTCAAAGAAAAGGATGGTGACTTGCTTCTGGTGCAGATCTATGTGGATGATATCATCTTTGGATCTAGAAATGAAGCGTTATGCAAAGATTTCGAATCAGTGATGAAGGCAGAATTTGAAATGAGTGCAATGGGAGAAATGAAGTTTTTCCTGGGATTACAGGTGGATCAAACACCAACTGGCATTTTCTTACATCAGACCAAGTATGTCGGTGACATTCTCAGTCGGTTTGACATGGAAAATACGTCTGCTGCCGGTACTCCTCTCGCCACAAATCATGATGTGGCTCCTGATGAGAATGGGGATTTGGTGGATGCCACTATGTATCGTGGGATGATTGGATCTCTCATGTATCTCACTGCCTCGCGTCCAGATATCATGTATGCAACATGTCTATGTTCTAGATATCAAGCGAAGCCAAAAGTGAATCATCTGATTGGGGTAAAAAGGATTTTCCGTTATCTGAAGGGTACTCCAACACTGGGGTTGTGGTATCCTCATGACGATGACTTCGAGCTTACTGCGTACAGCGATTCAGATTATGGTGGCTGCAAGATGAATTTTAAATCGACGTCAGCAGGGTGTCAGTTCTTTGGAAGACGGTTAGTCACGTGGCAATGCAAGAAGCAGACCTCGGTTGCCTTATCAACCTGTGAAGCTGAATACGTTGCTGCTGCAAGTTGCTGCTCTCAAATCATCTGGATTCAACAGCAAATGCGCGACTACGGTTTGAAATTTTCTAACACTCCTATTTATGTTGATAATTCTGCTGCCATAGCTGTCACTAAAAATCCTGTTCAACACCCAAAAACAAAACACATCGGGATTAAATATCATTTCATACGCGATTGCTATGAAAAACAATTAATTGATGTGATTAAAATTAACACGGATTTTCAGCGCGCTGACCTCTACACCAAACCGTTTGATAAACCAAGATTTTTATATCTGTTAGAGGTCAACGGCGTTAAAAAGAAAAGTGATGTAATTGCTGAAGAAGCAGATTCATAGTCCGACTTGTGTCTTTTCTTTATTTCTTTCTTTCTTTTATTTTTATTTTTATTTTTTAATTTCCATGTCATATAAAATCCAAAAACACAAAAAGATTTTCTGTTTTAGAATTTTAGGGGGAGATTTATTTCAGTATTCATTTACTTATTAAAAAAAAAAAAAAAAAAAAAAAAAAAAAAAAAAAAAAAAAAAAGGGGAAGATAAGTTAAGCTGAAAAGGCATAGACAAATAGACTGGAAATGCGACTCGAGAAAACTGGAAAGTGATAGCACACAGGCACCGAGTTACTTGGAATATCAAATTGGTTTTTCGGTTCTAAATATAAACAATCATAAGTCAGAGAAGTCTAAGTCTAACATAATGGAATATGATAGAAGCTTTGACTGGTATTGTAATTACTTGGAGAAAGTAGATCTAGGGCTGTGTAAGTACACAATATGATGTGTCAGTAGATTCAACACAATAGACCAGTAGACATCATCAGTGAACAGGCTTAAACTAAATTTATTCAACCAGTTGTGTGTTCCCATGGTATCCCTGGTCTGCACAATCAATCAATGTCCAATAAGGGGTGAGGAGCAAGCTAATGCCACAAATGTGAGCAAAGACCTGGAAAACAGAGCAAAAGATGACAAATGTCATTAAAATAATGTATATGCAAATATGATGCTCTAAGAAGATAAATAGGTATTGCACCTCTCTGCTGTGCGATGGCACTGACCTGAGGCTAAGCATAACCTATTTGTTCTAAGAATTCATTGTTGTTTGCACCTCTCTGCTGTGCGATGGCACTGACCTGAGGTTCTGCATCTCTTTGAAAATTTTAGAACCAAATCTTCTAAGTCCTAGACCGCTCAAAAATCTCCTGAGGACGATTGATTACCATATACCTGTGGAATACACAAATACGGTTTGACCTAATTCATCAAATTAATCGCTGATGTGTGTCAAACGTCTGTGTATGGATTTAAGTGGACAAACATACTGACAATCGTCGTGGCTGCATTGCCTGATGTTCAAAATCAATAAGAATTACATATTAGTTCAAACATGATTCCTAGTTAGATATTAGAAGTCTTCGATAAGTGAAAAACTGTGCAATCAAATCATGCAAAATGTAATAGCATCAAATGTTCCAAGTGATGGTGTATATGCCTGTCTGATTCCACGAGAGTCCATTCCGGATAAAATGTTAATGCTAATAAGCTATACAAGCCTGCCTTATCAAAAATCACAAAAATATGTCTTTCTATTTATAGGTTAAGTTTTGTTTAGTCTTAGTATAATGTGTCATGTCGGACTGTGTATATTGCTATCTGTTAAACGTCACTGAAAGTGCTTAATGTCTATCTAAATAACTTGTTTCTGAAAGGTTAAAAGGATCACGTCTGAGGTGATCGGGTGGATAAATGGATCACGTCTGAGGTGATCGGGTGGTTAAATGGATCATGTCTGAGATGATCAATTAATGCACATAAGGTTTTAACAATTGGTAATTAAAACTAAGTGTTGGTTCATACCTTAAAATTGGCACAAGGATAGACCAATCGTTCGACTGAATCTGATATGACCCAGTCGGCCGAATGGGCTATACGATTGAACTCAATCGTAAGATTGGACCATAAGTATGAGCCCAATCGGCCGATTGAAAGGGTCGATTAGGTCAAACGTGCGAATGGAGATCAGTTGATCGAATGAAGCAGGTCGATTGAGTGAATTGTACGACCCAGTTCCAATCGATCGAATGAAACAGGCGATTGGACTCGATCGTACGAGTTGAGTTTGAATCGGCCGAATGAAAGGTACGATTGAGTCAGTCGGCCGATTGAGCTGAGTCTGTCTATAAATAGACCCCTCAGTCGATCGCAGACATCATTCGCCCTAAAACACTCCTATTCGCACCGTTACTCTGCAAAATTTTCGTTTGATCTCTAAACCTTTTGATATACACTTTCTGACGATTTGCACTTGTTACACAGGTAATACGCAACACAAGGATGCATCAGAATGTAAAAATTGCTGGTTAATCGGTTCACATTTGCCCTAAATGTTGATTCGTAACAAATCGGTCAAATAAACTGCTTTAATCACATGAAATGTTCAAATCATTGATCGAAGTAGTCTAAGTACATGATTGCGAGTCTAATAAGCCTGAACTTAACCTCTAATTTCGTAAAAATTATAAAACCAAGTTTGAAATGGAACAGGGGTCGGCGATACGACTGGACTCCCCGATGAACTTCAATCGACCGATTGAAAGAGGAGACTCGTTCATTCGGCCGAATGGAGGATACGAATGGGTTGAGTCTGCCATACGATTGGTTGCCCCGAATGAAAGTCAATCGCACGATTGAATGAAGTGATTCATTCAATCGGCCGACTAGGTCATTCGAATGAGTTCATTCGGTCGGACAACTCAATCGCAGAATTACATCATTTGACTAAACCCAGTCGCACACTTCATTCGCTCGAGTGAACTTCACTAATTTCTGACTTAGTCAAACTCTGTTGTTCAAATTTCTAACATACGTTTGTTATTGTTACAGGAAGATGGCCAACCGTTGGCAAATTAATCCAAAGCACAATATCTGTGCTAATCTGGATTCCACCTCAAGAAATGGTGGTGATTTTGTTGGTATTATTGACTTCCTGAGAAGATCTCGGATCTTCAAAGCCATATCTACTCCATGTACACCGTATCAGTCTATTCATCAAGCATTTTGGGCAGGAGCTTCGGTAGACCGATCTGTGGAACCCTACCGCATCTTAAGTACCATCTTTGGTAGGGCAATTGAGATCACAGCTGGAGATATTAGAAGAGTCTTGGACTTTGGAGATGATGATTCACATCCAGTCAGGATTCACCCTCTTACAGTTCGTGGATGCTTTCTGCGAATTGGGTACTGTGGAGACATCAGCTCAGGTGTGCTGAACAAGAGCAACCTGAGCCCACAGTACAAATATTTAGCTCATGTGATTCTAAAGTGCATTGCTGCAAGAAGGGGTGGGTTCGATGATTTATCGGACCAAATTCAGAATGCTTATGTGGCATTGGTCCTTAACCATCCTTTCAGCTTTTCCAACATGATCTTTAATTATCTGATTGAGAACTTGGAGGCTAAGGGAAAAGAAGGTTTCTGTATGTATCCACGCTTTCTTCAGCTCATTTTTAATGAGAAACTGCCTGATTTGCCCAAAGAGAGGAGTGATGCAGTGGTGTTAGAGATTATGGATGACACAACTCTGGGAAGAATGAAAGTGTATAGGGGCAAGCAGGTGAAGCCCGTGTTCAAGAGGTTGATAGGGCATCTGGCCCGGGAAGACTACATGGCGCCAAGGAGGCGAAAATGGCGTCATGACGATAGCGATTCTGATACTGAGGTGATTACTGTATCATTGGGTGACTCAGATGATGATGATGATCTTGATGGAGATAATGTACCAATTTCTTCTGAGGGACCATCTACTTCTACAGCTCAGCCGTTATCACCACACACAGACACGGCAACTGCAGGGTTTGTCCCTGACTTTTGCCCACTCGATGATGAGGAAGAAAGTGATGAAGAAGGTTTGACCAGGAGAGTTGGCAGCAAAGTGGTTGCCACAGAGAAAGGACTGAGAGATGTTGGTGGGCAGTCTGGTACATCAGGGGACACACGCATTGAGTCTGATCCCTCGTATGCCCCTGATGATTCTAGCAACAGAGGGGGAGCACCTTTGTCAACGGGCAAAAGGAAGAAAACCATGGCGCGTCCGCATGGTAAGAAAGGCAAGCGACTAAGGTTCACCACATCCACCACCTCTACAACAGCTACCCCAGTCACTACATCCACCACACCTCAAACCACCACCACTACTGCACCTCCTCCTCGCACTTACACATCCACCACCACCACCACTGTACCACCATCTACAGCTTTTACCTCTCCTCCCATATTCACCACAGCCACCACAACCACCACTACTCAACAAACAGGTCCCTCACCGTTCCCATCCAGCTCATTCATCCCACCAGTTTCTGTTGTAGAGCAGCTTGCTGCCCTAAACAGCATGGTGGTTAAGCTGATGGCGTCTGATGCGGAGAAAACGGCTCAGTTACAGCAGCTGAGAGAGTTAAGTTCCTCTCAAACTGCTGAGATTCATCAGCTACGCGAGCAGATTTCTTCCCAAGCCCAGTTGATCACCTCACAGACAGATCAGATCACTGGGTTACTTCAACATGAGGCTGAAACGGATGAGAGAATGGGAAAGCTGGAGGCGGCTCACAAAACTTTGTTGCTTAAGTTAAAAGGAACTCAAAGTGAGCCCCTCAAGATTGGAGAAGGTGATGGTGATGATAATGATGATGATAGTGAGGATGAGGAAGATGATGATGAAGATGATGAGGATGATGATGACGATGATGATGGTGGTGAAGAAAGTAATGATGATGATGATAAGAAAGAAGATGATGAAGGTGAAGGGGGGGAAACCACCGGAGATCAAAGCGGTAATGCTGCAGGAGAAAGGCGTACTAAACGCCGACATGATAAAGACCCCTCTTCATCTACTACAACTGAAAATCCACCGGAGATACAAGGCAAAGTTCAAGACTAGATGTTTATTTATTTTGCTGAAACTTTGTACTTGAAATTATGTATTCTAGTCTGTTATATATAAAGTTTTGTGGATATAAATCATTTTTGGTTATGTGATCAATGTATACTTACTTGCAATATATTTGATTTTGTAACAGGATCAACCACACAAGTCGATGAGCATGATGTTATGCCCCTTCGTCAGATTGAGACCAAGTTGACTATGATTCTTGATCTTCAAGGGATAGTGCAACGGTCTGTGGGTTACTCGGCTGAAGAAGGGGAAATCATTCACGATTTGACAGATGAACAGATTGCAGAACTGTTCAGTCTGAATCCGGATGAGTTGGTAAAAGATGCTCCCACAGTCGATGTAGTCAGCGATGAAGAACTTCAAGATGTCGACGAGGTGGAGATTGAGGATGTAACGGCTGATCATTATCCCCAATACACTAACGCCGACGGCGAAGTGCTTCCAGATGTGGGGGAAACTTTTGACAGCAACATTTTGATAAAGTGGAAGAGATGACAGCAGCTAAGGCAGCTGCAGAAGAGATTCCTCAGGCAGATGAAGTTGATCGTGCAACCAAGAAGGAGGAATGGATTGCCTGCCTTGAGGAAATGAAGAAACAGCGTGAGCCTCCAAAGTCAAATGCCTACACCAAGCTTTACAAGATCAAAAAGCATCAGAAGGTGTCAGGAAAGATAATCAGCTGGGCATACTTTGATGATCTCAAAGTATATGCAGTGAAAAGAGAGAAGGGAATCGAATATTTCAGATTTCCTCATGATTTGAAAACTCTTCCAGGATTTGAGCTTAATCGTCTAGCCTACTTGAACCTCCTATATGCTGTTCCAGGAAAGATATCAGGATGGTTTGAGCAGGCACTAAAGAAAGAGTACCATACTAGGTGGGTCAACTTTAAACCTCAACAGCCAAGAAGGTTATTTCATAGGACTGAGGTTGACCCCACCTCAGGAAGACCAAAAGTGGTCTTGAGATGGCACCCTCCGCGCACGATGTCGCGTATTCCATTGAGGGAGATGCCTCAGGATTTTGCACCCCATTTCAAATGGTGGTATTATGACTGGCGAACTGGTGAAGCCGTCATAGTTTTGGAGAAAGAAGGAACGGTCGAGACAATAAGAGTGTTTGATCCGATGTGGCTAACCAACTTGTCTGAGTCTGATGTCTATATCTTATTCAAGTGGCCACTGTTCTTTGATACACAGGATATTGTGCAAGCACTGCAATTTCAACATGTTATACGTATCTGCTTCGCATTAAATATTCATTCTGGGATCTCAAGAGAGGAAAGGGTGAAACGATATGAAGAGTTCAAGAAAGAAGTGAAAGTCTAGATAGAACTAGGTCCAAGGGGGAGTTTGTTGGTACACATGTCCCCAGTTCTAGTCTAGTGATCAGAAATGTAATAAACTTCAATCTTGTTACACATATGTAATGTTAAATCAATCTAATGAGAATCTCTTCTTTATATTGTTGTTGATTATATAATGTTATATCTACTTATTTTATTAGTTATTACACGCTTAATGACCATGTTATATAGGTTTACAGTTGTGAGACACAGTTCTGAATCATTAAAGGTTCATGAATGTGTCTGACTAAACATCTCTTTCAGTCGCCCGACTGGACCATGCGAATGGTCCAATCGCACGGTTGAACTAAGAGGCTGAGTCAATCGGATGGTTGAGTTATCAGTCTGACTCAAGCGTACGAATGAATCAGTCGTATTACTCAATCGCACGACTGAGTCAGTCGCAAGACTCAGTCGCACGAATGAGATCTGTAACCTATAAATACCACTTAATTCGTGGAAAAACGGGACACTTCGAATACTAGAAACCCTAATCGCCCCAGAACGTGCTGTTCGACCATTCCAACTTCATAGAGCGTTTCAGATCATTCCGAGTCAATTCATAACGTTTTCTAATCGTTAGGATTGATCCTGATTACGTTCTCACTGATTGGATCGCCAATCAAATAGGATTCCGCACTATTTGATCTGGTACAACGAAGAATCGGTTAGTACTCCGTACGTACACGGTCCTAACACATGGGAAAATTATCTCTCGTTGCTACTGTTCTGGAAGATTCAGCTGATTGTAAGTTACCTGCATATGACAAGTGGAACTGATCAAAAGATCTAGTAAATGAGTTAGTATCAAACAACCAGTCGGGACCATTGATTGATTTAGGAAATGAGTGTTCCTTGAATTAAACATTGGTTGATTCATTAATTATGTTCAATCAAGGATTAAACACTTTGAAAGCCTTTGAAGTTGAGGAATAACCTACAAAGAATCCCTCATCATACTTTGGAGAAACTTTCCCAAATGATCTCAGGAGTTTAATATTGATACAAGACTACCAAACGACTTAAAAGATCCAATGAATGGTTTTCTTAGAAAAATAAGTTCATAAGGTGTGTTATTGCTTTCTTTGACTATCAGAGTTTGATTTTGTACAAAGCAGGTTGTGTTGACTGCCTCAGCCCAAAAGTTAATAGGTAGTTTAGCATCTGCTACCATCGTTCGTGCTGCTTCAATCAGAGTTTTATTTCTCCTTTCAGCTACCCCATTTTGTTGAGGAGTTCTAGCTGCACTGACTTGTTGCGCAATTCCTTTGGTTGTAAAAATGAACTCAGATCTTCATATTTGAATTCTGTTCCATTATCACTTCTGATTGATTTTACATTATGATTAAGTTGCTTCTCAATCTTAGTGATAAAGTCTTTTATTATCTATGATGCTTTGTTTTTATGAAGTAAGAAGAAAACCCATGTAAAGCGTGAGTAATCATCAATGATCAACAAACAATATTGTTTCTTTCCAATGCTCATAACATGAGTTGGTCCAAAAAGATCCATGTGAAGTAACTTCAATGGAGTATTGTTTGTGTTCACAAGCTTTGTCTTATGAGATGACTTGTGTTGTTTTCCTTTGAGAGATACTGAACAGTGGTCAATGAAGTGAAATTTTCTCTAAGGAAGACCAATTACATGGTTTCCTTTGACCAGTCGATTCATGTTTTAGAAATATGTATGTCCCAATCGTCTATGCCAAAGTTGTTACTCATCAAATAATGCCTTAGACACAAGACATGTTTCTTCTTTGAGATGTGCAGAATTGAGGTTTAGGACATAGGTATTATTCTCTTCAAGACAACCCATTCTTCAGGAATTTGAAATGCTGGTTTCAGAATGTAGCGATGAGTGTCAGTGAAGTTAGTAGAATATTTCTTGTCGCAGATCTGAGACATGCTAAGAAGATTGAAATTCAGCTGCTTGCAGTAGTTCACTCTATCAAAGCTTAACAATCTGTTTGTCACAGATCCTTCACCCGTAATTCTGCCACCTTAAGAATCTCCACCAAATGCTACAGTCGTTCCTTGAATGTGCTTGAAGTCATGAATTAGGGAACGATCTCCAGTCATGTGTCGGGAGCATCCACTGTCCACGTACCATAAGCTATTAGACCTGTATAGAAGACCCTGCAAGCAAAAGAAACTAATTAGAATATGGAACCCAAGCCATGATGGTCTTGGGTTCCCCATTTCTATCTAGGACTGTAACTTCTTTGTATTTTCCTCTAGGTTGACTTTAGAGGATGATGATTTGATTGATTTGTTTGGGGTTCTTCTGGTTCTCTCAGAGGAGTCATCAAACCTTTGGTCTCTATTTCTAAATAGAAATTGAGCACGTTTTTTATTTTTAAGAATCACTTTTGTTTTAGATCTTGGAAAAACATTAAGTGATTGTTTTACAATTTTATTTTGCTTTTGTTTGATGCTCTTTGACTTCCAATTATCATAGAAGTCATCATCAGAATATGAGATTCTTGGTTGTTTACTCTGTACTAGACTTCTAGTTTTGGCTTTAACAGTTGAAATTGGTGAAATGGGCTTGTTTTGAGTAACTCTCAAGCCTTTCTGATTAAAGAAACAATCAGATGTTGTTAGGACTTCTTAAAGATTAACATGTTGTCTTTATTTGTCTTTAGTATAAATTTTGTCATAGTATAGGGACTAGTTTTGTAAATAGTAGTTCCTTTGTTTATTGGTAGTATAAAGAGCTTAGATGTGCGTAGACAGTAGAAGACTAGAGATTAGACTTGTAACTGCTACTACACTTGTAATTGTCTTTGCTTTCTATCAATGAACTACTATGAATTTTTCTTGATTGTTTGCTTAGATTTGATTACATTTGTATGTTTTTGATTGAATTGTGTTCTAACATCATCACAGATTGATTCATTTGATCTTATCAAATGGTATCAAAGTTGTTGGTTCAGTGATTGAGCTTGTACGACCTTGCAAACTCATAAATCACTTGAATCTGTGATTGATAAGCAATTCAATTGAAATATTGTTGATTTCAATTGTGTTTCATCACTAGAAATATGAATTAAATCACATTTTGCAGTACAACTAGTCCAAAATCAATGAATTGAAAGAATTGATGTTTGAAACTGTTAATCACAGTCGAACTTGAATTTTGATCAAAATCAGGATTTGTTGTTGTTAATTGAAGAAATTGAATATTAACGATAATTAATCGACCTAAAAACTACCTCATTGGAAGTTTTTAGATCAATTTATCAAGTTTTAAAGAAATTCAGAAGAATTGAGTTCGTTATGTTCATAAGAACTGGTTGAAGTTCGCGCATTACGGTTGAAAACTGCTAAAATTGCCTAAGTGTCAGGCGCTTGACACCTGTTCAGGCATTTTAGCACTGTTTGGGCATATTTGAAGTAGGCGTTTCACCTCTATTGAGATGTTTTTCAACTGTTTGGGAACTTTGAAATTACTCAGAAACCAAGTAATTCTAGGCGCATCACAACTATTTGGACGCATTAGAATTGTTTAGGCGTTTCACAACTGTTTAGGCGTTTGACAACTGTTCAAGTGCATTTCAACTGTTCAGGTGTTTCAAAGTTGGGCGTTTTTCAGAATTATTCTAAGGCAATCCCTTAGACGTTTCTATGTTAGAAGTACCACAACTGTTGAGGCGTTTTAGTACTATTCAGGCGCATCACTTTAACACTTAGAAATTTTTTCTTAAAAATTTGAAAAATCCAAAAATATTTTTAATTCATTTCTTTAATTCAAACACTTAAAAATCAACAAAAATATTTCTTCTTCTTTAAATCAAAATATAAAAAAATGGTGAAATCAGAGGATTCTGAAAATAAAGTTCCTATGCTTAAAAACAGAGCAGATTTTAAAAATTGGTCACTTAGGTTAAAACATCACCTTAATTCCATTGATACTGATCTTTCGAAATATAGGGAAAAAGGACCATATATTCCTATAATCACTAATGGACCTGACAGGGGTTTTGTCTACACCAAAGATTCACCAGAACCCTACCCAAAAGATGGTTTACAAGTTGATGATCTTTGAAAGGTTAAGAATGACATTAATGCTTACTCTCTGATGTGTAAAGGACAACCTCTTGAAGTCCTAGCCAGGCTTGATGGATATCAAACTGGTTACACAATGTATAGAGCTTTAAAGTGTCACACCCCGGGCCCAGAGGGCCGGGACATAACGATTAGTAAACAATAACCAAATGCAGCGGAAAGCCAAAACACTTTATTACATAACATCTTATAAAATTTACATTAGATATTTGCTTAGTTCTCATATACAAGTACGCCAATCCACGATTTAAAGATATCATTATTAGGCTCTTGATCAATCAATACTTGAGTCTTTTGTATCTAAGGCTTCTAGGCTCAAGTTTAGCATTCTACAACTACCCTCAATCTCTTGCTTCAGCTTTAGATCTCTTCTTTGGCTTATCTAATTCTCTAGTCGTACCTGAAAGACATGCTCAAAAGATTTTATGTCAACATAAAGTTGGTGAGTTCAAGTTCTTAAGAAACAAAAGGCTCTTTAGAATCCATTAGTTGACTTTAAAAACATAAGTATCATTGTTGTGGGGTTACAATCAACCCTGCACTCAGTCCCGGCTAAGCTCTTCTAAAGTTGTGTTTCTACCGGTTAACCCCGAAGGGAGAACTGAGCCCCAAACAGTGGGCCGTACCTACCGGATGGTTCTCCATAGAATCTTATCAAAACCTGTCACATGCCACAAATGACCCCGCAGGATCTCGGTTGGGTACCCAACCTAACCGAAGGCACTGTGTGTGGGTGATTCCCCAAGTAGATCTACCCATATAAAACAAGCAGTTCACAGAAGAATTAATGATTATGATACAAGTATAAGTAGGTATCAACATTAACCATAACATACACGCATCATAAAATAGCACAGTTAATAGTTTCAGTTCAAACAGAGCATGCATCATCCCCAAAACAGTAGTAAAAATGGGACACAAGAACTCACCTGGTATCCTTATATAGATTCTAAGCTTGGTATAGAGTGAAGGGCTCCAACAATGCCATTCTAATTGTACGTATAAGATTTATGTTTAGCGTTAGCACAATGTTGTTATATGCGTGCGGTTTAGCTCCTTAGTTACCTTAAAGTTGGTGATTAGTATTCTTGTTGCATCTTAGCTTTTGTACAAGTATTTGTCGTCATGTACTAATTTGTGTATATTAGATTGATTACTGTTCTTGTTCGAGTAATAATTCTTAGCACGATAATTGTAGCACGAATCGGTTGATGTTAATAATGATAACCAAATGAAATGTATTTTAACAAATTACACTTACTCTGTCAGCATTCATTATATCTAAAGTCTTGCGTGTAATATTAATATCAAATTTGATAATAATTATCATAAATAATGGTAATCGTTAAAATACCAACATTGGTATTAATATTGACATTTGTAACCAATTTAAGTACATATTAAATTGTTCATACGAGAGTGGGTTGTACCACAATATATATATTATAAATTACCATTTGCATCCCTGACGTTTTCCCATTTTAACCACTTGTATCCCTGCAGTTTCAAAGTCTCGATTCACCCCCTAACGTTTCCTTTTTATCTCCATTTGAGTCCAAAACACTAACGGCGTTAGATTTTTCTGTTAACTTTTGTAAAATGAAAAAATTACCCTTATTATTAATTCACATACCCTTATCATTTCTTTCTCTCTCTTTCTCCCTGTTTCTCTCTCTCTCTCTTTCTATTTACCCTTCAGTCGATGGAGACGGGGGGCTGCGATGGTGTTGATCGGGGCTGCGGTGGTGGAGATGGGGGTCGCGATGGTGGTGATGGGGTGGTTGCGCTGGTGGTGATGGGGGGTCGCGACGGTGGTGATAGGGTCGCGATGGGGGTGATGGGGGTCGTGATGGTGGTGATGGGGGGCTGCGGTGGTGGTAACGGGGGCTGCGGTGGTGGTGATGGGAGTCGCGGTGGTGGTGATGGGGGTCGCGATGGTGGTGTGGGGGGTCGGGGGGTCGTGATGGTGGTGATGGGGGGTCTGTTTCTTAATTTCACGTTCGAGTGATCTGTGACGATCGATAATTAGGGCTCTATCTTGTACCTTTGATAGAAATTAGGGTTTTGGTAAGAAATCTTGAAAACTAAAATGGATTATGGTCGAGAAAGTGGTAATGTTGTTCAGATAATCACTGGAGGTTCAAGAAACAGTGGTGATTATTGGGGGGATCAGCCTGTTTGGGCCACTGAGGATGAATATGGTGTTTGGGATAGAGAGGTATCTGTTGATGCTAATTCGAATTCGAATTATGATGGGCGACAATCGCAAACTAGATCGGGAAGTGAACCGCCGAATAAGAAGGGAAATGGTGATGCACAGGCTACCAGTCGGTCGAAGGCTATTGGGAAGATGTTTTTTAAGACAAAACTGTGCTGCAAGTTTCGGTCAGGTACTTGCCCATATATTACAAACTGTAATTTTGCTCATAGTGGTGATAGGGGGCTGCGGTGGTGGTAACGGGGGCTGCGGTGAAGGAATGAGGTGAAGGAAGCGGTTGTGGTGATGGGATGATTTGAAGAAGAAGAAGATAATGTTGATAGATGGGACCCACAAGTTTTTTTATATTAATATAGTATTAAGGGTAGTTTAGTCTTTTCAATAATAATTTTAACAGAAAAACTAACAGTGTTAGTCATTTGGATTCAAATTGAGATAAAAATAAAATTATATAGACTCAAATGAAGATAACATGAAACGTTAGGGGGCAAATGGTAATTTTGGAACTGCAGGGATGCAAGTGGTTAAAATAAGCAAATGTCAGGGATGCAAATGGTAATTTACTCTTGATTCTAATATTCCTGATACTAATGCCGTCACCAGTACTATGAGTATATTATTATTAGTAAGACTATCATGAGCTATGAGAAACCAAATTACTCATGATGTCTTTTTACAGGAAACAAACTATGGCAGACAAAGGTAAGGCACCCGCACACCCTGAAAATGAGACTACCCCCACTGGAACCCTTAGAAGAGCGAAACCGCAGACTGAGTATGAGGCATACCTCCGGAGATGCGGACACCCAGGATGGATATCTGTCGTATCGGACGACAGCGAAGCTTCCGAGGACTCTTCCTTGACGACACCTTCCTGGAGCAGGACATGCTCCCACTCTCCACACGTTGCTGCGTCTGCTCACTCGCCTATCCTACCTATCGGGAATAGGGGAGCACGTGTTGTCACTCGTCCACGCAAGGGTGCTAGGCCTGGACCTTCATTCTCATTTAGGATGCCACCTCCTCCTCTACTACCGGTTAGGACTCCTATACCCGCACCACCGCTGTTTGACTCACTCCGACACCACCCACAGGGTGAGCCCTGGATGCCAGCGAGGCACAGTATGTACGACGGCCCTAGCGTGCTGGCAGGAGATAGGTACTCCCAATCCAGCAGCCGGGCAAGTGATGTAGGACCCACTGATGCAGCACTGGATGAGATCTTGAAGACCGTCCGTCACCACGAGCTGACTCTTCAGCATGCTACCCGGACCTCCCAGTCTGCTCAATTCCAGGCTATGATGGCTTCACATGGGGTGCAGAGGTTGGAGCAGGAACAGAAGAAGAAGAAGAACTCTGGATGGATGGGATGGCTAAAGAAGAAGTGGATGTGAAGGTGACATGTGGTAGGAGGAAGAATATCTGTCTTGAATAGTTGAAGGAAACAATCTTATCGTTATCTGACACTATTATTATTATTATTATTCATGGGGGTGATGGCACCTTCCAAATTGTACGAGCTAGACTCTGATACTATTGGCTTTGTCCTATTTTGAACTGATTTCTATGATGCAATGTTGTTGAAACATTTATGATTATCTGGCATGTGTTATGTATTTCATGGTGTTGGGCCATGCCATTCTTGATGACTGTTTCAATTGTTTAAATTAGTAATCTATGGGAAATTGGAAGGTTGTGTATAATTATACACCGTATTCTCTCCTCATATAAAGGGAGCCTTGTAAGGAATTGATGCATACATTGTTTGAAACAAATTATAAGACGCTAAAACGACTTTATCTGTGATACTATCAGAATGCCTACCAGAAGAGGAACACGTATCGGAGGCAAGGAGCCTACCGAGGTCGTCATGAAGGAGCAAGGCGAACCAGAAATCAACCTCCTACTCCTCCAGAGACTCCCATTGGGGGGAATGCCAACCCAGGGAATGACGAGAGGATAGCAAACCTCGTAGCACAGCAAATTGTTCACGCGATACCAACCATAATCGCTCAGATCAATGCTGACCGGAACGTTGCCAGAGGTAGTAATGGGGCTGAAAACAACGAGGACAACAACGAGGAATCTAAGACATTAAGGAATGGATGCTCCTATAAGACCTTTATGGCATGCAAACCTAAGGACTTCTATGGCACTAAGGGTGCTATAGAGACTTACAGATGGATTGATGAGATGGAGGCTGTACTGGACATCAGCGAGTGCAAAATGGACCATATGGTGAGATTCGCTTCCCAATCGCTGAAAGGATCGGCATTGGAGTGGTGGAAGTCGATCACTCAAGCTCGGGGAAGGAATGCTGCAAATCAAATGAGCTGGACCGAATTCAAAGAGCTGATAACCAACAAGTATTGCCCCATCAATCTACTTGAGAAGCTAGAATCGGAGTTCCTGAGCCTAGAGATGAAAGGTCCCAATTACACGGACCACATCAATCGTTTCTTAGCCCTATCCCGGCTGGTGCCACATCTGGTGACACCTGAATCTAAAGGCATAGCACGATTCATCTGGGGGCTACATCCCAGAGTTAGGGGAATGGTCCGATCCTCTAAGCCCTTGACTTTACAATCCACAGTTGACCTCACCAGCAGTTTGACCGATGACCTAGTTAGGGCTGCATGGACTAAGCAAGTTAGGAGTGATGAAAAGAAGAAGTTTGTTGGAGAGAAAAGAAGGTGGTTTGAAGCAAAGAAAGCAGTTGGAAGTAGTAGCGGGTCAGGAAGAAAGAGTTTCGAAGGTGTGAGACGTGATGATCAGGGAAGCAAGACCCAGAGACTGTACTCGGGGACAAGCCCATTTTGCAAAAAGTGCAAGCTACACCATCAAGGGGAACGCAACCCAATGCCCTCATTTAGGTGCAAAAGGACTAGGCACCTGATCAAGGATTGTACTTACACACCAGGGAAGCAATGCTATGAATGTGGGGATCCAGGACACATGAGGAGCAAGTGTCCTAAGCTGGGTAGAGATAAGGATGCCAAGCCCAACAAGCCTAAGGGGAGAGCTTTTGTGATGGACCTAGCTGGAGCCTGGAAGGAACCTAACGTGGTTAACGGTACGTTCCTTGTAAACAATCATCCTGCTACCGTTTTGTTTGATACTGGAGCGACTGCTAGTTTTATTTCTAGTGCTTTTAGATCCTTGATTGACCTAGCTACGTGTACCTTAGCCGATATGTTTACCGTTGAATTAGCTGATGGCAACATCATCAAGGATTGCTCAATGAATCTAAATGGAAATACATTTAAAATAGATCTGATGCCCATTAAGTTAGGAGGATTCGATGTGGTTGTTGGCATGGACTAGCTAGCTAAGAATAGAGTCGAAATTGTATGTGAAGAACGCCTACTAAAGATACCGTTGAACGACAAGGAAGTGTTAGTGGTGCAGGGAGAAAGGAGTAACACTATATGCCCCATGATATCCCATTTAAAAGCTATCAAGAGCTTAAGGAAGGGATGCTCAGCTTTCATAGTCTACGCGATGCAGACCAAAGAGGAGAAGAAGATTGCAGATATCCCAGTGGTTTCTGAATACACTGAAGTGTTTCCGAAAGACCTACTGGGACTTCCCCCGAATCAACAAGTTGAGTTCCAAATAGATTTGCTGCTTGGCACTGCACCGGTAGCCAAAGCGTCGTATCGACTCGCCCCTCCTGAAATGAAGGAACTGATGTTGCAAATTCAAGAACTATTGGACAAAGGATTCATACATCCGAGTGTCTCTCCATGGGGTGCCCCGGTGCTATTTGTGAAAAAGAAGGATGGAACCCTACGCATGTGCATTGACTACCGGGAGTTAAATAAGTTGACCGTAAAGAACCGTTACCCTCTTCCGAGGATAGACGACCTATTCGATCAACTTCAAGGAGCAAGCTACTTCTCCAAGATAGATTTGAGATCCGTTTATCACCAAATGAAGATAAGAGAAGAAGACATACCCAAGACGACCTTCCGAACTAGGTATGGACACTATGAGTACTTAGTCATGCCCTTTGGGCCGACTAATGCACCAGCAGCATTCATGGATCTCATGAACCGTGTATGCCGCCCATATCTCGACAAGTTTGTGATTGTGTTCATGGATGACATTCTGATCTACTCCAGTAATAAAGAAGAGCATGAGAAGCATCTCAGACTAATTCTGTAGTTACTCAAGAATGAGCAACTATATGCCAAATTTTCTAAATGTGAATTTTAGATACGTGAGATCCAATTTCTGGGGCATATAGTGAATGAGAATGGGATTCAAGTTGACCCTTCCAAGATTGAGGCTATAAAGAATTGGAAGATTCCTGAAACTCCCACTGAGATTAGGCAATTCCTAGGATTGGCCGGATACTACCGACGATTCATAAAGGACTTCTCACACATTGTGCAACCCTTGACCGCACTGACTAAGAAGAACAAAACCTTTGTGTGGGAACAAGAGCAAGATTAAGCATTTGAGACACTTAAGGAAAAGTTATGCAGTGCACCTGTTCTGGCCCTCCCAGAAGGAGTCGAAGATTTCGTAGTCTATTGTGACGCCTCGCTTCAAGGGCTGGGATGCGTGCTAATGCAACGCAACAAGGTCATTGCCTATGCATCTAGACTGCTAAACGATCACGAGAAGAACTATATTACACACGATCTGGAATTAGGTGCCGTGGTGTTTGCTCTCAAAATGTGGAGGCACTACCTCTATGGCACGAAGTGCGTCATTTACACTGACCATCGAAGTTTGCAACACATTCTTGACCAGAAGATGCTAAACATGCATCAGAGAAGATGGGCTGAGTTGTTAAATGACTAAGAGTGTGAAATTCGTTATCATCCCGGTAAGGCCAATGTGGTGGCAGATGCTTTGAGCAGAAAGGAGAGAGAAAAACCTCTTCGTGTACAAGCCTTAAGGATAAGTGTGTACACCGACCTCATTGCAAGGCTGAAGGAAGCTCAAAGTGAAGCGTTAAAGGAGGAAAATTTAGTATGAGAAGAGTTAACTGGAATGGAAAAGCGAATTGAAACAGGAAACGATGGCACATACAAGTGCGAAGGGAGAACATGGGTGCCAAAGCATAGGGGAATTCGAGAGGTAATTCTCGATGAAGCTCACAAATCTAGGTACTCGGTTCACCCTGGAAGTGATAAAATGTACCAGGATTTAAAGGCACTTTTCTGGTGGCCTGGAATCAAGAAATCAATCGCCGTTTATATCGAAAAATGTCTAACTTGTGCCATGGTAAAAGCTGAAAACCAAAAACCGTCAAGGACGTTACAGCAGCCAGAAATCCCAGAATGGAAATGGGATAACGTCACGATGGATTTTGTTACTAAGTTACCCAGAACGTCTAGAGGTCATGATGCTATTTGGGTAATAGTGGATAGGCTAACTAAATCAGCTCACTTCTTGCCAATTCGGGAAGATTATGACATGTCAAGACTGGCTCAACTGTATATCAATGAAATATTGGCTAGGCATGTTGTGCCACTATCAATAATCTCCGACCGTGATAGCCGTTTCACTTCACGATTCTGGAAGTCACTCCAACAAGCCTTAGGAACCCGTCTGGACTTAAGCACTGCTTACCACCCGCAAACTGACGGTCAAAGCGAGAGGACAATTCAACTTTAGAAGATATGCTGAGAGCCTGCGTGATTGACTTTGGTGGGAGCTGGGATAACCATCTCCCATTAGTGGAGTTCTCCTACAATAACAGTTACCATGCACGTATCAATGCGGCTCCGTATGTGGCTCTCTATGGTAGGAAATGTCGGTCACCATTGAGCAGGAATGAAATTGGTGATAGCCAAGTATTGGGACCAGACATCGTATAAGATTTTCAAGATTAAGGAGCGTCTATGGGCAGCAAGGGACCGTCAGAAGAAATACGCTGACAGGAGACGAAAACCATTAGAGTTTTAGCTAGGTGATAGAGTAATGTTGAAGGTAGCACCCTGGAAGGGAACCGTGAGGTTCGGAAAAAGAGGAAAGTTAAGCCCGAGGTACTTTGGGCCATTCGAAATACTTGCAAGAATTGGTCCTGTGGCTTACAAATTGAAACTACCTCAGAAGTTGAGTTATATACACGACACCTTCCATGTGTCAAACTTGAAGAAGTGCCTGGTAGACAAAACCTTGGAGCTACCGCTGAAGGAGACAAGAATTAATGATAAGCTGAACTTCGTGGAAGAACCCATAGAAATCACGGACCACTTGGTTAAGCAACTCAGGAGAAGCCGCACACCCAAGGTCAACGTTAGATGGAACTCGAGACGAGGACCAGAATTCACTTGGGAATGTGAAGATGATATGAGGAAGGATTACCCACATCTCTTCAAACCCACCCGTTCAGATTCTAATCGAAGCTAAAATTTCGGGACAAATTTCCTAAACGGTGGGAGAATGTGACAACCGGTCCCAAGGTCACTATTCTAAACCCAAATTTAATTGCATCATTTCCCATCTTATGAGTACTGATAATAGAAACAATTTAACTATATCAATAATATTAGAATTACCATTTGTTAATTGATCCATTTTTATGATTCTATGTGATTTTGTGAATTTTAGTTATTTCAAGTTTTAACTTTTAGAAACATTGTACCGGGAATGTTGATTAGTCACCCTAGCTAGAATTTAAAATCCTAATTGAAACAATTAGCATGTGTGCTCATACACGCATTTAATTTTCAGATTAAGCATGCATAATCAAGCAAGACACATCAACTAACTAAAAACTTTTACCACCTAAAATACTACACTACACAACAAATTGACACTACCTAATATTAATCCACATTAACAATTTAAATCAAAAACCCCTCCACTACATGCCATGCTCGGCCACCCCCTTGTCGACCAATGGGCTCCTTTGCCTACCACTACACACCACCATCCATATCAACCATTCACTACACATGCAATCCCCATTTTTGCAAGACAACTCCACCCTCACTTTCTTTACTCTCTCTTTCGGTTCTCTCCTAAAACACACATACAAACTCTCTCATTTCAGCCTCAAAAACTCGAAGACAACACCTTCTAGCATCGGCCAAGCTTCAAACCGCAAGAAGGTGACCATTGTGTGAGCTTTTGGTGCTTGGAACTTGCAAACCCGTGCTTTCCAGCCTTTGTTCGAGATTCTACAGCCAAGTCCAAGGAGTTTATAGCCATCCACGACCATCAACACCTTCAAAACCATGAGTTACATCAAGTGTAAGCTCCATGTTGCCGGTTTTGGACATTTCTCTAGTTTTTCTTCATTTTTCACCTAAAAACATTACCTTTCCTTGTTGTAGCAGAAACTTCTCACCATCACTTTGTTCTTGAGGAGTTCCCAATGTTCTTGAAGGTAAACCACATGATATGATAGTCATTCTAAAGGGTAGAGCCCGATTTATCCCTTGAAAACCCTATATTTGGGTGTTTTTGCACCATCTAACTTGTGTACCTTGTAACCTTTGAAAAACTAAACTTGTAACCTACTTTTGAATGGTTCATGAAACTTCTAATAACCTGTTTTGAATGTTACAAATGGGTGTACACCATGAATGGGAGGTTATAGCATAAGAACACCTTGAAAATCCTTCTTTCTACATGTAACAACACACTTTAAACACTTGTTTGAAAACCCTCTCAAACAAGAGTCATAACCTGATCAAAAATAACTTTTAAACACCCCAAAAATCTGATTTTTAAGTTCAATGAAGTTTTGGTAATGTATAAACTCAAGTTACAATGATTTACACATATGTAATGGTCGGCTATGACATTTTCTATATATTTGAAGTCTATGGATGCGTAGAACAACTAGGCCATGATTTGGGACTGAAATTTCAGAAGGTTTTGATGAATATTAAGAGTGTTAATAATGGTTAATCTCTGGAATAAAGGACATGTTGTGATTGGACGCATTTTAGTCACTTTCGGGACCCGAAAACATGGTAAAACTACTTAAAAACAAGAAAGCTTGGGCTTTAAAACTTTTTAAAGAAAATTACAGGTTAATTAAGGATTAATAAAGTGTTATGGAGTCAATGGGAAATTTTAGTGGTCAAAAGGGTATTTAAATGGATTTTTAAGTGAAAACGGGTGCTAACCAAGTGACGTTTTTGAGGAAAATTTATGAAAAATGAGTATAAAGTTAAAAATTATAAAAACCATGTTATTTCATAATATTAATAGGGAAAATAACTTATAAAGTAGAAAGGTTGGTCAAACGAGCTTTTAAATGGTCAAATTCGGTTAAAAACGTGTTTTAACGGGTTAAACGTAAAAACGAGTCTTTCAACTACTAGAGGCAAATTTTGTGATTTAAAAGGTTGGAAACTTATAAAAATGTCTTTAAAAATTTAGCTACTGGTCCAAGACCCAAAAACATGAAAACTCATAAGTAACCATTTAAAACCCTCTGTTTTTACCGTAACCGGGAACGTTAAACGCGTAATTAATAAACCGAACCCATAACCTGAAAATTTCTGTATATGTTCTTAAAAATAAGTTATTTTAAGGTCATGAACCTTATTTTTGGTTATGAAAGCCATCTAATGCAAGAAACTAAACATGAGGGTAGAAACTGTCAATTTTGAAAGTTCAGGGGCTAAACTGTAAAATTTTGCCCAACTTCATAACCGACTCAAATGAGCCCTTTAGTCACTTGAATAGAATATTTAACATATATTCTTGACTTAATAATGTAAAATCCTTGATTGTATGAGAAACCTTGACTTTCCATAAAAGGAAACTTTTTATGCGTCCTAATCGAATCAAAGCCGAATCCGACAAACTAAGACTTAGACACTCTTGTTGCACCTTGAATAGGTTTAGAGCAGTATCTAATCACTTAATATATTCATGTTAGGGTGCTAGACTTGAGATATTCTCGGCACACGAAGAGTTTCTTTTGCTTAACACCTAGGGTGAGTTCTAGGGATCCCCTTTTTACTTACTGTTTTTGGGATGAAACATGCTCTGTTGTTTTATGAACTATGATTGTGCTTTACTTGATGCTTGTATGTAGGACTTATGGATACCTCCTGATACTTATATCATGATCATTAATTCTTTTATGAACCGCTTGTTTTATGTGGATAGATTTATTTGGGGAATCCCCCACACATAGTGGCTCCCGCCACAGGGAGGTACCCCACTGAGATCCTGAGGGGTCGTATGTGGCATGTAACAGGTTTTGAGTAAGAAACCAAGGTGAACCATCCTGGCAGGAATGGTTCACTGTTTTGACGCTTGGTTCCTTCCTTCGGGAATATCTGGTTAAACGCAAGTTTAGAAGAGGCCAACCGGGGACCGAGTGCAGGGTTGATTGTGATACCCCACAATGGTTGATACTAAAATTGATTCTTTCAAAAAACTCAAATAAGATTTTTCATGAGCTTTCACACTTGATTCTAAACCTTTAATGTGAACTTTAAAAGTTCCTTTTATTGTTTTTAAGTTTTAAGCACTTGAATTCACAAACTTTTTAGTTGACTTTATTTTCTTTTGAGCATGTTTCAGGTAACCCGTGAAGACTCTTAGCTATTATGGAAGACTTAGACTCAACCCTTGAGACCATGGCATTTGCTTGTGTGACCAAAATTATGATTTGAACAATTTGAACAATGATGGAAAATGTTAACACAATGACTATTTGACTTATGTTGAACTATGTAAACATTTGGGGCTGGATCTGTTTCCAGCCCGGTGTCTTTTAAAACTTTAAATGCCATGTGACGTTCCCTCCCTTTGAGCTCCTATATTGGTTTGTTTCCGCTGCCATGTACGTTGTTGCTAGTCTGTGACGTCCCACCCTACCTGGTCCCGGGGTGTGACGGATATCATATGGGTCCTAGCCAGTGCTGTTAGAAGGGCTAAGAAGTTTGTGAAGAAGACGGGGTAGAATCTGGTTGCTACTAAAGAAACAACTTTTTGTTTTGATAAAACCAAAGTTACATGCTTCAACTACGATGAAAAGGGTCATTTCAAAAGAGAGTGCATGATACCTAAAAAAACCGGAAATGGTAACCCCTTCTCATCGATCAACCGTCAAGACAAGGAAAAGAAAGCTGCATCAACAAGTCCGGATTCTAAGGCATTGGTTGCTCAAGGTGACGAAGGACAGGATTGGTCCTTTAGATTTATGTCAGATGGAGACGCTAATGTGGCAATGGTAGAAGATCATGATGATGGGTCAGCAAGTGAAGGAGATATCATAGCTGACTATGTAAGTTCAAAATTTGAAGAAACTATGGATGATGTAGATCGCTTGGTTGAAGAGGAATTGACCGCTGCTAGCACAGAATCTCCTGTCATCGAGGAATCCAAGTCTACATTTATGGCTGACACTTCTAGCTCTACATAGGAAGATTCTAAAGATGAACTATTTCATAAACATGCTTGTGTTAAATGTAATAAGTTTCGTGAAAGCATAGACTTAAAATTTGCTAGGTTGTTAAATCACAATGACAGTCTAGTAAATGATCTGAAATCATGCACTGAAGCTAACAGAGTTTTAAAACAAAATGAAAGCAGCTTTAAAGAAAAACTTGATTTATTAGGTAAGCAACTTAAGGAAACCGAGGTTGTTGCCTTAAATCAAGCAAATGACATTAAGTTCTATTTATCAACAATAGAGGAAACTAAGAAAGAAAAAGCTATTTTGCAAGTTGAAATTGAATCGTTAAGTCAAAAACTTCACGGTCTAGCTAGTTCCTCTCACATAGTTCAGAACTTAGTAAAATTAAGAAACAAAGGGGAAGGGCTTGGTTATAAACAAGTGCCACCACGACATGCGATCCTTTTGAATACAAAATGTCGACCTATAAATAATAACCCTATCAAGGATCATGTGGTGACGACCCCTCTAGTCAGTGATCCAGATTCCACAGATAAAACTGTGCAATCTGTTACTGAAGAAGAGGTATCTAGTTCTGGCACTACAGATGGGATTGTCACTGAAAACATGGATGATAAAAATTGCAGTGCTACTCTTGGGTTGGGTTCAAAAGTTCATGCGTTAAAATCTAAATATAATGAACCAACTCAGTCCTAAACTGCTCAACATCTGAATCTCAACAAAATGAAAGTAAAATGTAATCAAAATGTCAAAAAAATAAAATTTGTCAAAGAAGGTCAGAAACCGAAAGTTGAGAAGAAAGAGACCAGTCCTAGATCCAACTATCCCCCACATAACAGATCTACCAAACCTGTTATGGGAAGATCCTGTTATAGTTGTGGAGAACGGTGACATATTTCTCCTAATTGTCCTTACTATCAGACACCTAGAAGAAAAATTGAACTTGTTCATGAAAATAAACCTATATTTTCTAAAACAAAATCAAATACTCCTCCGAATTACCAAAAGCAACACAGACAAGCTCCTGGCAAAGCTGTGTTAACTGTGGTAAAACCTAGGGATGAACGTAAAACAAAAGTTCAAACTATAAACTAGTCGTCTGTTTATCACAAACAGGCCTTACACAAAACTGGTTTGTGGTAAGCAAAATCAACGAGTGTGTCTGAGAGTGAGGACAAGATGACGAAAGATGTGTCTTCATATTCCGAAGGACAGTGGGTGGAGTTTGTAATGTGTGATGCCTCTGGGAAACCCAAACCAGTTAATGCTTGGGTCCTATCACACCCCAGGCCCAGGTAGGGTGGGACGTCACAGACTAGCAACAACATATGGCAGCGGAAACAAACCATTACAAGAGCTCAAAGGAGAGAATATCACATGGCATTTAAAGTTTTCAAAAGATATCGGGGCTAGAAACAGATCTAGCCCCCAAAATGATTTATACAACCAACATAGAGACAAATTATATTGTTCAACAGAAATTTTAAATTGTTCATTAAGTAAAATAAGCCAATGCCATGGTCACGGGGTTAAGTCTAGGTCTTCAACAACAGCTAGAATCTCTTCATAGATTACCTGAAACATGCTCAAAAAGAAATTGTGTCAACTAAAAAGTTGGTGAATTCAAGTGCTTAAAATTTAAAAACAAAAGGACTTAACAAAATCCTCATTTGATAACAAGGAAAGAATCACAGTTTCAACATCGTGGGGGTATCGTAATCAACCCTGCACTCAGTCCCGGTTAGCCTCTTGTAAAGTTGTGTTTTACCGGTTATTCCCGAAGGAAGAATTGAGCCCCAAACCAGTGCACCACACCTGCCCGGATGGTTCACCATAGTTTCTTAACAAAACCTGTCACATGCCACAAACGATCCCTTAGGATCTCAGTGGGGTACCCTTCCTAAATGGAAGCCACTGTGTGTGGAGAATTCCCCAAATAGATCTATCCATATAAAAGAAGCGGTTCACGAAAGAATTAATGATCATGATATAAGTATCAGCTGGTATCCATAAATCCCACATACAATCACCAAGTAAAGCACAAATTTAGTTCATAAATAACAGAGCATGTTACATCCCAAAGAAGTAGTAAAAAGGGGATCACTAGAACCCACCTTAGGTGTTAAGCAAAAATAACTCTTCGTGTGTGAGGAATGTCTCAATCCTAGCACCCTAACATCAATATTAAGTGGTAAGCTACTAATCTAAACTCAATAAATGTGTATAAAGTGTGCCAAAGAGTTTGTTGTCGGGTTCGGCTTTGATTCGATTAGGGTTTGTATAAAAAGTTTCCTTTTATGGAAAGTCATGGTTTCTCATGTAATTTAGGATGTTACACCATTAAGTTAATTATATAGGCTAAATAAAGTTGCTCAAGTGATTATTAGCCTCATATGAGTCGGTTATGAAATTTGGTAACATTTTGCAATTCAGTCCCTTAAGTTTCAAAATTGACAGTTTCTACCCTCAAGTTTGGTTTCTTGTACTAAAGGACTTTTATGACCAAAAATAAGGTTATTGTAGTTAAATTAACTTATTATTAAGTAAGTGTACTCAAATTTTTAGAACATAGGTCCGATTTAGTACCTATGTGTTTAACGTTCCCGGTCACAGTAAAACCGAAGGGTTTTAACGGCTAAGTATGGACTTTCATGTTTTTGAGTCTTAGACTAGTAGATAACATTTTAAAGACATTTTTAAAAGTTTCAATTCATTTGATTATGAAATTTTGCCTCTAATAGTTGAAAGACTCATTTTTACGTTTAACCCGTTAAAACGAGTTTTTAACCGAATTTGGCCGTTTAAAAGCTCGTTTGACCAATTTTTATACTTTATAAATTATTTTCCCACTTAACCTACCGAAATAACATGGGTTTTTTATAAATTTTAGCTCTACACCCATATTTCTTGGATTTTTCTCAAAAAGAGGTCGTCCGGTTAATACCCGTTTTTAGTTAAAAATACACTTAACTTACCTTTTTGGCCATTTAATCAGTCCATTAATTCTAGAACATTTTATTATCCATTTTTGAGCCTGTAATTCTCTTTAAAAGTTTAAAGTCCTAGATCTCTTATTTTTAAGTGGTTTTTCCATGTTTTCGGGTCCCGAAAGCGACTAAAATGGTCTAATCTTAACACGTCTTTAATTTCCAGAGATTAACCATTTATCGCCCACTTAATATTCATCAAAACTTACTGAAATAATGTCCCAAACTCATGGTCAAGTCATTCAACACAATAATAAACTATAAGCTTAGTGATTATGCCATAACCGACCATTACACATGTGTAAATCATTATAACTTGAGTTTAAACATTCCCAAACCTTTTGTAACTTTAAAAAAGGTTATTAAGAGTATTATAGACCATTAACAAGCAGAATACAAGTTTTTCTTTGAAGGTTTTTAAGATATGAAACTTAGACGGTGCAAAACACCCAAAAGAGGGTTTTCGTGGTGGAAATCGGGTTCCACCTCAAGAATGAACAATATAACATGTGGAGATACCTTTTGTGAAGTTACAATCTTCTCAGTAAAAAGGTGTTGGTGTTGGGTTTTTGCTACAACAAAGAGAGGAGATGTTTTTAAAAGAAAAGTGAAGAAAACACATGAAATGACCATTTTCGGGTGACATGAAGCTTACCCTTGGTATTGATCACGTTTTGGAGAGTGTAGATGGTCAAGAATGGTCTGCAAATCCTTGGACAAAGCTAGAGAACCTTTGAACAAGGCTGGAAAAGTCTAACAAGATGAAGATGTGTATGAAAAGCTCACGCGACTTCACTTTGTTGGATGTTTTGAGCTTGGCCGATGCTAGTGATGTTGTTGTTCATGATTTTGAGCTGAAATGGAGAGGGTTGTGGAGTGTTTTCTTCTAGGATAATCCGAGAGGGAGAGGAGAAAGATTGAAGGTGGAGTGTGAGTTTTGCAAAGCTTTGCATGGAGTGGGACTGGTGGATATGTGGGTGGTGTAGAAGGGTGGTGAGTGGAGGAGAGGGGGGCGGCCGAATTGTCCTCTAGTGGAGGTGTTTGTGTTTTAAATTTTAAATGTAAATTAATATTATGTAGTATTAATTTGTTGTGTAGTGTAGTGTTTTGGATGGTAAGGTTTACTTAATTGTTAAGTGTTGTGCATGCACATGCATGTATTCGACCGAATTATGTGTGTATGTACACATTTTAATTGTTCCAATTAAGATTTAGTTTTGTAAGGGTGACTAATTAACATTCCCGGGACACCAAGTTCTAAAAGGTAAAACTTAAATTAACTAAAAGTCACTAAAATCACATAAAATCATAAAATGGAACTAATAACAAATGATGATTCTATATTCACTAATAGAGTTAGATTGTTTCTATTATTAGTACTCATAAGATGGGTAATGATGCAAGTAGATTAGGGTTAGAATAACGACCTTGAGGTCGGTTGTCACATTCTCCCACCGTTTAGGAAATTTCGTCCTGAAATTTTAGCTTCGATTAGATTCTGAACGTTGGGTTTGAAGAGGTGGGGATAACCAATTCTCATCTCATCTTCTCGCTCCCAAGTGAACTCAGGTCCTTGTTTTGAATTCAATCTAACCTTGACCTTGGGTATGCGGCTCCGCCTGAGTTGCTTGACCAGGCGGTCCGTGATCTCAATGGACTCTTCCATGAAGTTCAGCTTGTTATTGATTCTTGCTTCTTTCAATGGTAGCTCCAGGTTTTTGTCTACCATGCACTTCTTCAAGTTTGACACATGGAAGGTGTCGTGTACGTAACTCAACTTCTGAGGTAGTTTCAATTTGTACGCCACGGGGCCAATTGTTGCCAGTATTTCGAATGGTCCAATGTATCTCGGGCTTAACTTTCCTCTCTTTCCGAACCTCACGGTTCCCTTCCATGGTGCCACTTTTAGCATTACTCTGTCGCCCACTTGAAATTCTAAAGGTTTTCGTCTTCTGTCAGCGTATTTCTTCTGGCGGTCTCTGGAAGCTCTTATACGTTCCTTGATTTTGAAAATCTTGTCGGTGGTCTCTAACACGATGACGGGTCCCATTACTTGGCTATCACCGATCTCATTCCAGCTTAATGGTAATAGGCATTTCCTACCATACAGAGCCTCATACGGAGCTGCCTTGATACTTGCGTGGTAACTATTATTATAGGAGAATTCCACCAAAGGGAGATGGTTGTCCCAGTTCCCACCAAAGTCAATCACGCAAGCTCTTAGCATATCCTCCAAAGTTTGAATGGTTCTTTCGCTCTGACCGTTGGGTTGTGGGTGGTAAGCGGTGCTTAAATCCAAACGGGTTCCTAAAGCCTGCTGGAGTGATTTCCAGAAAGGAGAAGTGAAATGGCTATCACGGTCGGAGATGATCGACCAAGGTACTCCATGCCTAGTTACTATCTCATCGACATATAGTTGGGCCAATTTCGTCAAGTCGTAGTCCTCTCGAATTGGCAAAAAGTAAGCTGACTTCGTTAGCCTATCCACTATTACCCAAATAACATCATGACCTCTAAACGTTCTGGGTAACTTTGTAACAAAATCCATTGTGACGTTATCCTATTTCCATTCTAGGATTTCGGGCTGTTGTAGCGTTCCTGATGGTTTTTGATTTTCAGCTTTTACCATGGCACATGTTAGACATTTTCCAACATAAATAGCAATTGATTTCTTGATTCCAGGCCACCAGAAAAGTATCTTTAGATCGTGGTACATTTTATCACTTCTGAGATGAGCCGAGTACTTAGATTTGTGGGCCACGTCGAGCATTACCTCTCGAATTCCCCCGTGCTTCGTCACCCATGTTCTCCCTTCATACTTGTATATACCATCATCACTTGTCTCTAATCGCTTTTCCATTCCGGTTAACCCTTCTTCTTTTAATTGTTCTTCCTTCAGTACTTCACTTTGAGCTTCTTTCAGCTTTGCGATAAGGTTGGTGTACAAACTTATCTTTAAGGCTCGTACACGAAGAGACTTTTCTCTCTCCTTTACGCTCAAAGCACCTGCCACAATTGGCCTTACCAGGGTGGTAACGGATTTTGCATGTTTAGCATCTTTTGGTCAAGAATGTGTTGCAAACTTCTATGGTCAATGTAGATGATGCAATTCGTGCCATAGAGGTAGTTCCTCCAGATTTTGAGAGCAAACACCACGGCATCCAATTCCAAATCGTGTGTCGTATAGTTCTTCTCATGATCGTTCAGCAGTCTAGATGCATAAGCAATCACCTTGTCATGTTGCATCAGTACACATCCTAGTCCTTGACGCGAGGCGTCACAATAGACCACGAAATCTTCAACTCCTTCTGGGAGGGCAAGGACAGGTGCACTGCACAACTTCTCCTTAACCGTTTCAAATGCTTCATTTTGCTCTGGTTCCCACACAAAGGTTGTGTTTTTCTTAGTCAGCGTAGTCAAGGGTTGCACAATGCGTGATAAGTCCTTTATAAACTGTCAGTAGTAACTGGCCAGCCCTAAGAATTGCCTTATCTCCGTGGGAGTTTCAGGAATCTTCCAATTCTTTATAGCCTCAATCTTGGAAGGGTCGACTTGAATCCCATTCTCATTTACCACATGCCCTAAGAATTAAATCTCTCGCATCCAGAATTCACATTTAGAAAACTTGACACATAGTTGCTCATTCTTGAGTAATTCAAGAATTAGCCTGAGATGCTTCTCACGCTCTTCCTTACTACCAGAGTAGATCAGGATGTCGTCGATAAACATGATCACAAACTTGTCGAGATAAGGGCGGCATACGTGGTTCATGAGGTCCATGAACACTGCTGGTGCATTAGTCAGTCCAAAGGGCATGACTAAATACTCATAGTGTGCATACCTAGTTTGGAAGGCCGTTTTGGGTATGTCTTCTTCTCTTATCTTCAGTTGGTGGTAACCTGACCTCAAATCTATTTTGGAGAAATAACTTGCTCCTTGCAGTTGATCGAATATGTCGTCTATTCTTGGAAGAGGGTAACGGTCCTTTATGGTCAGCTTGTTCAGTTCTCTATAATCAATGCACATTCGTAGGGTTCCGTCTTTCTTTTTCACAAACAGTACCGGGGCACCCCATGGAGAGACACTTGGACGTATGAATCCCTTGTCAAGTAGTTCTTGAATTTGCATCATCAGATCCTTCATTTCAGGAGGGGCGAGTCGGTACGCTGCCTTAGCTACTGGTGCAGCACCATGCAGCAAATCTATCTAGAACTTAACTTGTCGATTCGGGGAAGTCCCGGTAGGTCTTCCGGAAACACTTCTAGGTATTCAGAAACCACTGGGATATCTACAATCTTCTTCTCCTCTTTGGTCTTCATCACATAGACTATGAAAGCTGGGCATCCCTTCATTAAGCTCTTGGTAGCTTTTAAATGGGATATCATGGGGTATAAAGTGTTACTCCCTTCGCCTTGTACAACTAACACTTCCTTGTCGCTCAACGGTATCTTGAGTAGGCGTTCATCACATACGATTTCGAATCTATGCTTAGCTAGCCAGTCCATGCCAACAACCACATCGAATCCTTCTAACTTAATGGGCATCAGATTTATCCTAAATGTATTTCCTTTTAGATTCAATGAGCAATCTTTGATAACTTCTTTAGTTTCTAAAATGTTACCAGGTCAACTAATTCTACGGTAAACGTATCGGTTAAGGTACACGCGTCTAAGTCAATCAAAGATCTAAAAGTACAAGAGACAAAACTAGCAGTCGCACCAGTATCGAACAGAATAGTAGCAGGATGGTTATTTATAAGGAATGTACTGTTAACCACATCAGGTTCCTTACGAGCTCCAGCTGGATCAATCACGAATGCTCTTCCCTTAGGCATGTTGGGCTTGGCATCCTTGTCTCTACCGAGCTTAGGACACTTGTTCCTCATGTGCCCTGGATCCCAACATTCATAGCATTGTTTTCCTGGCGCGTAAGTACAGTCCTTGATTAAATGACCTGTTCTCTTGCATTTGAAACAGGGCATCGGGTTACATTCCCCTTGATGGTGTAGTTTGCAGTTGTTGCAAAATGGGCTTGTTCCCGAGTACAATCTCCGGGTCTTGCATTCTTGATCATCACGCCTCGCTCCTTCAAAACTCTTCCTACCTGACCCGCTACTACTTCCAACCGCTCTCTTCACTTCAAACCACTTTCTTTTTTCACCAACATACTTCCTCTTCTCATCAGCCCTAGTTTGCTCAGTCCATCCAGCCCTAACTAAGTCATCAGTCAAACTGCTGGTGAAGTCAACCACAACTTCTAGGGTCAAAGTCTTGGAGGAGCGGACCATTCCCCTAACTCTAGGATGTAGCCCCCAGATGAAACGTGCTACACCTTTATATTCGGGTGTCACCAGATGGGGAACCAGTCGGGATAGGGCTAAGAAACGATTGATGTACTCCGTGTAGTTAGGGCCTTTCATTTCCAGCCTTAGGAATTTTGTCTCTAGTTTCTTGAGTTGATTGATAGGGCAATACTTGCTGGTTATCAATTCCCTGAATTCAGTCCAACTCATTCGGTTAGCAGCATTTCTTCCACGTGTTTGAGTAATCGACTTCCACCATTCTAGAGCCGATCCTTTGAGTGATTGGGATGCGAACCTCACCATATGATCCATCTTGCACTCGCTAATGTCCAAGACAGCTTCCATTTCATCGATCCATCGGTACGTCTTTATAGCACCCTTGGTGTTGTTGAAGTCCTTGGGTTTACATGCCATGAAGGTTTTATAGGAACATCCGTTCCTTAGCGCCTCGGCTTCCTTGTCGTTGCCCTCGTTGTTCCTAGGCCCGTCATTTCCATTAGTATTACTCCGATCAGCATTGATATGAGCGATAATGGTGGGAATGGCATTAACAATCTGTTGTGCTACGAGATTAGCAATTCTCTTGTCATTTTCTTGATTAGCGTTTTCCCTGTGAGGAGTTCCTGGTGGGGTAGGTTGGTTTCCAGTTTGTCTGGCCTCCTCACAGCAGCCCCTAGTAGCTCCTCGCCTTCCAAATCGTGTTCCTCTCCTAGTCGGCATTCTGATATTATTACAGATAGATTTGTTTAGCATCTCAAAATTTGTTTCGAATAGCTCATGCATCAATACCCTATTATTCCTTGCCTCAGGAGGAGGAATCGTGGTATGTATATATATATATATATATATATATATATATATATATTTATTATTATATATATATATATATTATTTATTTATTTATATATATATATATATATATATATTTATTTATATACAACCCACTAAGTGATTCTTACAAGGTTCAATTCACAGCATATCATAACAGTTTAGACAATTAATCAGAATGGGCACGAACCAATTTCAAAGCATAACATAACACATGGCAATTCAATATAAATATTCCAATAACCTAGCATCCAAACAAGCAGTTTCATAGTTAAACAGAGATAGTAGTATCATCCAACAAAGTTGAATCAGAGTCAAGCTCTTACAAGTTAGAAGGTGCCATTACCCCCATAATAATAATAATAATAATAATATCAGATAATAATTGAAATAGTTTCCTTCAACTGTCTAAAGACAGATAACCCCACTTCTTATCCCTGCTCTCACATCCACTTTTTCTTTAGCCATCCAAGCAATCCTGAGTTCTTCTTCCTCTGCTCCTGTTCCAATCGCTGCACCCCATGCGACGCCATCATAGCCTGGAATTGAGCAGACTGGGAGGTCCGGGTGGCGGGCTGAAGAGTCAGCTCGTGGCGACAGACGGTTTTCAAGATCTCATCCAGTGCTGCATCAGAGGGTCCTACGTCACTTGCCCGGCGGCTATACTAGGAGTACCTATCACCAGCCAGTACGCTAGGGCCGTCATACATGCTGTGCCTCGGTGGCATCAAGTGCGCGTCACGTGGGTGGTGTCAGAGTGGGTCAAATGGCGGAGGTGCAGGTATCAGAGTCCTAATAGGTGGTGGAGGAGGTGGCATCCTAAAGGAAACTGAGGGTCCTGGCCTAGCACTCTTGCGTTGACGGGAGATAACACGTGCACCCCTATTCCCGATAGGTGGATAGGTGAGTGGACAGAAGCAGCAACATGTGGTGAGTGGGAGCGCGTCTGGCTCCTAGAAGGTTTTGTTAAGGAAGAGTCCCCAAAACCTTATGTGTCATCTGACGTGACGGATATCCATCCTGGGTATCCGCATCTCCGGAGATATGTCTCATACTCCGTCTGAGGCTTCGCCCTTCTAAGGGTCCCAATAGGGGTAGTCTCATTATCAGGGTGTGCAGGCGCTTTACCTTTATCAGCCATAGCCCCTGTGTCTTGTAAGAAAACATCTTGAGTAATTTGGTTTCTCATAGCTCATGGTTATAATGATAGTACTAGTAACAGTAGTGATGGCAGTAGTATCAGATATTCCAACATATCATTTGTCAGTGATATCAGAATCAATAGCCTCTTTAAATAGTATCAGATTACATAGTTCATCATAGAAATCATTTAAATCCCCGTTTTAAAATAAGTTTCGAAATCATCGATGTTAACCAGAAAAGTCCAAACATTAACTAAAGGTCCGTGATGGAAATTACGCGTCCGGTAGATTCATGATTACGTTGATCAAGTGTAATCATCAATTTACCCAACCCGATCATCCCAACACTTCCCACAAAGACAGTCCTGGGGTTTCAGGGTTGTAGCCTAGGGTCTACTATGGTGTTCCCGGCTTCTCTACAGCCTTTGGCCTTGATACCAATCTGTCACACCCTGGGCCCAGGTAGGGTCGGACGTCACAGACTATCAACAACATATGGCAGCGGAAACATTCCATTATAAGTGCTCAAAGGAGAGAATATCACATGGTATTTAATGTTTTCAAAAGATATAGGGGCTAGAAAAAATCTAGCCCCCAAAATGAGTTATACAACCAACATAGAGACAAATTGTATTGTTCAACAAAAATTTTAAATTGTTCAAATTGTTCATTAAGTAAAATAAGACAATGCCATGGTCACGGGGATAAGTCTAGGTCTTCAACAAAAGCTAGAATCTCTTCATAGATTACCTGAAACATGCTCAAAAAGAAATTATGTCAACTAAAAAGTTGGTGAATTCAAGTGCTTAAAATTTAAAAACAAAAGGACATAACAAAATCCTCATTTGATAAAAAGAAAAGAATCATAGTTTCAACATCGTGGGAGTATCATAATCAACCCTGCACTCAGTCTCGGTTAGCCTCTTCTAAAGTTGTGTTTTACCGGCTATTCCCGAAGGAAGAATTGAGCCCCAAACCAGTGCACCATACCTGCCCGGATGGTTCACCATTGTTTCTTAACAAAACCTGTCACATGCCACAAACGATCTGATGGTGTGAAAATGTAGTTTAAATTATAAAGACCAAGTTTTAATTATTTAAAACGAATTAGTTCTCAAACACACACTCACGGCAAGCGTACCGGTCGCGTGTAGTATGGAAAGTAAACCGAGTATCAACCATGGACACGAATGGGTGGCCGACCTTGTTACTGAACTATTGTCGAATCCTAACCGGTTTTTTGATAATTAAGAAGAAGACAAGAAAATTACTAAACCAACTAAACAACACAAGCAAATAATAAGACAAAACACGGAACTAATAAACCATGCAATAATACTGAAAATTAAAAGAAATAAAATCTAAACAAGGAGACTAAAGCAAATCACTGTAAATGGAAAGGGAAATCAAATAAAAGGAAGCACTACCAAGACACAGTATCAGGTTGATCGGTTTGACTGACTCTCGGGTTGATTGACTGTTTGACTCTAGTTTCTGAATTAGACACCTGAAACATATTAGATCTCCTCTCGGACTCACTGACACACTCTAAATGCCATGAAAATCAATTGCAGCACTGAACAGGTTATTTCTCACCTCTCGATCTCAAAATTCCCTGAAACTCTACGTACTCGAAAACTATTTTACCTCTCTGTCTCAATAACACAATATGAAATAGGTTACCCTAAGCAACACTAGACACGCGGATTAAATTGATGAATATGATTAATGACTTGAATTGACAAGAAAAGTTATTAATTTTAGGACTAGTCACTCTCGTGCACTCGTTACCCAAACCAAAATCCCACAAGATCAAGCAATTATCTCTCTCTCCTTCAGACTCAAGATAAGCTAACTTCTGAAAATTTATTTTAAACATAAAACTCCTATGGGTGATCAATCCATCTAGGTCAAAACACCAAGTAATGATCCTAACATGCAATTCTAGTCAATTAACACACAAGTAAATCAACCAAAATACACGAGGAGCCTAATTATGAATCAAATCAATTTCAACAGAAGTAAATCAGCATCATTACTCATAAATCATCAATCTTTATATGATAGAATTCATCAACAAGTCAAATAACCCGAAAAACAAGTCAAACAAAGTCAACCATCACCTAATCTAGGTAGATAAAGAAAAATTACCCACTAATCATAATCAAATCAGAATTACAATGATAAACCATGAATAAACAGTGAAGAACACGAATGGAAATGGAGAAACGAAGAGAAACCGAATGGTCAAACGCGTGAACAACCGAAAGTAAGGTTCTTTTCTTCAATCCCATGACCTAGCTGCTTCAAATCGCCTCCAATATGCTTCTGGGGCACTCCAAGGGCCGTCCAAGCATTCTCTCGTCTTAACCCTAACCTCAACTTATAAAAGAAACGAACTTTGACTTTTTCACGACCTCCTACGCACCGCAGAAGTAAGTCCTGCGGACCGCAGGAACTTCCGGGTTTCCTGGGCCGCGTTGACCTGGTCTGTGGACCGCATGGAAGGATCCTGCAGACCGCAGGAGCTTCACCTTTTGGAATTTTTCTTCGCTTTTAACTCCCGATCACCCGATAATTGCTCGGTTTCCTCCCGTAAGCTCTCGTGAACCTGAAAAATACGAAATGAAGCAAAGTAACTTAAATCTACCAAAATAAAACGCGAATTAACTAGAATTTAAAATAAAATACATGGGAAAATCAAATGTCTTTACAACACATCAAACATCCCCACACTTGATTCTTTTTAAGCCTCTGAAAAAGCTATATGCAACGATGGGTTCAAAATGGGTCACCAAGATCTTAGATTTCAATCAAGGATTATTACAATTAAAAAAACAGCGCGCATTAACCGGGATTGCCGATATATTCGTGTACTTAAACTCACATTAGATGATCAAACTCTCACTTAGTGTTATTCTTTTATGTGCATGTGCTCGATTTTAAATCTATGGGTCCCACGCTTTAGAGAGGTTACAATTCCGCCTAGGTTCGTTTCAAGCATTTAGGATACAGATTAATTAAATTTACTTTCCTACTATTGCACACAGAAACCTATCTGAACTGATAATTAAACTCACTGATGGAAGATGGACTGCGATATTGGTATTCTACTTTATTTCAGCTGAACCTTACCCAGTGGTGTTTCAAACAAGCTGCAACTCAGCATATGACACGTAGGCTGCAGATCTTTTTTCTAATAAGTTTCTCAAGATTTCGACCCATTGGTGTTTCAACCAAGCTATAACTCGGCATGTGACACGTAGGCTAGTCTTAATAACTCAACACTTAAAACACTTAATTATTTGGATGGATTAGCAGGGCGCCACCACACCTCGAACTTATTCTCATAAATAGTGGAGCGGTGTGCCGGGCTGTGAGATTAATTATCAGACAAAACTGTTTTTATATGCAATGGCATCGCTAAAACTTTGTTAACGCATTTCAGCTTAATCGCCTCCCCTGAGATGTACACCCACAAGATTCCAAATGTTTATTAAAGTTAATTTATTAAACACTTTGTGAGAATTTAACACAGTTAACTGGGCCTACCAACATATCCTCAATCAGACGCGCCTAACCAATTGTTTTTTCTTTTCTTGAAATCAAATTCAAGTTCCCATACAGTCTTATCATTTTCCATTCTAGTTGCAAACTTTATTTTCAAGGGTATTTTTAAAAATTTTCAATTATTTTTATTTTTTTTATTTTTTTATTTATATTTTTTTAGCGAAATAAAAAATAACTAAGGATAAATAGATAATGAACCAAAAGTGTAATGAAAAACCTGGCCACGTCCTCGGCATCCCCACACTTGTCATGCACATTGTCCCTAATGTGCAGCACGTGAAAGAAGAAGGAAAGAAAAAAGAATTAAAAGTAACTTAAAAAGAAAACAAAGAAAAGGGATAAAAGAACCGGCAGCAGTAACTGAGGCGTTTGTGTAAGTACACACGCACGCAGACTGTGGGATCCAACCTGTAACGCATGTGATCTATCCTGCAAATTATCTCAAAGGCCAAATTAAACAACCACGCATAAGTAACATACATAAAAAGAAACAAAACAATACAAGAAATCAGCATCTGTCCAGATGTCCTATCTCACTATACAACCATATCGAATAGCGTAAATACAACCAAATCGAATAACAAAATCGTGCACAGTGAGACAGGGTGATAATGATAAAAGCGGCTAAGGCTCGTCGTCGTGATCATCCGGCGGTGGGATCTCTGGAGGAACGTCCAGGTGGTAGTGCTGGAGAAGGGAGACCGTCATACTCTCCATCCGGGTCACCCTAGCACCCTGATGCGTAAGTATGGCGCGCCGAGCCAGATGCTCCTGATGTATCTGCTCCAACGTAGGCTGTACAGGAGCATCTCGAAGCTAGGTGCGGGCTCTGCCGCGCATGGGAGGACGCACGCCAAACTGAACCTCTGGAGGGTCAATTCCCCGCACATGGGGCTCTACGACCATGGCCCGAGGCTCTAAGAAAGTCCTCGGGCCATCCACCGACACACACTCCATGTACTGCAAGTCTCTATAGGTGAACTGTCGAGCAGCCAGTCCTGTAGTCAAAACCAACGGCGGGTATCGGGTGAATACCCCCAAACTCCTCGCCAGAGCTGAGATGTACGGCCCGAACGCCAACCGGGCACCGGAACCATGGGGGGCGGGACGCTGCATCGAGAATGCCTTGATCGTGCCGAGATTGGCCGGCCGCCTCTGTAGAATGCAGTAAAGAACGAACAAATCCTGCTGGGTGACCTTCTCGATCCCCATAAACCGGCCAACTAGTGTGCAGGAGATGCAACGATGAATGAGTCTGATGGCGGGGTCTCGGATTTGAGATGCAGGAATACCGGTGCTGAATCACCCGTCCCTTATGGTGGGCCAGAAGGTACTCAGCTGCTTGGATGTCAGGGCGGTGTCAGACTGGCCTCGCAGAATGCCCCTCAATCTCTCGTGGAAGGACGGGTCATCAACCTCTGGCTGGGTACGCAGACCCATACACACAGCGAACTCCCCGATCGTCATATGGTACTAGCGGCGACCGAGGCTGAAGCGAACCGCATACTCGTCCTATAATGATATCATGTTCCACCGAATGGTGGACATGAACTCTAGAGTAAGCTCGAGGTACTGGGGTGTAGTCGGTGTGAGCACGTGTATCCATCGATCATCCAACAAGTCTCTCAATCGCTGATCGGCCCCCAACTCTCATAGTAGGTCCCAGCAGAGCGTCCGCGGGATCAGTAGCGTGTACGCGACTAGGCGCGAGTAGGTAGTGTGGTACTCGGTCCCGGGGGAGAAGGCTAGCAGTGCGTGGACTGGACCGGGTGCATAAGGCTTAGCTCTGCCAGGATCGTAATCGTGAGCAGCTACGGTCTGGCGGATGTCCTCCTCGACAACGGCAGTAGATGAACCAGTGTAGGATAAGCCTGGTAAGACTGCGGGAGGTCCCTCGTCCTCCTTGTGCTGGGCTGCTGTTGGGGAAGGTCCCCGTCCTCCGGTGCGTCCTCGAACATGACGCTGCCTTCCGCCGCCTAACATTGCTGCAAAAAAAAGTTACCAAACACAAGACAGGTAGAAATGTCAGATATACAAAGAACAGAACAAGACACAGATGGCCGTAGAATAAAAAAAGGAAGAAACAAAAAGAAAACTTAGACTAAGAATTGAGATGGGAACCTGATCCTGACTGAAGCTACTAAAGAGAGGAAACCCTAAGATCTAGGAGCAAACAGTTCCTACCGATGTTGTGGACAGGCAACTCAGTGGGTAATGGGTGAGCTAAATGTAAGTTGCCTAGGCATGTCTAAACCTCACCCAAACAGATGTCTCAGCCTAAGAAAGAAAAACCTTAAATCGACACGAGCCCCCTGACAGGTGCAAACCCAAAACTTTACTACAATGGGGAAGACAGGGGGTCCTGCGGACCGCAGGAGGTCACTGAATCAGCAATATTCGACTAACAATTGGCAGAAACCCAAAGTTGGCACTAATCCTGCACAAGTGTCTCAATAAACTCGAACCCAACAACAATCAGTAGAATATGCAACCTAAGATGTTTCTAATCCCAACAAGTGTGTCTCAATGATGAAAAGAAAACCTAGAAAGAAACTTGAACCAAGATTGACAAATTGACATGAAATCATAAAAAAGACATGGGAACGAACTGTTGACGAGTGTAGGGGACATAATGTAGCCGGAATGCGGTGGTTTTGGTTCAGCTCTGGTGACACGCACGGCGGTGGTGGCGAAGGGTGATGGGAATGGGGGTTTCAGGTAGAGTGGAAAAGGCGGAGATAAGGGTGTGGTGATGGTGGTGAACGACCGAGGGGTGGTGGGGTGGTGGTCGGGAGAGGTGGCCGAGGGATGTGGGTGGTGGAGATGGTGTTTTAGGTGGCCGAGGGGTGTTGTTTTTGGTGGAGATAGCCGAGGGAACATGGGTTTTAACACCTGTTATGTTTTCAGCCATGAGGTCCTGCGGATCGCAGAAGTAATTCCAGCGGACCGCAGGGATTTTACCAATGGACCTCAAGTCTGTGCAGACAGGGAAGCTTCCTGTTTTGCCCTACACCGACCAAACCACCGCCTAATTTTTGAAACGGACACCAAAAATTTTGAAAAAAAAAGGTTTACGTACCTGGACATGTATGTAATGATTTTCCGGGCTCTGATTCCTGAAACACTCAATACACGGTTGGAAATAAAAATAAACAAGAAAATAAAAAGAAAAATTACTAATGATTGAAAATTCAAAAGGAAATAAAAAGAAAAATTACTAATGATTGAAAATTCAAAAGGAAAGGAAAGAAATCAAACCGTACACTCCGGGCTGCCTCCCTGTAGCGCTAAGTTTAACGAGTCCTCAGCCCGACTCATCCCCACACTTATTCATGAAACGGGTCGAGGTGTAACACCTCGAACACTCTCTGCCCCTCTGACTCACCTATGTAATGCTTCAGGCGATGTCCATTGACTTTGAACCTCTCGCCATCATTCCCAACTATCTCGACCGTACCATATGGATGAACATTTGTAACTGTGAACGGTCCCGACCATCGTGATCTTTATTTCCCGGGAAACAACCTCAGACGAGAATTGAACAGAAGCACTCGATCACCAATGCTATCTTGATGAATGTGACGATCATGTAGCTCCTTGGTACGCAACTTATAGTCGTAAGAACGCGCGTATGCATGATCACGAAGCTCCTCCAAACTATGCAACTCAAGCATCCGATGTCGTGCTACCTTAGGCTCATTTAGATTTACTGTCCGAAGTGCCCAGTAAGCGCGATGCTCCAACTCGACCGGCAAGTGACATGCCTTCCTGTAAACCATCTGGAATGCATAGTACCTGTGGAAGTCCATTATGCCGTCCTAAATGCCTAGAGTGCATCATCTAGCTTATCTGACCATTCCTTCCTGTTAATGCCCACCGTCTTCTCCAGTATTCGCTTGATTCCTCGATTACTCACCTCCACATGCCCGCTCGTCTGTGGGTGGTAGGCAGTTGCAGTTCTATAAGTCACCCCATATCACTGCAATGCCTTCTCCATCTGAGCATTGCAGAAATGTGTCCCCCGATCACTGATTAGTGCCTTAGGCACTCCGATCTCGCGAATAGCCTCTGCAGGAATCTCACGACCACTCTCGCATCATTAGTGGGGCAGAGTTCAGCCTCAACCCACTTGGACACGTAATCCACAGCCACCAGGATGAACCCGTTCCTATGAGAAACAGGGAATGGGCCCATGAAGTCGATGCCCCAGACATCAAAAACCTCAACAACCTGAATAGGATTCTGGGGCATCTCATGGTGGCGCGAGATGTTTCCACTCCTCTGACATGCATCACATCGCCTGATTAACTCCTGAGCATCCCGGTGAATCGTCGGCCAGTAGAAACCACTATCAAAAACCCTCTTGACTGTATAACCCGCAACATTGTGTCCACCAGTCGGTCCCTTATGGCACGCACGTAGTATGCTCTCAAACCCACTCTCAGGAACGCATCTCCTAATCACTTGATTAGCACCAACCTGATAAAGATACGGATCGTCCCAAATGTAATGCTTAACATCAGCGAAGAATTTCTTTCGCTGCTGATAAGTCAGGTCCGGTGCTAACGTCCCATTGCACAAGTAATTCGCGAAATCCGCGAACCATGGGCACTCATCCTCACGCATGATAACGCGCATCAAACTCTCAGTTGGGAACCTGTCGTCGATTTGAACTCCTTTGGCTCCACCATCTGCATTCTCTAAGTGTGAAAAGTGATCCGCTGCTACATTCTCTGCTCCCTTCTTATCTCCAATATCGATATCAAACTCCTGAAGCAGCAGAATCCACCGAATAAGACGCGGTTTCGTATCCTGTTTGCTGAACATGTACCGAACCGCTGCATGATCAGTATACACAATGGTCTTGGACAGGACCAAATATGACCGAAACTTATCAAACGCAAAGACCACTGCCAACAGTTCCTTCTCAGTAGTGGTGTAATGCTCCTGTGCGTCATTCAATGTCCGGCCCGCGTAATAGATCGGATGGAAGTGCTTATCCTTCCATTGTCCCAAGACCGCCCCCACTGCGAAGTCACTCGCATCACACATCAACTCAAAAGGTACAGCCTAATTGGGGGCAACCATAATAGGTGCGTTTACTAGCTTTTCCTTTAGCAATTCAAAAGCTCTAGCAGAATCCTCAGAGAAGAAGAAAGCACATCCTTCTCAAGCGTGCAATTTTGGAGAAATCACCTATGAAGCGTCTGTAAAAACCCACGTGACCTAGGAAGCTACGAATGGCCTTCACACTCGTGGGTGGTGGGAGTCCTGAGATCATCTCCACTTTAGCTCTATCCTCCTCAATACCAGCTTGAGACACTTTATGACCTAAATCTATGCCTTCTCTCACCATGAAATGGCATTTCTCCCAGTTCAGCATCAGATTCATCTCCTCGCATCTAGCTAAAATCCTTTCTAAATTCCTAAGACAATGATCAAATGAACAACCGAATACAGAAAAGTCATCCATAAATATTTCCATAAAATCCTCGATCATGTCATGGAAAATCGCGACCATACATCTCTGAAATGTAGCTGGAGCGTTGCATAACCCGAAGGGCATGCGACGGTAGGCAAAAGTACCATAGGGGCACGTGAATATGGTTTTCTCCTCATCAGTTAGCACGATCGATATCTTGAAATACCCGAAGAAACCATCCAAAAAGCAGTAATACTGTTGGCCTGCCAAACGCTCTAGCATCTAATCGATGAAAGGCAACGGAAAGTGGTCCTTGCGTGTAGCGTCATTCGACTTGCGATAGTCGATACACACACGCCAACCGGTGACAGTCCTAGTAGGGATCAACTCATTACGCTCATTAGTCACCACTGTCATGCCCCCTTCTTAGGGACAACCTGAACAGGACTCACCCACGGGGAATCAGAGATCGGGTAGATGAAACCTGCATCCAATAGCTTCAGAACTTCCTTTTTCATAACTTCTTGCATCTTCGGGTTCAATCTATGCTGTCCCTTCACCTTCGGCTTGTAGTCCTCCTCCATTAGAATCTTATGCATGCAGAAAGAAGGATTAATACCCCTTATATCCATCATCTTCCATGCAATCGCCTGCTTGTGTGCCTTGCTTGTGTGCCTTCAACACACGAAGCAGTGCAGTCCTCTGCTCAACAGCCAAATCAAAAGCGATAATCACAGGCAACCGCCTCTCCTCATCTAAGAAAGCATACTCCAAATGAGATGGGAGCTCCTTCAGCTCCATTGATGATGGTGGGCTCTCAATAGACGACTTCTCCTTAGGCTCCAACCTCTCAATCTCCTCAAACCCCTCAGCGACTGGGGTATGATCGACTAAATCAGCACTCGCAACCTCCTCTACTTCAACTGTCATACACTCTCTCTGCGGCTCCTGCTGATCTAATATCTAAACATCGGATGCATCACTCCCGCAAATGTCGCTCAATAACACTCCAACATGAGACATGATAGTGTCCAGAAAATATAAAGTGTCGTCCTTACCGCGCGAGTGCTTCATGGCTCGATTAACATCAAAGGTAACTCGCTCATCATCCATGCTGAGGGTCAGCTTACCGTTGTACATGTCGATCAACGCATGCACGGTAGCAAAGAATGGACGACCAAAAATCAAAGGCACGTGATCGTCCTCGTCCATATCAAGAATGACAAAATCCACCGGAAAGATGAATTTGTCGACCCTCACCAGCATGTTCTCACAATCCCGCGTGCGTATTTCACAGATCTATCCGCAAGCTGGATACTCATCCTGGTGGGTGCCGGCTCCTCTAGGCCGAGCTTCAGATAAACAGAATACGACATCAGATTGATGCTAGCACCTATATCAGCGAGGGCATTCTTCACAGTCATACCCCCAATAACACATGGAATGGTAAAGCTACCAGGATCCATCATCTTCTAAGGTAGATTTGGCTTTAAGACCGTAGAACATTCCTCATTAAGTACCACAGTAGACAATGCTTCAAGTTTTGTCTTGTTAGATAGCATGCCCTTGAGGTACTTCGCATATTTTGGCATGTTTGAATGTGCCTCGACAAAAGGAATATTGATGTGAATCTGACGAAGTATGTCGAGGAACTTCTTGTACTGCTCACTATCCTTGCTTTTCCTTAAGCGAGCTGGATATGGTGTAGGGGGCCTATAAACTGGTGCTGGCTCCTTCTGGGGAGTGACCTCTGGCTGTGCTGTACTTGCTGGGCATAGACACGGTATCAGGTGCGTGTCATCAGTCACACAATTGACGCGTCAGAAAAGGGAAACAGACGCGTCAGATGCGCGTCGTCAGTCACACCACTGATTTTGAATGTGTCGTAGACACGCTGAAAACAGTTAATGTGCGTGTGTGGATTTTCGTGGGAAAGACCATGGAATTGAACAGACGAGGCAATGGTGGTCATCACATGAGAAGGGATCTGGAAATTGTTAGCCTCGATGTCTGGTGGTACCACAGGTGCTCGCACGCCTCCAGTAGCAGGTTTCGCGTAATCAGAAAGAGTCTTTCGGGGTTGTGGTTGTGCCCTCTCTTCAGCTGCAATATGCCTCCTATGAAATAATTGCTCTGGGTCAGAAAGTCCTTTGAACTTGGCAGATCCTGCAGATCTGGTTCACCGGATATTGTGCATATACTGATAAAAATAAATGAAAAAGAAAATAAAATAAAATAAAAATAATTAATTGAAATTTATCCTAAGCAAGTAATGAACAAATTAAAACTATGATACAAATAACAGAAAAGTTTATAAAATTTGCAAAAATTACCTAAAAATAGCAAATAAAAACAACTAAGCACTAGACAAGCAAACAAGGGTGGTTCAACCCCGGACTCCAGTGGTTCTCAAAGTCGCCAAAATCGTGTCCCCGGCAACAGCTTCAAAACTTGATGGTGTGAAAATGTAGTTTAAATTATAAAGACCAAGTTTTAATTATTTAAAACAAATTACTTCTCAAAACACACACTCACGGCAAGCGTACCGGTCGCGTGTAATATGGAAAGTAAACTGAGTATCGACCATGGACACGAATGGGTGGCGGCCATTGTTACTGAACTGTTATGGAATCCTAATCGATGATTTTTAAGGGATTTTTAATAATTAAGAAGAAGACAAGAAAATTAGTAATCAAATAATAAGACAAAACACGAAACTAATAAAGCATTCAATAATACTAAAATTAAAAGAAATAAAATCTAAACAAGGAGACTAACGCAAATCACTGTAAATGGAAAGGGAAATCAAATAAAAGGAAGCACTACCTAGACTCGGTATTAGGTTGATCGGTTTGACTGACTCTCGGGTTGATTAACTGTTTGGCTCCAGTTTTTGAATTAGACACCTGAAACATATCAGATCTCTTCTCGAACTCACTGACACACTCTAAATGCCATGAAAATCAATTGTAGCACTGAATAGGTTATTTCTCACCTCTCAGTCTCAAAATTCCCTGAAACTCTACGTACTCGAAAACTATTTTACCTCTCAGTCTCAACAGCATAATGTGAAATAGGTTACCCTAAGCAACACTAGACACACGGATTAAATTGATGAATATGATTAATGACCTGAATTGACAAGAAAAGTTATTAATTTTAGGACTATTCACTCTCGTGCACTCGTTACCCAAACCAAAAACCCCCAAGATCAAGCAATTTCTCTCTCCTTCAGACTCATGATAAGCTAACTTCTGAAAAAAAATTTTAAACATAAAACTCCTATGGGTGATCAATCCATATAGGTCAAAAGACCAAGTAATGATCCTAACATGCAATTCTAGTCAATTAACACACAAGTAAATCAACCAAAATACACGAGGAGCCTATTATGAATTAAAATCAATTTCAGCAAAAGTAAATCAGCATCATTACTCATAAATCATCAATCTTTATACGATAGAATTCATCAACAAGTCAAATAACCTGAAAAACAAGTCAAACAAAGTCAACCATCACCTAATCTAGGTAGGTAAAGAACAATTAGCCACTAATCATAATCAAATCAGAATTACAATGATAAACCATGATTAACAGTGAAGAACACGAATGGAAACTGAGAAACGAAGAGAAACCGAATGGTCAAACTCGTGAAAAGCCGAAAGTAAGGTTCTTTTCTTCAATCCCACGACCTAGCTGCTTCAAATCGCCTCCAATATGCTTCTGGAACTCTCCAAGGGCCGTCCAAGCATTCTCTCATCGTAACCCTGACCTCAACTTATAAAAGAAACGAACTTTGACTTTTTCACGACCTCCTACGGACCGCGGGAACTTCAGGGTTTCCTGGGCCGTGTTGACCTGGTCTGCAGACCGTAGGGAAGGATCCTACGGACTGCAGGACCTTAACATTTTGGAATTTTTCTTCAATCTTAACTCCCGATTGCCTGATAATTGCTCGGTTTCCTCCCGTAAGCTCTCGTGAACCTGAAAAATGCTAAATGAAGCAAAGTGACTTAAATCTACAAAAATAAAACGCGAATTAACTAAAAATTATAATTAAATACATGGGAAAATCAGATGTGTTTACAACACATCATGATCCCTCAGGATCTCAGCGGGGTACCCTTCCTAAATAGAAGCCACTATGTGTGGGGATTCCCCAAATAGATCTATCCATATAAAACAAGCTGTTCACGAAAGAATTAATGATCATGATATAAGTATCAGCAGGTAACCATAAATCCCACATACAATCATGAAGTAAAGCACATATGTAGTTCATAAATAACATAGCATGTTCCATCCCAAAGCAGTAGTAAAAAGGGGATCACTAGAACTCACCTTAGGTTTTAAGCAAAAATAACTCTTCGTGCGTCGGGAATGTCTCAAGCCTAGCACCCTAACATCAATATTAAGTGGTAAGCTACTGCTCTAAACTCAATCATGGTGTATAAAGTGTGCCAAAGAGTTAGTTGTCGGGTTCAGCTTTGATTCGATTAGGGTTTGTATAAAAAGTTTTCTTTTATGGAAAGTCATGGTTTCTCATGTAATTTAGGATGTTACACCATTAAGTTGATGATATAGGCTAAATAATGTTGTTCAAGTGATTATTAGCCTCATATGAGTCGGTTATGAAATTTGGTAACATTTTGCAATTCAGTCCCTCAAGTTTCAAAATTGACAGTTTCTACCCTCAAGTTTGGTTTCTTGTACTAAATGACTTTTATGACCAAAAATTAGGTTCTTGTAGTTAAATTAACTTATTATTATGTATGTGTACTCAATGTTTCAGAATATAGGTCCGGTTTAGTGCCTATGTGTTTAACGTTCCCGGTCACGATAAAATCGAAGGGTTTTAACGGTTAAGTATGGACTTTCATGTTTTTGAGTCTTAGACTAGTAGATAACATTTTAAAGAAAATTTTTATAAGTTTAAATTCCTTTGATTATGAAAATTTTCCTCTAATAGTTGAAAGTCTCGTTTTTACGTTTAACCCGTTAAAACGTGTTTTAACCGAATTTGACCGTTTAAAAGCTCGTTTGACCAATTTTTCTACTTTATAAACTATTTTCCCCTTAACATACAGAAATAACATCGATTTTTTATAAATTTTAGCTCTATACCCATATTTCTTGGGTTTTTCTCAAAAAAACGTCATCCGGTTAATACCCGTTTTTAGTTAAAAATCCATTTAACTTATCTTTTTCGCCATTTAATCAGTCCATTAATTCCAGAATATTTTATTATCCATTTTTGAGAGTGGAATTCTCTTTAAAAGTTTAAAGTCCTAGCTCTATTATTTTTAACTGGTTTTTCCATGTTTTCGGGTCCCGAAAGCGACTAAAATGGTCTAATCTTAACACGTCCTTAATTTACAGAGATTAACCATTTATCACCCACTTAATATTCATCAAAATTACTTAAATCATGTCCCAAAATCATGGTCAAGTCATTCAACACAACAATAAACTATAAGCTTATTGATTATGCCATAACCGACCATTACACATGTGTAAATCATTATAACTTGAGCTTAAACATTTCCAAACCTTTTATAACCTTAAAAACAGGTTATTAAGAGCATTATAGACCATTAACAAGGATAATAAAAGTTTTGCTTTGAAGGTTTTCAAGATATGCATGTTAGATGGTGCAAAACACCCAAAAGAGGGTTTTCGTGGTAGATATCGGGTTCCACCTCAAGAACGACCAATATAATGTGTGAGATACCTTTTGTGAAGTTAAAATATCCTCAAGAACAAGGTGATGGTGTCAGGTTTCTGCTACAACAAAGAGAGGATATGTTTTTAAAAGAAAAATGAAGAAAACACATGAAATGACCATTTTTCGGTGACATGAAGCTTACCCTTGGTATTGTTCACGTTTTGGAGAGTGTAGATGGTCAGGAATGGTCTATAAATACTTGGAAAAAGATGGAGATTCTTTGAACAAGGATGGAAAAGTCAAACAAGATGAAGATTTGTATCAAAATCTCACAAGACTTCACTTTGTTGGTTGTTTTGAGCTTCGCCGATGCTAGTGATGTTGTTGTTCACGATTTTGAGCTGAAATGGAGAGGGTTGTGGTGTGTTTTTTGCTGGGATAATCCAAGAGGAAGAGGAGAAAGATTGAAGGTGGAGTGTGAGTTTTGCAAAGCTTTGCATGGAATGGGAGTGGTGGATATGTGGGTGGTGTAGAAGGGTGATGAGTGGAGGAGAAGGGGGCGGCCGAATTGTCCTCTAGTGGGGGAGTTTTTGTTTTAAATTTTAAATGTAAATTAATATTATGTAGTATTAATTTGTTGTGTAGTGTAGTATTTTAGATGGTAAGGTTTAGTTAATTTTTAAGTGTTGTGCATGCACATGCATGTCTTTGACCGAATTATGTGTGTATGTACACATTTTAATTGTTCCAATTAAGATTTAGTTTTGCAAGGGTGACTAATTAATATTCCCTGAACACCAAGTTCTAAAAGGTAAAACGTAAATTAACTAAAAGTCACTAAAATCATATAAAATCATAAAATGGAACTAATAGCAACTGATGATTCTAAATTCACTAATAGAGTTAGATTGTTTCTAATATTAGTACACATAAGATGGGTAATGATACAAGTAGATTAGGGTTAGAATAATGACCTTGAGGTTGGTTGTCACAGGTCCCACTCCTGAACTAATCATTTCCATTCTTGTGCAGGTTGTCCGCTACAGCTCTATCACTAACACTTGGATTATTGATAGTGTGCATCCTGGCACATGACCGGGAATCTGTCTCTCCTTTTCAATGTCAAACAAATCAAAGGGGTACACGTATCTTTTGAGGGAAATAAAGCTGGTTATATCACAGCTCAAGGTGAAGTGGGTAATGAGAGAGTGAAGTTTTATAAAGTCAACTATGTTCAACAACTGGAGAACAATTTACTCTCAGTTTCTCAAATCTGTGACAACGGCTTCAAAGTTGTATTTGACAATAAGAAATGCTACATTCTGAAGAAGGATTATGTTATCCCTTAGGAGAAAGTTCTAATGTCAGCTTCAAGATATAACGACCTGTATGTCTTGGATATGTCAAAAGCCTTCACAACTGAGTCCATTTGTAACACCCGGAAGTTTGACTTTTTGGTAGGCTATGCGACTGAGCCTCAGTCGCCTGTGATTTATGCGACTGGAGGTTCAACCGCATGGCTATTCGGCCGATTGAAGCTCAACCACACGATTGGAGTTCAACCGCCCGAATGAAGTATGAGCCGCATGGAACACGTGCGATTGGGGTCCAATCGCATAGTGTTGATGCGACTGAAGGTCCAGTCGCCCCTGGACCAGATGCGAATGAGCTATGGGTATAAAAGGGGAGCAGCTCCATTCTCCTTCCCAACACTTGCATAATTCATTCGGGAAGAGAGCAGGGAGCGACCGAGACCAAAGAAAGAAAAGAGGGAAAGTGCTGTCGAGTTCAAGATCTGTCGAGAAGCTAGCCAAATCGAAGCTCACCAACTCCTACCTGATAATATGAGTTCTAGGACCCCTCATTTACATGTTTTCAACTGATTTTGGGGCTGGATCACATATAAACCCTAGTTTTATAAAAGTGTGTATTTGACCCATTTGGTGAAATCTCAGATAATGTGATTAAAGTGTGATTTAGGACTTACACATGCTTGTATGATGTCCTAGTATGAATCCCTGAGGTTTGGGAGGGTCAATTTGGGTTAGAAACAGGTTTAAGGTGAGTCTGGGTACCTTGGTTCGCGACTGCTGTTCATGAAGAACTCCAGTCGCTGCCAAGTTAGGGTTATGCGACTGAAGGGCCATTCGGCCGAATGAGTGTCAGTTGATGTCCAATCGCCCGATTGAGGTTCAAACGCACGATTGAGCCTCAGTCGCCCGATAGGCTATGCGATCAAGGGTTTCGGTCGTATAAGCCCAATCGCAGAATAGTTCAGTCGCATAGACCCATTCGCATAGTAGCACAGACACCCGACTGAGGGTTCAGTCGCATAGACCCATTCGCATAGTAGCACAGACGCCCGACTGAGGGTTCTGTCGCATAGACCCATTCGCATAGTAGTACAGACGCACGAATGAGGATTCAGTCGCATAGAAGCCCATTCGCATGACTCAGTCGCATGGAGGCCATGCGACTGGTGTATGTCCAGTCGCCCGAATAGGGCTGATGTGAATTAATAAAGAAGTGAATGTATGATGTATGTGTGCTAGGTATGATGTTGCCATGATAGATGGTGAATACTGATGATCTGTAAATATCGATGTTCCTTGATTTGATGCATGTTTATCCCTCCATAGTATTACATGTTATCACTAATTGATGAAATGAAAGTATTATGCAAAGTACAGAGAAAGAGTACTAAAGAAAGAGAAAGGAACATTAATAAAAGTAACAAGTCTTGCAAGCCTATAGGAGTTACACGACTATGTGTCGTTAGCTCAACTGTGTTGCGGGCTAGCTTCCCATTGACGCACACAGGGTCAATCAATTGAGATTGGCAGGACCTTGTGGCATGCCCCGGATGTTCGGGTCAGCCTTGTACATAATACACATAGCCCTTTCGGGGGATACAGTTGAACCCTTCGGGGGAATACACATAGCCCTTTCGAGGGAACACAGTTGGCCCTTCGGGGCATATAGATGGCCCGACATCCATTCTCCCATCGCGCATATAGTTGGGGTATCGCTCACTGGTCCACATAGAAAGTGAAACATAAAGATAAAGTTACAGACAAGGCATATAGTACAGAGAACGAACGTTATTTGTTCACATAGTTGATGCGTGCTCGCATATACAGTACAATATAGTGTAATACAGAAAAAGGGTATTTTATATACTACTTATAAAACTAGAACTCACTCCGCAACGCTGACTTTTTATGTGTTTCCAGTTCGCAGGTAGTGTTGCTGAGGATGGCACGAGGCGGCTACTCAGCTCTTTTGGGAGGGCATTCTCCATTTTATAATGCTGCAACGTCATGTGTTACGGGCCCATAACGCACGCAACATGTCACGTTGCCTGCCATTATGAGATTTCTTGAGGATTCCCATAAACGGGATTACTTGAGAAATCTCCTATATATATTTTTGAACATAATATCTTCTTTTCGAAGATAAACATATTTTCTTTTTATTATTATCTTTCAGTAGAGGTCGCTGTATGACCCTATGGTTGCTGAGGATTCGAGTAAACGAGATTACTTACGTAATCAAAGGTTTCATATGCTTCAGCAGCAATCATAGTAAAGTTAGGCAATGTAAAGAAAGCTTGTAATAGCGCTTTTGTAATGTAATGCAACAACAGATGTTTTGTAAATGGACTACATTGTATTGAATGGCAAAAGTATTCATAGTAAAAGTTTATGATTTAATGTTTCCGCTGCAACTGCTCAACTGTAAAATTATGATCATATAATATATGCGTTGTTTTATGTAAAATATATGCAATGAAAGACCGACTGTAGGGTTCCCGGGATAGAGGCCTTACAAGTTGGTATCAGAGAAAAAGTTTAAGTTAAATGGGTAAATTTTCAAAATAAACCTAAACTTAAACTGAGAATGGGACAGGGAGAATGAGAATGCCATCTGAGTAGTCGCGTGCCATCAGGTATTTTCTTAAAGATTAACTGGTTATTATGTGCGCATGTGATGTGAATTATGTGTACTGTTAGACTGAGATACTAATGTAGTCAGGATAGGTGATGCTCGGGGTACGAAGAGTAGAGTAAGTGGCTAATCACAACTGGCCACTGTAATTAGGGACTTACTGTACTTAACATAAACTGAGCTATTTCCTTGAATGACCGTGTTGGTGTTTTAATCTTTCAGTGTGATAGAAGATGGTCGGTGGTAGATCATCTGAAGCCCCACTTGGTGGAGGCGGTGGCGGAAGTGGTGTGGAACCACGAGCCACAAGAAGAAAGCCTAGAAGAGAGCAGAAGGTTCCTGAAGAACCTAATACTACTCCCTCGGGGGGAATGGATGAGAGTGATGATTTTAGGGCCTCGGTGAAAGAGGCAGTTGTTGAGGAGGTACATCAAGTTATGCAGACGATCTTACCGTCTGTAGTAACCAAAGTGATTAAGGCAGTACGTGAAGATGAGAGACGGGGGAGGAATCGGTCCTTCGGTAGACAGCAACAGACAGGGGCAGAAACAGTATTGTCCGATGATGAAGAGGGAGAAGAGGAAGAACAGGTACGGGAGGTAGCCCGGGGTTGTGATTACGGGAAATTTATGAGATGCAAGCCTCCGACTTTTGATGGTTCGGGCACGGCTGCGGATGCTCACCAATGGGTGAGGGAAATGGAGGCGGTCCTTGATATCAGCGATTGCCATGAGGATAAAAAGGTGAAGTTTGCTACCCACTCGTTTACGGGGACGGCGTTTTGCTGGTGGGACAATATTGTCCAGGCCGAGGGTAGCAGAGCTATTGGGAAGATGAAGTGGTCGGAATTGAAAAGAATGGTGATCGAGGAGTTTAGTCCTCGTCGGGAGAAGGACAGAGTTGAGAGAGTGTTCCTGCAGTTGGAGGCAGGGACGATGACCCATCAGCAATACACGACTAAGTTTAACGACATGGCACGGTTGGTGCCAGAGCAAGTGACGCCGGTGTCTCGCAAGATTAACCGGTATATCCAGGGGTTTCCAGCCGAAATTCGTTGGCATTTGATTTCCGCCCGACCAAGTACTTTCAGGTTGGCGGTGGATTTAGCTGGTAGGCTGTATGATGAACGGGCTGTGTTGGTAAAGGCTGAGGGCAGTAAGAAAGGAAGTGAGGAAAGGAAGTGGCAGGGAAAGAGGATTGGTCGAGGGGATGCCTCGACGAGTAATAAGAAGACGAGGGTGGATGACCGCCGGGTGGTCATGTCGGGTTCAGGAGGAAAGAAGTGTGGTAAATGCGGGAGAGAACACAGTGGGGAATGCAGACTGGGGATGAACGTATGTTTCAGGTGTGGTCAGCCTGGTCACATCGCTAGGGATTGTAGGAAGCCTAGGGTTGAGGCTTCAGGGGTAAAGAAGACGGGAAGTGAGGGTCCGAAAGCAAGCGCCAGGGCATTCACAATGACGCAGGAAGAGGCGAGGACAGACCCCGATGTAGTGTCCGGTACGTTTCTGTTGAACCAAACTTTAGCCTCTGTGTTATTTGATTCGGGTGGCAGTAGGAGTTTTATTTCTGTTGCTTTTTGCGCCAAATTGCCCGTTAGTAGTAGACGTGTGGATGTGCCGTTTGATGTAGAGACTGCTATAGGTAAAACCACCAGGATTTCCGAGGTAATTGAGGGTTGCGATGTAGAACTGGAGGGTCACAAAGTCCCAGTTAAGCCATTTGCAATGACGTTAGGCGGTTTCGATTTGGTGCTTGGAATAGATTGGTTGGCGGACTTTGAGGCGAACATTGTGTGTCGCAAGAAGATGATCAGTTTGACAGCGCCCGACGGTAGCCCAGTGACAGTTTACGGGGATCTGGTTACTACGATTCCGAAGGTGATCTCAATGGCAGTGGCGGGGAAATGTATGAGGCGTGGATGTAACGCCTATCTATGTTACGTAAAAGATATAGAGAAGCCAGCACCACAACTATCTGATGTTTCGGTTGTGTGTGAGTTCCCAGACGTGTTCCCGGAAGACTTATCGGGATTGCCACCTGACAGAGAGGTCGAGTTCCAGATAGATTTGATACCAGGCGCCCAACCTGTTGCCAAAGCACCATACCGATTGGCCCCGACGGAGATGAAAGAGTTGATGGAGCAGTTACAAGAGCTGCTGGATAAGGGGTTTATTCGACCGAGTATCTTACCTTGGGGTGATCCGGTCCTGTTTGTAAAGAAGAAGGACGGTAGTATGAGGATGTGCATCGACTACCGTGAGCTGAATAAGCTGACCGTAAAGAACAGATACCCCTTGCCGAGAATCGATGACTTGTTTGATCAACTTTAGGGTGCTAGTTGGTTTTCACGAATAGATCTTCAATCAGGCTATCATCAACTAAAGGTGAAGGAGCAGGATATCCCTAAAACAGCTTTTCGTACGCGCTACGGTCACTACGAGTTCCTCGTCATGTCTTTTGGTTTGACCAACGCGCCAGCTGCTTTTATGGATCTGATGAACAGGGTGTGCCGGCCGATGTTGGATAAATCAGTGATAGTATTCATTGATGACATCTTGATTTATTCAAAAAGCGAGACTGAACATGCCGGTCACATTCGCGAAGTTCTGGAGACACTGAGAAGGGAGAAGTTGTATGCAAAGTTCTCCAAGTGCGCATTTTGGTTGCGTGAGGTTCAGTTCTTGGGTCACGTGGTAAATCCGGATGGGATTCTAGTTGATCCGGCGAAGGTGGAAGCAGTAATGCAATGGAAGTCTCCAAAGACGCCATCCAAGATCCGTAGTTTCTTGGGTTTGGCGGGTTACTACCGAAGGTTCATCCAAGACTTTTCCAAAATTGCTTCTCCACTGACAAAGTTGACCCGGAAGGATGTGAAATTTGTATGGGGTCAAGCTCAAGAGAAGGCGTTTGAAGAACTGAAGACGAGATTGACCCAAGCTCCAGTATTGGCGTTACCCGAGGGGAGTGAAGATTTGGTGGTTTATTCTGATTCCTCCTACTCGGGGTTGGGGTGTGTATTAATGCAGAGAGGAAAGGTGATAGCCTATGCATCCCGACAGCTGAAAGTTCATGAGGTTAATTACCCTACTCATGACCTGGAGCTAGCAGCAGTGGTTTTCGCGTTGAAGATTTGGCGGCACTATTTATACGGGACGAAGTGCACCATTTTCACAGACCACAAAAGCTTGAAGTACTTCTTTGAGCAAAAGGATCTGAATATGAGGCAGAGACGGTGGTTGGAGCTAATAAAAGACTACGACTGTGAAATCCATTACCACCCGGGCAAAGCTAACGTGGTGGCTGATGCCCTTAGCCGAAAGGAGAGGCCCGAGCCGATTCGGGTGAAAGCGTACTAGCTAATCATGACCTCCGACGTGATGAAACAGGTCAAAGAGTTCCAAGATGAAGCGCTGAAAGAGGATCATCTAAACTTTGAACGAATGAGAGGTCTGGTCGCGGAACTGGGTGAAAACACGTTTGGTGTCAAGACTCGGTTTGGGCGTATGTGGATTCCTCGTCTTGGGGATCTGCGAATGAGGATTTTGGATGAAGCTCATAAGTCTCGATACTCCATTCATCCCGGCGCCACCAAGATGTACCAAGACATGAAGAAAGATTATTGGTGGCCGGGTATGAAACACGATGTGGTGGAGTATGTGAGTAAATGCCTCACGTGTTTGCAAGTAAAGGCAGAGCACCAGAAGCCGTATGGAAATATTCAACCGTTGGACATACCGAAATGGAAGTGGGAGCACATCACCATGGATTTTATCACAAAGCTGCCACGTACCCCGAAAGGGTATGATACGATCTGGGTGATTGTGGATCGATTGACCAAGAATGCTCACTTCTTACCGATGCGGGAGACTTATTCGTCCGAAAGGTTGGCCGATCTTTTCATCAAAGAGATCGTGACTCGTCATGGTGTACCGGTGTCGATTGTGTCTGATCGCGACACCCGGTTTACCTCCAAATTCTGGAAGAAATTCCACGATGCCATGGGGACGAGGTTGCATATTAGCACGGCTTATCATCCTCAAACTGATGGTTAGTCAGAAAGGACCATTCAGACCTTGGAAGACATGCTTCGGGCATGTGTTATCGACTTCGGGGGAAGTTGGGATGACCATCTACCGTTAGCTGAGTTCTCATACAACAACAGTTATCATGCCAGTATCGGCATGCCACCCTACGAAATGCTATACGGTAGAAGATGCAGGACACCCGTCTGTTGGGGTGAAATTGGTCAGAAAGAATTGGGAAGCGTCGAAGTGGTAGAGGCTACGACTGAGAAGCTCGAAAGAATTAAAGCCTATATGAAGGCGGCCAAAGACCGACAGAGGTCGTATGCCGACAAACGACGCAGGCCGATTGAGTTCAAGGTGGGAGATCATGTTATGTTGAAGGTCTCACCTTGGAAAGGGATCATTCGATTCCGGAAGCGAGGTAAGTTGAGTCCGCGATATATAGGCCCTTTCCGAATCATTGCTCGAGTAGGAGAGGTGGCCTATAGGTTAGATCTGCCAGATGAACTAAGTGGAATCTACCCGACTTTCCACGTGTCTCATCTGAGGAAGTGTTTGGCGGACGAAGACATGGTCGTTCCACTGGATGATATCGAGGTAGACGAAAAGCTCAATTATGTAGAGCAACCAGTGGCGATCGTAGATCGCAAAGAGAAGAGGTTGAGAAATAAAGTGGTTCCCCTTGTGCGTGTACAGTGGCGGCACAGGAAGGGATCCGAGTCGACGTGGGAAACCGAAGAAGAAATGAGGCAGCATTACCCACGATTGTTCGAGGAATGACAGGTTTCGGGGACGAAACCTAAAATAAGGGGGGTGGACTTGTAACACCCGGAAGTTTGACTTTTTGGTAGGCTATGCGACTGAGCCTCAGTCGCCTGTGATTTATGTGACTGGAGGTTCAACCGCATGGCTATTCGGCCGATTGAAGCTCAACCGCATGATTGGAGTTCAACCGCCCGAATGAAGTATGAGCCGCATGGAACACGTGCGATTGGGGTCCAATCGCATAGTGTTGATGCGACTGAAGGTCCAGTCGCCCCTGGACCAGATGCGAATGAGCTATGGGTATAAAAGGGGAGCAGCTCCATTCTCCTTCCCAAAACTTGCATAATTCAGTCGGGAAGAGAGCAGGGAGCGACCGAGACCAAAGAAAGAAAAGAGGGAAAGTGCTGCCGAGTTTAAGATCTGTCGAGAAGCTAGCCAAATCGTAGCTCACCAACTCCTACCTGATAATGTGAGTTCTAGGACCCCTCATTTACATATTTTCAACTGATTTTAGGGCTGGATCACATATAAACCCTAGTTTTATAAAAGTGTGTATTTGACCCATTTGGTGAAATCTCAGATAATGTGATTAAAGTGTGATTTAGGACTTACACATGCTTGTATGATGTCCTAGTATGAATCCCTGAGGTTTGGGAGGGTCAATTTGGGTTAGAAACAGGTTTAAGGTGAGTCTGGGTACCTTGGTTCACGACTGCTGTTCATGAAGAACTCCAGTCGCTGCCCAGTTAGGGTTATGCGACTGAAGGGCCATTCGGCCGAATGAGTGTCAGTTGATGTCCAATCGCCCGATTGAGGTTCAAACGCACGATTGAGCCTCAGTCGCCCGATAGGCTATGCGATCGAGGGTTTCGGTCGTATAAGCCCAATCGCAGAATAGTTCAGTCGCATAGACCCATTCGCATAGTAGCACAAACGCCCGACTGAGGGTTCAGTCGCATAAACCCATTCGCATAGAAGCACAGACGCCCGACTGAGGGTTCAGTCGCATAGACCCATTCGCATAGTAGTACAGACGCACGACTGAGGATTCAGTCACATAGAAGCCCATTCGCATGACTCAGTCGCATGGAGGCCATGCGACTGGTGTATGTCCAGTCGCCCGAATAGGGCTGATGTGAATTAATAAAGAAGTTAATGTATGATGTATGTGTGCTAGGTATGATGTTGCCATGATAGATGGTGAATACTGATGATTTGTAAATATCGATGTTCCTTGATTTGATGCATGTTTATCCCTCCATAGTATTACATGTTATCACTAATTGATGAAATGAAAGTATTATGCAAAGTACAGAGAAAGAGTAATAAAGAAAGAGAATGGAACATTAATAAAAGTAACAAGTCTTGCAAGCCTGTAGGAGTTACACGACTATGTGTCGTTAGCTCAACTGTGTTGCGGGCTAGCTACCCATTGACGCACACAGGGTCAATCAATTGAGATTGGCAGGACCTTGTGGCGTGCCCCGGATGTTCGGGTCGGCCTTGTACATAATACACATAGCCCTTTCGGGGGATACAGTTGAACCCTTCGGGGGAATACACATAGCCCTTTCGGGGGATACAGTTGAACCCTTCGGGGGAATACACATAGCCCTTTCGAGGGAACACAGTTGGCCCTTCAAGGCATATAGATGGCCTGACATCCATTCTCCCATCGCGCATATAGTTGGGGTATCGCTCACTGGTCCACATAGAAAGTGAAACATAAAGATAAAGTTACAGACAAGGCATATAGTACAGAGAACGAACGTTATTTGTTCACACAGTTGATGCGTGCTCGCATATAAAGTACAGTATAGTGTAATACAGAAAAAGGGTATTTTTATATACTACTTATAAAACTAGAACTCACTCAGCAACGCTGACTTTTTATGTGTTTACAGTTCGCAGGTAGTGTTGCTGAGGATGGCACGAGGCGGCTACTCAGCTCTTTTGGGTGGGCACTCTCCATTTTATAATGCTGCAACGTCATGTGTTGCGGGCCCATAACGCACGCAACATGTCACGTTGCCTGCCATTATGAGATTTCTTGAGGATTCCCATAAACGGGATTACTTGAGAAATCTCCTATATATATTTTTGAACATAATATCTTCTTTTCGAAGATAAACATATTTTCTTTTTATTATTATCTTTCAGTAGAGGTCGCTGTATGACCCTATGGTTGCTGAGGATTCGAGTAAACGAGATTACTTACGTAATCAAAGGTTTCATATGCTTCAGCAGCAATCATAGTAAAGTTAGGCAATGTAAAGAAAGCTTGTAATAGCGCTTTTGTAATGTAATGCAACAACAGATGTTTTGTAAATGGACTACGTTGTATTAAATGGCAAAAGTATTCATAGTAAAAGTTTATGATTTAATGTTTCCGCTGCAACTGCTCAACTGTAAAATTATGATCATATAATATATGCGTTGTTTTATGTAAAATATATGCAATGAAAGACCGACTGTAGGGTTCCCGGGATCGAGGCCTTACACCATTGCTCAGTGCTTCTTGTCTAAAGCCACTGAGAGGGATTCTATTTCTTGGCAAAGGAGAATGGATCACATCAATCCTAGGAAGATGAATCATTTGGTTCAATAATCTGGTTGAAGGTGTAACAGTCAAGAACTTTTAGCTTCTAGATTTCTATGTATCGTGCAAGAAAGGGAAACAGACAAAGAAACCTCAAAAATCTAACAAAGTTCATTCTATTGAGATTCCACTAGAGCTTTTGCATATGGATATGTTTGGCCCTGTAAGTACTAAAAGCATTGCAGGAGATTGGTACAGTTTTGTAGTCACTGATGACTACTCACAATTTTCCTGGGTTATGGTTCTTAAAGCCAAGTCAGAGACGTTTTGAGTCATTCAAATATTTAGTTACAACTCTAAGTCTCTGTATAAGCTGAAAGTGAGGAAAATACGTTCACACAATGGCACAGAATTCAAGAATCAGTGGATGGAGGCATTCTGCTGAGAGAAAGGGATTGTTCATTAATTTTCTTCTTCTTACACTCCACAGATGAATGGAGTTGCTGAACACAAAAATCAAAGCTTGATTGAAACTGCGAGGACAATGTTGGCAGATTTGAAGATGCCGATTCAATTCTGGAATAAAGCAGTGGCTAATGCATGCTACACACTTAATCGAGTCATAGTGGTTAAACGTCATGGTAAAACTTGTTATGAGTTGCTCCAAAAGCGTAAACCGAATCTCGAGTATCTAGAACCATTTGGAGCTCCTTGCATGCTATTAAAGAAAACTCAGACTAGAAAGTTTAGGGAGAAGGCAGAGGAAGGCATCTTCCTTGGATACAATATACCAGACAAATGGGTTTATAACAACCCTACTGGTCAAGTTGAAGTGTGGTGCAACGTCGATGTTCAAAGATACATCACCCCAATTGCTGGAAAAGGTCCATCATTCTTCTTTGACTATGATGGATTTTTCAAGTCCTTCAATCTTCCTCCTGTCTATTCTGATGACGAGGTGGTTGATCAAATGATGTTTGAAATTTTGAACACTCCTAATCTAGACTCAAGCACTACTGCTCCAATCGATGGTACTTCTGGGGCTTCAGGGGAAGATCTAGAAGTCAGTGATCACTCCTCAAATGATGAGGAGATTGAAAATGAAAATATGAGCAATGAGGAATCTGTCAGTCCAGATGAAAGTACACTAGTCACAGATGAACCAGTGATTCCTAACCTTGATAATGAAGTAGTTGTTCCTACAACTCTAGTGACAAGGATTAGTGTTAATCACCCCGCAGACAACATCATTGGGGATCTTCTCTCAGGTGTTCGGACAAGAAATCAGCTGTACACAGCTGATTATGCAGTAGTGATGGAAAAGGGGTACATAGATGATGGGGCATATAAGTGTTTTGTTTCTCAAGTCAAGCACAAGTATGTCAGTGATGCCTTGAAAGATGAGGCATGGGTAAATGCAATGCAAGAAGAACTTCTACAGTTTAAAAAGCTAGGTATTTGGACACTAGTGGACAGATCCAAGGGTGCAAAGGTGATTGGCACAAAATGGGTTCTTCGTTGCAAGAAAAATGACTAGGGGGTCATCATCATAAACAAGGCATGGTTAGTAGTTCAAGGGTTCAGACAAGTTGAAGGCGTGGACTACAATGAGGTATTTGCACCAGTGGCTAGGATGGAAGCAATTAGGATCTTCCTAGACTATGCATCCTACATGAAGATCAAGGTGTATCAATTGGATGTGAGAAGTGCATTTATACATGGTGAAATTCGTGAGACAGTATACGTCAGTCAGTCAGAAGGTTTCGAAGATCCTTATCATCAAGACAGAGTTTATAAATTGGACAAGTCTTTGTATGGGCCATATCAAGCACCTCGAGCCTGGTATGAGAAGCTCTCCACACACCTGCTAAAACATGGATTTCGAAAGGGAGTAATTTGCTGCACGTTATTCATCAGAGAAAAGGAATGTGATTTACTACTGGTTTCGATATATGTGGATGACATAATCTTCGATTCTAAAAATTAAGCATTGTGTAAAGAATTTGAATCGGTGATGAAAGCTGAATTTGAAATGAGTGCCATGGGAGAGATGAAGTTCTTTATGGGATTACAGGTGGATCAAACACCAAATGGAATCTTTCTACATCAGACCAAATACGTGGGGGACATTCTGAAGCGGTTTGATATGGAAAATAATGATGGCTGGCACCCCTCTTGCCATGAACCATGATGTGGCACCTGATGAAAATGGGGATTTGGTAGATGCCACCATGTATCGTGGAATGATCGGATCTCTAATGTTTCTCACAGCTTCTCATCCTAATATCATGTACGCCACGTGTCTCTGTTCCCGATATCAGTCAAATCCAAAAGTGAATCATCCGATTGGGGTGAAGAGGTTCTTTCATTATCTGAAGGGTATTCCAACACTCGGGTTGTGGTATCCTTATGATGATGACTTTGAACTTACAGCGTATAGTAACTCAGACTATGATGGATGCAAGATGAACTACAAGTCGACATCTGCGGGGTGTCAAATTTTTGGAAGGCGGTTAGTCACCTGGCATTGTAAGAAGCAGACGTCTGTTGCTCTGTCAACATATGAAGCTGAATATGTTGATGCTGCAAGTTGCTGTTCTCATATCATCTGGATTCAACAGCAAATGTGGGACTACGGTTTGCAATTTACTAACACTCCTAACTTTGTTGATAATTCTGCTGCTATAGCTGTAACTAAGAATCCGGTACAACATCCAAAAAGCGAACGTTAACTGTGAGAAGCTTGTTTCTGAAAGATAAAGGGATCACGTCTGAGGTGATCAAAAGTTTTTTAGTTAAAAGGATCACGTCTGAGGTGATCAAAAGGTTTTTAGTTAAAAGGATCACGTCTGAGGTGATCAAAAGGTTTTCAGTTAAAAGGATCATGTCTGAGATAATCAGTGGTCGTAATGTCATTTATCAAAAATAAGTATGTGAAATAGTGGGCCAAACGATGTCAAATCCATAAGTATGGCCCAATCGCATAATTGGACCATATGTATGAGCCAATCACATGATTGGACCATAAGAATGGGCAAAACGCACGACTGGACCATGAGGATGGCCGAGTCGCACGATTGGCAAACATTATATGAACCAATCGTACGATTGGTTGAATGGGTATAGGTCAATCGTACGACTGAACCTCAATCGCACGTATGAACCATGCCTATGGGTCCAGTCGCACGACTGAAACTCAAATCAGTATAAAAAGGGGGTTTAGTCGGTCGTAACCCTACACTTTATTTCAAATTCTCTCTAAACAACCGACTACCCAAGGACCCCTTTTCAAAATTTTCATTTGATTTCCATAGATTTCATGTTGCTAACGGATACACATTCATCTAAAGGTACAGTGAGGATGAAATCAAGACACATGATAACGTTAAAAGAATCTAAAGTATCCGAATGATTTAATACTAAAACTGAACTAAATAAATCTAAAATTGGACCTTTAAATTGACCTAAAAGTGAACTTAAACGATAATAGGTGTAACACCAAGTCTTGGTGCGTCTAATGAATCTAGTCTTGATGTGAATATGACTATTTTGACAAAGATTCAAAATCTCGGACTCGCACAGTATGTGTGCGACTGGACCATACTTATGGATCAGTCGCACGACTGAACCAGGTGACTGGATCAGTCGCACGACTGAACTTTCACTCATGCATATGAATCAAACACATGACTAAGTCACACAATTGAACCATGCTAATGGCTCAGTCATACGACTGTATACTGAAAACCTATAATACCACATAATTCGTGGAAAAACGTAACACTTCAAATATTATCATACCCTAGCCGTCCAGAGCGTACCAGTTCATCCATCCAACTTCAAAGTTCGTTCCTGATCAATTTCAACTCGTTCTTAACGTTTGCTTAATTGTTAGATCGATCAGGTTGTTGTTCTCACTGATTGGATCGCCAACTAAATAGAATTCTGCACTATTTGATTTGGTTTCACATTGAATCAGTTAGTACCAGTCGCACGATTGAGCCAGATGCAGATCACACGATTGAATCAATCGGTGACTCAGTCGCACGACTGACTCTACCGCATGTTATGGCACACAACTAAGCTCAGTCAAAGGCTTAAACGTACGACTGAGCTCAGCCGTGTGGTTAAATCGTATGATTGAACCAGTGTGATATGATCTGTTCAAACTCAAAGTTTCTTTTATTTTATGAACGGGTCTAACATGTTTGTTGCTTGTGTTGCAGTGAAATGGCTGATAGATGGATGATGAGTACTAAGCACAACATCTGTGCTTATCTCAACACGACTTCCTAGAATGCCGTAGAGTTTGTTGGATTATCGAGTTCCTACGACGATCCAGGATATACCGAGCTATATTGACTCCCTGCACTTCTTACCGCTCTCTACAGCAGGCATTCTTGGAGAATGCTGTTGTAGACAGATCTGTCAAGCCATTTAGGATCAGGAGCTTCATTTTTGGACAAGACATAGACCTCGAGGATGATGATTTGAGGAGAGTATTGGATTTGGAGATGACATGGATTTTCCCACCAAGCTACATCCCATGACGGTTAGGGGATGCTTTCTACGGATTAAGTACGCCGGTACGTTAATGCCGACGTGCCTAACAAGAGCAACATGTGCCCGCCTTTCAAATATTTGGCACATGTGATTCTAAAGTGCATAGCCTCACGACGCGGTGGTTTTGACGAGATGAGCGATCAGATTTAGAACCCGTTTCTTGCATTAGTGCTCAACCACTCATTTAGTTTCTCCAAGATGTTTTTCAATTACATGAGGGAGAACATAAAGGAAAAGGGGAAAGGGGGTTTTTGCATGTATCCCTGGTTTGTACAGCTGATCCTCAACGAGAAGCTACCTAACCTGCCTAAGCTTAAGGATGATGAGGTTTCATTAGAGGTGATGGATGACACGACTCTAAGTAGGATGAAGGTATATCGGGGAAAACAGGTTAAGCCCCCAGTGAGAAGGTTGTTCGGCCATCTAGCTAATGTTGATTATGCAGTGCCGGCCAGGAAGAAGTGGACCATGATGATAGTGACTCTAATATTGAGCATGACATGATTCCTGATGATGACGAGGATGATGATGATGATGACCAAGATAAGCGTCAAGATGGTGGAGATAAGGGCTCAAGTCAACCCAGAGCCTGTGACACATCTACCGTCCAACCACCCTCACATCAAGGTGGTTCATCAACGGCTGGTGGATCTGAGCAAGCTACCATCCACCAGGACTTCCTGATCAGTGAGGATATCAAGAATTTTGATCTAGATGAAGAAGATGATGAATCTGAGGAGGAGCCTCTAGTGAGATGGGTTGGCAGCAAGTGGGTAGCCACCGAGAAGGGAAAGAGGTGGTTGGTACCCGCAAGGCTGAGTCAAAGGGTGTTGATACTGAAAAGAGTGATCCATCTTATACACCTGACCAGCCCACTACCCCAGGGGGAGCCCTAATTGCTAAGGGGTCTAGGAGGAAGAGAATGGCTCAACCCCATGGAAAGAAGGGGAAACGCCAAAAGATCATCTTATTGAGTTCTTCCACCACCACTACTACTGCCACACCACAACCACTACCACCATCACAGCCACGACCACCGACATACATACTACCACACTTACACCCACATCTTCCTCACCCTCAATACCTAAAACTACACCTCCATAATCCATTCCTATTCCCACACCCATATACACCACATCTACAACCACCCAAACTATTCCCTAAGCCAGAACGTCCACCCAAATCCCACCTCCACAGGGCACTACTCTACCTACTGTTGGGTTAGAGGAATAGCTGGCGAGCCTTAACAGGCTAGTTCTTAAGCTGTTGGCAACGGATGATCTTCGGGCTAACCAAATGAGCCAACTGATAGCAGTTAATGCAGCATAGGGAAAGCAAATCGCCAAGCTAATTGAGAAGAACGAAGCCCATGAGAGGGATTTAGTTCGAGCTCATAAGGCCCTGCAAAGTCAAAATGAGCTAGTGCTGGCATCCGCTAAGATGATCGAGGGATTGGAGAAGAAGAATACGAAGATAATGTTAAGGCTGGAAGGAAAGAAGGAGGAGCCGTTAAAGATAAAAGGAGATGGAGATGATAATGGTGATGATGATGACGATTCCAGTGATGATGAATCAGAGGATGAAGGTGATGACAAGGAAGCTGGTAAGAGTGGAGAGGAGAGAAAGAAAGACGATGATGAGGAGGACGAACCTGAAGGTGATTCCAACGTGTCAGCCTCAACTCAATTAGCAAGGGAGAGGCGTACTAAGAAGAAACAGGATCAAGGAACCTCATCCTCAGCTCCTCAAGCTGATGAGCCTCAAGTTCAATAGAAAAGTAATGATTAAGAAAGTTTATGTATTTTGACACTTTGTTGTAAATTGAACTTTGTACTGCATTAATGTAAATAATGATAATTTATGTTTAATGTCTTGATTATTCTGTGATTTGTTGATTGTTCTATCAAACATATGAAACTCAACAGGCCAATGAGTACGATGTCGCTCCCCTTCAGAAAATGAAGACACAACTTACAATGATTCTTGATTTACAAGGGATTGTCAGACGGTCTGTGAGTTACACTCCAGAAGAAGGGGAGCTTATACATGATCTATTTGATGAACAGCTTATAGAGATGTTCAAACTCAACCTAGATGAGATAGTTAAATATGCTCCTGAAGTAGATGTTGTTAGTGATGAGGAGTTACAAAGAGTGGATGATATAGAGATAGAGGATGTCACGTCAGATCATTATCCTTAGTACACTAACTTTGATGGAAATGCTATCCCAGACTTGGGTGAGACGTTTGTAAGTGATGCATTTGACAAGATCGATGAGAAAGTGACGGAGAAAGAAGAGGCAGAAGGTAACAAGCTGCTGATGCTGATGTAGAACTAAGGAAAGCTGAATGGGCTGGATGTTTAGTAGAGATGAAAGCTCAGAGAAAACCTCCAAAGCAAAATGCCCACACCAAGCTGTACAAAGTTAAGAGACATCAGAAGGAGTCAGGCAAGATTATTCGCTGGGCTTACTTTGAGGACTTAGATGTTTATGCCGTGAAAAGGGATAAAGGGATCGAATACTTCAGATATCAACATGATCTAAAGACTCTCCCAGGATTCGAGTTAAACAGACTGGCATGCCTAGATCTGTTATATGCCAGCCCAAGGAAAATGTCGGGATGGTTTGAGATGGCATTAAAAAAGGAATACTACACGAGATGGGTCAACTTCAAACCTCAACAACCGAGGAGGTTTCTTCATAAAACTGAGGTTGACTCGATCTCTGGAAGAAGGAAGGTGGTGTTGAAGTGGAGATCTCCGAAGACAATGTCAAAGATTCCATTGAGGGAAATGCCACAGGATTTCACACCTCACTTCAAGTGATGGTATTATGATTGGAGGACGGGGGAGGTAGTTATTGTTTTGAACAGAGATGGAAAGATAGAGACAATCAGGGTATTCGACCCAATGTGGCTTACTAACTTGTCGGCGGTAGACGATGTTTATACCTTCTAAAAGTCGCCACAGTTTTATGATACACAAGACATTGTACAAGCTCTTCAGTTCCAACACGTCATATGACTCTGTTTTGCATTTGAGATTCATGCTGGAGTCACCAAAGAGGAGAAGTACAAGAAGTTTCAAAAACATGTGAAGAGTGTTAGACAATAGACTAAACTAGGTCCAAGGGGGAGTTTGTTGATACATGATGTCCTTAGTTTATGTACTTAAATGTCTATGTCTTTCATTTCTTACACATGTGTAATGCAAGAACTTAATGTAATGAGATATATGTGTTTGGATGTTTATTTACTTTTGATTATATCATATTCTTATAGTATTTATTATTACACATATGAATGAACATTATATATAGGTTTGAGGTTGTTGTGCATAGCTCTGAGTCAATAATAATTCAGAAATATGTTCGACTTAGTCTTGTGGTTATACATGCTAATGGACCATGTTCATGGACTAGACACACGAATGGACCATACTTATGGATCAGTCGCACGACTGAACCAGGTGACTAGATCAGTCACACGACTAAGACATAAGATTGACTCAGTCGCACGACTGAACTTTCAGTCGTGTGTATGAATCAAACACGTGATTCAGTCGCATGACTGAACCAGCTACTGGCTCAGTCGTAGGACTGTATACTGAAAACCTATAAATACCACATAATCGTGGTAAAATGTAACACTTCGAATATTATCATACCCGAGCCGTCAAGAGCATTCCAGTTCGTCCATCTGACTTCAAAGTTCGTTTCTGATCGATTTCAACTCGTTCTTAATGTTTGCTTAGTTGTTAGATCGATCAGGTTGTCGTTCTCACTGATTGGATCGCCATCCAAATAGAATTCCGTGCAATTTGATTTGGTTTCACGTTGAATCAGTTAGTACTTCATACGTACACGGTCCTAACAAACTTACTAGCTAAGATATCGTGTTCTGGTTTAGCTTCTTTAGTCTTGATCTCCAACTTCTTCATCACCTCCAACGTTTCTTTTGATAAACCTGTAAGGTCAATATTAGCATACAACTCAATTGGTTTTGAATTTTCTTTTGAGTACACTTCCAATACTCCTTTACTCCAAATCCTCTTGAACTTTATATCCTTGATATATTTCTTCACAATGTTTGCATACGCTAAGGCTTTCCTTAAAGAAATTCTCTCCATAGTAGTATTCATCAGTTTCATAATTTATAGGAATACTTCTTATCATTCTCTACAACCTTAGGAGTAACTCTTCCAAACTTTTGAACAGATAAAAAGGAGATGTAACTCGGATGTAGTAGTTTGAGTTTAAATACTCCAAATAAAGTAATCATGTGCTCATCCCAATTTTCGAGATTTCGGACCAACTTCAACTCATATGTATCCGAATTATAAAATCATCTCAGGATTGGTTTTGACTTTTGAGTTCCTTTATCACCTTTAATCCCGAAGTTGCAACTTTTTCAAAATATTGATCACAGAACTCAATCAAGAAATGTTCATCTTCTGCTTGTTTTCCTTGATAATTTCTATTCTTTTTCAAAGTATTTAAGTATTCTTTATCCTTTTGAGTACATCTTATTTGTAGAAACGAGCTTGCTCTGGTGATTCCTCTTTTTAACAACTCTACAAACATCTCACCTCGCTTAGCTCCCGTAGGATTGATCAAAGGTAGTTTATTTAGCTCCTTTAAGTCTTGAGCAGGTAGCTTGATAATACTTGAGAAAAAGTTGATAAACATCACACACAACATTAACTCTTTTGATCAAGAATGCATCAAACACCTCATCATACTTCTAAGCTACTATCTTCACTGCATTGGTGGTGTCAGGAGCAATCATTGCATTGAGCAACTCTGAGATTGATTGTCCTTTTTATAACACGTTTCTCACCAAATCACCTGTAGATCTAGCTTTGTTGAATAATTGCTTTTGATCAAGAGATACTTTGTAAGCTTGTTGCTCGGTCTCTGAAAACATTTTTATCAACTCCTTCCTCCTTTCATACACCAAGCTCTTCATAGCCATAAATGTTATCTTTTGAGGTTTCAACATTCTTGTGCTCTTAGTAATCTCTAAATATTGAGGGTTGTCTGTATCAAGCACAATCATTTTGTTGGTTTGTTTCTCTGTCTCTTGGAAGCTTCTCACTAAATTCCTTAGAGATTCAGATTGCAATCTCTTAAGTCTCTTCCAAGGATAGCTACGAGCTTGGAACCATGATCTTAATGCCAAAACATTCATATCCTCAAGATTAGGGTGGTGCAACTCAGATGATGGCATTCTTAACATTTATGCTCTCTTATACTGTTTCCATTCACCATATTCAATGATAATCTCATTTGGATCTACTGGAGCAACAGACTCAGCAGTAATACATTTCTCATATTCTTTGTTGATTTGAGAAACTGTTAAACCATCCAGAAACACTCTGTTGTATTTCATTTTCACCAAGTAGTTATATCTATCTACAAAATCAACATGTATCTCATCTTGAGTAGTCTCTACTGGAGAAAAAGTTGATTCAATGTTAGCTTCAACAATGTCTTCATCTTCAAGTACCTCATTGTACCAGTCATCATCAAATTCATCCTCTATGTTATCAAGAGCTTCAATCTTCTCTTGAACATATTACTCTTCTTCTTCTTGACTTTCAGCAGTCTTTTGAATTTTTGATGAGGGTTCAAGTAACACTGAAACATCTATATCATCAATCTTCCTTTTTCCTTTATCAACTTCAGGAATTTTCTCAATATCAATCGGGTTTATCTCAAACACAATCACAATCTTTGGAGAATCAGACTTTTGCTTTTCTGTCATTTTATCTAACTCCTCTTTCATGATTTCATGTTCATCTTTTAACTTGTTATACTTTTCTTCAATTAAATCATAATCTCTCATGATCACCTCAAATGCTTTCACATTTTCATCTTTATCTATTACAAGTGTAGCAATCTCATCATCTTCTTTTGAATCACCTCTTTTCACTTCTCATTTTCTTCTTTTAACTCAGAAATTGTTTTTTCTTGAGCACTATTAGCTTCATTCGAAGTTTCAAGCTCATCCACATCAAGAACATCCTCAGTTTGTACAGACACATTGTGTGCTGTAATAACATGTGTTTCTTCAGCTTCAATTGGTGTGGAACATTGAAAAATAGTCTCAGCCATCATAGCATCAATAAAATCAAATCCAAAATCTTAATTTTGATTATGTTATTAATTAACATTGGAATCTATCACATCATTAGCATGTTCTTCATTAGCATAGTAGAATCTAACACATTCTCAACAAGAGTTTCTTCATTAACTGCTTCATCATGATCAATGCCAGCAGAAGTTCCTTCATCTACGTCATGTCTTTCTTTCTCATAATCAGAGATAGTTGTCTTAATACTCTCTGATTGATGTGCCTCAGCTGCATCATCAGCACCATCATCATCAGTACTTGATGAACTTTCATCATCATCATCATCATTATTTTCATCATCATCATTTTCATCATCATCATCATCATCTTCATCATCATCAGACAGTACCTGAGGTATTTCATTAATAAGATCAGCTGGATCCACTAGTTCGCCTTCAATCAAATAGAAGTGAACTATATTGATATCTACTTCATCTCTTGCAACATTCCTCATGTAATCAAACATTGGTACATTCTGAGCACTTGTAATCATGGCCAATCTCTTGTAATCAGACATGTGTTCAAATTCCGAAATATCTCCACCTACACCATAAGCATGGAAATCCGGGTGTTCTTCATTTAATATTATCAATACAAACCTTGGATACGTTAGGTATTTGTTCCTAATGCTTTTCTCCAAGATGAAGATAAACACATTAATGATCCATTGTGGTCATGTTGAATCTTCTGTTTGTAGCAAGGGCCACAATCGGAGATGCAATGTCTACTGGGAAAGAATTCCATCCAGCACTTCTTTTAGACATGCAGTGTTGGAAAATGTAGCACAAGAGCTTCCAATGGTTGAAGACACTGGCTCTAAAAACTTGCTTCTTAGGAAAGTGATCAGGATGACCCATTTCCATGAATGTCCCTCTACATTTATCGAATGTCAGTTCTGATGGATCTTCTGGATCATTTTGACCCAATCTTAAGGAGGTTCTGATAGAATCTTCTAAGACTTCAATCATTCTATCATTTATGACAAAACCCCTTAAAACCTTCCTTCCTTTATCATTCACTTCAACTGATGATGTGGTCCAGAACTTCTTGATTAGTCTTGCATTGACCACTGGCTGGTAACACATAGCATATACATATTTAGTCCTCAGTAAAAATCTGATCATGTCTTCATAACTGACAACATCTTGTATATTCTCATTGAGTAATGCTGCAACATTGTGCTTTGGCTCAAACTTCAATTCATTCATCTACACAAATGAAAACAAGAACTTTAGTCAATTTGATTTTTAAACTTTTTGAATTTAAGAGATGTTGATTGAATTTTAATGAATTATTATGTTTTAACAATTTTTAATCTAACTTGTACTTAGAAAATGACTAAGTATTTATATATTATGTTCAAGAACATAATATACTCAAGCTAGGGTATACAATGTTTTAAACATATCAATTCGTTAAAAGTTGTCAAACACATATTAAAAATTGAATTTTTATGAATTTTTCATTTTAATTAAAAGTTCAAAATTCATTGACTGTTCATCTTCATTACTTCAACTGATGATGAATCCTCATCGAACCAATGTTGATGAAATTCAATGTTTAATGTGTTAACATGCTCGAAATTAATTCAACATCAACAATCTAAACTCAATTTCAGTTTTATTTCTCATTAAATTCATAGAATTCAATTGTTCAGTCGACTTAGGGTTCATACGCCCGAAAAGCTATGAAACGCCCTAGTCAAATTTGAATTAGAATCTTGAAAAGTATTGATTCGATTATGAACTTACGTTTAGAATCTTATAAACACACTATCAATCAAAGGAATCGAACACAACCAATCAACTTTGTGAAATAAGGGTAACCGAGAGTTAAGAGAGAGTTCAGGGGACTTTGGTGAATGAAGGAATGAAAAACACAAAGTGTTGTATTTATACTAAGTGTAAATTTTTAGGCGCATGAGCACTGCTTGTGCGCATGAGTCTGAAATTAACACAAAAATATTTAGGTGCATGAGCATTGTTTGGGTGCATGAGATTGAATTTTTTTTACCAAGTGTTTAGGTGCATGAGCACTTTTTATGCGCATGGGCTTAGGCGCATGAGCACAGTTCATACGTGTCACACCCCCGGGACCCGGTAGGGTAGGACGTCACAGATTAGCAACAAACATACATGGCAGTGGAAACAAACCAATATAGGAGCTCAAAGGGAGAGAACATCACATGGCATTTAAAGTTTTAAAAGACATCGGGCTAGAAATAGATCCAGCCCCAAATGATTACATAGTTCAATAAAATGAAATAGTCATTAAATCAAATTGTTCAAGTCATGATTTTGGTCACACAAACAAATGCCATGGTCTCAGGGTTGAGTCTAAGTCTTCCACAATAGCTAAAAGTCTTCACGGGTTACCTGAAACATGCTCAAAATGGAAATTGTGTCAACTAAAAAGTTGGTGAATTCAAGTGCTTAAAGTTTCAAAACAATAAAAAAGAACTCTTAAAGTCCACAGTAAAGGTTTTAGAATCAAGTGTGAAAGTTTATAAAAATCTCATTTGATTTTAAAAGCATCATTTTTAGTATCAGTCATTGTGGGGTATCATAACCAACCCTGCACTTGGTCCCCGGTTGGCCTCTTCTAAACTTGTGTTTAACCGGATATCCCCGTAGGGAAGAACCAAGCCTCAGAACAGTGAACCATTCCTGCTAGGATGGTTCACCATAGTATCTTATTCAAAACCTGTTACATGCCACAAACGACCCCTCAGGATCTCAGTGGGGTACCTCCCTGTAGCGGGAGCCACTGTGCGTGGGGGATTCCCCAAATAGATCTATTCATATAAAACAAGCGGTTCACAAAAGAGTTAATGATCATGACATAAGTATCAGCAGGTATCCAAAAAGTCCCACATACAAGCATCAATTAAAGCACAATCATAGTTCATTAAACAAAAGAGCATGTTCCATCCCAAAAACAGTAAGTAAAAAGGGATCACTAGAACTCACCTTAGACGTTAAGCAAAGAAATCCTTCGTGTGCCGGGAATGTCTCAAGTCTAGCACCCTAACATGAGTATATTAAGTGATTAGCTACCGCTCTAAACCTATTTAAGGTGCAACAAAGTGTCTAAGCCTTAGTTGGTCGGGTTCGACTTTGATTCGATTAGGGTTTGTATAAAAGTTTCCTTTTATGGAAAGTCAAGGTTTCTCATAAAATTAAGGGTTTTTACATTACTAAGATCAGAATATATGATAAATATGCTAATATAGTGACTAAGTTGCTTATTGGAGTCGGTTATGAAGTTTAACCAAATTTTACAGTTTAGCCCCTGAAGTTTCCAAATTGACAATTCTACCCTTAAGTTTGGTTTCTTGTATTAGATGACCTTTATAACCAAAAATCAGTTTCAAAAACTTAATATAACTTTATTTTAAGAATGTATACTCAAATTTTCAGTTTATGGGCTCGGTTTATAATTTACGCGTTTAACTTTACCGGTTACGGTAAAACCGTAGGGTTTAAAATGGTTACCTATGAGTTTTCATGTTTCTGAGTCTAGGACCAGTAGCTAACTTTTTAAATTCATTTTAATAAGTTTCCAATCTTTTAAATCACAAAATTTTCCTCTAGCAGTTGAAAGACTCGTTTTTACGTTTAAACCGTTAAAACGCGTTTTTAACCGAGTTTGACCATTTTAAAAGCTTGTTTGACCAACCTTTCTACTTTATAAGTTATTTTATCATTTAACTTACTAAAATAACATGATTTTTATAGTTTCTAACTTGATACTCATTTTTCTTAGAATTTCCTCAAAAACGTCTTTCGGTTGGTACCCGTTTTCACTTAAAAATCCATTTAAAATACCATTTGACCACTAAAAATTCTCATTAACTCCAGAACACTTTATTACTCCTTAATGAACCTGTAATTCTCTTTAAAAAGTTTATAGTTCAAGATTTCTTGTTTTTAAGTAGTTTTAGCTTGTTTTCGGGTCCCGAAAGTGACCAAAATGGGTCTAAACACAACATGTCCTTTGTTCCAGAGATTAAACAACATTAACACTCTTAATATTCATCAACACCTACTGAAATAACAGTCCCAAATCGTGGCCTAGTTGTTCTACACATCCATGGACTTTAAAATATATAGAAAATGTCATAAATGACCATTACACATGTGTAAATCATTGTAACTTGAGTTTAACCATTACTAAAACTTTATCTAACTTAAAAATAAAATTATTAGGGTGTCTTAAAAGTCATTTTGAGCAGGTTATGAACCTGGTTTGAGAGGGTTTTCAACAAGTGTCTAAAAGAGGTTGTTACTAGTAGAAAGAGGGGTTTTTCAAGGTGTAATGCTTGTTTTTACCACATGTAGGTGGTGTATACTCTTTGAGACATTAAAAACAGGTTTTTAGTAGTCTTAAAACCCATTAATATGCAGGTTACACGTTTTGTTTTGATGGGTTACAAGATACACAAGTTTGATGGTGCCAAAAACACCAAAAATAGGGTTTTCAAGGGGTAAATCGGGTTCTACCCCTTAGAATGACCATTATATCATGTGATATACCTTAAAGAACGTTGGGAAATCTTCAAGAACAAGGTGAGGGTGAGAGGTTTCTGTTACAACAAGAAAAAGTAAGGTTTTTAGGTGAAAAATGAAGAAAACATGAGAAATGTCCCAAACCGAGCACATGGAGCTTACACTTGATGTAACTCGTGATTTGGAAGGTGTGGATGGTCGTGAATGGCTGTAATCTCCTTGGACTTAACTGTAGAAGTCGAACACAAGCTGGAAACCACAAGTCTTGCAAGTTTCAAGCTTCAAAACTTCACCAAAAGGTCACCTTCTTTGTGGTTTGTTGTTGGCCGATGGTTGCATGCTTGTAGTTTGCGATTTTGGGGCTGGAAAGGGGAGAATTTTGAGAGGGAGAGATGTTTCTTCAGTTGAGAATTTGAAATGAGATAGAGAGAAGGAGTATGGAGTGTGTCTTGCAAGATTGAAAAATGCATGTATAGTGAATGGATGATAGAATGAGTTTTGTGTAGTGGGAAGCAAGAGTGTCCATTGGTGGACATGGGGGCAGCCGATTTGTCTTGTTGTGGGCTCTTTTAGATTAAATTTTAATCAAAAATGTTATTAGGTGGTTTTATTTTGTAGTGTAGTATTTAAAATTGTTAGTTAGTAAATTGTCTTATGGATGATAATGCATGCTAGAACCGAAATTTCAAGTGTGTGGGTGTGTACACATATTTTTAATTGTTTCAATTAAGGCTTTGTATTCTAGCTAGGGTGACTAATCAATATTCCCGGGCACGAATTTTCTTAAAGGGCAAGACTTAAAATGACTAAATTCACATGAATCATGAAAATGGATCAAATAAATATTAGTGATTCTAACATTCTTGGTATAATTGAATTGTTTCCATTATTAGTACTCATAAGACGGAATATGATGCAATTAGATTATGGTTTAGAATAGTGACCTTGGGACCGGTTGTCACAATACGCATAAGCACTGTTTAGGCGCTTTTGCACTGTTCAGGCGCATGAGACTAGCTGAAATGCCCAAAACACTTGGTAATTTCACTTGAAACGCCTAAATGTTAAAAAGCCTGGTACTATTATGGCGCACGAGAGTTGTTGAAACGCCTAAATACTTAACCAACTTTTCAGACTTATGACCACTGTTTAGGTGCATGAGGGTGTCTAAAACGCCTAAAACACTTGTAAATTTTTTGAAATTCATCATGCTCTTGTTTGGACTTCTGAACACTGTTTAGTCACATGAGATTTCTTATACTTGTATTTTTTAAATCTTCCACCTGGACACTGTTTAAACACATTAGTACTAATCATATACTAATATTTAAATAAATTGTCAAATTTTGACTTTCACTCAAAATTTACATAATTAACCCACAATTTTTTTAACTTTTGACATTTCAATTTTTTTAAACAGAATTTTAAATAAACAAAATTAATTTCTCTTAATTTTAGTCTCTGGTTTTAACAAATAATCTCATTTAAATTGTTGCAAGAAGCTTTTCCACTTTAATTTTTTTTTTCAGATTCATTTTCATATTATCAAACACACACATGCTTGAACTTTTAGCTTCATCCTTTCCATTCAACCGTTTAGTTTTGATTCTCTTAGATTCTCTTACTTTTTACTCCCCTAAACTTTTAAGTTTTACAAAACTTAGAAGTTTCTTGAGTTATCGCAAGAAGATCACACTAATCATTGTTAATATGTCTGCACACATAAAACATGCATAAAATCAAAATTAAAGCAGAATAAAAATCTAATATGTATAATAGAATCAATGTCTGCAATGAGATCATATCAGTTAAGATCGGTACATTAAAAGAAAATAAATTGTGAATAGTCATACATAACCTTAACCTTGGTTATGTGGCTTCGTCTGAGTTGCTTAACCAAGTGGTCCGTGATCTCTATAGGCTCTTCCACGAAGTTCAGCTTATCATTGATTCTTGTCTCCTTCAACGCTAGCTCCAAGGTTTTGTCTACCAGGCATTTCTTCAAGTTTGACACATGGAAGGTGTCGTGTATATAACTCAATTTCTGAGGTAGTTTCAACTTGTAAGCCACAGGACCAATCGTTGCTAGTATTTCAAATGGTCCAATGTATCTTGGGCTTAACTTGCCTCTTTTTCTGAATCTCACGGTTCCTTTCCATGGTGCTACCTTCAGCATTACCCTATCACCAATCTGAAACTCTAATGGTTTTCGTCTTCTGTCAGCGTACTTCTTTTGATGGTCCCTTGCTGCCCGTAGACGTTTCTTGATCTTGAAAATCTTATCAGTGGTCTCCAATACGATGTCGGGTCCCAACACTTGACTATCACCAATTTCATTCCAACTCAAGGGTGACCGACATTTCCTACCATAGAGAGCCTCATGCGAAGCAGCATTGATACTTGCATGGTAACTGTTATTATAGGAGAACTCTACCAATGGAAGATGGTTATCCCAGTTCCCACCAAAATCAATTACGCAAGCCCTCAACATATCTTCTAAGGTTTGAAGTCCTTTCGCTTTGACCATTAGTTTGCGGGTGGTATGCCGTGCTTAAGTCAAGCCGGGTTCCTAAAGATCGTTGAAGTGATTTCCAGAAACTCGAAGTAAAACGACTATCACGGTCGGAGATTATGGATAGTGGCACCCCATGCCTAGCCACTATTTCATTGATATACAGTTGAGCCAGTCTTGACATGTCATAGTCTTCCCAAATAGGTAAGAAGTGAGCTGATTTGGCTAGTCTGTCCACTATTACCCAAATAGCATCATGACCCCTAGACGTTCTGGGTAACTTGGTAACAAAGTCCATCGTGACGTTATCCCATTTCCATTCTGGGATTTCTGGCTGCTGTAACGTCCCTGACGGTTTTTGGTTTTTATCTTTTACCATGGCACATGTTAGACATTTTCCGACATACATAGGGATTGATTTCTTGATTCCAGGCCACCAGAAAAGTGCCTTCAAATCCTGGTACATTTTATCACTCCCAGGGTGAACTGAATACCCAGATTTGTGAGCTTCATCGAGAATTACCTCTCGAATTCCCCCATGCTTCGGCACCCAAGTTCTCCCTTCGCACTTATATGTACCATCATTTCCTGTTTCAAATCGCTTTTCCATTCCAGTTAATCCTTCTCCTGCTAAATTTTCCTTCTTTAACGCTTCACTTTGAGCTTCTTTCAGCCTTACAATTAGGTCAGTGTACACACTTATCCTTAAAGCTCGTACACGAAGAGGTTTTTCTCTCTCCTTTCTGCTCAAAGCATCTGCCACCACATTGGCCTTACCGGGATGATAACGGATTTCACACTCGGAGTCATTCAATAACTCAACCCATCTTCTTTGTCGCATGTTCAGCATCTTCTGGTCGAGAATGTGTTGCAAAATTTGATGGTCAGTGTAAATGATGCACTTCGTGCCATAGAGGTAGTGCCTCCATATTTTGAGAGCAAACACCACGGCACCTAATTCCAAATCGTGCGTAGTATAGTTCTTCTCATGATCGTCTAGCAGTCTAGATGCATAGGCAATGACCTTGTTGCGTTGCATTAGCACACATCCAAACCCCTGACGTGAGGCGTCGCAATAGACTACAAAGTCTTCAACTCCTTCTGGGAGGGCTAGAACAGGTGCACTGCATAACTTTTCCTTGAGCGTCCCAAAGGCTTCATCTTGCTCTGGTTCCCACACAAAGGTTTTGCTCTTCTTAGTCAGTGCGGTCAATGGTTGCACAATGCGCGAGAAGTCCTTTATGAATCGTCGGTAGTATCCGACCAATCCTAGGAATTGTCTAATCTCAGTGGGAGTCTCAGGAATCTTCCAATTCATTATCGCCTCAATCTTGGAAGGGTCAACTTGAATTCCATTCTCATTCACTACATGCCCTAAAAATTGGATCTCTCGCATCCAGAATTCGCATTTTGAAAATTTGGCATATAGTTGCTCATTCTTGAGTAATTCAAGAATTAGTGTAAGATGTTTCTCATGCTCTTCCTTATTACTGGAGTAGATCAGAATGTCGTCGATGAACACGATCACAAACTTGTCGAGATATGGGCGGCATACACGGTTCATGAGATCCATGAATGCTGCTGGTGCATTGGTCAGCCCGAAGGGCATGTCTAAGTACTCATAGTGCCCATACCTGGTTCGGAAAGCCGTCTTGGGTATGTCTTCTTCTCTTATCTTCAGTTGGTGGTATCCGGATCTTAAATCTATCTTGGAAAAGTAGCTTGCTCCTTGAAGTTGATCGAATAGGTCGTCTATCCTCGGGAGTGGGTAACGGTTCTTTATGGTCAACTTATTTAACTCCCGTTAGTCAATGCACATGCGTAGGGTTCCATCCTTCTTTTTCACAAACAACACTGGGGCACCCCATGGAGAGACACTCAGACGTATGAATCCTTTGTCCAATACTTCTTGAATTTGCGTCATCAGTTCCTTCATCTCAGGAGGGGCGAGTCGATACGGCGCTTTGGCCACCGGTGCAGCGCCAGGCAGCAAATCTATTTGGAACTCAACTTGTCGATTCGGGGGAAGTCTTGGTAGGTCTTCCGGAAACACTTCAGGGTATTCAGAAACTACTGGGATGTCCTAAATCTTCTTCTCCTCTTTGGTCTTCAACACGTAGATAATGAAAGCTGAGCATCCCTTCCTTAAGCTCTTGGTAGCTTTTAAATGGGATATCACGGGCATAAGGTGTTACTCCTTTCTCCTTGCACCACTAACTCTTCCTTGTCGTTCAATGGTATCTTGAGTAGGCGTTCATCACACACAATTTCGACTCTGTTCTTAGCTAACCAGTCCATGCCAACAACCACATCAAATCCTCCTAACTTAATAGGCATCAGATCTATCTTAAATGTATTCCCATTTAGATTTATTGAACAACCCTTTTTGATTTCATTAGTTTTTAAAATGTTGCCATCAGCTAATTCGACGATAAACGCATCGGCTAAGGTACACGTAGCTAGGTCAATCAAGGATCTAAAAGCACTAGAGATAAAACTAGCAGTCGGTCCAGTATCAAACAAAACGGTAGCAGGATGATCGTTTACAAGAAACGTACCATTAACCACATCGGGTTCCTTTCGGGCTCCAGCTGGGTCCATCATAAAAGCTCTTCCCTTGGGCTTGTTGGGTCGGGTGTCCCTGTTTCTTGCTAGCTTGGGGCATTTGTTCCTCATATGCCCTGGATCTTCGCACTCATAGCATTGTTTTCCAGGCTCGTAGGTACAGTCTTTAATCAGGTGACCAGGTTTCTTGCACCGATAACAAGGCATGGGATTGCACTCCCCTTGGTGATGACGTTTGCATTTGTCGCAGAAGGGGCTTGTGCCTAGATACAACCTCCTAGCCTTTCCACCATGGTCACTTCGTCTCGCTTCTTCCCCAGGTCTCTTGTTTGAACCGCTACTGCTTCCGACCATCTTCCTAGTATCAAACCACTTCCTCTTTTCTTCCACATCCTTCTTCTTGTCCTCAACTTTCCCATGTTCAGTCCACCCAGCTCTAACTAGGTCATTGGTCAGACTACTGGTAAAGTCGACCGCAGCCTGTATGGTTGTAGGCCTGGATGATCGAACCATGCCCCTCACCCTTGGGTGTAACCCCCAGATAAAGCGGGCCAAGCCCTTGGATTCTGGCATCACCAAGTGTGGTACAAGTCGGGACAAAGCAAGGAATTGGTTGATGTATTCAGTGTAGTTTGGGCCCCTCATCTCCAGATTTAGAAATCTAGCCTCCAGTTTTTCAGCAGGTTGATTGGGCAGTACTTGTTGGTGATTAGTTCCCTGAACTCAGACCAGTTCATCCTACCAACGGCGTCCTGGCCTTGAGGCTGAATGATGGTTTTCCACCACTCAAGTGCTGGTCCCTTGAGAGATTGAGAAGCAAACCTCACCATGTGTTCCAACTTGCATTCACTGATGTCTAACATAGCTTTGATTTCGTCTAGCCACCTATATGTTTCAATTGCACCCTCGGTGCCATGGAAGTCCTTTGGCTTGCAAGCCATGAATGTTTTGTAGGAGCACCCCTTCCTGATAGCTTCAGATTCCTCGTTGTTTGCAGTCCCAGCACCACCTCCGGCGTCATTCCAGTCAGCATTGATTTGAGCAATGATGGTTGGTATAGCGTGCGCAATTTGCTATGCCACAAGATTTGCCATCCTCTCGTCATTTCCTGAGTTAGCATTCCCCCGATGGGAGTCCATGGAGGAGTAGGTGGTTGGTTTCTGGTTCACCTTGTTCCTTCGTGATGACCTCGGTATGCTCCTTGCCTTCCAATGCGTGTTCCTCTTCTGGTAGGCATTTTGGTAGTACTACAGATAAAGTTGTTTAGCATCTCATAATTGGTTTCAATCAGTCTATGCATCAATTCCCTACAAGGCACCCTCTATACGAAGAGAGAATACGGTGTATAATTACACACAACTTACCAATTTCCACAGATTACCAATTTATACAGTTTAAGCAGTCATAAAGAATGACATAGCCCAACACCATGAATAAACAACACATGACAGATAATCATAAATGTTTCAACAACATTATATCATAGGAATCAGTTCAAAACAAGACAAAGTTCATAGTATCAGAGTCTAGCTCTTACAAAGTGGAAGGTGCCATCACCCCCATGAATAATAATAATAATAATGTCAGATAATGATAAGTTTGTTTCCTTCAACTGCTCAAAGACAGATATTTCTTCCCCCTTCCACATGTCGCCTTTACATCCACTTCTTTTTCAGCCATTCCATCCATCCAGAGCTCTTCTTCCTCTGCTCCTGCTCTAATCTCTGCACCCCGTGCGACGCCATCATAGCTTGGAATTGAGCAGACTGGGAGGTCCGGGTAGCGTGCTGAAGAGTCAGCTCGTGGCGACGGACGGTCTTCAGGAGCTCCTCTAGTGCTGCATTAGTAGGTCCTACGTCACTAGCCCGACAGCTGGATTGTGAATACCTATCCAATGCCAGTACGCTGGGGCCGTCGTACCTGCTGTGCCTCGGAGGCATCCATGACTCCTCCTGTGGGTGGCGTCGGTATGGCTCGAATGGCGGTGGTGCGGGTATGGGAGTCCTAACCGGTGGTGGAGGAGGAGGAGGCATCCTAAAGAGACCGAAGGTCCAGGTCTAGCACTCTTTCTTGGATGAGTGATGGTGCGTGCTCCCCTATTCCCAATGGGAGGGATAGGTGAGTCGGATGGAGCGGCAACATGCGGCGAGTGGGAGCGCGTCCGGCTCCTGGAAGGTGTCGTCGAAGAAGAGTCCTCGGAAGCTTCAGTGTCCTCTGATGTGACAGATATCCAACCCGGGTGTCCACACCTCCTAAGTTATTCTTCATACTCCGTGCGTGGTTTTGCCTTCTTGGTGTCCCCCGTTGGTGCACTGCTCTCAGTAGGGTAGGCCGGTGCTTTTCCTTTGTCAGCCATGGTTGGTTTCCTGTAAAAACACATCATGAGTAATTTGGTTTCTCATAGCTCATGATAGTCTTAATAATAGTAATATACTCATAGTACAAGTGATGGCATTAGTATCAGGAATCTTCTACGTATTCCTCATCAATGATGTTAGAATCAGTTGTTTCGTATAATAGTGTCAGGCAAAACAGTTCATCTTTAAAAATCAATTTCAAATCCCCAGTGAAAATGAATTTCAAAGTTAACCAGCATTAAATAGAAAGGTCCAAACATAACTTAGAGGTCCATGATGGAAATTACGCGTCTGGTAAATTCATGATTTCGTTGATCAAATGTAATCATCAATTTACCCAACCCGATCATTCCAACACTTTCCCATAAGGACAGTCCTAGGGTATCAGGGTTGTGGCCTGGGGTCTACTATGGTATTCCTGACTTCTCTACAACCTTTGGCTCTGATACCAATCTGTCACACCCTCGGGCCCCGATAGGGTGGGACGTCACAGATTAGCAACAAACATACATGGCAGCGGAAACAAACCAATATAGGAGCTCAAAGGGAGAGAACATCACATGGCATTTAAAGTTTTAAAAGACATCGGGCTAGAAACAGATCCTGCCCCAAATGATTATATAGTTCAACAAAATAAAATAGTCATTAAATCAAATTGTTTAAGTCATGATTTTTGCCACACAAACAAATGCCATGGTCTCGGGGTTGAGTCTAAGTCTTCCACAATAGCTAAGAGTCTTCACGGGTTACCTGAAACATGCACAAAATGGAAATTGTGTCAACTAAAAAGTTGGTGAATTCAAGTGCTTAAAGTTTCAAAACAATAAAAAAGAACTCTTAAAGTCCACAGTAAAGGTTTTAGAATCAAGGGTGAAAGTTTATAAAAATCTCATTTGATTTTAAAAGCATCATTTTTAGTATCAGTCATTGTGGGGTATCACAACCAACCCTGCACTTGGTCCCCGGTTGACCTCTTCTAAACTTGTGTTTAACCTGATATCCCCGTAGGGAAGAACCAAGCCTCAGAACAGTGAACCATTCCTGCTAGGATGGTTCACCATAGTATCTTATTCAAAACCTGTTACATGCCACAAATGACCCCTCAGGATCTCAGTGGGGTACCTCCCTGTAGCGGGAGCCACTGTGCGTGGGGGATTCCCCAAATAGATCTATTCACATAAAACAAGCGGTTCACAAAAGAATTAATGATCATGACATAAGTATCAGTAGGTATCAAAAAATTCCCACATACAAGCATCAAATAAAGCACAATCATAGTTCATTAAACAAAAGAGCATGTTCTATCCCAAAAACAGGAAGTAAAAAGGGATCACTAGAACTCACCTTAGACGTTAAGCAAAGAAATCCTTCGTGTGCCGGGAATGTCTCAAGTCTAGCACTCTAACATGTGTATATTAAGTGATTAGCTACCACTCTAAACCTATTTAAGGTGCAACAAGAGTGTCTAAGCCTTAGTTGGTCGGGTTCGACTTTGATTCGATTAGGGTTTGTATAAAAGTTTCCTTTTATGGAAAGTCAAGGTTTCTCATACAATTAAGGGTTTTTACATTACTATGTTAAGAATATATGATAAATATTCTAATAAAGTGACTAAGTTGCTTATTGGAGTCGGTTATGAAGTTTAACCAAATTTTACAGTTTAGCCCCTGAAGTTTCCAAATTGACAGTTCTACCCTTAAGTTTGGTTTCTTGTATTAGATGACCTTTATAACCAAAAATCAGTTTCAAGAACTTAATATAACTTTATTTTAAGAATGTATACTCAAATTTTTAGTTTATGGGCTCGGTTTATAATTTACGCGTTTAACTTTACCGGTTACGGTAAAACCGAAGGGTTTAAAATGGTTACCTATGAGTTTTCATGTTTTTGAGTCTAGGACCAGTAGCTAACTTTTTAAATTCATTTTAATTAGTTTTCAATATTTTAAATCCCAAAATTTGCCTCTAGTAGTTGAAAGACTCGTTTTTACGTTTAAACCGTTAAAACGCGTTTTTAACCGAGTTTGACCATTTTAAAAGCTTGTTTGACCAACCTTTCTACTTTATAAGTTATTTTATCATTTAAATTACTGAAATAACATGATTTTTATAGTTTCTAACTTGATACTCATTTTTCTTAGAATTTCCTCAAAAACGTCTTTCGGTTGGTACCCGTTTTCACTTAAAAATCCATTTAAAATACCATTTGACCACTAAAAATTCTCATTAACTCCAGAACACTTTATTACTCCTTAATGAACCTGTAATTCTCTTTAAAAAGTTTATAGTTCAAGATTTCTTGTTTTTAAGTAGTTTTAGCTTGTTTTCGGGTCCCGAAAGTGACCAAAATAGGTCAAAACACAACATGTCCTTTGTTTCAGAGATTAAACAACATTAACACTCTTAATATTCATCAACACCTACTGAAATAACAGTCCCAAATCGTGGCCTTGTTGTTCTACACATCCATGGACTTTAAAATATATAGAAAGTGTCATAAATGACCATTACACATGTGTAAATCATTGTAACTTGAGTTTAACCATTACTAAAACTTTATCTAACTTAAAAATAAAATTATTAGGGTGTCTTAAAAGTCATTTTGAGCAGGTTATGAACCTGGTTTGAGAGGGTTTTCAACAAGTGTCTAAAAGAGGTTGTTACTAGTAGAAAGAGGGGGTTTTCAAGGTGTAATGCTTGTTTTTACCACATGTAGGTGGTGTATACTCTTTGAGACTTTAAAAACAGGTTTTTAGTAGTCTTAAAACCCATTAATATGCAGGTTACACGTTTTGTTTTGATGGGTTACAAGATACACAAGTTTGATGGTGCCAAAAACACCAAAAATAGGGTTTTCAAGGGGTAAATCGGGTTCTACCCCTTAGAATGACCATTATATCATGTGATATACCTTAAAGAACTTTGGGAAATCTTCAAGAACAAGGTGAGGGTGAGAGGTTTCTGTTACAACAAGAAAAAGTAAGGTTTTTAGGTGAAAAATGAAGAAAACATGAGAAATGTCCCAAACCGAGCACATGGAGCTTACACTTGATGTAACTCGTGATTTGGAAGGTGTAGATGGTCGTGAATGGCTGTAATCTCCTTGGACTTAACTGTAGAAGTCGAACACAAGCTGGAAACCACAAGTCTTGCAAGTTTCAAGCTTCAAAACTTCACCAAAAGGTCACCTTCTTTGTGGTTTGTTGTTGGTCGATGGTTGCATGCTTGTAGTTTGCGATTTTGGGGCTGGAAAGGGGAGAATTTTGAGAGGGAGAGATGTTTCTTCAGCTGAGAATTCGAAATGAGAGAGAGAGAGAAGGAGTATGGAGTGTGTCTTGCAAAATTGAAAAATGCATGTATAGTGAATGGATGATAGAATGAGTTGTGTGTAGTGGGAAGCAAGAGTGTCCATTGGTGGACATGGGGGGCGGCCGATTTTTCTTGTTGTGGGCTCTTTTAGATTAAATTTTAATCAAAAATGTTATTAGATGGTGTTATTTTGTAGTGTAGTATTTAAAATTGTTAGTTAGTAAATTGTCTTATGCATGATAATGCATGCTAGAACCAAAATTTCAAGTGTGTGGGTGTGTGCACATATTTTTAATTGTTTCAATTAAGGCTTTGTATTCTAGCTAGGGTGACTAATCAATATTCTCGGGCACGAATTTTCTAAAAAGGCAAGACTTAAAATGACTAAATTCACATAGAATCATGAAAATGGATCAAATAAAAATTAGCGATTCTATCATTCTTGATATAATTGAATTGTTTCCATTATTAGTGCTCATAAGACGGAATATGATGCAATTGGATTAGGGTTTAGAATAGTGACCTTGGGACCAGTTGTCACAATACGCATAAGCACTGTTTGGGCGCTTTTGCACTATTCAGGCGCATGAGACTAGCTGAAATGCCCAAACACTTGGTAATTTCACTTGAAACGCCTAAATCTTAAAAGCCTGGTACAATTCAGGCGCATGAGAGTTGTTGAAACGCCCAAATACTTAACCAACTTTTCAGACATATGACCACTGTTTAGGCGCATGAGGGTGTCTAAAACACCTAAAACACTTGTAAATTTTTTGAAATTCATCGTGCTCCTGTTTGGACTTCTGAACACTGTTTAGGCGCATGAGATTTCTTATACTTGTATTTTTTAAATCTTCCACCTGGACACTGTTTAAACACATTAGTACTAATCATATACTAATATTTAAATAAATTGTCAAATTTTGACTTTCACTCAAAATTTACATAATTAACCCACAATTTTTTTAACTTTTGACATTTCAATTTTTTTAATTAGAATTTTCAATAAACAAAATTAATTTCTCTTCATTTTAGTCTCTGATTTTAACAAATAATCTCATTTAAATTGTTGCAAGAAGCTTTTCCACTTTAATTTTTTTTCAGATTCATTTTCTTATTATCAAACACACACATGCTTGAACTTTTAGCTTCATCCTTTCCATTCAACCGTTTAATTTTGATTCTCTTAGATTCTCTTACTTTTTACACCCCCTAAACTTTTAAGTTTTACAAAACTTTGAAGTTTCTTGAGTTATTGCAAGAAGATCACACTAATCATGTTAATATGTCTACACACATAAAACATGCATAAAATCAAAATTAAAGCAGAATAAAAATCTAATATGTATAATAGAATCAATGTCTGCGATGAGATCATATCAGTTAAGAGTGGTACATTAAAAGAAAATAAATTGTGAATACTCATAGATAATGATTAAATCCCGATCAAGTGTGTTCCTAGTCAGTAATCGCACAGCAAGGGAGACACAAGATCCAAGGATAGACAATGAATGTTTTTGACAAAAGAATCAGGTCACTTACTTTTTCAATTCTTGGATTGTTTAGAGTTAAATTAGATATGACATGATGTGACTCACACATAGACTTAGAGAGATCAACTTCATCATGGTATGCAAGTAAGTACATGTTCTCAACATAGAAACCTGACATATATTCATAACCAGAGTTCATGTTTATAATTTAGTTGAAAATTATCATGGATAAATCATTGATAAACTCTATGTATCCATTTGAATGGGTTGTGCACATTGGCATCATTTTTTGCATCAAAGGAGAATATCCAGGTCTGTAATCACTTACAACAAAGGATATCTCATTACTTCACGTCTATGATGACTCATAACAGAGAAGTGAGATGATGCTTGTAAAAAATCTCATGGTTAGTCATATCACTACCAGGTGTGAGTGTTGTAACTTTACAAGCCATCAATCTGATAAGCTAATACTTCTCATTAGTACTAAGATGAACACACATACATGCATAGATGATTTTATTTAATCATAAGAATTTACTTTTTCAGTATAATAGCATGAGTTTGTCTACACAACATATCTAATCATGTCAGACTTTATTTTCTAGTGAAATATGCAACTGATCTCACTAATGTACTATCATTTCTCACATATTGCAAAAACATATTCAATCCTAAAACATGAATTAACAAAGAAAGACTCTATTTTTGTAGTTTTTGTTTTATATTTTTATCTTTGATTTTTGATTTTCTATTTTTGTATTTGGTTTTGATTTAATAAGAAAACATACACACAAACTACAATCAGGCAATTAACTCTGACATTGCTCTTGCTATGACCTTTTTTATTAAGGGAGGGTTCTGATCATGATAATACTCAATTGACTAAAAAGCTCAAAAACCAGTTTTACACATGGTTAATAGGACCAATTGACTCTACCAAATACTTAAACCGTCCTGGTAAGAAGGCTTTAGTAAATAGGTCTACCAACTGTTTTTCAGTTTCAATTTGAATCAAAATGATTAAACCTTTTTCAGAGTTATCTCTGAGAAAATGGTATCTAATCTCGATATGTTTTGTTTTTGAATGTTGAACAGGATTAGCTGTAATGAACATAGCAGCAGTGTTATCAATGTAAATTAGAGTTTTAAGAAAATTGAACCCATAATCCAGCCAGTTGGTTTTGTAACCAAAGGATTTGAGAACATCCTGCTGAAACAGCTATGTACTCAGCTTCTCCTGTTGAAACGGAGATATTTGTTTGTTTCTTACATTACCACGAGACTAATCTGGGTCCTAAAAACTTACAACCACCCGTAATAGATTTTCTATCTTGACAACATCCTCCATAATCACTATCAGTATATCCATGTAACTCAAAGTTTCCTACGTAAGGATACCATAGCCCTAAAGCCGGTTTACCTTTGAGATACCTGAATATCCTTTTGACAACAATTAAGTGGGATTCCTTTGGGTCTTATTGATACCTGGTATAGACACAAACAACATACATTATGTCTGGTCTAGATGCAGTAAGATACATCAACGAACCAACCATAGATCTATATAAGGTTTGGTTATCAGATTTTCCTTTCGGATCAGGCTCAATCTTGGAGTCATCAGCTGGAGTTCTAATGGACTGACAATCTTGCAGTTTAATTTCTTTAAGAGCTTGTCACAAACTTCTCTCAATTGATGAAAATACCATCTACAGATTACTGAAGTTGAAGTCCAAGAAGGAAATTGATTTCTCCTATAGAACTCATTTGAAATCGAGACTTCATTATTTCTTCAAATTCATTGCATAATGTTGGACTTGTAGAACCAAATATGATATCATCAACATGCACTTCTAGACATAAGAGATCATCAACATCCTTCTTTATGAATAAAGTTTGATTGATTTTCCCTCACGTGTATCCATGTTGGATTAAGTGTTATGATAATGTTTCATACCAGATTCTTGGAGCTTGATGAAGTCCATACAAAGCTTTTCTAAGCTTGTACACACGATGTGGAAATTCTGAATCTTCAAAACCCGGAGGTTGCTTCACATACACATCATCGGTGATTGGACCATACAAAAATGCACCTTTAACGTCCATTTGATACACTTTAAATTTCATGAATGATGCATAAGCCAGGAAGACACAAATTGATTCAAGTCTTGTAACTGGAGCAAATACTTCATCATAATCAATACCTTCTTCTTGAGTGTATCCTTGTGTAACAATGTTGGACTCAACAAAGTGCATTAAGAATTAATGCAAGCAAGTATGATGCTTGTCATTATCAAAAAAACCAACAAATGTGTTTCAACATACAAATCATACATTAGAAACACATTAACATCATTAACATTCATTATTATCACTAACAATCTTGTAAATTTTCTTTTTCAGATTTGTAGATAAAAGAAAATTTTGCTAAGTCATCCACAGCGGATGAGTTAAGCCACAGCGGATGAGTTAAGCCACAGCGCATGAAGACAACACCCACAGTGGATGAACAAGTATTCACTACGGATGAACAACACCCACAGCGGATGAACTATGTCCACAGCGGATGGAAAAAAAGCTCACAGTGGATGACATGTTCACACAGCGGATGAAGACATGTTCACACAGTGGATGAAGAAGTCTCTCCACAGCGGATGGCTTATTCCCACAACGGATGACTTAGATACTTAAGATTTATTTTATGTAATTTTCAATTACATAAGGGTAGATTAGTAATTGTACATAGCTTTTGTGTATAGGCTATAAATAGCACTCTACCCTAACCCCTTTGCAAGCTTTTGAAAGAATATCAATCAAACAAACATATTATTCATCTATTCTTGCATTCAAACATACACACACAAAGACACAAACATACACTAAAATCATACACATAATCATGGGTTTTCGCACCATGATTATTGTTTGTTGATCATTGAGAGATATACAAAGATCCTTGGGGAAAACAACTAGTTTATCTTGAATGTTGTTCTTACAAAGTTCTTGTTCAAGATGCTAGACTAAGAGTTATTGTTATTATTGTCTTTATATTTGGTTTCATCAGGTGGTATCAGAGCCTTGGCTTAATCAAACAGTGATTTCGATCCTCTCAATTATCAAAACCAATGATTTCAGTTGTTCATTAGCTTCATAACACTCATTTTTAGCTTGAAATCATCTCATTTTCTTTTTCAAATATCATACATTCAATATGTGCTAAAAACAAGAGTTTATCTTTGGTTTTTGCTCATTTTGAAGAAGAATCTGTGTTTTTATAACATCAAGCTCACAAAATCGTTCCAAAATCATACATTCAATGTTTTGAAACGATAAACACAACAAAATCATAGAAACCTTGTCGGTTTCTAAGAATTTTTGATACAACAATACACGGATATTGCTCTATCATATTTTCAGCCGCAACCAAACCCTAGAAAACCCTAGTTTTCGTTCAAACAATCACACACTTTTTGTGTTAATTTTTGTGTTCATCAGCCATTTCAAAGAAGAACAATATTCTTAATTTGAATTCTCGCCAAAAGTTACTTTTTGATCCAAAAAGTAATGTTTTAAAAATAAACTTTTGTTTGTTTAAGGGTTTTGACTTTTCTCTAGGGTTTTGACCAAAGGTCACGGAACCACATTTATTAACAGAATATTCTATTCTGTTACAGAGGAGAAACATCCTCATACAAACAACTAATTGAATTTAATTAATTACCTTTATTCGGTAATTCAATTAATATTTAATTTTTTAACAAAAAAACCTAGTGACTTTAGGTTAAATCAAATTTAGCATCAAGCTAAATATTTTAACTAATTCTAACTTAAACCGTTAAGTTAAAAATTAGAATAAACATGTCTGGTGAATTTTCTTGAACAAACAGTGGTCTCAAACCACAGAGACTGAAAAACAAGGCTGATTTCAAACAATTGAAAATAATGTTTAGAAATTGGATCATTTTTCATGACCCAGACTTGTGGACCTCCATAACAAAAGGACCTTATATCCCTGTGAACTTGGGTCCAGATTACAACACACAAAAACCAATTAGCTTAAAGAACATAGCTGGTGATGAACTCAAAAAGATCAAAACAGACATGAAAGCATACAGTATATTGGCAATGACCTTGCCATTTGAAATTCTAACACGGGTTGAGAATTTCAAAACAGCCAATGAATTATGGAAAGTTCTTCACACAATGTGCGTAGGTAGTGATGAAATTAGGGAAATCAGAAAGGAAAAGTTGAGGACCCAATATGAAACTTTCCATCACATTCAGGGAGAATCCATTCCCAACAACTTCATAGATGTCACACCCCGGGCCCAGAGAGGCCTCAACTGTTGTCTTAAGCTACAGAGTTGCTTCAAGTCCAGTACCTCCATATATATTTTACTTCTATTCTCCGACTCAATTTCCTTAAGAGCAACCTCAACTGTTGTCTTAAGCTACAGAGTTGCTGCAAACGTTTCTACTAATTTCTTCATAATGCTTCCCAATTAAGGTCAACCTTCTAGATGACCTCTTCCTCGGTCCATATTCTCCAAGGTAACTGTGCCCTGTAGAGGGTCTATTCGTGAAGCAAGTAACTCTGTTTAGATTCCAATCCTTTATAATCATATCGATTGTTCCAACGAGATATGGGAGTAAGACTTTTTGCTTGAATTTCCAACGGTACGGAGCGTTCTGGGGTAAGGTATTAGAGAATCAATTTAGGAGAGGTTTGAAAATTTAGAGAGGAATAATACCAACGCTTACGATCGGGGGTGATTATGCAGACTTTCTTTGTTTACAATCTGCTGCACGTCTATCACTTCGTTGTAGTTGGATCTCAAGTGATTTAACACATGAGATTTCTTGTAGCTGATCTTCTATGCTTCTTAATAACTTTTTTGGATCATTACCATCCTTTAAGTTCAATCATGAGTTCTTCCCCATGAATTCTTCATTATTATCGACCGTATCGATTCGAACAAGTTTAGGACTTTATCAGGGTGCTCGCTAGTGCAAGAAGGTTAACTACCACTCTAATAACTGATCGCATAGTTCGAGATCGTATTCTACTTCAGATCTTTGTGCTTGAATTACGAACTTATCACCCAAATGGTTGAGATCTCCGAGTAGAGATAACTTACAAGGTTTTAAATTTTTCCGCATCGGCTATCACGCGTTTCCAAACATGAGGGTTATGCTATAGGGCTTAAGGTGAATAGCACTACTCGTTAAGGGAATAAATTGAGAACAGAGGGTGAATGAGAATCGGGGATCCACAGAAGTTGTAAGTTCATATTTTTGTCTTGATTCTCGAAGGTTAGCTTTTCTCGGCAATTATCTCTAGCACCTGAATCTTTATTTCTGAAGAATCAGGATTTTATAACGAGGATTCATTTCCTGCAAAATCTGGTGCTCAGAAATTTACCAACAACAAGGTCGGTTAAAAGCATGGTTAAGATAACTCAACTTAATTTTCGAGTGAAGATTGTCATTAGGTGACTAATGGTTGAAGATGATGAAAGATTTCACGAGTGTAGTACTGAGAAAGGTGATTATCAGTCACAATCGGAACTGATATTAAGAATATTCCTTTGAGTTAGGTGGTTCCATTATAATGAATAGGTAGAAAGAAGACATATTCCTCAAAGGCTTTGAGAAAATAATCAGAGGAATTCTAGAATCCGGAAGATCCTATGAAGTGTGAAAAAACTAAGAAAGAAAGAAATGACAAGTCTTCTTTGTCATTGACCACAAGAGGCGTTTATCGGAAATTTATTACTCTGGTATGTTCTCCGTTGCACGAGCCTTGTTAGAGAGTCTTCCACTATGTTAAAGAAGTTTTGACGAATTCAGTGTTAGGTAGGAAGGAATTTTTAGGCATCGCTCAAAGTAGTATGGCTAAAGTACTCGCACAATGAGGTGGAGTGCCATACTCAGCACGAGACCAGTTAAGTTTGAGAACATCATTTAATGATCTTTAGAGTCTGATGGTCTTATCATCATAATTCCAATAGGAGAGTAGAATAAAAGAAAAGAGAAGAAGAAGAAAAGGAATAGTTACTGCAACATCGTCCTTGGTAGCTCTTCCAGTGTCAAATGGTTTCGCCCAGCATGAAAGTTTTGAACCTGAAATTATTGAATATATTCCAAATATCTGTGTTTATTCTTGTATCTATTGGTTCTTTAGGTGTTTTACATTGATATTAGTTTACATGACAGGGCCCACCAGAATTCAAGGGTACCTGTAAATTCACCATTACGTGTGCACCCGTAATCGTCAATTTACCTTACACTATCATTCTAGTCATTCCCATCATAAGTTCCAAGTTTTGTGTATTTAGGTTCTGGATTTTATGATTTTCATTTAGTCATCATCTGCAATTAAGCACACTTAGATTCCAACTAGGCTTATCATTCAAGTTAACCCAGAAATTGTCTCGAATTAAGTTTCAGCAAATCAAGCAATAAATGAGCATTCAGGTACATGCTATCCTAGGGAGCAGAACAAACAAAAAGGCATCATGGTTAATATCTTATCACTAAATTCCAACATGTATCATCTTACAAATGAGGCATAATAGCAAGTATCATCATTTCAAACAAGTATTAGTATAACAGTTGTCTCAGGTAACGACACAGGTCGTATCAAGTGTATAGCTAACAGCAGTTGTTTCATATAGTGACAAAAGTCAACTGTTCAATTAGATAAGTATCTCTCCAGGATTTAAGTCCTAATTTATATGCACACCTTTGGTTTCTAACATTCTTAGTACTTGACATTCAGTAGTCCTAAGAGTCAACTCCCAAAAGATTCCATACATTCATGGTTTACTCGGGTGCACCTATCAGAGGTAATACCCTAATGTATCAAGGTTTCTTATAGGGTAGAGAATTCTTAATAGGATATATGAAATCCTTAAGGTATCCAGGTTAAAGAAGGGTGTTCTTAGGGAAACCTATTCTTGCTACAAACTTTGGATCACTGTATCGTGGAAACAACCTACCAGGTTGGTCCTATTTATGGTTACACCTTGGGTATTGCAAAGCAAACCCGTATTTTTACACCATTGGTTCAGCAAAGCTCAGAAGAGTCTTCTTACTAAGGTGGTCCTATGAGGTTCATATGGTTGTAGTTTAGGTCTCGCGAAGCAGACCTACTTCGCTACAACCTTTGGCTCTGATACCAATCTGTCACACTCCGGGCCCAGAGAGGCGGGACGTCATGATTAGTAAACAACAACCAAAATGCAGCGGAAACTAAATGGTTTATTAAACAGTGTCACATGATATTTACATTAAAATATAAGCTTTATTTCCAATTCACAAGGTGCTTCAATCTATGATCTATAGGTGTCACGATCCATCTCTCGGTAAATATTTCTTGGACCCTCGATAACTAAGGCTTCTAGGCTCGACTTGTGTCTTTAACCTCTACCCTCATATCTTGCTTCGGATTTGGTAACTTCTATAGCTCAACTATTCTCCCTAGCTGTACCTGAAGACATGCTCAAAAAGAATTGTGTCAACATAAAGTTGGTGAGTTCAAGTGGTTAAAGTTTCAAAACAATTCAAAAGGAACTACAAGAGTCCACAGTAAAGGTTTTAGAGTCTAGTGTGATAGTTTATAAAAATCTCATTCGATTTTAAAAGCATCATCATAGTATCAGTCATCGTGGGGGATCACAATCAACCCTGCACTTGGTCCCCGACTGGCCTCTTCTAAAGTTATGTTGTACCGGATATTCCCGTAGGAAAGGACCAAGCCTCAGAATAGTGAACCATTCCTGCTAGGATGGCTCACCCTAGTATCTTACTCAAAACCTGTTACATGCCACAAACGACCCCTCAGGATCTCAGTGGGGTACCTCCCTCTAGCGGGAGCCACTGTGCGTGGGGGATTCCCCAAATAGATCTATTCACGTAAGAACAAGCAGTTCACAAAAGAATTAATGATCGTGACAAAAAGTCTCAGCAGGTATTCAAAAAGTCCCACATACTAGCATCAAGTAAGCACAAACATAGTTCATAGAACAAGAGATCGTGCAAAACAGTAAACAGTATCACACATAAGAATTTTAGTTTAAAGGAGCATGCTTCATCCCCAAAACAAAAGTAAAAAGGGGACACGAGAACTCACCTGGTGTCCTTATATAATTTCAGAGCTTGATAAAGAAAAGTGATAACCATCAACAAAGCAATCCTAACCAGGACATACAAGATTCACGTTTAGAATTAGCATGATGTTATTACATGCGTGCGGTTGAGCTCTTTAGTTGTCTTAAGGTTGGTGATTAGTATCGTTAATGTACCTTAGCTTCTTGCGTATTTATTAATGGTCATGAATTGATTCGTGTACATTAGGTTAATTTATGCATTTAATCAAGACTTGAGTCTTAGTATGAAGAATGTAGAAAAATCAATTTATGTCATGGATTCCAAATCTTTATAATTAACTTTCATTAACAATGTAAGTAATATATATAATGTGTCATACGATATAATGTTCTTGTTCACCTCATATTAGTTAACTGGATTGACGCTAAGTAATTTGTATAAAAAGAGTGTTACAATTAATATTTATAAGAATTACATCTCTAAGTATTGTACGATTTAATGTGACATGAGGTAAATTTCTTTATATAATCAATGACAATGTTATAACCAATTCCCCCAAAATGTAATGCTTCATATATTTGTCTAGGTTGAATTCGAGTAAATAACGTTCATTTCCGTTTATAATTCACGTATTTTATAATTTAATCCTTTAATTAATTAGAGCTCAAATAACACGTATGCACATTGTAATTCAATTTCAAAGCGTTGCGCGTGCGATATTACCTTCCACTCGGTTATGTATTCTAACCCACTCGTTTACGATGGGATTAAATCGCGTTCTCGTTCTGTTGACCGCTCGTTGACCAAGTTTGACCAGCTTTGACCGATGTTTTACCTAACCCAAAACGTACCAAAATCATATTCAAACACTAATATATTGTTATCTAATACCAAAATGCAACCAAAATCTCAACATACGTTACCAAACACGTCGGTTGTGTCTCTTACCAGCACCATCCACCACATGCAGCCAACACAATCACAACCGACAGCCAACAACCTTCAATTCCAGCCACCATTGCCGAAACCATCATAACAGCTTAACACTATCATTTTTCTGCTTAGATCCACATCTATAACTCAACAGCCACAACTATCACAACAACCAGCAACATTCACACCCACGATTACAACCACAACCATCATCAAACAACCATCGTAACCATCACCATTATGTCGACATCCAAGCCCAACATACCACCAAGACCATGACCTAAACTATCATCCCCTCGCGGTCCTACTCCACCATTGACCACCATCACCCAACCAATAACAACGCAGCCACAGTCTCAACCCACAACCATCACCACGACCATCAAAACACAACCACAATCGACATGCACCCTGATATACTACCATTAGCAGCCCCAAATCACAACCAATAACAGCAACAAGCAACGACAGACTGAATCACAGCCAACATTCACCAAAACCAACAACAACACAAGCACAATCACAGATTTACCTTACCATTACTGCTGTTTTGCAACCATCATCAAGAACCAACCACATGCACCACATCAAACGACTGCATTTCACCTTGAACAGCATCAACCACCACAAACCACCATCAATCGGTTGTTGTGGTTGTATTCTTCCATGAACCACCACCGACAGCCAATAACATCCCTCATTGCAGCCTATCACCGACAGCCTAGTCCAGATCGAGAGAAAAAGCAGTGGGGTGGCCTAGGCCACCTTCGGCCACCGTCGCCTGTGGTGTGGGAACACCACGACAGTACCACCACCACCGCGATCCATCCATGCCCGACAGCCACCATCGGGACCGCACACCACCATCGCAACCTCGAACCACAGAATCACCATCACAGCCGTCGCGACCGCACACCACCATCATCACCACCGCGCAACCACAACCTCCAACACCACCGTCGGCTTACCATCACCTCGAAATTGACCTGCAACCTCCAATTCATCCTTTGATTCCCGTCGCCACGTTGAGTTTCGGGAGAAATTGAAGTCACTATCGTGACCGCAGGGGAGAGGGGAGTCGGGGCTGTCGTCAATTCGCCGAAATCGGCCGCCTCCGGCCGGTGGTTTGGCCGGATCGAAGGGAACAGGGGGGGAGAAGGGGAGGTCGCGCGTCTCTTTCTCTCTTCTCTAAATTTTTGGGTTTTAAACCCTAAAATGGAATATTAAGTTGTTTAAATACTAGGTTAAATGAAATGGGTTCGTAAACAGTTTGGTTCCTAACGCGTTCGAGTCAATTTTTGCGTGACGTAATAAATTTCATTTATTGTTAGACTCGGTTATAGAAAACGTCATAAGTAATCAGAGATTAATAATTTTATCGTATTTAAAACGTACAGAACAGTTAAACGATACCGCGAAATCGACACGTTATCGGTTTTACGCGTTTTCCTCGAACGAGCGCTATTATTATTATTTTGATATCTAAATGCATGCAATTAAGCATTAGAATGATATTTTGAGCATTATTTCCCCATGTTGGTCACGTTAAAACCTTATCTGATGAATTCTCGGGTTTTACCTGATCGAAACCCGGTTCGCGTCACGGTCGCGTTTCGGAACGTAGTTATTCCGGACAACGTACCATTCATCAAATTCAATATGTTATGATAATAAACAATGATTAGATTAATATTTTCAGAGTTACGAGACTCGATCGTCATAACAGACGTCAGTTAAATGCCGGTGCAAACCGGTTTTCGCGTTTCGCTTACGAATTTCTGTTGATTATGCTTGATTGATGAAAAATCTTTCAACAAGCATTGTTTATGATATTGTTAGCATTAACAAGGATTTAAATTGGACGACAAGCCATTATAAGGAATTCCTGGTGGAATTCAGACGTAGTACATAGTAAATTGCCGGATTTTACCCGGCATGGGTTCTGAATCTGTTTTTAGTTTGGACCTTTTCCATAGTTGTTTCAAATCACATAAGAATTCATTGTTTCATGGTTTCTCATTTAATTAGTTCGTAAATGTGCATTTGGGCCTTAAATGGGCCTTTTTATAAGTTCGGGCCCTTATTGGGCTTATTGGGCCCAAAAGGCTAGTTTCGTTTTGCAAGATTTCTTTGGTAAGCCCAAATCAATCCGGACCTTTATTGGGTCCTAGAATACGTTAAGCTTTCTAATTGGGCTTGATTTTAGGGGTGTTACAATAGATTTGTACAGTTGGTTAATGAGATGATTGTCTATGGTCTCAAGTATGAATCTGTTGAAATCAACAAGAAGATGTTGCACACATTGCCTGAGAGTTGGACTCAGTCAGTGTCTCTGATGAAAGCAACACTAGATTTGGAAGCATTATCCTTGGACTCTCTAGTTGCTAAGGTAGAAGCACTAGAACTAGATGAAAAATCTAGGAACATCAACACTATCAGACATGTGGAAGCATACAAGTTCAAGGAACTTCAACATACAGACAATGCTTTCCTCACAAACACTGATGAGAATGAAGATGAAGAATTTCTAGACACTAGTGAGACATCTTTCTTCTCTGCACCAGAGTCATCTAACAACGAAAAAAAGTAAAAGAATACTGGAGTTCATGGTTCTAATGAAACAACACCTCAGAGCAAACACAACCAACATCAGTATGCTTCAAGTTCAAGCAAACCACAACAGACAAAAACACAAAACATACATAAGTATGACAAACTAATGGATGCTCTCACAATCGTTCTTCAAAGTAAAGAGCAAAAGGCAGCCTATGCAGCCTTTTCAACAAGTTTTGAGGCTTATCTTGTTGCCAACCTCACACCATCTCAGATCATTCAACAAGACTTGGATGAACTTCCTCCAGACAAGGTTGAAAAGATGGATCTACAATGGTCTATGGCTATGATTGCTTATAGATCAAAGAGATTTCTGCAGAGGAATAGAAGGTTAAGCATGGATAAGAAGACGAAGATTGGTTTTGATAAAACCAAGGTGAGATGCTACAATTGTCAACTATATGGGCACTTTTCAAGAGAATGCCAACGACCAAGAGTTGACAGACATAACAATCAATCACAAGCTTCAAGCAGCTACCATACAAACAGACAGATCCCACCACCAATCAGTATCCCTGCTGTACCTACTCCACCTCAAATCACACAATACAGTCCAAGTCAACCTTCAAAATCATCTACAATGATCATCAAGAAGGATGGTGAATATGACTGGAGCATGTATGAAGCTGAAATTCAATGTGCAGATCATGCTCTCATGGCTGATATTGAAGATAAAATTTTAGAAATCCTGAAAGAGGTAAAGGAGAACCTATGCACACAAGCTTGCATAGATGAAATCAATAGATACAGAGAACATGCAGACAAACTTTCAAAAAAGTAATTGAAACATACATTTTAAATGAAAGTCTTAAATCAGAACAAAAACAATATGGCATAAAAATACTTTCATTACAAAATGATTTGGATAAATTAATGTCTGAAAAATTAACACTTGCAGCTCAAGTTGAGCAACTCTCTGTATCATTGACTGATTCTAAAACAGTCCAAGCTGAAACTGAAGTGAAACTTCAGAAGTTTCAAGTAAGCAACAAGAAGTTTGAAGAACATCCTGCATAACAAAAGGGCTTTTAAAGACCCTTCAGGTTTGGGATATAACAAAGTTAATCCACCATATAATGATAATTATATACCTTTTCCTGATTCAATGACAACCAAACAGGGTGAGTCACTTGACCCATATGATAGAACAGATGATTCCAAACCATCAACACCATCATCAAAGTCATCATTAAATATTTGTTAAAAGTCAAGATTCACCACAAATCAAATCAACAAATTTTTATCAAGGAGAAAACGATGAATATGATGAACAAACATCTGATGAAGATGATGATGACTTATTGGATTATGAGTCTCATCAACTTATTACTAAAACTCACAAAGTTTCAAGTGTGGTTGATTCGCCAACAAAACAAACAAAAGAGACTCAAGGTTTTGACATCTGCTCTGGTGGAAGGAATGTTGAAGCTTTGTAAGGCCCCGTTCCCGGGACGCTTACAGTTGGTCTTTCATCGCATATATTTAAATAAAACAATGCAGCGGAAACATTCAAGATAAACTTTTCTTTTACTATAAGTACTTTTTGCCATTTAATACAATGTACGTCAATTACAAAACATCTAATGTTGCATTACATCACAAAAGCACTATTACAAAATATTTCATCTTTTCTGTGTACAAAGTGGTCATAAACAGTGACCTCTAGTATAAGAACATAAAATTTTTTTCATCATGATGAAGATTTCTTAAATAGTCCTGTTTATCAGGATCTTCAAGAAATCTTGCACTCGCATGCAACATAATGTGTTGCGTGCATTACGGGCCGACAACACATTGCGTGGCAGCATTATCAAAAGGAGAATGCCATCCCAAAAGAGCTGAGTAGCCGCCTCGTGCCATCCTCAGCAACCCTACCTGCCAACTGGAAACACATAAAAAGTCAGCGTTGCTGAGTGAGTTCTAGTTTTATATGTGGTATATAAAAATACTCTTTTCTGTAAAATACTATACTGTACTGTATATGCGAGCACGCATCAACTGTGTGAACAAATACCGTTCGTTCTTTGTACTATATGCCTTGTCTGTAAACTTTATCTTTATGTTTCACTTTCTGTGTGGACCAGTGAGCGATACCCCAACTATGTGCGCGATGGGAAAACGGATGACGGGCCATCTATATACCCCGAAGGGTCAACTGTATTCCCCCGAAAGGGCTATGTGTATCCCCCGAAGGGTCAACTGTATTCCCCTGAAAGGGCAATGTGTACTGTGTACAAGGCCGACCCGATCATCCGGGGCACGCCACAAAGGTCCTGCCAATCTCAATTGGTTGACCCTGTGTGCGTCAATGGGTAGCTAACCCGCAACACAGTTGAGCTAACGACACATAGTCGTGTAACTCCTATAAGCTTGCAAGACTTGTTAACTTTTTTTAATGTTCCTTCACTTTCTTTATTACTCTTTCACTGTACTTTACGTAATACTTTCATTTTATCTATTAGTGATAACATGTAAAACTGTGGAAAGATAAACATGCATCAAATCGAGGAACATCGGTATTTACAAATCATCAGTCATTACTATCATATAAGGCTACATCATACTTAGCCTACATACATCATACATACACTTCTCTCCACATTCACATCAGCCCTATTTGGGCGATTGAACATACCCCAGTCGCATGGCCTCCATGCGACTGAGTCATGCGAATGGGCATCTATGCGACTGAACCCTCAGTCGTACGTCTGTACTACTATGCGAATAGGTCTATCCGACTGAACCCTCAGTCGTACGTCTGTACTACTATGCAAATAGGTCTATGCGACTGAACCCTCAGTCGTGCGTCTGTGCGATTATGCGAATGGGTCTATGCGACTGAGCCCCAATCGTGCGACTGAGCCTCAATCGTACGATTGAACATCAGTCGTTCCTAACTAGGCAGCGACTGAAGTTCATCACGAACAGCAGCCGCGACACTCGGCTGAAAACCCCTTCTAAACTCCATTCAAGCCCAGATTAACCCTCCCAAACCTTAGGGAATCATACTAGGACCTCATATAAACATGTGTAAGTCCTAAATCATACTTTAAACACATTATCCAAGATTTCACCCAAATAGGTCAAACATACACTTTTACAAAACTAGGGTTTAGATGTGATCCAGCCCCAAAATCGTTTGAAAACATGTAAATGAGGGGTCCAGAACTCACATTATCAGGTAGGAGTTGAAGAGCTTCGACTTGACTAGCTTCTCGACAAAATCCGAGCCTGAATCACCCCGTTCTCTCTTTTCCTCCTCTGCTCTGTCGCTCTTTGCTCTTTCCCGACTGAAACGTGTGAGTGTTGGGGAAAGAAGAGAGCTGCTCCTCTTTTATAGGTACACCTCAGTCGCCCGAAGTCCAGGGGCGACTGGACCTTCAATCGCATGAACACCATGCGACTGGACCTCCAGTCGCAGGAGTTCCATGCGACTGAACCTTCAGTCGTGAGATTGAACTCCAATGTTATGGTTGAGCTTCAATCGTTCTTCAGTTGTGCGTTTGAACACCATGCGACTGGACCTCCAGTCGCATGAATCACATGCGACTGAGACTCAGTCGCATACCACTCCAAAAGTCAAACTTCCGGGTGTTACAAGCTTATACTGCTTTACTTAAACAAACAAACAATGGAAAAGGAAAAGTTCCTATTTTTCAAAAACAATCAACTGTGACTTTTAATATTCCTCTCAAATCAAACTTAAAGTCAAAAGTTGCAAACAAACAGGACAATACTGATTTACCATGTTGGAATGGTATGATCAATACACTCACAACACTGAAAAGTGCAAATATGGTAAATATTGCAAGTATTGTCATATGAACAACCACAGTACTGAAAGTTGTCATTTTCATAATTATTGTTCTATTTGCAAAAGGAACAATCACAATACTGATACTTGCTTTTTCAATAAGAAAAACAAAAAGCAAAACACACAGACTCAAGTTGTTAAAACTACTGAGAAACAAACAGTTCAATCTAAAAGGAACAAAACAGGAGTACCAAGACAAACTCCTCATCAAAAGGTTGTTTTAAACAATGACAAGACATTTTTTGACACCTTTTCACAAACACCAAGGAGACATAAGTCTCAAACCAGACAAACTTCTGACATTGGCTCAAGCAGGAGAAGAGCTCAAAGTACTTCTCCTGATAGAGCTAAATTCAATCAATGGAAATCTAGTGTACCTAGATTTCCTAAACCTCTAGGAAATGCAATGTTAGAAGAAATTTGCATTATGGGAAAAGACGGAAAACCCAAGACCATCATGGCTTGGGTTGCACCCTCTAACTGATTTCTTGTTTTTCTCAGGGTCATCAAAGAAGGCCTGACAACATCTGGTATGTTGACAGTGGATGCTCCCGACATATGACAGGAAATTGTTCCCTCCTTCAGGATTTTAAGAGCAAACATGCAGGCAATGTAGCATTTGGAGGAGATAAGACTGCTGGAAAGATAACTGGAGAAGGAACAGTCTCTAATGGATTGACAGCTTTGAAAATGTCAACTACTACTCCAACCTTCAGTTTAATCTTCTCAGTGTGTCCCAGATCTGTGATAAGGGATACTTCACCTTATTTGACTCCAACAACTGCTTCATTCTCAAGACAAGTTTTCAAATACTAGAAGATTGTATCCTTTTGAAAACTCCATGTCATAACAACACATACATTGTTGATATGAACACTGTTTCTACAACCACTCCTAAAACATGTTTGCTATCAAAAGCATCAAAAGATGTTTCCCAATTATCGTATAGACGATTGGGACACTATAATTATCACAGAATAAACCAATTAGTAAAAGGTGACTTATTAATAGGTCTACCATAAAAGGAATTTTTCTATACAGACCACTACACTGCATGTCTGAAAGGCAAACAACATAGAGTGTCTCATAAGTCTAAATTGGTAAACTCTAATAACACACCACTCAAATTGCTTCCCATGGACCTTTTTGGCCCAACAAACATCTTAAGCATAGGAAAGAAGCAATATTGTCTTATTATAGTGGATGATTACTCTAGTTTTTCTTTGGTTTTCTTTCTACTACACAAGTCAGAAACACCAGACATTCTCAAAACATTTATCACTAAGATTGAGAATCAATTGGATCTTAAAGTTAAATCTTTAAGAAGTGATAATGGTATTGAATTTAAGAATGACACTATCTTTTCTTTCTGTGCAGAAAAGGGCATAAGTCATCTATTCAGTGTAGCAAGAACTCCTCAGTAAAATGGAGTAGTTGAACGGAGAAACAGAACATTAATAGAAGCAGTAAGATCAATGCTTGTAGACTCTTTGTTGCCTATCTCCTTTTGGGCAGAAGCAATCAACACAACTTGCTGCATACAGAACAGAACATTAATAATAAAAGAACATTCAAAAACTCCATATGAACTAATGTTTAAAAGAAAACCTTTTATAGGATTCCTTAAAGCATTTGGATGTTCTGTATCAATATTAAACACCAGAGAACAATTATCCAAATTTGCTCCAAAAGTAGATAATGGATTCTTTATTGGATACTTTGGAAGCTCAAAAGCCTACAGAGTATACAATCCAAGACTTAATATTATGGAAGAAACTACTGATGTGATCTTTAGTGAACACACTTTCCCAAAGAAAGTTATTGGATCTGACTGGTTGTTTGATATTGATTCATTAACCCAGTCATTTGACACATCTTATTTTAATGTTTTAGACACCAATGAAGACATCGAATATCCAATGGTACCTCCACCAACAACAATAGATGTTCCTCTAACTGCTGATCCTCCAAGGAGACCCACAACATCTCCTTCAAGTACAATAGTTACACCTCCTCCAGAACAAACAAAGACATCCAATGAAACAACCACATACACACCATCTTCCTCAACACATGTGTCAAACCAACCATCCAATCACCCAATATCAAACCATCCACATACTATTGAAGAAGATGATGATTATCATTCCCTACCAGACACACATCATGAAGAAGAAATCCTAGATTTCTTTCATGATTCCCCTCAAACATTCAATGAGTCAACACGACCAGAATGTAACACAACCACAAAAACCCTTGCAAATCCTACAAACCCAGAACAAACCATAAACAATCTTGATTCAACAATTCCTATTGATCAGATTGAAACAACAAGGATACACAAAGATCACCCTTTAGAAAACATCATAGGTGACCTTAATACCCGTCTGACTAGAAGTCAATCAGACATAGCAAACATTTGCTTGTATTACTGTTTCTTATCACTCACTGTACCCAAAAACATCACTGAAGCACTTAAAGACAACAGTTGGATAGAAGCAATGCATGAGGAACTACAGCAATTCAGGAAGCAAGAGGTATGGACATTGGTTGATCTACCTGAAGGACAGTATGCCATAGGAACAAGATGGCTCTTTAGAAACAAAGCAGATGATAGAGGAATTGTCATTGGGAACAAAGAAAGGCTTATTTCCCAAGGTTATACTCAAGAGGAAGGCATTGATTATGATGACGTCTTTGCTCCTGTAGCTAGACTAGAATCCATCCGTATATTCCTTGCATATGCCTCATCCAAAAACTTCACTATCTTCCAAATGGATGTAAAATGTGCATTCCTTTATGGAAAGATAGATGAAGAGGTATATATTGCACAACCACCAGGATTTGAAGATCCAGAATTCCCTCATAGAGTCTATAAACTACAAGGCTTTATATGGTCTTCATCAAGCACCTAGGAAGTGATATGAAACTTTATCAAAGTTTCTACTACTGAATGGGTATACCCGAGGGAAAATAGATCAGACATTGTTCTTAAAGAAGAAAGAACAAGACTTGCTAGTGGTTCAAGTCTATGTGGACGACATCATCTTTGGATCTACAAACATACAACTTTGCAAAGAATTTGAATGTCTTATGCAATCAAAATTCCAAATGAGTTCAATGGGAGAGCTAACCTTCTTTTTAGGTCTACAAGTTCACCAATCACTTGAAGGAATTTTTATCAACCAATGCAAGTATGTTCATCAGATATTAAAGAAATACAACATGTCTGACTGCACATCAAGCAAAACACCATTTGCAGCTAGCTTGAAGATTGGACCAGACACAGAAGGAGTATCAGTTGATCAAAAACTTTATAGATCAATGATAGGTTCCTTAATGTATCTAACTGCAAGTAGACCAGATATCATGTATGCAGTTTGCATATGTGCAAGATATCTGGCTGATCCAAAAGAATCACACATAAATGCTGTAAAGAGAATCTTTAGATACTTGAAAGGCAAACCAGCACTTGGTTTGTAGTATCCCAAAGATGGAGACTTCTCTTTATATGCATACACTGGCAGTGATTATGGTGGATGCAATCACAACAGAAAATCCACTTCAGAAGGTTGTCAGTTTCTTGGATCAAGATTGATCTCCTGGCAGTGCAAGAAACAAACAAACGTATCTGTGTCAACAACTGAAGCAGAATGCATAGCTGCTTCTGCTTGTTGTTCTCAAGTGTTTTGGATTCAAAACCAAATGCTTGACTATGGATTTAACTTTCTTAAAACACAAATACACATAGACAATACTGCTGCCATGTTCATTACTGACAATCCAGTTCAACATTCAAAAACTAAACACATAGATATCAGATATCACTTTCTGAGAAACTGCTCCGAAAAGGGTCTGATACAGTTGATCAAAGTCCATACAGACAACCACTTGGCTGATCTTTTCACCAAATCCTTTGATTTCACAAGATTTGAATTTTTAGTTCAGTCACTTGGTATGATCAACTATGAATCAAACATGTAATGTTTTCAAAACAATAAATAATACAAGCTTGATTTTTATCAAAGTCCTAAATTTCAAACAAGCTAGTGTCTTACAAAATCAAGTTATCAAACATCAAATCATGTTCTTCAAATAACAAACATTTTGGGATCTCACATAACCATACATGAGAAATGATAGTACACTAGATTATTTCTTTTCTAGAGTCATTTTCCACTAATAAAGACTGACAATACCTTGTTTGATATGTGGATAGGCTCGGCATGAAACATATAACATCACATACAACAGTGAAGAACTAAATGATCATGATTGTGTGGTCAACAACACATCTTGATTTATGGTAAGTATTGGTCTATCTAATAAGGATTATTGGTAAAGTAACTGCAATGCACCAAGTGAAACTATTTATAAACTGCTCAATCCTACAATTTTCTCCTCTGTTATGATTATCATAGACTTGGAGTACATTATGGCATTCTTGGTTGTGCTAAGCATAGACCTGAATGACCGACAATTGATCCAAAAAGATTCCCAATGAGGAACACATGCATCAAGGATGAACAATCAAAAGAATCCTAAAGAGGATCACCTTCCAAAGTGGTGTGAAAAAGAATCCCGATGAGGATCAATCAAAAGGATCAAACTGAGCATTTATACTCCTAAGTATTGAAAGTGCTTGCTAGTACATCTTGAGGAGGACTGATTTTAACATACAATCAGATGTGGGGTACATACATGTCATTCAAATATACCTAAAAAATGATAATCACTCACTGTTTCAATCAAACATTAACACCATGCATGGGTTCAAGTGGATCCAAATATCTGCAATCAACATTGTATTAGTCTATGTCTATTCTCAAACTATATAAACAACTCTATGAGGACTTAAGACTAGTATGATCTCATGTTATGTGCATTGATTCATGCAACATTCTGAGAATCACACATCTTTAGTTAGATAAAGAATTATCTTTCTAAAATGTCATATCATACAAGCAATCAAATTGGACTTTGATTAATTTCCATTCACACATGTCTCAAATTTTTGATACTTTATAAAGGTTTTATAAATATGCAAAAATTTAGAGGGAGAATTTGAACATGGAAATAACAAAGTCAGCAGAACATGTGCATTCTTCATAACAGCTAAAAAGTGTAAAGTTTGAAATTTTACATAAAGACAAGTGAAGCCAGCACTCAAACACAACAGTTTGTCACACATACATATGCACAATATTGCTTGTGAGTGATATCTTTATGATCCATATATTGAAGTGTTAAAATTTCAATATTTTAACCTACATTTTAAAATTGTGTTGAAAAACATTTTTAAGGATTTTAAACAATCAAAACATTTAAAATTTTTCTTAAAATTTTTGAAATTTTTACAACTGTTCATACAGCGGATGGGTAATATTTCATCCACTGTGAACAAATTTTGAAAATCAGACAAGTGTTGACAGCGCATGAACAAAATAGTTCATCCGCTGTGAACATCATTCAGGAATTCACCGTGTTGACAGCGTATGAACAAAGTATTCATCTGCTGAGGAAACAGTAACAGCGCATGAACAAAGTATTCATCCACTGAGGAAATAGTAACAACGCATGAACAAAGTATTCATCCGCTGAGGAAACAGTAACAGCGCATGAACAAAGTATTCATCCGCTGTGAATTTTATCTAACTATTTTCATACAAATCACACAAGTTAAAGCGCATGAACAAAATTGTTCATCCGCTGTGTAAACAGTCATAGCGCATGAAAAAAATGCTCATCCGCTGTGATTTCATCAAACAAAATATACAAGTGTCTAAAGCGAATGAACAAAATTGTTCATCCGCTATGGAAACAGAGTATATGAACATTTTGTTCATCCGCTATGTGAACAGTACACACTGTGAGGGTCCACAACGTACAAACAAAATTGTACAGCGGACATTGTGTCCACAACGGATGCTGTGCTCACAGCGGACACTGTATTCACAACGGACTCTTAAATTTGAAATTTAAGTTGTCATTCAGAGCACACTGTATATACAGTGGACACACATTGTTTCCTTTGTATATATAGTAAACACTTGTAATTTTTTCATTTCACCACAAGTGAATGTGAGATATCAGTATTTTTTTTAAAAAACCCTCAGTAAACCCTCGAACCCCTGTTCTTCCATCATACAAATCTGATCGATTAAATAACATATTCATCTTCGATTAGGTAAAACAACATGATTTACAACAACAATCATTCTTAACATCAAGATGTTAAGGGTTTGAGATTCACACATTGTTTGACCTAAATCAAAATCAGTCTAAAAATCAAAATTTGAATCATTTGATGTTCTAAATCAAAATCAGACACAAGATTTGTGTTAATCATCATAGCCGACTGTGTTTGAACTAATTATTTGATGAACTTTGATTATGTGTTCATCAGATTCATACTCAAACAGAACATTCATGTCAAAAATTCATACAAAACTGAATTTTGATCTTTGAAAATGTTGAATGTTGTTAAAAATGTGTTATAACTTAATAAACATGTTCAAAGTAATGAAACAAACATGAAAATTCAGTTAAATTGTGACAACAACCATGATACAACATTAAATGCATTTGTGTTGAATATGCATTAAATGGTCTTGTTTGACTTTTCATAGTCAAACTGAAATTTGCAATTTGATATGATATGAGATCAATCACATGAATATGGGATGTTTAACTCAATTTGTTGATTATAAACTAACTCAAATTCACAAACTTTGATTGAAATCAAGTTAAACCAATCAAAGATTTCTTGATTTGAATTTGACAAAACAGTTGACTTTTGATAAGGTCAAAATGGCAAAATTGGCAAATTGGATAGATGATACACACACAAATGAATGAATATATCATTCATCATCCCATAACACATACAATGATCATCATTACATCATTACATTTTATGTCCATACACAATACTAACATTTAATATCTTTTCTGCAGATATGGCTGACTTAGTATTTGTGAGGGATCACAACATTTGTGCATTCCTTGATCCTGACTCACCAAGGTCAGTGAACTACAGAGATATGATCCAAGCCATCAGACAAACAAGGCTTGTACATGCAATGACATTCATGCCAGACATCTATGAAGATCATATTGTCCAGTTTTGGACCAATGCACACTTGGAAGAGATTGATGTTCAACAAGTAGTCATGTCTACTGTGCATAATCAAGAAGTCATCATCTCTGAAGAAGTCATTAGAAGAGTATTACAATTAGGTGAAGAAGATGGTTTAGGCCCAGTTGAATTTGATGAACTCTATGTATTACATGTGTTCATACAAATTGGATACACTGGAACCATTGACAGAAAGCAAATCAAGAAATCACATATGAGTTCACAATTCAGGTTTTTGATGAACACATGTCAGAAAACAATGATAAACAGAAAGACAAGGTGGGATACTACATCCTTAAGAGCTTCATGTGCACTAGCTAGCATCATTGCTAGAAGACCATTCAACTTTGCTGTTCAAATTCTATATTGTTTTGTGTACAACATCACTGAGGTGAGGAACAAGTTTCTGATGTATCCAAGATTCATAAAAATGATCTTAGATGACTTGTTACCAAACATTCCAAGAGAAGGAGCAATTCTACACCCTGTTCACTTGAATGAGCTAGTATTCAACAGGATTAGATCCAGAATTTATCAAGGAGATGAGATTCCTGTGCCTCCTCACATGATTGATCACAACATCCCTGTTCCTGAGGAATTTCTTATAATTCTAGGACAAGAGGAACCATTCATGTTATTCCAACAAGCAAATCCACCAGCTCCTATCATTCAACCTCGACCTATAATTATCCAACCTGAACCAATCATACAGCCTGAGCCTGTCATTCAACAACAACCAGATATGCCTGAACCAATCATTGAGCAAGCACCATTCATTCAAGCCCAAGACATGCATCAACAACAACCAATTTCACCACAACAAACCTTCAGCCCTCAATCATTCAGCCTTGAACAAGGTCACTTTTCTTCAGCATCACATAGCCAGACTCTTTCTGATCAACAAACACTATTATCCCTTCTGAGGAGTATTGATTCAGCCCTTGCCCAATAATCAGAAGAGCATGAAGATATTAGAACTTCAGCACTTGCTACTGAGCCTGAACCTGAGCCTGAACAAACTGCTCCTGCTTTTGGGTTTGTTGAACAAAGCAGTGAGATGCTCATAGAAGATGATATTGAGCACTCCAAGGTCTTTTTATTCACTGAGTACAACAAACTCATTGAAAGATCAAATCAAAGAACAAAGAAGCTCAAAGAAAGAATCAAAGAGAAAGACAAGGAGATTGAAAAGCTCAGTTTAGATCATAAAGCTCAAAAGCTTATTGTAAAGGTAGTTGAATAGCAACTCAGCCAAACAAAGAAGAAATTGAAGGAGAAAGATAATGAACTCCTTATTGCAAATGCTGAGATTGATTACTGGGGAAATCAGACAATGGCAAAAGTAGAAGAGATTGATGAGCTTAAAAGAATTATAGAAGCTTAATCAAAAGAGATCAAAAGGCTGAACCGAGAGCTTGAATATTCTGACACTCAGCTGAATGAGTAAGAACATTCAGTAGATCTTGATGAAGATCAGATTGATCAAGAGATGTTGACAAGTGAAGCTGAAACAAGTCAACCTCAAGCTGAACAAACAAAGGTTGCACTGATCATTCCTGAAGAATCATACTCTATGGATCAGTTGTTTAGTGAAGCTAACCCTTTTGAGAATATTCACTACTCACCCATCTTGAGACAACATTTTCATACTACTGATCCACTTTCTCAAGAATTTGGTGATATTCCTCATGAGCCATTATCATACAAGCAAAAAGAGTTGATCAGACAGTTCGGTGAAGCTTTCAAAGAATCATCAGAAGGTCAAGAATCATCATCATCTGAACCTCCTTTAAGAACCTATGAAAGGAAAAGGAAGAGAACATATCTCTACTCCTCACTCAAAGGAAAACAAGTAATGAGTGAACAAGAAAAACCAAGCTCACCTCCTCTAAAACTTCTAAAAGTTAAGGCTAAACCAATTGAGTTAGATGCTCCTCAATCATCATCCAAAGCATCTACACTAGAAGAGGGGGGAGATAGATCAATCAGATGAACAAGAAATTCCCATTATCATCCTCACTGATTCTGATGAGGAAGCAGAAGAAAGGGATGAGCAGGATATAATGCAAAACATTCAAGAGCTCTTTACTGATGATCCAGAAACAATAATAGGAATAGAGCTGACCATAAGAGGATTTCCTTATGATTCATTCATTCATCTTAACCTGTCTGAGGTTAAATACTTGCTCAAGACTTTCAAGAAGTCATGCAAAATGAGCAAGAGCAAACATACAAAAGGTACAAAGAGATCAAAGACAGACAAGAGCTTGAGAAGAACTTACCAAAAGATCCTCAAATAGAGAAGATGACCTAATCCCAGGTGAAAAGCTGGTTGAGTCACACAAGAGTTCCATACAGGTCATATGCAGGAAGAACAATAACACAAATGGAAGAAATGGCTAAGGAGATACACAAGAACATGCTAGCAAATGCCCTTAAGCCACAGGTCTTCAAACCACACCTTGCTTATTCTCTATCCACTTATTATCAAGCTCCTCCTGAACTTCATAAGATAGAAGAACCAAGACAATTCATGCCTCAAAGGCTATGACCTGAAGGCAATGAGGTTCAGGAGATGCTCTCTGAGAAGACAAACTTTGTTAAGCTATATGACAAAATAACTCTCACAGCTGATGCCAATGAAAGAATGATAGTGGCATGGAAATATGATGATGTCTGGGATGCTGTGCTCATCAAAAGAGTATCTGGACTTGTTCAGTACTTGTCATACATATCCTAACTGCAAACACTGAGCTATGAAGACAGATTGGACCTAATGCAGTTAAGGATGGTCAATCATACACACAATCCCAGGGGAGCAGACTTCTATCATATCATGAGAGCTTACATGAACAGAAACTACCCTCAAATGAAAGCCAAAGCTGATAGAGAAGACAAGCTTCACATAGCTAAACTGAGAAAAGAACAAGCATTAACAACCAAACAAAAGGGAGTTAGGGAAGAATCTACTATTGAGACTAACCCTGATATTCTTGAGAGGGTTGGTTACCCTCTTAGGCCATCTGATTTGAGGCTAATCATGAAGAAAATAGATGGCAACCAATACCAGCATCCTATAACCAAATGGTATTATGATGAGACACACTTTGAAGTGTTGTTGGAAAGAAAGCTTGAAGGAAAAGAGGCAGCTAACATTAGATTATTTGATCCAGTTAAAATCAAGCTGCTTCATCCATCATATGTGTCATTCCTGAAAACCAAAACATTTCCAGCAATACAAAATGAGCTATGCAAGGGTGATTGTTGCTATTTCATAAACATGTTAAGAATTTTAGGAACTATGTATGTAAATGCTGCACTAAAGCACAAACTTGAAACCAATCAGCAACCTTTGACTCTCGTAGAAGGAGTTACAGGAATGAGAATCTCTGAGAACAACAATCTAGAGATGTTGAAGGGCAATCATGTTGTAACCACACTGGTTAGTAACACTGATGTACAAAGCCTTGATCAATCAACCCTTGAATAGTTGGTTCATCTGAAGATAAACTTCAAGTATGATGATCAAAAGAGTGCAGTTGACTACTTTGTAGAACACATAGTCAATTATAGAAATGCATACAAGATGACTACTCTCAATGAGAAACTGAAGGAAGCTGAAGCTGACCAAGCCATTGAGAAAGATATTGATGATACTCTTAAGGCTATGGAAGAAGCTAAGAAGCAGACAGAAGAAGCTAGACCATCTCACTCCTGAGGTTTCTTATGATCACCGACAGAACAAACAACCAAATACATATCCTTCTTTATAATTTTTACTATTACTTGATCATTCAATCATAAGTATTATATGATATGATATTATGTATATGTCATACATACATACTCACATATCATACATACATACATACATAAATACAATCATACATACTAAATACATTCATTTATTACACATAATCATTCACATTACTTGTGATAATGTATCACTTGTAATCATACAACAATATCAATCATTTCAAACATACATATAAATAAACAAAATAATAGGTAAGATTACATCTATGTAATCTTAGGAACAATCATTTTCAACACAGACAAGTGTTTCACTTGTAATCAAACAATATACACAAGAACAAACATTTAATGACAACATCGTACTTAGGGGGAGTACTGTTGGACTCAACAAAGTGCATTAAGAATTAATGCAAGAAAGTATGATGCTTGTCATTATCAAACAAAGCAACAAATGTGTTTCAACATACAAATCATACATTAGAAACACATTAACATCATTAACATTCATTATTATCACTAACAATCTTGTAAATTTTCTTTTTAGATTTGTAGATAAAAGAAAATTTTGCTAAGTCATCCACAGCGATGAGTTAAGCCACAGCGGATGAGTTAAGCCACAATGGATGAAGATAACACCCACAGCGGATGAACAAGTATTCACTGTGGATGAACAACACCCACAACGGAGAACTATGTCCACAACGGATGAACAAAAGCTCATAGCGGATGACATGTTCACACAACGGATGAAGACATGTTCACATAGCGGATGAAGAAATCTCTCCACAGCGGATGGCTTATTCCCACAGCGGATGACTTAGATACTTAGGAATTATTTTATGTAATTTTCGTTTACATAAGGGTAGATTAGTAATTGTAGATAGCTTTTGTGTATAGGCTATAAATAGCACTCTGCCCTAATCCCTTGTAAGCTTTTGAACGAATATCAATCAAACAAACATATTATTCATCTGTTCTTGCATTCAAACATACACATATACAAATACACAAACATACACTGAAATCATACACACTAATCATGGGTTTCCGCACCATGATTATTGTTTGTTGATCATTGAGAGATATACAAAGATCCTTGGGGAAACCAACTAGTATATCTTGAATCTTGTTCTTACAAAGTTCTTGTTTAAGATGCTAGACTAAGAGTTATCATTATTTTTCTCTTTATATTTGGTTTCATCAAACAAGTCTCGCTTTATTACGGATGACGATACCTCGATCATCTGTTTTGCTTCTGAACAACCATTTTGTGCCTATGGCATTTTCTCCTTTAGGTAAAGCCACAAGATTCCACACTTTTTGTTTGCGGAATTACAATAATTCTTCTTGCATAGCCTCAATCTAACCATGTCCGTTAACGCTTCGGTAACATTTTTGGGAACACCATGAGAAGGAAAACACGAGTATAAGCAAAGATTTGCTTGTTCTAATTTGCTTCTCGTCATTCTCTCATTCAAAAGATCAATAATCTGAGATGTTGGATGGTTTTTATGAATACGAGATGTTGGAATCTTACTTCCTTGAACATGAACATCTAGATTTCTTTGATTCAAGATGGAAAGACGATGCAATAGGCTTGAAGAATATGGATTGAATTTGGGAACCTGAGTCAGTGAGTTGATAAAGTAATCAAGATTACAAAAATCAACTGCATCACCAGAAATGGATGATGTTCTGGATTCAGGGTGTACAACTTTTGTACCATCATTAGGAATTGGTTGAGAAACATCTTGATCTTTTGAAACTGAATGATCTGAATCTTGATATGATTAATCATTTTCATTAAATCAAACAGTTGAATTCTTGACAAAAGAGAAGAATGGGTAATCTGGGCTTGAATCATCTGGTTCGTCAGAATCTGAGTCATCACTAAAAGTGATGGGGTTTTAACATGTTTATCAAAGCTCATACAACTTAGTTTATCTGAAAACGTAGCGGATTTATATTTTAAAACATGTTAATAAGTTAGTTGTTAAACCCATTTTAACAAAGAACCCCAAGCCATGGATCATTATACATAATACATACAATTAAAGAACACTAGATGGTTTAGAATCTACAACCTTTGTAGCTTCCTTAATCTGAAATTATGAGGTGAGGATGATGATGTTTGTGGCTGAAACTTCAATGGAGAAGTTCTCAAGAGGTTGTACCCCAAGCTTCTTCAAACACCTTCTATGCTAGGCTATGCAACACCACCTTCAAAACCCTCTTGAACTCTTGATTTTCAGCCAAGAACCCTTGGATCAAAAACTGAAAAATCAGCCTTTTCTTGCTCTAAAAACCGTTGATAGAGAGAAGGAGGAGAGGGTTTCTTGCTCTTGAGTTTGTGTGTGAGAGAGAAAGATTGAATGCAAGAGTGAAGTGTATTCAAGTTGCATGTCCTTGGAACAATAAAAGGCAATCTCAAGACATAAAGGGGTGGCCGAAATTAGGCTCCCCTTTTGTCTTTCCCTCCCAATTCAACTTTTATAAAATATACTCTTGCATTCTACCTTTTTTATAAAATTAAACCATTTAATTTTATAGTTCTTACACACTATTATATGTCATTGTTTAACTAATTTAAGCAATGAAACAAATAATACCTTATGAACAAATTATATATATATATGTATATATGTAATCTTGTTCATTTACAAAAGCAATGATTTTAGAAAAGCCGGTTTCTAAATTGGTGCTAATATTTATTTGTATGATCTTATCAACGAATAAATATTTATCGGTGTTTGTTTGGCTTGTTATTGGGTATGACCCGACTTGGATCATATCACACTAGCCACATCAATTTAATATGTATCTTGGGCAGATCAAATCTTTCAATCTCCCACTTGCACAAGAATCATAGAAGATTGATGCAAGCAGCAAATAACGCCTAGCAACGGTTTGCTACCCCTAATGTATATGACTAAGTGCCATTCAATAACATCATCCTTTTCAAGTACCTTACTTGAATATGATTTAGGTGAATCAATCATCTATCCTTTTGTTCAGATGTCATGTTAAATCCTAGAGACACAGAATTGTCATTCTCCGATGATTTAACTTTAATAGGCCTTAGACATCTAACTCTCAACGAATAAGAGGAACAAATTCCATCTTGACTACATATGTCTCTCACAATCACCTCATATCATACCTGAACTCAGTCTTATGTACTGCCAATATTTCAGAACAGCAAAGTACTAAGTCAAAGTACAATACTTGGTGAATATCAAGACCCAATATGTATCTCTGGTCTGAGGATACAATGATATTCGCCTTTACTCAATATCTCTTATGACTAATCACAAAGACTCCATGCAGAAATAATTGAGTACGGGTCAGTCCAATATCTATATCCCATAGATATCAATGAACCTTGGTAGTAACCTCTTGCTCTATATTCATACCTTATGAACATCAACCAATCCAAGTTCACTATAGTCTTACATTCATAATTGTTCCCACAAGTATGATCGACTACGGACGTTTAGAATAACTTATTTATTCACGGATTTAAACATGCTATAATAGAAGAATAAATGAAAATTATAACCATATAATTAAGTCAAATAACATAAGTTCCAATATCCAAATACAAAGTACAACATTAAACCCAGTCATTAGAATATCTAAGTCCCATGGCACAAGCATGACCTTCATGCTTTGCCTTTTCAAGGAGCTTTGTGAGTGGATCCGCAATGTTTTTATCAGTGTGGACTTTGCGAATACATATCTTTCCTTTTTCAACTTCATCCCTTATGTAGTTGAATCTCCGTTCAATGTGCCGAGTCTTTTGATGAGCACGAGGTTCCTTGATTTGAGCAATCGCACCCTCGTTGTCACAAAAGATCTCTAGGGGATCCTGAATGGAAGGGACTACCCCTAGATCGGCTATGAATTTCTTCAGCCATGCAGCTTCCTGTGCTGCCATTGAAGCGGCGAGGTATTCTTACTCTGTAGTGGACAACGCTACGACTTCTTGCTTTGAGCTTTTCCAAGAAACAGCTCCGCCATTCAGAATAAAGATGTACCCCGATTGAGATCGTGAATCATCTCGATCGGTTTGGAAACTCGCATCCGTGTAACCTTTTACTATGAGTTCCTTTTCACCAGACTCGTAGATCAAGAACATATCCTTAGTCCTCCTTAGGTATTTCAGAATGTTCTTGACAGCCATCCAATGACTATCACCAGGATTTTGCTGGTATCTACTTGTCATGCTTAAAGCGCATGACACGTCCGGTTTAGTGCATATCATTGCATACATGATGGATCCTATAGCAGATGCATATGGGATTGCCTTCATTCTATTTTGCTCCTCCTTTGAGCTTGGACATTGAGTTGTACTCAATATTGTCCCTCTTTGAATAGGTATAGTACCTTTCTTAGAGTTTTCCATCTTGAACCTTTTCAAGACTTTGTCAATGTATGCACTTTGATTTAAACCAATTAGCCGCCTTGATCTATCCCTATAGATCTTTATTCCCAGAATATAGGCGGCTTCACCAAGATCCTTGATGGAAAAACAACTTCCAAGCCAGGTTTTTAACCTTCCAAGGTTGGAATGTCATTTCCAAATAGTAGTATGTCATCAACATACAATACTAGGAAGGTTATTGTGCTCCCACTAGCCTTCTTATACACACAAGCCTCATCAGCGTTTTTGATGAAGCCAAATTTCTTTACTTCATCATCAAAACGGTAATTCCAACTTCTCGATGCTTGTTTCAATCCATAGAATGATTTCTTTAACGTGCATACTTTGTTAGGATGTTTTGGATCGACAAAACCTTCAGGCTGAACCATATAGACATCTTCCTCAAGATATCCATTTAGGAAAGCGGTTTTGACATCCATTTGCCAAATCTCATAATCATAATGAGCTGCTATGGCAAACAATATCCTTATAGACTTAAGCATTGCAACAGGTGAGAAGGTTTCATCATAATCAACCCCTTGAGTTTGAGTGAAACCCTTTGCTACAAGTCTAGCTTTGTAAGTATCCAAGTTTCCATGGATATCGGTTTTCTTCTTGAAAACCGACTTACTTCCAACTACTTTGGAATTAAGAGGTGGTACAACAAGTTCCCAAACTTGATTGTCATACATGGATTGCATCTCAACGTTCATGATTTCAAGCCATTTGTCACAATCCAAATTGGACACTGCATCATTATATGTGGTTGGTTCATCTGAATCTACCACATAGCATCCATCCATGAAAAATCCGTATCTTTCAGGTCGAATACTAGTTCTACCACTTCTGCGAACGTTTTGTGTGTATTGATCAACCGCTTGATCATCATCAACATCCTCATGTTGAGTGCTAGTTTCAACCAAACATGCATCGGGCTGTGGTTCTCGATCCTCCTCAAGATCCACTGTTCTACCGCTAGCTCCTTCCATAAGGAACTTGGCTTCTAAGAACTCACCCTTTCTGGCAACAAACACCTTTTGTTCCAGTGGATCATATAAATAATATCCCATAGAATCTCTAGGATATCCAACAAAGATACACTTGGTGGATCGGACATCTAATTTGTTTGGGGTGGGAATCTTAACATAAGCCTCACAACCCCAGACCCTTAAGTATGATAGGGATGGAACTCTACCATGCCATATCTCAAAAGGTGTCCTTTCCACCTTCTTGGTTGGGGCCATATTCAGAATACGGGCCGTGGAGAGCAAAGCGAAACCCCAAAATGATAAAGGCAATGTGCTTCTAGCCATCATAGATCGAACCATATCCAATAAGGTTCGATTCCTCCTCTCAGACACACCATTATGTTGTGGTGTTCCAGGTGGAGTGAGTTGTGAGACAATCCCACAACTCCTAAGATGATCTTGAAAAACATCACTTAGGTATTCACCACCTCTATCGGTGCGGAGAACTTTAATTGATTTGTTGAGTTGATTTTCTACTTCATTCTTGAAGATTTTGAACATTTCAAAAGCTTCATCTTTGTGTCTTAATAAATACACATACCCATAGCGACTATAATCGTCGGTAAAGGTAATGAAGTATCTTTCACCATTCCTAGTCATTGGCTTAAAAGGACCACATACATCCGAATGTATGATACCTAATAAATCTTTTGCCCTTTCGTTAGTTCCACTAAAGGGTGCCTTAGTCATTTTTTCTTGTAAACAAGATTCACATACATCAAATGAATCACATTCATTTGTTTTTAAAAGACCATTCTTTTGAAGCGTTTGTATACGTTTCTTGTTTATATGACCAAGACGACAATGCCAAAGGTAGGTATCACTCAAATTTAATTTGAGTCTTTTGGTGGTTGCTTGGTATATTGAGCTACCATATGTTGCGTTTTCATGAACCAACTCATAAATACCATTACAAGGTATAGCCTTAAAATAAAATACATGATTCAAAGAAACATGAATATCATTGTCAACAAACTTGAAATCATAATCATATTGTCTTAAACGGGAAACAGAAATTATGTTCCTAGTCAAACTAGGAGCATATAATACATTACTTAAAATAACTTCCAAACCATTTGGAAGCTTCAAAATGTAGTCTCCTTGGGCTTCCACGTGAACCTTTGCACCATTGCCCATAAAGAGACTTATTTCCCCTTTTTCATAATGCTCATTTCTTTTGAACCCCTGCAACAAATTGCAAATGTGAGTTCCACATCCGGTATCTAATACACATGTGTTAGAAGAAATAACATTTAGTTCAAAATGTATCATGTATATTATACCTGAGGTTTGCCCCGCATCCCTCTTTTCTCTCAAGTCCTTGAGATAGACTGGACAATTTCTCATCCAATGCCCTATCTCACCACATTTGAAGCATGGGTCGTTCACAGCAACCTTTTGCTTCTTCTCCTTGGGCTTCGGAGGTTCCGCCCTAACAACCATCTTCCCCTTTCCCCCAACGTGCCCCTTTCCTCTGGCAACATTTGCCTTGGGAGGGGGTAGAGACCTTCTCCTTCTCTCACCTTCATTAATGGTGAGAACGGGTAAAACCCTTTTACCCATTCCCGCCTCAGCTGACTTGAGCATTGAATGAAGTTCATTTATGCTCTTGTCCCATCCGTTCATGTTGTAATTCATGACGAATGCCTCAAACTTTCTAGTTAGGCCATTAAGGATCAAATCCGTGGCCAACTCCTTTGAGACGGGACAGTTCAGCCTTTGAAGGCGGTCGATGTGGCTTCTCATCTTAAGAACATAAGATGAAACTGATTGGGATTCCTCCATCCTACATGCATGAAGCGCTCGAACCGTTTCGAAGCGCTCCACTCTAGCTTGTTGCTGAACGTTTCCCGTAGCTGAGTGATCATGTCATAGGCTCCATGGAGCTCATACTCCTTTTGGAGTTTGGGTGTCATACTTGCCAACATTAACCAAGAGACCTGGATGGAGTCCTCCACATATCTAACCCAATCATTATAGGCTTCCACATCCTCCTCGTTAGGTTCATCGGGGATGGGATCATCAAGGATATAGGCCCGCTTTTCCTGTTTGAGAACAATTCTCAAGTTGCGGTACCAATCCATGAAATTGTTAGGTGTTAGACGATCCCTTTGAAGGATCGCTCTTAGGGATTGGTTGCTTTGGTTTGGTACATCATTATTAGCGTTGTTGTTGTCGGCCATCTACAAGATTTTACAAAGTTCCATTTTAGTAATCGTTGATATGATTATATTTCATTTATTAATACCCTTTATGTCTCATAGACTATTAATAAATAAAATTTTAGAATCCAACGTTATATTTAAATATTGGTTAGGTGACCTTTATCTCATTATTTAAACAAACAAGGTAGTCATAAATGACAATTGCAACCTATTGCAACTTCTAGTGGTATGGGATCGTTTTAAATATCATATGTTTATCACGGCATGTTTATCCCATCAACACCTTTTATAAAATATATTTTAGGTGATCCATTCAATATATTTTACAAATCAAGTCGTCCTACTTACACACACGTGTGAGTTTACTACATAAGTGGTTAGGTGACCTTTATCCCACAAACATGGTATTCTCACCTCAAGTTACAAGTTCCCTCAAAGTGGTTAGGTGACCTTTATCCCACTAAGAGTTTGCAAGTAACCTAAGTGTTGTGTAAAAAGATGGTGTTCAACTTGTTTTCAAAAGGGATTTATAATTTCACAATTCTTGTTTCAGAAAAGTCTATGTATCATATGATTGTATGCATCCAACCATATGGTACCCTATTGGTTCTTTTAAATAAAACCCATTTTATTTTGCAAACCATTAACTCCTTTTATAGAACCATTCTATTTATGCTTAATGATTTGAGAACCAATTACTTGTTCATAGTTTCTTTTAGTTGACGGTTTGTTAATCACATCCAAATATTCAAAACAAACATCATCATATGCATTCAACCAAACATAAACAAAACATTCACATATGCATAACAAAGCATACTAAGTTGATCACACTTGTTTAGCCAAAACAAGTGTGTCAAATGGTCTTGTCCTAAGGGTTAAGAATCATGACACATGGTTGACCAAAGGGACTCCCACTTGAAACCATATCTTCAAGCATCCTCTTTGTCTTATCTTTTCTTCAAGTCTTGATCTTGAGCATCCTTTACAAATATGTATCCTAATACATTTTTCTAGTAAAGAAAAACTCCTAATCTATTTATTACAAACTATATGAATGAATAGATTACAAAACAAAACTTGAAACCAAAGATAAATTATTACATGCCCAAATGAATATAACTAGACAACCAATCAACCAATCAATCCATATGGTCAAGGCTTTGTTATGCATAATCAACAAACAACATATTAAAACATATCACATGTCTCGGTTTTTGGCAGCCCCTTTTAACCCATTTTCTTGGCCAACATTAACCAAGAACATATGGGTTTTGTCCAAACAAACAAACATCTTATGATCTAGATTTTTAAAGATCATTACATGCATAAAGTAACATCTTTAAAACATCAAAAGGGGGTCACATTTCAGCCCACTAACTCATGGATTTGTGGTGTCAAGCACCAAAAAAACGTGAACTAGTAGGTGTAATATATGTATGCATATGTATAAGTGGCTCTTGATGCCATTGATGGGGTTTTAACATGTTTATCAAAGCTCATACAACTTAGTTTATATGAAAACGCAGCGGATTTATATTTTAAAACATGTTAATAAGTTAGTTGTTAAACCCATTTTAACAAAGAACCCCAAGCCATGGATCATTATACATAATACATACAATTAAAGAACACTAGATGGTTTAGAATCTACAACCTTTGTAGCTTCCTTAATCTGAAATTATGAGGTGAGGATGATGATGTTTGTGGCTGAAACTTCAATGGAGAAGTTCTCAAGAGGTTGTACCCCAAGCTTCTTCAAACACCTTCTATGCTAGGCTATGCAACACCACCTTCAAAACCCTCTTGAACTCTTGATTTTCAGCCAAGAACCCTTGGATCAAAAACTGAAAAATCAGCCTTTTCTTGCTCTAAAAACCGTTGATAGAGAGAAGGAGGAGAGGGTTTCTTGCTCTTGAGTTTGTGTGTGAGAGAGAAAGATTGAATGCAAGAGTGAAGTGTATTCAAGTTGCATGTCCTTGGAACAATAAAAGGCAATCTCAAGACATAAAGGGGTGGCCGAAATTAGGCTCCCCTTTTGTCTTTCCCTCCCAATTCAACTTTTATAAAATATACTCTTGCATTCTACCTTTTTTATAAAATTAAACCATTTAATTTTATAGTTCTTACACACTATTATATGTCATTGTTTAACTAATTTAAGCAATGAAACAAATAATACCTTATGAACAAATTATATATATATATGTATATATGTAATCTTGTTCATTTACAAAAGCAATGATTTTAGAAAAGCCGGTTTCTAAATTGGTGCTAATATTTATTTGTATGATCTTATCAACGAATAAATATTTATCGGTGTTTGTTTGGCTTGTTATTGGGTATGACCCGACTTGGATCATATCACACTAGCCACATCAATTTAATATGTATCTTGGGCAGATCAAATCTTTCAAAAAGAACCAAGATCTCCTTAAGATTTCATCTTACCTGTAGAATCAAGAAAGTTAGATTGATCAAACAAGTTAGATTGAATAGAGTTTGATAATAAATCTAAATCATATAACCATGCTGGACCATTTGAAACTGATGGAATGAATTTTCCAGAAATTTAACATTGAATGTTTCAAGTATAACATTTGTCCTAGAGTTATAAACTCGATAGGCTTTTGAAACAGATGAATATCCAACAAAAAATCCATTATCAGATTTTGCTTCAAATTTTCCTACATGATCACTTGAATTTAGAATCATAACTGGACAACCAAACGATTTAAGAAAATCTATGTTGGTTCCTGCCAAACATCAACTCATATGGACTTTTCAATTTATCCTTCACAATTAACGTTTGATTCTGTACGAAACATACAGTTGATATGGTTTCATCCCAGAAAGTGATCGAAATTTTTGCACCTGCTAACATAGATCGTGCACGCAGTTGATATGGCTTCATCCCAGAAAGTGACCGAAATTTTTGCACCTGCTAACATAGATCGTACAGCCTCAATCAGAGTTCTGTTATTCCTTTCAGCAACTCCATTTTGTTGAGGAGTCCTAGGAGCACTGAACTGATGAGCAATTCCTTTTTCTACACAGAACATGTCAATACTAGTATTTTTGAATTCTGTACCATTATCACTTCTTATTATGTTCACTTTTTGATTTAATTGATTTTCAACTGTTATGATGAATTCTTTTAATAAATCAGTCGTTATAGATTTAGCATTCAAAGAGAAAACCCATGAAAATCTTGTATACTCATCAATGATAAGTAAACAATATGATTTTCTTCCAATACTCTTAACGTTGGTTGGTCCAAAAAGGTCCATATGCAACATTTGAAGTGGTTTGGAATTTGAGTTTATGGGCTTGGTCTTATAAGACGCTCTATGTTGCTTCCCCTTTAAACATGCTGAGTAGTGATAAGTAGTTGCAAAGTTCTTGGATGGAAGTCTAATAACATGATTTTCTGCTATAAGCTTGTTCATATTCTTGAAGTTGGAATGCCCAAGATGTCTATGCCAAAGCTGACTTTCATCATTTGAAGCCTTAGCAATGAGGCAAGTTGTTTTTGTAGTGGATCAACTTGAGATATATGCAGTTTGTATACATCTCGATCCTGAACAGCTTTAACAATCACCCAATCCTTGCTAATCTGAAATCCTGGCTTGAAAACATAACAAACAGAATCATCAAATAAAACAGAATATGATTTATCACAGATTTAGGATACACTTAACAGATTAAATTTCAACTGGGAACAGAAGTTGACTTTATCGAAGCTAATTATCCCGTTGGATACTATTCATTCTCCTATTATTTTTCCACATGCATCACCACCACAGGCGACATGCGCACCATCCTTTAACTTAAATTCTTGTAATAAGGCATGATTGTCTGTCATGTGCCGGCTACACCTGCTATCCACATACCATGTGTTAAGTGGTATTCTCGAGCGTACCTGCAAAATAAAGAAATTAAGTTGAGGTGTCTACCCATGCCGAGATGGCTTGGGTTTTCCATATTTATCAACAATGGTAAATTGCTTAAAATGAAGTGTATTCAAATCCGGCTTGTTTTTAATGAATTTACCAATTCTGTTATGTACATATTGTTGATCATTTTTGTAAACATTCATACAGTTGAAGGACCAACTTTTGAAAAATATTTGTTGCCAACAATTTTATTATTCATTCTTATAGATCTTGGTATGAATTGGTCTTTCAGAACTTGTTTTGGTCTCACATAATCATTCCTTTGGAAAGACCTCAAACCTAATAAAGGTTGGTTAGTTAATCTTTGAAAGCCATCAGCTTGATTTCTCCAAAACTGAGGATTAACATAACCTTTGCTCAATTGTGAATCAGCAAATCCTTCCACAGATGAACTCTTTCTAAAGTAACAATTTTCAGTATTGTGAGTTCTTTTATCACAGTAGGTATAATATTTGTTAAAGTAACAATCTGCTATGGAATGAGTCCTCATATCAAAGATGTGAAAGTACTTGTTGAAAAATCACTCAGCATTATTGTGATTGTACATGTCACAAATTTCACAGTACCTCTGTGGTATTTTAAACAACTACTTATTAACTTTTGATATTGACGCAATATTTGATTCTTGCTTATATTTTGGCGTCAACAAGTTAACTTGTTGCTTTTGCTTTGTCAAAATTTGCTTTTGATTTGACATTTTGTTCTTTGGCATATCACTTTTTACTTTTGCACATGAACTTCCTTCTTTGATTCCTTAGGAACAAATCTTTTAACAACAGTGGAAGACTTAGAATCTGAACCCGTTTTCAGATCAGAGTTTGATTTGTTCTTAGGACTTAGTTTAACTTCTTGAAGTGTGTTCATGTTTAATAAACCAGCAGACACAAAATTTACTGGTTTAAGTTTAGTTGCTTGATTTGTTGGTTTATCGTATTTCTTGAATTTTATTTTGATCATTTTTGGCTTTAGATGATTTTCTTCATCTTCTTTGATTCCTTGATTTTGAGGAACTTGGTTTAATTTGAGATTGAACATCTTCAGGTGAAGATTTTTTTTCATTATCTTTCTCTTTCAGATCAAAAGAGTTTGAATCTTCTGATGTTCCTTCTTCTAGTTTTGCTTTCTCTTTCTTTTTGATTATTACTTCTTCGAACACAGATTCTGTTGGAACATAAGATTTCTGACTTTTCTGTTATGGTTCATATGATTTAACTTTTATTGGATGACCATTTTTGATCTTTTTAGCATCTTTTTCTTTAAAGATTTTTATATTAGCTTTCTCTTCTTCATTGTCAGAAATCTTATTTTTGTTCTGAAAAGCTTTAAGTTTAGCTTTATTTTCAGGAGAATGATCATGCGTGTTAAAGTTTTCTGGTAGAGTGTTGGTTATAGATTCAAGCCATTGGTTCATGTGTGAAGCCTAATCCTGCTTTTTGTTTATCTTTTCTTTCACTTACCAGTTGTTCCACAATCATTTTGGAACTTTTCACCTTAGCAAGATCAACTTTAGTAGCAGCATGTGCTATTTTCTCCTATCTAGATTTTTAGTCATTTCTTCCAGCTGTTTAGAAACAATTTCTAATTCTTCTAAAGTTTTGTTCCATGACGTTTGCAGAGAAATGATCTTTCCATCTATTATTTTTTGATCAGATTTTAGTTTATTGTGCATTGACTCCTCTTGCTTAAGTTTTTCACAGATTTTATATGAATAAGTTTCGATAGTATTCAACATGTTCAAAGCAAGATTTGGTGCGTAGTTTTTCTTCTACTTCAGATGGTATTTCAGGATATTTTGGTGAAGAAGTTTCAGAGTTAGAGAATGAAGTTTCAACCTAAGGTTGATCAGACTGTGCCATCAAAGCAATTTCATCTGAATCCTCTTTAGGATCAGATTTATAACTCCAGTCATAATCATCTTCTTCATTCTCATTGTTACCTTCAACTTTAGGATCATAATCCTCTGAAAAATCTTCTCCTTGAATTTCTGTATAAGAGATAAACTAAAGGTTAGATTATTAGTAAATTGCTCAGCATATGCACTCTAGTCATATCCCTCCGTAACACTGACAATTAGAGCTTTCTTTGGCTCATCAGATGACTTAGATTCATCTATAAGCTCTGGCATTGGAAGACTTTGCTATGGCTTTTGGAAAGTCTTCTGAGATGATTGTTGAAACCTCTAATTACTAGAACTAGCTTGAGCATTTCCTCCATTGTTTCTGGGAGCTTTGCATTCCCGAGAGAAATGTCCATAACTATTGCAGTGGAAACACCTCGACTTAGACTTGTCAAATCCAACAGTCTTATTAGCACTTGGCTTGTATTTCTTGTTGACATACGAGTGAATCTAAGTTCTATAGGCAATCATCACCATCTGCCAGTTCAAATCCATTTCTTCCACATCTTCTGGATCCATTTTAAATAAATCCTGCAAAACAAGATCTAATTGTGTTAGATGACTACCTTGATATGCTTGAAAGCTTGCCATGAAAGCAGTATAGGCAGTTTTAGCCTCTTCATCCTCTAATAGGATGTTTCTGACATCTTTAACTTTGCTAGATTTAGTAGAGTTAATAGATCAAGTCTCTGTTTGAGGTTTAGAACTTTGAGAATTAGGAGGAGACTAAGGTTGAGATTTAGTTACATAAGCAGGAGCAGTTGTGAGTGAAGAATCAGTAAAGAACCCTGCTCCAACAAACAGGTCTCCCTCTTCTTCAGGTGAACTTTCATTCTTTGCCATGAAGGCATTCTCAACAGTATTTGCAGGAGATGCAACAAATTGATACTATGACATTGAGGCTGTTCTGTCATTATTCCTTGAACTTTCATCAATTCAACAGACCCAATCTTAGCAATCAACAGATCGAGATCCATAGGAAATTTCTCTGTATGCTTTAACAGTGTAACTGTTTGTCTCTAAGATGATGGTAAAGCATTGAGAAGTATAATGTTTAGATCTTCAAGATCATGTGTAATGCCAGCTCTTGACATATGTAAGGCCCCATTCCCGGGCACCTCAAAGTTGGTCATTCATAGCACTAAAGATACACATTATTATACATTTCATAAAATATCACAGCGGAAGTCATTAACAAAACCATTCATTTTATTATTAATTACTGTTGTTATGCATTACAACACTGCTAAACTACAAAAGAAACTTTCACTGATTGCATTACAAAACAACAATAATAACATGCGTGAATGGATGCCAGTCTTGCCCTGCCAAGTAGCCTCCCTGCGTGCCATTCTCAGCAACATTTACCTGCCAACTAAAAATGCATAATAGTCAGCGTCACTGAGTGAGTTATAGTTTTATAAGTATCAAAATACTTTATATGTTTCATACGTAAAAATACTCTTTTCCATAAAACATTTCCTTTACTATCACACTTGTTCATTCGTTATCGTACTTGTTCGTTTGTTTCGTACTTATCCTTATTTTTCGTTAACATTCGTCTCGTACTTTACCACTATCTTTTGTTAACGTTCATTTCGTACTTTATCACTTTGTTCGTTTCATACTTTATCATCTCGGTCGTCTCGTACAAATTCTAGATCCTGTCAGGCTTTTCCCCCATCGCAGTTCGAAACCGCCATTCCAAGCATAAAGCTCCTTTACTAATTGGCACAAAGCCCGTGGCCCAAAGCCACCATTCTAGGCATAAAGCCCTGTTTCTAACTGGCACAAAGCCGTATCATAACTTTGCACAAAGCCAGGGGTCGAATGAAAAGGATCCCGTTTTGTACTATGGGTTCAGTCACCTAGACTGGTCCCCCTGCGTGTGAACCCTCATAGGTTAAAATCGCATGTTATAACACACAGTTGAGCTATCAAATCTCAAGGAGTTGTAATCCTCTTTATTTCTGCTTGCAGACCTTTTCTTTCTTTCATTACGTTTCACTTTTCATCTTGTTATCTTTCACTTTATTATGTTATACTTTGCGTTCATTCACACATTCATCATACTACGTAAAGTAATAACATAATAATTAACGTATCCGATATTACGATATCAATAAGTTTTGAAAACTAATAAAAGATAACAACTTATATAAATATGCATATCATACATTCAGCATAATATCATGCATATACTATTCATAAACCCTGGCTTATTCATACTTAGAATAATCCAAAACAGTGGACAAGTCAAACTAGGGTCAAACCCTAAAATTTTGTTTTTCCTTAAAATTCAGAAAAATTTTCTAAGTGTTGGGCGCATGGACACTATTTAGGCGCATCAACCCTATTGGTTGTTTCTTAACTATGTAGGCGCATGAAGCTACACAACCATTTCAACACTTAGGCGCATGAGCCTCTTGGGCGCATGGGTACTATTTAGGCGCATCACCCTGTACTTAGGCGTTTCAGCTAACACTTAGACACATGAACTACTATTCAAGTGCATGAACATACACTTAGAAATTCTAAGGCAAATCTAGGCGCATGGGGTACTATTCAGGGGCATCACCTTACTTAAAACTTTTCTTAGGTAAATACTAGGCGCATGGGCTACTGTTTGGGGGCATCATCTCATACATAGTCTTTTAAGCCTATTATTCAGGCGCATGGGCCCAGTTTGGGCGCATGAACACCCTTTTTCATATGTTTTTAACATATTTTCAGTCCCAAACAATGTTCCATCATTTTCTTAACTTATATTTACCCTTCTAAGCATCATCATAACATATACAACCATAAAACACTAACATTCATGCATTTTTGCATACGGGTAAAATACACAGAAATTATAAAATACTTTTTCATGCATTTTCAGCCCCAAAGAAGTTTAAAAACAAGTAAAACCGGGTCAAGAAACTCACCTTAGCTGCTTCCAAGCTGAATCCACTCGACTTGAACTTTTTGAAAGCTCATAACACCTAAAACATGTCAAGAATACATATCCGAACACATGCACACATATAGAAACATGGTATGTCTTTTGGCAATGGTTGAGCATAGGGTATCAGATCAATCTGAAACTCAATCTCACGATCCAGTGGCACACCTGGTAAGTCTTTTGGAAACACGTCTGGAAAGTCATACACCACAGGTACATCGGTTAGTTATGGTATCCACGCATCCATATCTTTCACGTAGGCCAGATAGGCACTACATCCACGTCTCATGCACTTTTCCGCCACCGCCATTGAAATCACCTTTGGAACCATAGTCACGCGATCACCATAAACCGTCACCGAACTTCCATCGGGCGCAATTAATCGAATCATCTTCTTGCGACACACGATGTTTGCTTCATAGGTTGCTAACAAATCCATCCCTAGTACTGCATCGAATCTACCTAGGGCTTCACATGTAACTTAGCAGCAAACTATGACCTTCTAATTCTATGGCACAGTCTTGTATCACATTAGTAATTTTAGTTGACTTACCAATAGTAGTTTCAACATCAAATGGATCATTAATACTTCTACTACTAACACATAACTTATCACATAAAGCAGTAGAAATAAAACTTCTACTAGCACGAGAATCAAATAACGTAGAAGCACAAATTCGGTTTACTAGAAACATACCTAACACGACATCAGGATCCTCTTTGGCCTCCTCCCGCATCATCGTGAAGGCTCTAGCAGCTGCTCTTTGTCCTTCTTCCTCTGGCTTCTTCTTTGTTCCTGAACCTTAGGCCCGTGGCTTCTTGCAGTCCCTACTCACATGGCCTTCCTCATCACAGTTACAACACCTTATAAGTCCACACACCTTTGCCACATGACCAGACTTCCCACATTTGAAGCACATATTCACGCCTCACTCGCACTCACCAACGTGCTCTCTTCCACATTTCCCCAGCTCTTATCACCATCACCCACCTTCTTCACCTCGACCACCGCCACTTCCCTCTCATCATACAACCTACCCGCTAGGTCCACCATCGATCGAAAGGTACCCAGCCGGGCAGTGATCAAATGCCTGCGTACGTCGGCTGGCAATCCTTGTATGTACTTCTTGATCTTCCTTGACATCGACGTCACCTGATCAGACACCAACCTCGCCATCTCATGAACGTGGTGGTGTACTGCTGGTGTGTCATGGTACCAGCCTCTAGCTGTTGGAACTCCCTCTCTATCTTATCGAGTTCCCGGTGAGGATAGAATCCCTCAATCACCAGCTTTTTTAACTCCAACCACCTCATTTTGCTAATGGCCCTGCTGCCTTCAGCCTGGACAATATTGTCCCACCAACATAAGGCCATGTCCACAAACGAGTGGGTAGCAAACTTCACCTTCTTGTCCTCTCGGCACTCACTGATATCGAGTACCGCCTCCATCTCTCTCACCCATCGGTGAGCAACAGCAGCAGTGCCATTTCCATTACATGTTGGGGGCTTGCACCTCTAATATTCCCTATAGTTGCAACCACGTGCAGTTTCCTGCACAACTTCTTCCTCCTCCTCCTCACTTGAGACAATCGTCTCGGTCTCCGACCATTCCCTCTCTTCTCTTCATGTGGTCCTTCTCCTCTATTTCTTCTCGTCCTCTCTTACCGCCTTAATCACTCCAGTCACTACAGGCGGCAGAATCGTTTGCATGAGTTAATGCACTTCCTCTACCACCGCCTCTTTCACTGAGGCCCTTAAGTTTGCACTCTCATCACCACCCTCCTAGTGATGTACTTCGGGCTCTTCACGGGCCCTCTCAGCAGTCTTAGCCTTATTCCTAGTGACACGCGGTTCAGCACCACGTCCTCCCTGGACTCCTCCCCTAGAGGCCTTAGACGATCTACCTCCAGCCATTCTCTAATCACTATAAGATTCAAACACTAACACGGTCATTCAAGGAATAGCTCAGTTTATGTTAAGTATAGTAAGTCCCTAATTATAGTGGCCAGTTGTGATTAGCCACATACCTTACTCTTCACACCCCAAGCATTTCCTATCCTGACTACATCAGCATCTAAATCTACTAGGGACACATAAGTCAAAGAGCATACACATATGATACTAATCAACATCAAGATAAGAATTTCCTGATGGCACGTAGCTACTTGGGCTGGCATCCCTTTCCTTGATCCCATTCTCAGTTTAAGATTAGGTTTTGAAAATATTTACCCAATTCACTTAAACTATGGCTCTGATACCAACTTGTAAGGCCTCGTTCCCGGGCACCTCATAGTTAGTCATTCATAGCACTAAGCATACATATTATTATATATTTAATAAAATATCACAGCGGAAGTCATTAACAAAAACCATTCATTTTATTAATAATTTATGTTGTTATGCAACACAACACTGCTCAACTACAAAACAAACTTTCACTGATTGCATTACAAAACAACAATAATAACATACGTGAATGGATGCCAGTCTTGCCCTGCCAAGTAGCCTCCCTGCGTGCTATCCTCAGCAACTTTTACCTATGAACTAAAAATGCATAAAAGTCAGCTTCGCTGAGTGAGTTCTAGTTTTATAAGTATCAAAATACATTATACATTTCATATGTAAAAATACTCTTTTCCATAAAAAATTTCCTTTACTATTACACATGTTCATTCGTTATCGTACGCGTTCGTTCATTTCGTACTTATCCTGATTTTTCGTTAAAGTTCATCTCGTACTTTATCACTATCTTTCATTAACGTTCATTTCATACTTTATCACTTTGTTCATTTCATACTTTATCATCTCGCTCGTCTCGTACTAATTCTAGATCCTGTCAGGCTTTTCCCCCATCGCGGTCCGAAACCGCCATTCTGAGCACAAAGCTACATTACTAATTGGCACGAATCTCGTGGCCTGAAGCCACCATCCTATGCACAAAGCCAACTGGAACAAAACCATATTATAACTTGTCACAAAGGCCCGGGTCAAATGACAAGGATCCGTTTCATACTATGAGCTACACAAAACCATATCATACTTAACGTATGATATATTATGATATCAATACGTTTTGAGGACTAGTAAAAGATAACAACTTATACACATATGCATATCATACATTTAGCATAATATCATGCATATACCATTCATAAACCCTGAGTTATTCATACTTAGAATAGTCCAAAACAGCCCACAAGTCAAACTAGGGTCAAACCCTAAAATTCTGTTTTCCTTAAAATTCAGAAAATTTTTCGAAGTGTTGGGCGCATGGACACTATTTAGGCGCATCAGCCTTCTCGGGCATTTCTCAACTATGTAGGCGTATGAACCAACGGAACCATTTCAACACTTAGGCGCATGAGCCTCTTGGGCGCATGGGCATTATTAAGGCACATCACCCTGTACTTATGCGTTTCAGCTAACACTTAGGCTCATGAACTACTGTTCAGGCGCATGAACATACGCTTAGAAATTCTAAAGAAAATTTAGGCGCATGGGGTACTATTCAAGCGCATCACCTTACTTAAAACTTTTCTAAGGGAAATACTAGGCGCATGGGCTACTGTTTGGGCGCATCATGTCACACCCCCGGGCCCAGGTAGGGTGGGACGTCACAGATTAGCAACATCGTACATGGAAGCGGAAATAAACCAATATAAGAGCTCAAAGGGAGAGAACATCACAAGGCATTTCAAGTTTTTAATAGACACTGGGCTGGAAACAGATCCAGCCCCAAATGTTTACATGTTTCAACATAAAATAAATAGTCATTGTATCAAATTGTTCAAGTCATAAATTTGGTCACATAACTAATGCAATGTTCTCGGGGTTGAGTCTAAGTCTTCCATAACAGCTAAGAGTCTGCACGGGTTACCTGAAACATGCTCAAAAGAAAATAGTGTCAACTAAAAAGTTGGTGAATTCAAGTGCTTATAGTTTTAAAAACAATAAAAGGAACTCTTAAAGTCCACAGCAAAGGTTTTAGAATCAAGTGTGAAAATTTATGAAAAATCTCATTTGATTTTAAAAGCATCATTTTTAGTATCAGTTATCGTGGGGTATCACAATCAACCCTTCACTTGGTCCCCGGTTGGCCTCTTCTAAACTTGTGTTTAATCGGATATTCCCGAAGGAAGAAACCAAGCCTCAAAATAGTGAACCATTCCTGCCAGGATGGTTCACCATAGTTTCTTATTCAAAACCTGTTACATGCCACAAATGACCCCTCAGGATCTTAGTGGGGTACCTCCCTATAGCGGGAGCCACTGTGTGGGGGATTCTCCAAATAGATCTATCCACATAAAACAAGCGGTTCACAAAAGAATTAATGATCATGATATAAGTATCAGTAGGTATCCAAAAGTATCACATACAAGCATCAAATAAAGCACAATCATAGTTCATAAACAAAAGAGCATGTTCCATCCCAAAAACAGTAAGTAAAAAGGGATCACTAGAACTCACCTTAGATATTAAGCAAAGAAATCCTTCTTGTGCCGGGAATATCTCAAGTCTAGCACCCTAACATGAATATATTAAGTGATTAGCTACTGCTTTAAACCTATTTAAGGTGTAACAAGAGTGTCGAAGTCTTAGTTGGTCGGATTCGCCTTTGATTCGATTAGGGTTTGTATAAAAAGTTTTCTTTTATGGAAAGTCATGGTTTTCTCAAACAATCAAGGGTTTCTACATTACTAAGTCATGAATATATGGTAAATGTGCTATTCAAGTGATTAAAGTACTTATTGGAGTCCATTATGAAGTTTAACAAAGTTTTAAAGTTTAGCCCTGAGGTTTCCAAATTGACAGTTTCTAACCTTAAGTTTGGTTTCTTGTATTAGATGAACTTTTTAACCAAAAATCAGTTTCGAGAACTTAATATAACTTTATTTTAAGAACATATACTCAAATTTTCAGTTTGTTTATAATTTACGCGTTTGACGTTGCCGGTTACGGTAAAACCGAAGGGTTTAAGATGGTTACCTATGAGTTTTCATGTATTTGAGTCTAGGTCCAGTAGCTAACTTTTTAGAGTCATTTTTATAATTTTCCAACCTTTTAAATCACAAAATTTACCTCTAGTAGTGGGAAGACTCGTTTTTACGTTTAAACCGTTAAAACGCGTTTTAACCGGGTTTGACCATTTTAAAAGCTTGTTTGACCAACCATTCTACTTGTGAAGTTATTTTATCATTTAACCTACTTGAAGAACATGTTTTTCATAATTTCTAACCTTATATCCATTTTTCTTACATTTTCCTAAAAACGTCTCTCGGTTAGCACCCGTTTTCACTTAAAAATCCATTTAAATTACCTTTGGACCACTAAAAATTGCCATTGACTCCATAACACTTTATTAATCCTTAATGAACCTGTAATTATATTTAAAAAGTTTATAGCTCAAGATTTCTTGTTTTTATGTAAATTTTAGCATGTTTTCGGGTCCCGAAAGTGACCAAAATGGGTCTAAACACAACATGTCCTTTGTTCCAGAGATTAAACAATATTAAAACCCATAATATTCATCAAAAACTACTGAAATAACAGTCCCAAATCATGGCCTAGTTGTTCTACACATCCATAGACTTCAAATACATAGAAAATGTCATAACCGACCATTACACTTGTGTAAATCATTGTAACTTGAGTTTAACCATTACCACAGCTTTGTCTAACTTAAAAATCATATTTTTGGGGTGTCTAAAACTTATTTTTGAGCAGGTTTTGACCCTTGTTTGAGAGGGTTTTCAAGAAAGTGTTTAAGGTGTGTTGTAACTTGTAGAAAAAGGGGTTTTTCATGGTGTTCTTGTGTTAACACCTTCCATTCATGGTGTACAACCATTTTTAACATTCAAAGCAGATTATTAGGAGTTTAATGAGCCATTATAAATCAGGTTAAAGTGTTAGTTCTCAAAGGTTACAAGATGCACAAGTTAGGTGGTGAGAATCACCCAGAAAGAGGGTTTTCTAGGTGTAAACCTTGTTACACCTATAGATTGACGTGTTATACTTGTGGGATACCTTCAAGAACGTGGAAAGCTCTCCAAGGACAAGGTAGTAGTGAGAAGTTTCTGCGACAACAAGAAAAAGTAGGGTTCTTAGGTGAAAAATGAAGACAAACTTGAGAAATGACCAAAACCGACATATGGGGCTTACACTTGATGTAACTCATGGTTTGGAAGGTGTGGATGGTCTGGAACGCCTTGGATATGGCTGGAGAATCTCAAACAAAGGCTGGAATCACAGGTCTTGCACGTTTCAAGCTTTAAAACTTCACCAAATGGCACCTTCTTGCGGTTTTGGTGTTGGCCGATGTTGTTGTTGTTGTAGCTCACGATTTTTGCTGCTGGAATGAGGCTGAAATGGAGCTTGAAACCATGAGGGTGAGGGTGGTTTCAGCTGAGTTTGAGAGTGAGAGAGGAGAGGAGTGAGTCTTGCAAAGTGGAGAATTACATGTGTGTTGTATGGATGAATGAAGTGGGTTGTGTGTAGTGGTAGATAAGGGCAGCGATTGGTGGTTGAGGGGGGCTGAATTTGTCCTCTTGTGGGGTTTTTCATTTAAATTTTATTGTAGAATAATAATAATAGGTAGTGTTAATTTGTAGTATATTAGTTGGTAGATGTTGTTAGTTGTGGTGTCTTGTGCATGTCCATGCATGCATGAACCGAAAATTACAAGTATGTGTGTGTGTGCACACATTTTATATGTTTCAACTAAGACTAAGTGATTTCTTCTTAGGGTGACTAATTAATATTCCTGGGCACTAATTTTCTAAAAAGGCAAGACTTAAAATGACTAAATTCACATAAATCACATAGAATCATAAAAATAGATCAAATAACAATTGGTGATTCTAACATTATTGATATAATTAAATTGTTTCCATTATTAGTACTCATAAGATGGGATATGATGCAAATAAATTAGGGTTTAGAATAGTGACCTTGGGACCGGTTGTCACATTCTCCCACCGTTTAGAAAATTTCGTCCTGAAATTTTAGCTACGATTAGAATTTGTACGGGTGGGTTTAAAGAGATGCGGGTAGTTCTTCCTCATCTCGTCTTCACATTCCCAAGTGAATTTCGGCCCTCGTCTCGAGTTCCATCTAACGTTAACCTTGGGTATGCGGCTTCGCCTGAGTTGCTTAACCAAGCGGTCCGTGATCTCTATGGGTTCTTCCACGAAGTTCAACTTATCATTGATTCTTGTCTCCTTCAACGGTAGCTCCAAGGTTTTGTCTACCAGACACTTCTTCAAGTTTGACACATGGAAGGTGTCATGTATATAACCCAATTTCTGAGGTAGTTTCAACTTGTAAGCCACAGGACCAATTCTTGCAAGTATTTTGAATGGTCCAATGTATCTCGGGCTTAACTTTCCTCTTTTTCCGAACCTCACGGTTCCTTTCCATGGTGCTACCTTCAGTATTACTCTATCACCTATCTGAAACTCTAATGGTTTGCATCTCCTGTCAGCGGATTTCTTCTGACGGTCCCTTGCTGCCCGTAGACGCTCCTTGATTTTGAAAATCTTATCAGTGGTTTCCAATACAATGTCGGGTCCTAGGACTTGGCTGTCACCAATTTCGTTCCAACTCAAGGGTGACCGACATTTCCTACCATAGAGAGCCTCATACGGTGCTGCATTGATACTTGCATGGTAACTGTTATTATAGGAGAACTCCACCAATGGAAGATGGTTATCCCAGTTCCCACCAAAATCAATCACGCAAGCTCTCAGCATATCTTCTAAAGTTTAAATAGTCCTTTCGCTTTGACCATCAGTTTGCACGTGGTAAGCCCTGCTTAAGTCCAGCCGGGTTCATAAAGCTCGTTGGAGTGATTTCCAGAAACGCGAAGTGTAACGACTATCACGATCGGAGATTATGGATAGTGGCACACCATGCCGAGCCACTATTTCATTGATAAACAGTTGAGCCAGTCTTGACATGTCATAGTCTTCCCGAATTGGTAAGAAGTGAGCTGATTTGGTTAGTCTATCAACTATTACCCAAATAGCATCATGACCCCTAGACGTTCTGGGTAACTTGGTAACAAAATCCATCGTGATGTTATCCCATTTCCATTGTGGGATTTCTGGCTGCTGTAACTTCCCTGATGGTTTTTCGTTTTCAGCTTTTACCATGGCACAAGTTAGACATTTTCCGACATAAACAACGATTGATTTCTTGATTCCAGGCCACCAGAAAAGTGCCTTCCAATCCTGGTACATTTTATCACTTCCAGGGTGAACTGAATACCTAGATTTGTGAGCTTCATCGAGAATTACCTCTCGAATTCCCCCATGCTGTGGCACCCAAGTTCTCCCTTCGTAGTTATATGTACCATCATTTCGTGTTTCAAATCGCTTTTCTATTCCAGTTAATCCTTCTCCCGCTAAATTTTCCTCCATTAACGCTTCACTTTGAGCTTCTTTCAGCCTTGCAATTAGGTCAGTGTACACACTTATCCTTAAAGCTCGTACATGAAGTGGTTTTTCTCTCTCCTTTCTGCTCAAAGCATCTGCCACCACGTTGGCCTTACCGGGATGATAACGGATTTCACACTCATAGTCGTTTAACAACTCAACCCATCTTCTCTGACGCATGTTTAGCATCTTCTGGTCGAGAATGTGTTGCAAACTTTGATGGTCAGTGTAAATGACGCACTTCGTGCCATAAAGGTAGTGCATCCACATTTTGAGAGCAAACACTATGACACCTAATTCCAGATCATGAATCCTTTGTCCAACAGTTCTTGAATTTGCGTCATCAGTTCCTTCATCTCAGGAGGGGCGAGTCGATACGGCGCTTTGGCTACCGGTGCAGCGCTAGGCAGCAAATCTATATGGAACTCAACTTGTCGATTCGGGGGAAGTCCCGGTAGGTCTTCCGGAAACACCTCAGGGTATTCAGAAACTACTGGGATATCCGAAATCTTCTTCTCCTCTTTGGTCTTCATCACGTATATGATGAAAGCTGAGCATCCCTTCCTTAAGCTCTTGGTAGCTTTTAAATGGGATATCATGGGGCATAAAGTGTTACTCCTTTCCCCTTGCACCACTAACTCTTCCTTGTTGTTCAACGGTATCTTGAGTAGGCGTTCGTCACAAACAATTTCGACTCTGTTCTTAGCTAACCAGTACATGCCAACAACCACATCAAATCCTCCTAACATAATGGGCATCAGATCCATTTTAAATGTATTTCCATTTAGATTCATTAAACAATCCTTGATGATTTCATTAGTTTCTAAAATATTGCCATCAGCTAATTCGACGGTAAACGTATCAGCTAAGGTACACGTAGCTAGGTCAATCAAGGATCTAAAAGCATTAGAGATAAAACTAGCAGTCGCTCCAGTATCAAACAAAACGGTAGCAGGATGATCGTTTACAAGAAAAGTACCATTAACCACATCAGGTTCCTTTCGGGCTCCAGTTGGGTCCATCATAAAAGCTCTTCCCTTGGGCTTGTTGGGTCGGGTGTCCTTGTTTCTTGCTAGCTTGGGGCATTTGTTCCTCATATGCCCTGGATCTCCGCACTTATAGCATTGCTTTCCAGGCTCGTAGGTACAATCTTTAATCAGGTGACCAGGTTTCTTGCACTGAAAACAAGGCATGGGATTGCACTCCCCTTAGTGATGAAGCTTGCATTTATCGCAGAAGGGGCTTGTGCCTAGATACAACCTCCTTGCCTTTCCACCATGGTCACATCGTCTTGCTTCTTCTCTAGGTCTCTTGCTTGACCCGCTACTGCTGCCGACCACCTTCCTAGTATCAAACCACTTCCTCTTCTCTTCTACAGCCTTCTTGTTATCCTCAGTTTTCCCATGTTTAGTCCACCCAGCTCTAACTAGGTCGTCGGTCAGACTACTGGTAACATCGACTGCAGCCTGTATGGTTGTAGGCCTGGAAGACCGAACCATGCCCCTCACCCTTGGGTGTAACCCCCAGATGAAGCGGGCCACGCACTTGGATTCTGGCATCACCAAGTGTGGTACCAGTCGGGACAATGCAAGGAACTGGTTGATGTATTCTATGTAGTTCAGGCCCTTCATCTCCAAATTCAGAAATCTAGCCTCCAGTTTTTCTAGCTGGTTGATCGGGCAGTACTTGTTGGTGATTAGTTCCCTGAACACGGACCAGTTCATTCTACCAATGGCATCTCGGCCTCGAGGCTGAATGATGGTTTTCCACCATTGAAGTGCTGGTCCCTTGAGAGATTGAGAAGCAAACCTCACCATGTGTTCCAACTTGCATTCACTGATGTCTAACACAGCTTCGTTTTCGTCCAGCCACCTATATGTTTCAATTGCACCCTCGGTTCCATGGAAGTCCTTTGGCTTGCAAGCCATGAATGTTTTGTAGGAGCACCCCTTCCTAATAGCTTCAGATTCCTCGTTGTTTTCAGTCCCAGTACTACCTCCGACGACGTTCCGGTCAGCATTGATTTGAGCAATGATGGTTGGTATAGCGTGCGCAATTTGCTGTGCCACGAGATTTGCCATCCTCTCGTCATTTCTTGAGTTAGCATTCTCCCTAATGGGAGTCCCTGTAGGAGTAGGAGGTTGGTTTCTGGTTCGCCTTGTTCCTTCATGACGACCTCGGTATGCACCTTGCCTTCCGATACGTGTTCCTCTTCTGGTAGGCATTCTTATAGTACCACAGATTAAGTCATTTAGCATCTCATAATTTGTTTCAAACAATCTATGCATCAATTCCCTACATGGATCCCTCTATACGAGGAGAGAATACGGGGTACAATTGTACACAACCTTCCAATTTCCCATAGATTACCAATTTAAACAATTTAAACAGTCATAACGAATGGCATGGCCCAACACCATGAATACACAACACATGACAGATAATCATAAATGTTTCAACAACATTGTATCGTAGAAATCAGTTCAAAATAAGACAAAGTCCATAGTATCAGAGTCTAGCTCTTACAAAGTGGAAGGTGCCATCACCCCCATGAATAATAATAATAATAATAGTGTCAAATAACAATAAGATTGATTCCTTCGACTGTCCAATGACAGATAGTTCTTACTCCTTCCACGTGTCGCCTTCACATCCACTTCTTTTTCAGCCATCCCATCCATCCAGAGCTCTTCTTTCTCTGCTCCTGCTCCAACCTCTGCACCTCATGTGATGCCATCATAGCTTGGAATTGAGCAGACTGGGAGGTCTGGGTAGCGTGCTGAAGAGTCAGCTCGCGGCGACGGACGGTCTTCAAGAGCTCCTCTAGTACTGCATCAGTAGGTCCTACGTCACTAGCCCGGCGGTTGGATTCGGAGTACCTATCCCCTGCCAGTACGCTAGGGCCGTCGTACATGCTGTGCCTCGGAGGCATCCAGGGCTCCTCCTGTGGGTGGCGTCGGTGTGGCTCGAAGGGCGGTGGTGCGGGTATAGGAGTCCTAACCGGTGGTGGAAGAGGAGGTGGCATCATAAATGAGACCGAAGGTCCAGGTCTAGCACTCTTTCGTGGACGAGTGACGGTGCGTGCTCCCCTATTCCCAATGGGAGGGATAGGTGAGTGGGATGGAGCGGCAACATGCGGCGAGTGGGAGCGCGTCCTGGAAGGTGTCTTCGAAGAAGAGTCCTCGAAAGCTTCAGTGTCCTCTGACATGACGTATATCCAACCCGGGTGTCCACACCTCCTAAGGTATTCCTCATACTCCGTGCGCGGTTTTGCCTTCTTAGTGTCCCCTGTTCGTGCACTGCTCTCAGTAGGGTATGCAGGTGCTTTTCCCTTGTCAGCCATGGTTGGTTTCCTGTAAAAAGACATCATGAGTAATTTGGTTTCTCATAGCTCTTGATAGTCTTACTAATAATAATATACTCATAGCACTAGTGATGGCATTAGTATCAGGAATCTCTATGTATCCCTCATTAATGATATTAGAATCAATTGTTTCTCAAAATAATGTCAGGAAAAACAGTTCATCTTTAAAAATCAATTTCAAATCCCCAGTCAAAATAAGTTTCAAAGTTAATCAGCATTAAACAGAAAGGTCCAAACATAACTTAGAGGTCCGTGATGGAAATTACACGTCCGGTAAATTCATGATTACGTTGATCAAGTGTAATCATCAATTTACCCAACCAGATCATTCCAACACTTTCCCACAAGGACAGTCCTAGGGTATCAGGGTTGTAGCCTAGGGTCTACTATGTTATTCCCGACTTCTCTACAACCTTTCACTCTGATACCAATCTGTCACACCCCCGGGCCCAGGTAGGGTGGGATGTCACAGATTAGCAACATCATACATGGCAGTGGAAACAAACCAATATAAGAGCTCAAAGGGAGAGAACATCACATGGCATTTCAAGTTTTTAAAAGAGACCGGGCTGGAAACAGATCCAGCCCAAAATGTTTATATGGTTCAACATAAATTAAATAGTCATTGTATCAAATTGCTCAAGTCATAAATTTGGTCACACAACTAATACCATGGTCTCGGGGTTGAGTCTAAGTCTTCCATAACAGCTAAGAGTCTTCACGGGTTACCTGAAACATGCTCAAAAGAAAATAATGTCAACTAAAAAGTTGGTGAATTCAAGTGCTTAAAGTTTCAAAAACAATAAAAGGAACTCTTAAAGTCCACAGTAAAGGTTTTAGAATAAAGTGTGAAAGTTTATGAAAAATCTCATTTGATTTTAAAAGCATCATTTTTAGTATCAGTCATCGTGGGGTATCACAATCAATCCTTCACTTGGTCCCCGGTTGGCCTCTTCTAAACTTATGTTTAACCGGATATTCCGAAGAAAGGAACCAAGCTTCAAAATAGTGAACCATTCCTGCCAGGATGGTTCACCATAGTTTCTTATTCAAACCTGTTACATGCCACAAACGACCCCTCAGGATCTCAGTGGGGTACCTCCCTGTAGCGGGAGCCACTGTGTGGGGGATTCCCCAAATAGATCTATCAACATAAAACAAGCGGTTCACAAAAGAATTAATGATCATGATATAAGTATCAGCAGGTATCCAAAAGTCCCACATACAAGCATCAAATAAAGCATAATCATAGTTCATAAACAAAAGAGCATGTTCCATCCCAAAAACAGTAAGTAAAAAGGGATCACTAGAACTCACCTTAGATATTAAGCAAAGAAATCCTTCTTGTGCCGGGAATATCTCAAGTCTAGCACCCTAAAATGAATATATTAAGTGATTAGCTATTGCTCTAAACCTGTTTAACGTGCAACAAGAGTGTCTAAGTCTTAGTTGGTCGGATTCGGCTTTGATTCGATTAGGGTTTGTATAAAAAGTTTCCTTTTATGGAAAGTCAAGGTTTTCTCATACAATCAAGGGTTTCTACATTACTAAGTCACGAATATTTGGTAAATGTGCTATTCAAGTAATTAAAGTACTTATTGGAGTCGATTATGAAGTTTAACAAAGTTTTACAGTTTAGCCCCTGAGGTTTCCAAATTGACAGTTTCTTCCCTTAAGTTTGGTTTCTTGTATTAGATGAACTTTATAACCAAAAATAAGTTTCAAGTACTTAATATAACTTTATTTTAAGAACATATACTCAAACTTTCAGTTTATGGACTCGGTTTATAATTTACGTGTTTGACGTTGCCGGTTACGGTAAAACCGAAGGGTTTAAGATGGTTACCTAGGAGTTTTCATGTTTTTGAGTATAGGTCCAGTAGCTAACTTTTTAGAGTCATTTTTATAAGTTTCCAAACTTTTAAATCACAAAATTTACCTCTAGTAGTGGGAAGACTCGTTTTTACGTTTAAACCGTTAAAACGCGTTTTTAACCGGGTTTGACCATTTTAAAAACTTGTTTGACCAACCATTCTACTTTTGAAGTTATTTAATTATTTAACCTACTGGAATAACATGATTTTCATAATTTCTAACCTTATACCCATTTTTGTTAGATTTTCCTAAAAACGTCTCTCGGTTAGCACCCGTTTTCACTTAAAAATCCATTTAAATTACCTTTTGACCATTAAAAATACCCATTGACTCCAGAACACTTTATTAATACTTAATGAACCTGTAATTCTCTTTAAAAAGTTTATAGCTCAAGATTTCTTGTTTTTAAGTAAATTTTAGCATGTTTTCGGGTCCCGAAAGTGACCAAAATGGGTCTAAACACAACATGTCCTTTGTTCCAGAGATTAAAAAATATTAACACCCTTAATATTCATCAAAACCTACTGAAATAACAGTCCCAAATCGTGGCCTAGTTGTTCTACACATCCATAGACTTCAAATACATAGAAAATGTCAAAACCGACCATTACACTTGTGTAAATCATTGTAACTTGAGTTTAACCATTACCACAACTTGGTCTAACTTAAAAATCAGAATGTTGGGGTGTCTAAAAATTATTTTTGAGCAGGTTATGACCCTTGTTTGAGAGGGTTTTCAAGAAAGTGTTTAAGGTGTGTTGTAACTTGTAGAAAGAGGGGTTTTTCATGTTGTTCTTGTGTTAACACCTTCCATTCATGGTGTACAACCATTTTTAAAATTCAAAGAAGATTATTAGGAGTTTAATGAGCCATTATAAAGCAGGTTACAAGGTTAGTTCTCAAAGGTTACAAGATGCACAAGTTAGGTGGTGAGAATCACCCAAAAAGAGGGTTTTCTAGGTGTAAACCTTGTTACACCTATAGATTGACGCGTTATACTTGTGGGATACCTTCAAGAACGTGGAAAGCTCTCCAAGAATAAGTTAGTAGTGAGAAGTTTCTGCTAAAACAAGAAAAAGTAGGGTTCTTAGGTGAAAAATGAAGACAAAATTGAGAAATGACCAAAACCGACATATGGAGCTTACACTTGATGTAACTCACGGTTTGGAAGGTGTGGATGGTCGTGGATGGTCTGGAACTCCTTGGATAAGGCTGTAGAATCTCGAACAAAGGCTGGAATTACAGGTCTTGCACGTTTCAAGCTTCAAAACATCACCACATGGCACCTTCTTGCGGTTTTGGTGTTGGCCGATGTTGTTGTTGTTGTAGCTCACGATTTTTGCTTCTGGAATGAGGCTGAAATTGAGCTTCAAACCATGAGTGTGAGGGTGGTTTCAGCTGAGTTCGAAAGAGAGAGAGAGAGAGGAGAGGAGTGAGTCTTGCAAAGTGGAGAATTGCATGGGTGTTGTACGGATGAATGAAGTAGGTTGTGTGTAGTGGAAGATAAGGGCACCCATTGGTGGTTGAGGGGGGGGGGCAAATTTGTCCTCTTGTGGGGTTTTTCTTTTAAATTTTTATTGTAGAATAGTAATAATAGGTAGTGTTAATTTGTAGTATATTAGTTGGTAGATGTTGTTAGTTGTGGTGTCTTGTGCATGTCCATGCATGCATGAACCGAAAATTACAAGTATGTGTGTGTGCACATATTTTATATGTTTCAATTAAGACTAAGTGACTTCTACTTAGGGTGACTAATTAATATTCCTGGGCACTAATTTTCTAAAAAGGCAAGACTTAAAATGACTAAATTCACATAAATCACATAGAATCATAAAAATGGATCAAATAACAATTGGTGATTCTAACATTATTGATATAATTAAATTTTTTCCATTATTAGTACTCATAAGATGGGATATGATGCAAACAAATTAGGGTTTAGAATAGTGACCTTGGGACCGGTTGTCACACATCATCTCATACTTAGTCTTTTAAGCCTATTATTCAGGCGCATGGGCCCTGTTTGGGCGCATGAACACCCTTTTTCATATGTTTCTAACATATATTAGTCCCAAACAATGTTCCAACATTTTCTTAACTTATATTTCCCCTTCTAGGCATCGTCATAACATATACAACCATAAAACACTAACATTCATGCATTTATGCGTACGGGTAACATTCATAAAAATTAAAAAATACTATTACATGCATTTTCAGCCCTAAAGAAGTTTAAAAACAAGTAAAACCAGGGTCTAGAAACTCACCTTAGCTGCTTTCAAGCTGAATCCTTTTAACTTGAACTTTTCAAAAGCTCTTAACACCTAAAACATGTCAAGTATACATATCCGAACACATGCACACACATAGAAACATGTAGAAATCAGTCTTAAAGTTGGAAACCCATAAAACCGAACCAAAAACATGAAGAACACTTACCAATTTGCAAATTTAGCCTCTTTCTCTCTCTAGAACCGAAGCTTTGCTGCTTTCTCTCTCTAACACATCGAGCAGTGGAGTGTAGCAGGTGGTGTGGGCGGCCATACCACCTTTTAAACAAAATAATAATAAGATTTTGTCCTTTTACACTTTTCACCCCTCCACTTTGACCTCATTTTCTTTCTTACAAAATATGTTTCTCTTATTTCTCATTTCTTTTCTTTCTTTATTTTGACAAGATCATCTAGGTGTTACAACATCTCAGTGGTAAGCTGCAAATATCAGTTCATCATTTGATTGATAGTTCCACCAGATAAATGTTAAAACAGCTCTAATTGCCTCTTTTGTTTTTGCTTTTTGAGATTTTGAATCTCTTTACCACCTTCACAGATTGTCTTTAAAGCTTTATACATTGTATATCCTGTTTGATATCCATCAAGTCTGGCTAGGACTTCATGAGGTAGTTCTTTACACATCAGAGAATATGCTTTAATATCATTCTTAACCTTTTTTAGATCATCACCTTGTAGGCCATCTTCAGGGTAAGGTTCTGATGAGTCTTTAGCATAGACAAATCCTCTATTAGGCCTATCAGTAGTTATAAGAATATGTGGTCCTTTATCTATTGTTTTCCAAAGATCAGTATCAATAGAATTAAGGTGATGTTTTAACCTAAGTAACCAGTTTTTAAAATCTACTCAGTTGCTATTTTCAGAATCCTTAGATTTCACCATTTTTCTATTTTGATTTTAAGAAGAAGAAATGTTTTTTTGTTTTTTAAGTTTTTGAATTAAAACAATGAATTTAAAATATTTTTGGATTTTCAATTTTTTTTTAAAAAATTTCTAAGTGTTAAAGTGATGCGCCTGAACAGTGATGAAACACCTCAACAGTTGTGGTACTTCTGACTTAGAAATGTCTAATGGATTAACTTAGAAATGTCTAAGGGATTGCCTTAGAATTCTCAAAACGCCCAACTTTGATGCGCCTGAACAGTTGAAATGTGCCCAAACACTTGTCAGACGCATGGGTTGAAAAACGCCCAAACAGTTCAAATGCGCGCCAAAGAATTGAAATGCGCTTAGAATTACTTGGTTTCTGAGTAATTACAAAGTGCCCACACAGTTGAAAAACGTCTCAATAGTGGTAAAACGCCTAGTCAAAAAATGCCTCAATAGTAGTGAAGCGCCAGAACAGAGTTCAAATGCCTAACACTTAGGCAATTTTTAGCAGAGTTTTAACCCTAATGCGCCAAATTCAACAAGTTCTTATGAACATAACGAACTAAATTCTTTTGAAATTCTTCAAAACTTGATGAATTGATCTAAAAACTTCCAATTAGGTAGTTTTTAGACAGATTAACGATCCTTTAACTTCAATTTCTTCAATTAACAAAAACAAATCTCTCTTTTGTTCAAATTTTTAGTTCGACTGTGAAGAACAGGTTCGAACACTAATTCAATCAATTCACTGATTTTGAACTACTTGTGATTCAAATTATGATTCAATTCATGTTTCTAATGATGAAACACAACTAAAATCAACAATATTTCAATCGAACTGCTTATCACTCATAGATTCAAGTGATTTATGAGTTTGCAAGTTCGAACAAACTCAATCACTGAGCCAACAACTCTGATGCCATTTGATAGGATCAAATGAATTGATCTGTGATGATGTTAGAATGCATTTCAATCAAAAACATACAAATGTAATCAAATCAATGGCAACAATCAAGAAAAATTCATAGTAGTTCATTGATAGTAGCAAAGACAATTACAAGTGCAAGTAGCAGTTACAAGTTCAACTAATTCGTTAGCCTAATCTTGTCTAGTCTCTTCCCCTGCACACACACATCTAAGCTATTTATACTATTAATAAACGAAGGAACAAATATTTACATAAATAGTCCCTATACTATGATAAAACTTATACAAAAGACATCTAACGATTAAATGTTGACCTTCAAGAGGCTCTAACATAAAGCCTACTCCATTCTAACTCAGGCTTTGAAGATGGATGTACTCAAAAGATTAGAGAAATACAACACTACAAAGTATGTATGGGATGCACTTCAAATCATGTGTGAAGGAAGCAGTGAGGTAACTGAGATTAATAAAGACAAACTGATTAATTAATATGAAACGTTCCATCACACCAAAGGAGAATCTATCTCAAAATAGCTTCATAGATTCGTCCAACTGGTAAATGATCTAGAGATAATGGGGGTCACCTACAAATAAAAAGGGATGAACAAGAAGATGCTGCATAGTCTGCCTGAAAGCTGGAAGCAAAATGTGACCATGCTGAAAAACACACTTGTTCTGGAGAGCACAAGATTAGACATCATGATAGCAAAGATTGAAGCTCTTGAACTGGATGAGACAAGCAGAAACCTGAGTGGACCTCAAGTCATTGAGGCTTACAAATTTCCATCAAAAACCTCATTCTGTGGAAAATGCATTCATTACTAAAGAGGATGATTTTCTGTCATCCAGAGATCAATCCAGATCCACCGGATTCATTGCTTCATCTCAACCACAGAAGCAATCAGCCTCTAATCCATCCACTTCAACACCGACTAACTTGCCTGTTGATCAGAAGTCTGTAGAACAAAAGGCCACCTATAATGCCTTTGTTGCAAGTTTTGAAGCATACTTGGGAGTAAGACTCACTTCAGCTCACCTAATCCATGAAGATCTGCAGGAAATGGATCCAGATGATGTTGAAGAAATGGATTTACAATAGCTAATGGCCATGATTGCTATGAGGGCAAAGAAATTCTTCTGGAAAAGTAAAAAGCTAAGCCTGAATGAGACCACAAAGTTTGGGTATGACAAATCAAAGGTCAAGTGTTTCAACTGTGGTATGACTGACCACTTCTCAAGGGAATGTAATGCACCCAGAAGAAATAACAATAGCTGCCAAAGAAGATCACACAGTCAACCACACTCTCAATCAACTTCATCATCAGCTCCTCAGTCAAGTCATCAAAGTTAGTTTCAGCATCAGCATCATCATCAACCAACTCATCAAAGTCAGCACCAACTGACACAGCAAGCCCACGGAAACAGCTAATCAACCATAAATGCACTTGTCATTTGTTAGAACCTCTTGAAGATTAACATGTAGTCTTTAGATGTCTTTTGTATAAGTTTTGTCATAGTATAGGGGCTAGTTATGTAAATAAATGTTCCTTTGTTTAGTGATAGTATAAATAGCTTAGATGTGTGTGTGCAGTAGGCTAGACTAGACAAAACTAGACTTGTAACTGCTACTTACACTTGTAATTGTCTTTGCTACTATCAATGAACTATTATGAATTTTTCTTGATTGTTTCCATTGATTTGATTACTTTCGTATGTTTTCGATTCAATTGCATTCTAACATCATCATAAATCGATTCATTTGATCCTATCATCTTCAGACAAGATAGAGTATGTGACTGGAGCTTGTATGCAAAGGAAGTCAAACCTCAATTCCAAAATCATACACTCATGGCTCACATCAATGATAGTCCAACTCCCATGCCATCTGAGGTAAAAGCTAATCTCTATAGTGAGAAATGTGTCACTGAATTACATGGGTACAGAGAACATAATCATAAATTGGCTGCTAAAATAAAAGAAGAAAAAGTAAAATCTGAAATGCTAATACATGAAATGAAAAGCTTCGAAATCAAAATCAAGTCTTTAATTTCAGACATTGAAAAACTACATGGTGAGAAGTATACTCTAGTAGCTGAGAATGAGAGGTTAACTGAATTGTTAACCAAAACCAAAGCTGACCAATCTGCCACTGAAGTGAAACTTTAAAAGTTCATATCTCTTCTGCTAAGCTACAAGAGTTGCTTGACTCACCAAAGGAGCCTAAAGACATGACTAGAATTGGATATAATTCTTGTCCACCACCATACAATGAGAACTACACTGTCATGCCTGAGCCTCTTACTTTGTCTAACTTAATTAAACCTAAATCTACTGAAACTAAAACACTAGTTTCACGGACGAAAAATCCTCAAAACAACCCAAATGTGTAAATTGAAACAAATGAGGATAAAATTGCTCAGACAAACATGTCAGTGTAAAGAAACAAAAGAGTCCAGTCAAGGCCATCGTTCCTTTTATGAAATTCATCCCAGAAAGACTCAAATTAAAAGGAGATGCTAAATTGCTTTTGAAACACACTGCTGAAATCAAATCTGATTATGAGGTTAACTCTCCAAACAAGTCAAGCAAATCAGACAAGGTTTCAACAAAAACTAAAGGCAAAGCTTTAGCATCACCATCATTCAAATCAAAATCCCCAAAGAATCAATCACCAAAAATAAAGATTGATCTGAGCTCACCTCCTAAATCAAAACAAGGAATAGGTTTTGATATTTTCAACAAGATGGATGTTGAACAGTTTGATTTGGAGGTGATAAAGGCTCAAAAGAAGCAAAGACATCCTTCAAACAAGAGACACAGCAGAGTTGTGAAACAATCTACTGATAACAAAAAGGATGAACTTGCTTGTTTAATCAAAACAAAACAAGAATCAAAGTCAAAATCAATCAAGCATGAAGAAGCTTCATCATCAGAAACAAAGATCAGACAAATGTACTATGAAACCATGATATGTCAAATCACAACATAGATGAGTGTTTCTACAACCAGTATTGCTCAATCTGTAGCATGAATGATCACTCAAACAAGAATTGTTATTTCAACAAGTATTTTTCAGTGTGTGACATGACAAATCATAATACTTCTGATTGTTTCTATCTCTGTTTGAGGCTTAGAGCTTTGAGAAATAGGAGGAGACTAAGGTTGAGGTTTGGTTGCCTAAGCTGGTGCACTTGTGAATGATGAATCTTTGAAGAAGCTTGCTCCAACAAATAGATCTCCCTCTTCTTCAGGTAAAGTTTTATTCTTAGCCATGAAGGCGTTCCTAACAGTATTTGCATGAGATGCAACAAATTGATACTGTGACATTAAGGATGTTCTGTCATTATTCCTTGAACTCTCATCAATCTCCACAGATTCAATCTTGGCAATCAACAAATCGAGATCCATTGGAAATTTCTCTTTGTGCTTTAACAATGTCACTGTTTGTTTCCAAGATGAAGGTAAAGCATTGAGAAGTCTAATGTTTAGATCTTCAAGATCATGTGTAATGCCAGCTGTTGACATCTCTATGGTAAGTTGCACATATCTGCTCATCATCTGATTGATGGTGTCACCAGATAGATGTTGAAAAAGCTCTAACTGCCTCTTCAGTTTTTGCTTTTTGAGATTTTGTATCTCCTTACCACCTTCACAGATAGTCTTTACGTAACACACCAGAAATTCAGTCCCAATAGAAACCTTAAAGTATTATAACACCCAATAGAGGTCCAGATTGATTTGGGCATACCAAAGAAAACTTGGAGAGGAAACTAGCAGTTTAGACCCAATAAAAGCCCATACGGGCCCGAACTTATGAACGAGGCCCATTTAAGGCCCTCTGAAGCTCGATTCAGCAATTCTAAGCTTGAACAATAAGCAGATGAAGGTAACAAGTCATAACATGATTATTATAAACTTACAAGCAAAACAATTAGGTTGATGAACGATAAACACATTAAAAACACAGTATTAATGTATTTTGATTCGTTTATTCACTAGATAATTTTAATATGACAAAATGAGAATAGTACTTAATAATTAAAACTATCAAGAAATCAAATTTTTAACAATAAAAACATGTTCGTACATGATACGAACCGACCCGTTAAGGAACCCATTCCCTTAACACACTATATAAACAAATGTTTCACCATTTTAGGGTTTCAAAAACATTTGAAAGAAAAATTAGGGTAGAGAGAGAGTAAGGCGGTCGCAGCTTCTCTCCCCCTTCCGATCTCGGCCTCCAGCGACGGTGGTTCCTCCGAGTGCCGGCGAGTGACACCCCTCTTTCGACTCCCTTCGACATCCCGATCAAGATGGTCGCTTTGATTTCTCCTAAAACACAACAAGGTGATGGGAATCGATGGCAGGAGTGACGGTTGCAAGTCGGTATTGGAAGTGGTGGTTCAGTTTGGGGTTTTCGGACGCGACTGTGGTTGTGATGGGGATGGTGGGGTTCAGATGGCGTGCTTCAACGGTGATAGTGTTAGCGGATGGCTGCGGTGGTCAAGGTAATAGTAGTAGTGGTGATAGTTGTGGTTGCGATGGGTGGTGGTGGTTGGTGTCAGCTGTGGCTGTATGTGTTGGCGGAAGAGGTCGATTTATGGCACCCGAAGGCTGCCCCAGGTGGTTGGTGCCTGGTGACCTCGCGGCCCTCGACCGCAGAGGCCCGGTGATGGTGGTGATGTTAGCGGTTGTTGATTGTTGGCTGTGATTACAACGATGGTTGTTATTGGTTATGGTTGATAGTTGTGCCTGTGACGGTGGTGGTGTTGGCTGTCGGTTGTGTTGGCTGTGGTGGATGAAAGAATGTGGCTGTGGTTGTTGTTGGTCGTGGTAGTGGTGTTGTTTGGTGATAGTCGATGTTAGTTGCAGGTGGTGATCGAGTGGCAGCGGTGGTAATGATTATGGTTGTGCCTTACGATGGTGGTTATGGTGATGACAGCCGTGGTATGGTTGGGATAAGGGTTGTAAGCGACGGCGATGGTGGGTATTTTAGTTATAGAGGTGTAAACCAAAAGTGATGATGTTGGTAAAGGCTAGTTGTGGTGACCTAAGGCTGCTCTTGTGGTTGCGTGTTAGATACTAGACAAAATCTATTGGATTTGGTGACGTTGGGCTATTTCCGGCAAGGATTCTAGCTGACTAGGAGGTTCGGGCGGTGACCAAAGGCGGTTCATGGAGGATAGTGGCTGCATGTGGTGGATATTGGTAGTAAAAGTCATAACCAAGGTGTATGGTAACTTATGATGCGGTTATAATTGCGGTTGGTAATGTGATAACAATGTAGAAGTGTTTGTATATAATTTTAATGTGTTTTGACTAGGTTAAACCTTGGTCAAAGCTGATGGCCAATGCGGTCAACAACACAAATAGTCAACGGAGAAACGTTAGCGACGTAAAAAAGTGCCAACAATGTTAACGGTGTCGACCAAAATAGATTTTGGACGGGTTCGCGTATGCGAACAAAGCAAGTGAAAGGTATAGACGCACTTCGTTTTATGTTAATATTTGAGAAATATCTTACGCGTGCGCACTTGAAAAACGTTGAGCTCTAACTTGATAATAAACATGAATCTTATATTGAAAACAAACTATAATCATAGTAATTATAGAATTGAGAAAGTTACAAAACAATTTACAATAGCTACTCATTACTAAGTAACTAAAAATCGTATTGGATAATTTTAATACGAGACAATTAAAGACCGTGCAACATGTTAATTGTTAAGTCATGTAATGTGTTTAGTAGTAACATGTAATTACAAACACGTTTTTGATACAATAATTTTAGGGACTAAAGAAATGATATGTTTTTGTGATCAAGAAGTTACTATAGTTGGTGTATGTATTAATACAAAGTATGCAAACAAAAGCACGTGACAGGTTAGTGTTTTCAAAACCACATATATGTACATAGAATGGGATAATGTTATTTTACTTAAACTATTATTAGCATATTTAATAATGCAAAAATATAATTTCTTACAATAATAGTAGATTTGGTATCAAAATAAATATCATCCTTGGGAAGATAATATTACTACTGAAGTTAATGAAAATGAGACTTCATGTATAATCTAGGTAAAGATGGACATCTGTTTATAAGAAATAGTTATAACACGCTAACAATTATGCAACCTATATTTGAGGATGTATGGTTATTAATACTTGAAAACTATAATATATATATTGTGGTATAACCCTCTCTCGTATGAACAATTTGATATGTACTTAAATTGGATACTAATGTCAATATTAATACCAATGTTGGTATTTTAACTATTACCATTATTTAAAATAATTATTATCAAATTGATATTAATATTCGCAAGACTTTAGATATAATGAATACTGTTGGACAAAAAGAACCAATGAGCCAGATCAGAAAAACCTTTAAGTCCCACATGACATCACAACAACTGCTGAAGGCTTCATCAGCAGTTTGACAAAGACTGAAGACTCAAAAGCTGAAGATCAAAGATCTGAAGAACAACAGCTGAAGATCTCAAGTACTGAAGTCTGAAGTACTGAAGAATACAAGTACTGAAGACTTCAAGTACTAAAGACTCAAGTGCTGAAGATCAACAGCTGAAGAGCTGAAGAACTGAAGATCAACAACTGATGCACAAAGTCTGAAGACAAAGACTGAAGACATCAGCTGATGACAACTACTGAAGTCATGAGCTGATGAAACATCTGAAGATCAAAGTCTGAAGACCAAGTGCTGAAGCTTCAGATTTTGTCACAACAGCTGAAGAAGTTGTCTTCAGTTGTTGTGATGGTTTTTCTCTTTCAGTAGTCTGTAATTTTCCTTTTCAGTAGTTTGTACAACAGCTGAAGAGTTTGTTCTTCAGTTGTTATAGTTCAGTAGTTTCTAAACGACTGAAGAGTTTTTCTTCAGTCGTTGTACCTTTTTAGTAGTTTCTTTTCAGTTCTTGTAATAGTTTGACACTTAGCATTTTGTAAGAAGATGTCAGCTGTTGTGACATCTTCAGTAGTTTAGTTTGTTATCAGTAGTTTGTTAATAACGGTTGATGTCACTGTCGAGTGACATCAGCATTAGGTTATTCTTCCCTATATAAGGAAGATGACCTAATTGTAGCCACTGCTAATCACAGCCGCAGTCGAAGCATGTTTTGAATGAAATATTCTCTTTTGCAGAACTTCCATCTTTCTCTATAACTTACTGTTTTATTGTTAAATCTATTGTTTTCTTGCTTGTTTGTTCTAATTCTTGTACTAAATCTGCTGTGAATACAACCTAATTGATCAAACTAGAGGCTAAGATCCTGTCAAATGGTATCAGAGCTGGTTAATCATTGATCGATTTAACAATTGATCATTTGAAACTGCTCTTTTGACATCTACGTTTGATTGAATTAGCAATTTGCAAGAATTAGTTATAGAGATTGATTTTCTGCTGCTTCTGACTGTTAAATTTAAGGTTCTCATGGTTTTTGAGCTAGATTTGTTTTGTTTACCTTGAATTTGATTGAAATCTGAAATCACAACACCAACTAACGATCCTCACAATACTGGCTCTTCAACAAAGCCTCCGATGCTTGTGAGGAGTGAGTATAACATATGGCAACGTCGTATGCTCCACCACTTGTCTGTCAACAGTGCTGGTTGTTGGAAGTCAGTGGTGCATGGACCATACAAGCCTATGGTGAGCGTTCCTGAATCAAATGAGCAGGTTCCGAAGAAACCTGATCAATATTCGAACGAAGATCTTAAGCTGTTCGAGATTGATGCTAAAGCCCATGGAATTTTGGCTATGGCAATTCCAAATGAGAACTATTCAGGACTTTTGCATCATGAAACTGCTCATGATCTCTGGGTTGCTCTGAAGGAATAATTCAGAGGAACCAATGAGGTCTTAGAAAATACTAGGGAAATCCTCGCCCAACAATATGAGACATTCTCTCATAGGAAGGGTGAGACACTGACTCAACAGTATGAGCGATTCTCTTGTCTTATTTGTGAGCTGAAAATGGTTAAACAAGAGTATTCCAATAGTCAGATGAACAACCACTTTCTTACATTTGAAAGAGATGGGACACTTATACCATTGTCCTACGCTCCAATGCAAATCTGGACACTCTATCTCTCAACCAACTTCATGGGAAACTGCTTACATTTGAAAGAGAGATAGAACAGAAAAGGAAGTTGTCATCATCTGGCAAGCTCACTGATGACTTTGTCTCAGGCGATGCTGCCTTGATAGGTCAAGAGTCAGAATATGCTATATCTGAGAATGCCTATGATGAGCATATTGATTTTTCTAGCAATTCTGAACATGCTTTTGTTGGTGTTGATAGTAGTTCAGGAGGTAGCAGTGATAACTTGTGCCTTCTGATGGAGCGCTTGAAGAACATTCCAGATGATGATCTGGAAGAGATGGATATTTTGAGTCAAATGGCTATGATAAATATTAGATCTCAAAAGTTCTACAAGAGAACTGGGAGGAAATTTCCTGGTCATTCTGGCAAAACCAAAGTTGGTTTTGACAAGAGCAAGTTGAGGTGTCACAAGTTCCAGAGGCTTGGACATTTTGCTAGAGAGTGTAGATCAACTGGATCTAACTCCTCTGCACCCTTTGTGACTTTTCCAAGCAATAGATCACAGCACAGAGGGCAACACTCCACCAGTTCCAGTCATCCATCACCAGCACAGGCATCACCTGCATACTTTGTGCCTCAGGGTCATATGCCATACCCATACCCCTGCTACTACATGCCTCAGCCTAGTCAAGTTCAAGCACCCCATGCTCAGCAACCACATGCTCTCCTTGAGCCTCAATCTTCCCTATCTCATCATCAACCCCAACCTCAATAACACAACTTCTTCACCCCAGGAATTGTTGACTGGAGTAGTTTACCAGATGATTTATCTAGTCAAGAACAACTATTCCAAGGTGCTGGTTAACATGGTGGTGATCATCCTTTTGGGAACCTTTCTCTCATGGCCCTGGAGTCTGCTGATGGGCCATCCTCCAATGCATCATCACAGGTATCCTCTGAGGCTAAAGCCAAGCTTTGTTCTGATTCATGCATAGCAGCATTTGCTTATATTAGAGAGGCAAATGTAGCTTTAATTGATAAAAACCTTGTGCTAGAGCAAACCATTTCCAAAAAGAAAGCTGAATTTGAGGCTGCACTTAATGATAAAAATGATGAGATTTATAAGCTTAAATGCCAAATAAAAGATGATAAGGCTAGGGAAGATGTACTTCTAGAGAAGTACAGAGACCTCAAGGAAACTCTTGCAACCACCCAAGTAGAGTGTGATCGATGGGTGCAATCCTGCAAGGGTTTTGAAATGCTACTTTGTAAGCAATCAGGTTCAAATGTGAAGTTTGGCATTGGTTATAATCACACTGCTCCTCCTACAGATTTCACTTCAAGAGCAGAAGTTGAATCTGATGGAGAGAGCAATAACCAACCCTTCTCATCATGTGACTTACTATCTGATACAGCATCATTAGAGGTAGAGGTCAGTATTTCCTCCCAAAACCAATCAGCTGATGCTACAACAGCTGATGGTTCAAATGCTGACAGTCACATGATCAAAGAGTTGATCAACTCAGGTGTTGTCTCTAGAAGTACAGAAAGTACTGGAGAGCAAGTGATAACACTTGAAGTTTAAACCCCAACTACTGCCAGTACTGAAGAGAAGAAAACTGCCAGTAGAAAGGGTTTGAAGCCTAATGAAGAGGATGTCAGGAAAGCAGGTACTACAAGAAAGAAAATTGCAAGTACTGACAGCAAACAGCTGAAGAACAAGTCTTCAGCAGTTTCATCTTCTTCAATAGATGATCAACATAAGATGAAGAAGAAGCCATGGGAGATATGTGGCTTGTTCAATCATCTTACTGATGATTGCTGGTACAAAAGAGGTTCCAAACTCAAACAAAAGGAGAAAAATGAGTCTAAAGAGTTGAGGTTGCTCAAAAGAAGATGGTGGAACACAGGAATCCCTAAGCCCAAAAGCAAATCCAAAAAGAAGGTAGGGGTTACTCAGGCAACAGCTGAGGTTGCTCAAAAGAAGATGGTGGAACACAGGAATCCATCATCAGCAAGCCCCAATGTGTTTGAAGAGTTGAAAGCTTTATCACAAAGTCAGACACAACTTGTAATGATGGTTCAGCATCTAATGGGAAGAGTCAACCAATTAGATGCTCCTGTGTTGAAACCACAGAAAAGGAAATCCAAGCCAAAGGGTTCCTCTTCTACACCATCTCCTTCACCTCAGGCTGTCACACATAACATACCTGTTAGTGTTGCACCTGTTGTTGAGAACAGACCCAAAACCAAAAAGGTTTGGGTCTCTAAAACTAACTAACTTGTTGTTATGATTGCAGGGTTCTTCAACATGCCAAAGAAGCATCTGGTATGTACATAGTGGAGGATCCATACATATGATAGGAAGCAGTTCCCTTCTTAATGACTACTCTCAAGGAAAGAAGGGATTTGTCTCCTTTGGCAATGATGCAAAGGGTTACATCATCGGAAAAGGCTTTGTTTCCAATGGGGAAATAAGGTTTGATGATGTTAACCATGTGGAGAATCTCAAGTACAATCTCTTGAGTGTCAGTCAAATGTGTGATAAAGGCCATGTTGCCCTCTTCACAAGCCAGAACTGTCGGATTCTGTCATCCAAAGTTCTAAATTTGATTGACAAGGTGTTGGATGAATATACTCTCCTGAAGGCCAACAGGACAGGAAGAGTATATGCCTTAGATCTTTCCAAAAAGATAGATCTAAAAGGCCATCCTTGCCTATTCTCCAAGGCCTCTCCTCAAGAGTCTACTCTATGGCATAGAAGGATGGGTCATGTTAATCTCAAGAACATGAATCAGCTGATAAACCATGGTTTAGTAAGAGGATTGCCTTTGAAGGAGTTCAAGTGTGAAGACAACTGCACTGCTTGTTTAAAGGGAAAATAACACAAAGTTTCATTCCCTACAATAGAAGAACCAAAGTCCACTGCCTGCTTGCAACTCTTGCACATGGATCTCTTTGGTCCTGTCAGGGTGATGAGCATGGCAAAGAAGAAATACTGTCTGGTAATTGTGGATGATTACTCCAGATATGTATGGACTTTCTTCTTGCATACCAAGGATGAAGCTGCCAAGGCTATTATGAACTTTGTGTTATTTGTGGAGAAGTAGTATTCCCTGCAGGTCAAGTGTGTGAGGAGTGACAATGGAACAGAGTTTAGAAACCACACACTTGATGACTTCTACCTGTCTAGAGGAATTAAAAGGCAGTTCAGTATTCCCAGAACTCCTGAACAGAATGGAGTGGTTGAGAGAAAGAACAGGACTCTCATTGAAGTTGCAAGGTCAATGCTGGCTGACTCAGGATTGCCACTGACCTTTTGGGCTGAAGCTGTCAACACAGCTTGCTATGTGCAGAATAGAGCATTAGTGAATCAGAGGTTGATGAAGACTCCTTATGAAGTACTTCATCATTTGGCCCCTCTGATTTCCTTCTTTAGAGCCTTTAGGTGTCCATGTTTCATTCTCAACACTAGCAATCCACTCCAGAAGTTTGCTAGTAAGGTGGATGCAGGGTATTTTGTTGGTTATTCATCAACTTGCAAGGCATACTGAGTTTTCAACTGTAGGACAAAGATGGTTGAAGAAACTCTGCATGTCAAGTTCAATGAATCTCCAAAGGACAAGATTCCACAAAACCCTGTGGAGCTGTTTGATCTGGACATACTGCAATATGTTCCTTATCAACCTCCAGCTGTTGTGCCTGTCAACAGTTCTCCACCTGGTGGTACTGATGATGATGTAGTCAGTACTCACCTTTTCAGGTTTAGTGACAACCTGCCTGAGTCCACTAAACCTGATGCTCCTGTAGCTTCCGCAGCCCCATCCACAACAAATGCTGATGAGATTTCTGCATGCTCTACTTCATTTAAGCTGCCATCTCCTACATGGTTTCAAGAATCTTCATCACCATCTGTTGCTACTGAAAGTCCTACAAACACTTGCACTGATATTATAGTTTATCAAGAGCTGAATAATCACCCCACATCTCAAATCATTGGTGATATCAATGCTGGAGTTTCAACCAGGAATCAATTGTCCAATTTCTGCTTCTATACTCTCTTCATCATCAGCAAGAGCCAAAGAACTATCATGTTGCATTAAGAGACAATGGATGGGTTGAAGCAATGCAGCTTGAGCTTCTTCAGTTCAGAAAATAGCAAGTGTGGGAGCTTGTTCCTTTACCCCAAGGTAAGTGTGCAATAGGCACTAAGTGGGTGTTTAGGAACAAAACAGATGAAAAGGGCCAGGCTGGTTTTCCAGGGGTTTGCACAAGAGGAAGGCATCGATTATGATAAAACCTTTGCTCCTGTAGACAGACTGGAGGCAATTAGATTGTTCTTACCTTATGTTGCCTTTCATAGTCTTAAGGTGTATCAAATGGATGTCAAAAGTGCCTTCTTATATGGTAAAATAAAAAAGGAAGTTTATGTATGTCAACTACCAGGTTTTGAGGATAATAAACATCCTGATTGGGTGTATAAGCTTGATAAGGCTCTTTATGGGCTGAAACAAGCTCCTAGAGCCTGGTATGAGACTGTCACACCCCGGGCCCAGAAGGGTGGGACGTCACGATTAGTAAACAACAACCAAAATGCAGCGGAAACTAAATGGTTTATTAAACAGTGTCATATAATATTTACATTAAAATATTGGCTTTATTTCCAATTCACAAGGTGCTTCAATCTATGATTTATAGGTGTCACGATCCATCTCTCGGTAAATATTTCTTGGAGCTTCGATAACTAAGGCTTCTAGGCTCGACTTGTGTCTTTAACCTCTACCCTCATATCTTGCTTCGGATTTGGTAACTTCTATAGCTCAACTATTCTCCCTAGCTGTACCTGAAGACATGCTCAAAAAGAATTATGTCAACACAAAGTTGGTGAGTTCAAGTGGTTAATGTTTCAAAACAATTTAAAAGGAACTACAAGAGTCCACAGTAAAGGTTTTAGAGTCTAGTGTGATAGTTTATAAAAATCTCATTCGATTTTAAAAGCATCATCATAGTATCAGTCATCATGGGGTATCACAATCAACCCTGCACTTGGTCCCCGGTTGGCCTCTTTTAAACTTGTGTTTAACCGGATATCCCCCGTAGGGGAGGAACCAAGCCTCAGAACAGTGAACCACTCCTGCTAGGATAGTTCACCATAGTATCTTACCCAAAACCTGTTACATGCCACAAACGACCCCTCAGGATCTCAATGGGGTACCTCCCTGTGGCGGGAGCCACTGTGCGTGGGGATTCCCCAAATAGATCTATTCACGTAAGAACAAGCAGTTCACAAAAGAATTAATGATTATGACTAAAGTATCAGCAGGTATCCAAAAAGTCCTGCATACAAGCATCAAGTAAGCATAATCATAGTTTATAAAACAAAAGATCATGCCAAACAGTAAACAGTATCACACATAAGAGTTTCAGTTTAAAAGGAGCATGCTTCATCCCCAAAACAAAAGTAAAAAGGGGGAACACGAGAACTCACCAGGTATCCTTATATAATTTCAGAGCTTGATTAAGAAAAGTGATGATCACCAACAAAGCAATCCTAATTAGAACATATAAGATGCACGTTTAGAATTAGCACTATGCTATTACATGCGTGCGGTTGAGCTCTTTAGTTGACTTCATGTTGGTGTTTAGTATCCTGATTGTATCTTAGCTTTTGTACAAGTATTTGTTGTCATGTGCTAATTTGTGCATATTAGATTAATCAATATTCTTATCCGAGTAATGATTCTTAGTACAATAATTGTAACAGTAATTTGTTGATTTGGAGATTTAAATCTTTATAGATGATATTAGTATTAACTTTAACGTTAATATTAATAATTTTAACCGTAGTAATGAAATAATAAGTGACAGTCGTTAGTATATAATAGCTATATTTGTGTTAATAAGTATCTCTAAAAGTGATGATGGTGACAATGTATTATTATTTGTACCACTTTTGATAAGGTTAGTAGTAACAATGAGATTTATACGATTATATCAATAAACAAACGCTACTATTATGAATATTGTCATCAACATTATAAGTAATAGATGTCATCCATGGTGTACTATTTGGTAATAATTCTTGATTAACCATTCATTAGGAATAGGATATTATTACAAAGATGACGTTAGTGATGCTAGTGTTTAAGTAACACATGATGATAACGATTGTGTAGTAGTATTATTATGATACTAGTATTATTTATTTCAATTACTAGTAATACTAATCGCGAGTGAAATTCTTTAATTGTATTAGTCTTAGTTCACAAATTGAAGCGTATTCGTCATTATTTTAGATAAGATGATCAATAACAAATAAAACATTTGATAGAATACGTATATGAGTATTAACAATAATATTAGCAAAAGGTAACAATATTGGTGTTCACGATAGTGACACTTGTTTGTATTAGTAACCTTATTCTATCACATTTAGCTCGTGATTATATGTTTAACTAGCGTTTTGTATAACATATAAGAGTGTATATATATATGTATATGTGTGTGTGTGTGTGTGTTGATGTTGTTAATTCGATTCTGGATCTTTATTAACATTGTCATTATTATTATTACTATACAACATTTTTGATAAGTTTTATAATCACATGATTCTAATTTAAGGCGAGCTCAATCACACTTATGCAAATTATAATTCAATTTCATTATGCGATTTGCTCACGTTATTTCCAATTAACCCACCGATTCATGATGTTTCATAACTGGTTGTCATTTTAGACATATTTGGCTCAACACACACAGGTTAATATATAATATTCATACTTAAACGTGTAAGGATGTTTAGCGCACGGTTATACCTAACGTTTCCGTTTCCCATCCTAGTATCCGCTTGTTCCGACCCGCATCGTGTTGACTGCCCATTAACCATGGTTGACCGGCTTTGACCAACAGCTGTGACCAAGGTTTAACCTAGTTAAAACGCAACAAGATTATATACAACACTACCATATTGTTATCAAATAACCGAACGCAACCATACCCTCATCACACGTTACCAAACACCTTAGCTATGTCTTTTACCACCAATATCCACCGCATGCAGCCACTTTCATCACCATCATAACCCGACAACCACTACCGCCATTACCACCATCAAAACAGCCCCTCTATCACCGCTATCACCATAACCACGGCCACAATTCAACAACAACCATCACCAAACACTAATCACGACCTCCCCACCTTCGACAGCCACCAACACCAACCACAATTTCAGCCAAATCCTAAGGATCTTATCTAGAACCCAACATGCAACCTCATGAACAACATCAAACTGCTCTAATCTTACCTCGAACAGCATCAACCACCACAAAACACCATCAATCGGGTGTTGTGGTTGTTTGTGCCATGAATCACCATCAATCGACATCAACAGCCCCAAAACCACAACCACAGACACATGCAGCCCCACAATCATAGTAATTTGCGGTTTGTAGCCCACGAAAACAAGGATGAATGGACTAATCGATTATAGGGGGACCTTACCGAGAGGAAAAGCAGTGGGGTGGCCTAGGCCACCTTCGGCCACCGTCGCCTGTGGTGTGGGAACACCACGACAATACCACCACCATCGCGATCCATCCATGCCCGACAGCCACCATCGGGACCGTACACCACCATCGCAACCTCAATTCGACCGCACACCCTCGGGACACCACCATCACAACCTCGAACCATAGAATCACCATCACAGCCGTCGACCGCACACCCTCGGGACACCACCATCACGACACCACCATCGCGACACCATCAGCTCGAAACTGACCTGCAACCGCCACTTCATCCTTCGATTCCCGTCGCCACGTTGAGTTTCGGGAGAAATTGAAGTCACTATCGCGACCGCAGGGGAGAGGGGAGTCGGATGGGGCTAGTCACACGCCGGCACTCACCGGAATTGGCCACCTCCGGCCGGTGGCTTGGCCGGATCGAAGAGAAGCAGGGGGGAAGGGGGGAGAGGGATGTGCGACCGCCTCTCTCTCTTTCTCAGATTTTGGGTTTTAAACCCTAAAATGGAATATTAGGTTGTTTAAATACTAGTTTAAATGAAATGGGTTCGTATACAGTTCGGTTCCTAACACGTTCGAGTCAATTTTTGCGTGACGTAATAAATTTCATTTATCGTTAGACTCGGTTATAGAAAACGTCATAAGTAACCAGAGATTAATAATTTTATTGTATTTAAAACGTACAGAACAGTTAAACGATACCACGAAATCGACACGTTATCGGTTTTACGTGTTTTCCTCGAACGAGCGCTATTACTATTATTTTGATATCTAAATGCATGCAATTAAGCGTTAGAATGATATTTTGAGCGTTATTTCCCCATGTTGGTCACGTTAAAACCTTATCTGACGAATTCTCGGGTTATACCTGATTGTAACCCGGTTCGCGTCCGATCGCGTTTCGGAACGCAGTTATTCCGGACAACATACCATTCATCATATTTAATATGATATGATAATAAACGATGATTAGATGTATAATTACGGAGCTACGAGGTTCGGTTGACGTATCAGATATCAGTAAATTTACGAATTTCTGTTGATTATGCTTGATTGATGAAAAAATCTTTCAACAAGCATTGTTTATGATATTGTTAGAATTAACAAGGATTTAAATTGGATAACAAGCCATTATAAGGAATTCCTGATGGAATTCAGACATAGTACGCGGTAAATTGCCGGATTTTACCCAGCATGGGTTCTGAATCTGTTTTCAGTTTGGATCTTTTCCATAGTTGTTTCAATTCACATAAGAATTCATTGTTTCATGGTTTCTCATTTAATTAGTTTGTAAATGTGCATTTGGGCCTTAAATGGGCCTTTTTACAAGTTCGGGCCCTTATTGGGCTTATTGGGCTTATTGGGCCCAAAAGACTAGTTTCGTTTTGCAAGGTTTCCTTGTTAAGCCCAACTCAATTCAGACTTTTATTGTGTTTTATAACATTTATAGGTTTTCAATTGGGTCATATTTCAGAGGTGTTACATTCTCCCCTCCTTTTAGAAATTTCGCCCTCGAAATTTTAGTATCGTTAATATTTGTTTCCAAGTGTGATACACTCATGGTATGAATCTTGAGGATTTAGAGTTATTTAGTTGAGCATTCCAGGACAAATGTTGATGATTAGGTGTTAAATAATCAGGTTTGATTTGAATTGGAGTAACCATTCGATTGTTAAAATCACGCTTGACAGGATCAGTGGGTCAAACTATGAGCAGGTTTTTGGCTTTTACAATTAGACCACTTAACAGTCATACAGAATTAACAAGAAGAGACTGTCCACTGTGGTTCAATACACCGACCTACAAAATAGATCTAGCAAGGAGAGGATTCCCAAAATCCCAATGGTGTTACCGTTTTCACTGAGAATATTAAGAACGATTGAAAAGAAGAGGATAGAGTAAATTGCCATTTTCGTCCCTGTAGTTTGGTGAAAATTGCCACTTTCATCCAATAGTTTATTTTTTCGCATCTAGGTCCCTGTGGTTTACAAATCTTGTCGTATTCATCCAGTTCGTTAACTCCACCCAACATTCTCCGTTAAATGAAGGGTATATTGGTCATTTTACATATATGTTTTATTTTTTATTTTTTAAACCCCATTTATTATATCCCCTTTAAATAAATTGCTATTTTAGTCCCTGTGGTTTGGACATGTTTGCCAATTCAGTCCAAAAATCCCACCACCATGGCATAAAACACCATATCACCACTACCCGTGATGGAACCACTATGTAGATGTAGGGTACAAATAACCCACACAAGACCGGGTACCCGAACCCGAAAGCCCGGCCTATGTGGGCGGAACGGGTAAGCCAGCAGGACATGTGCCCCACATTTAATTACATCAGAATCACCCCAATCATAACCGATAATTCAGTAACGGTCGGAGAATATAAAAGGTAATGGATTTGTCGGGGAATAATCCCTGTAAATCAGCACACGATTGCAGCAGGCAAACACTATAAATACCAGGTAAGAAGGATCGAGATCATCACAAAAGATTACACATAAAAGCTCCCCCTTAATTATCCCTATGACATATTTCCATTCAACCAATACTTACTCTCACGCTGGATGGTCGTTCCAGGGATATTTCCCCTTTGGAACGCCTTAACTGGTGTTGTTTTCATTGTGTGTAGGTATGAAGCTTCAGAGAGCATCGGTAAATCGAAGTTCAACAAGACCGGAACCATCTAGAGTTGGACCTCGTATTTACACACCACACCACCACCACGCCGCAAAACCACCACCACTCCATCAGAACCACCAAATCATCACCACCACCCTATCATAAAACCACCAACACCACACCAGACGGGCACCACCACCACACATTAGATCTCCACCACCACACATTAGATCTCCGCCATCACACACTAGATCACCACCACCATGTAGACCCTAGAAACAAACCGTTAATCTCGAACTTATAACAAACCCCTTTGAAAACGTATATGGAACCCTTGAAAACGAGTATTGTAGAGGTATTAGTAGGGTTTGATATGCATTTTCGAAGTAGTATGTTACAAGTCCAATATTGATTGTCGATTTTTAGGGTTTACATGGTAGCGGCGATCCAATGTGCGTGGTGGTGGTGGGCGCTCTGGTGTGGTGTTGGTGGCTTTACGATGGGGCGGTGGTAGTGGTTTGGTGGTTCTTGTGACGGGTAATGGTGTGGTGGTTATTTTTGGACTAAATTGGCAAATACGCTCAAACCACAGGGACTAAAATAACAATGTATTTAAAGAGTATATATTAAATCAGGTTTAAAAAAAAGAAAAATAAAAACATATATGTAAAATGACCAATATACCCCGCATTTAACGGAAATTTTGGATGAAGTTAACGGACTGGATGAATATGACAAGAATTGTAAACCACAGGGACCCAGATGCGAAAAAACAAACTATTGGATTAAAGTGATAATTTTCACCAAACCACAGGGACGAAAATGACAATTTACTCAAGAGGATATTAGCGTGTATGCCATTAATTAGACAGGATAGTCATGATACAATAGATTAAAGGTTTCAAATCAAGAAGGATTTGGGTTTTCCCAACGAGTATAGATGAATATCTAGGCATCGCACGATCATTTCTATGAAGCTAAGACTAAGAAGTTTTCACGATTTATAAGAATAAAGAGATTAGCTCATGCACAAAGGTCTTCAGCTTTCAAAGTCTACTCTTTAGTTCTCATCTTCCTTCCGGAGAATTTCTTCAATCTCTTCCTTCTATGATTTCATCTTAAGGGGTTAAGTCCTTTCTTCCACTACGTGCTTCTTCTAGTATGCCTCCTTTTCTGGAACGGTTCTTGTATATCAGAACCTCAGTCTTCGAGTAGATCCGTTCATCGTATCTGACGCATGACAAGAGTTTCCCCAAAATGGGATGTGCTATATATACATATTCACGTGAACTGACGCTGGTAGAATCACAAGTTCAAGAAATGATACGGTGTAGGTAATATAAGGAAAGCCTAACTATAGGCTATCTGCATTCATCTATCAGGGTAAGCAGATACATATGCGGTCAGGACTCGTTCTCTTTCATTTGGAAATATGGATGTCTTAGAACAATGCGGAAGGAAGCTACTTATCCGCATTTGTCAATGCGGTTGTCATTACCGATTGTCGATCACCCTATTTTGCTTGGTCCACTACTCTAATGTGTAGTTGGTAGTGTTGTACCCAAAGTGTATTCGGATGCATCTTTTATTTTACGGGAGTTCTAGTTCATGCATAATATAGTTCACCATATATTTTCTTGAATCATCGGGATACTAGAAGATTGCCTTGTACTGTTGTATCAACACATCTGAAACTTTCTTATCCATGCCCGATCAAGTTCCGCACTTTCCCAAGAATAACGATGCTAGTGGTATAGCTACACGGATCAAGTTTTTGTTAACCCTTTTACAATTTTCTCCTATCCCTAAGCATTGACTCATCTCAATGTGGTTTTTAGTTCTTCCTGAAATTTTATAGCTTCAACTATAGCGATTTGTCTCGAATTTCATGCTTAGTAGTAGTAGTGGCAAAATGACAGACATGTCTAATTATGTCTTACAAATCCTATCCATGAGACTCCTGAGTACGGTGAAATGTGTAGGCCCTCCCATACGGGCTTGACCATAACCTTCGTACTTGCCATATCTTGTTTTTAACTGTTATTTGTGTAGTGTCGTTTTCCTTATAAATACGACTGATAACAATTAAGATGTAGATAGCATCTTGAAATTGAGTAAGTAGGTTATCATCTCTGAGAAAATGATATCACTTATCCTTGATGACTTTATTTAACTCTTCAATAATCCATCCATAACTGGAGCATTCTATTTACCTTCCGCAAAGAGCATTAAGTTTCCTCAAGACGACATACTAGATTTTATGAACTATTTATCTAACAGTTATCGAATCTGCTTTCCTTCCACCAGCTTCTTAATGTAACCTTCAAGTCCAGTACCTCCATATATATATTTAACTTCCATCAATCGGGTGTTGTGGTTGTTTGTGCCATGAACCACCATCAATCGACATCAACAGCCCCAAAACCACAACCACAGACACATGCAGCCCCACAATCATAGTAATTTGCGGTTTGTAGCCCACGAAAACAAGGATGAATGGACTAATCGATTATAGGGGGACCTTACCGACAGGAAAAGCAGTGGGGTGGCCTAGGCCACCTTCGGCCACCGTCGCCTGTGGTGTGGGAACACCACGACAATACCACCACCATCGCGATCCATCCATGCCCGACAGCCACCATCGGGACCGTACACCACCATCGCAACCTCAAACCACAGAATCACCATCACAGCCGTCGACCGCACACCCTCGGGACACCACCATCACAACCTCGAACCATAGAATCACCATCACAGCCGTCGACCGCACACCCTCGGGACACCACCATCACGACACCACCATCGCGACACCATCAGCTCGAAACTGACCTGCAACCGCCACTTCATCCTTCGATTCCCGTCGCCACGTTGAGTTTCGGGAGAAATTGAAGTCACTATCACGACCGCAGGGGAGAGGGGAGTCGGATGGGGCTAGTCACACGCCGGCACTCACCGGAATTGGCCACCTCCGGCCAGTGGCTTGGCCGGATCGAAGAGAAGCAGGGGGGAAGGGGGGAGAGGGATGTGCGACCGCCTCTCTCTCTTTCTCAGATTTTGGGTTTTAAACCCTAAAATGGAATATTAGGTTGTTTAAATACTAGTTTAAATGACATGGGTTCGTATACAGTTCGGTTCCTAACACGTTCGAGTCAATTTTTGCGTGACGTAATAAATTTCATTTATCGTTAGACTCGGTTATAGAAAACGTCATAAGTAACCAGAGATTAATAATTTTATTGTATTTAAAACGTACAGAACAGTTAAACGATACCGCGAAATCGACACGTTATCGGTTTTACGTGTTTTCCTCGAACGAGCGCTATTACTATTATTTTGATATCTAAATGCATGCAATTAAGCGTTAGAATAATATTTTGAGCGTTATTTCCCCATGTTGGTCACGTTAAAACCTTATCTGACGAATTCTCGGGTTTTACCTGATTGTAACCCGGTTCGCGTCCGATCGCGTTTCGGAACGCAGTTATTCCGGACAACATACCATTTATCATATTTAATATGATATGATAATAAACGATGATTAGATGAATAATTACGGAGCTACGAGGTTCGGTTGACGTATCAGGTATCAGTAAATTTACGAATTTCTGTTGATTATGCTTGATTGATGAAAAAATCTTTCAACAAGCATTGTTTATGATATTGTTAGAATTAACAAGGATTTAAATTGGATAACAAGCCATTATAAGGAATTCCTGATGGAATTCAGACATAGTACGCGGTAAATTGCCGGATTTTACCCAGCATGGGTTCTGAATCTGTTTTCAGTTTGGATCTTTTCCATAGTTGTTTCAATTCACATAAGAATTCATTGTTTCATGGTTTCTCATTTAATTAGTTTGTAAATGTGCATTTGGGCCTTAAATGGGCCTTTTTACAAGTTCGGGCCCTTATTGGGCTTATTGGGCTTATTGGGCCCAAAAGACTAGTTTCGTTTTGCAAGGTTTCCTTGTTAAGCCCAACTCAATTCAGACTTTTATTGTGTTTTATAACATTTATAGGTTTTCAATTGGGTCATATTTCAGAGGTGTTACATTCTCCCCTCCTTTTAGAAATTTCGCCCTCGAAATTTTAGTATCGTTAATATTTGTTTCCAAGTGTGATACACTCATGGTATGAATCTTGAGGATTTAGAGTTATTTAGTTGAGCATTCCAGGACAAATGTTGATGATTAGGTGTTAAATAATCAGGTTTGATTTGAATTGGAGTAACCATTCGATTGTTAAAATCATGCTTGACAGGATCAGTGGGTCAAACTATGAGCAGGTTTTAGGCTTTTACAATTAGACCACTTAACAGTCATACAGAATTAACAAGAAGAGACTGTCCACTGTGGTTAAATACACCGACCTACAAAATAGATCTAGCAAGGAGAGGATTCCCAAAATCCCAATGGTGTTACCGTTTTCACTGAGAATCTTAAGAATGATTGAAAAGAAGAGGATAGAGTAAATTGCCATTTTCGTCCCTGTGGTTTGGTGAAAATTGCCACTTTCATCCAATAGTTTATTTTTTCGCATCTGGGTCCCTGTGGTTTACAAATCTTGTCATATTCATCCAGTTCGTTAACTCCACCCAACATTCTCCGTTAAATGAAGGGTATATTGGTCATTTTACATATATGTTTTATTTTTTATTTTTTAAACCCCATTTATTATATCCCCTTTAAATAAATTGCTATTTTAGTCCCTGTGGTTTGGACATGTTTGCCAATTTAGTCCAAAAATCCCACCACCATGGCATAAAACACCATATCACCACTACCCGTGATGGAACCACTATGTAGATGTAGGGTACAAATAACCCACACAAGACCGGGTACCCGAACCCGAAAGCCCGGCCTATGTGGGCGGAACGGGTAAGCCAGCAGGACATGTGCCCCACATTTAATTACATCGGAATCACCCCAATCACAACCGATAATTCAGTAACGGTCGGAGAATATAAAAGGTAATGGATTTGTCGGGGAATAATCCCTGTAAATCAGCACACGATTGCAGCAGGCAAACACTATAAATACCAGGTAAGAAGGATCGAGATCATCACAAAAGATTACACATAAAAGCTCCCCCTTAATTATCCCTATGACATATTTCCATTCAACCAATACTTACTCTCACGCCGGAAGGTCGTTCCAGGGATATTTCCCCTTTGGAACGCCTTAACTGGTGTTGTTTTCATTGTGTGTAGGTATGAAGCTTCAGAGAGCATCGGTAAATCGAAGTTCAACAAGACCGGAACCATCTAGAGTTGGACCTCGTATTTACACACCACACCACCACCACGCCGCAAAACCACCACCACTCCATCAGAACCACCAAATCATCACCACCACCCTATCATAAAACCACCAACACCACACCAGACGGGCACCACCACCACACATTAGATCTCCACCACCACACATTAGATCTCCGCCATCACACACTAGATCACCACCACCATGTAGACCCTAGAAACAAACCGTTAATCTCGAACTTATAACAAACCCCTTTGAAAACGTATATGGAACCCTTGAAAACGAGTATTGTAGAGGTATTAGTAGGGTTTGATATGCATTTTCGAAGTAGTATGTTACAAGTCCAATATTGATTGTCGATTTTTAGGGTTTACATGGTAGCGGCGATCCAATGTGCGTGGTGGTGGTGGGCGCTCTGGTGTGGTGTTGGTGGCTTTACGATGGGGCGATGGTAGTGGTTTGGTGGTTCTTGTGACGGGTAATGGTGTGGTGGTTATTTTTGGACTAAATTGGCAAATACGCTCAAACCACAGGGACTAAAATAACAATGTATTTAAAGAGTATATATTAAATCAGGTTTAAAAAAAGAAAAATAAAAACATATATGTAAAATGACCAATATACCCCCATTTAACGGAAATTTTGGATGGAGTTAACGGACTGGATGAATATGACAAGAATTGTAAACCACAGGGACCCAGATGCGAAAAAACAAACTATTGGATTAAAGTGATAATTTTCACCAAACCACAGGGACGAAAATGACAATTTACTCAAGAGGATATTAGCGTGTATGCCATTAATTAGACAGGATAGTCATGATACAATAGATTGAAGGTTTCAAATCAAGAAGGATTTGGGTTTTCCCAACGAGTATAGATGAATATCTAGGCATCGCACGATCATTTCTATGAAGCTAAGACTAAGAAGTTTTCACGATTTATAAGAATAAAGAGATTAGCTCATGCACAAAGGTCTTCAGCTTTCAAAGTCTACTCTTTAGTTCTCATCTTCCTTCCGGAGAATTTCTTCAATCTCTTCCTTCTATGATTTCATCTTAAGGGGTTAAGTCCTTTCTTCCACTACGTGCTTCTTCTAGTATGCCTCCTTTTCTGGAACGGTTCTTGTATATCAGAACCTCAGTCTTCGAGTAGATCCGTTCATCGTATCTGACGCATGACAAGAGTTTCCCCAAAATGGGATGTGCTATATATACATATTCACGTGAACTGACGCTGGTAGAATCACAAGTTCAAGAAATGATACGGTGTAGGTAATATAAGGAAAGCCTATAGGCTATCTGCATTCATCTATCATGGTAAGCAGATACATATGCGGTCAGGACTCGTTCTCTTTCATTTGGAAATATGGATGTCTTAGAACAATGCGGAAGGAAGCTACTTATCCGCATTTGTCAATGCGGTTGTCATTACCGATTGTCAATCACCCTATTTGCTTGGTCCAGTACTCTAATGTGTAGTTGGTAGTGTTGTACCCAAAGTGTATTCGGATGCATCTTTTATTTTACGGGAGTTCTAGTTCATGCATAATATAGTTCTCCATATATTTTCTTGAATCATCGGGATACTAGATGATTGCCTTGTACTGTTGTATCAACACATCTGAAACTTTCTTATCCATGCCCGATCAAGTTCCGCACTTTCCCAAGAATAACGATGCTAGTGGTATAGCTACACGGATCAAGTTTTTGTTAACCCTTTTACAATTTTCTCCTATCCCTAAGCATTGACTCATCTCAATGTGGTTTTTAGTTCTTCCTGAAATTTTATAGCTTCAACTATAGCGATTTGTCTCGAATTTCATGCTTAGTAGTAGTAGTGGCAAAATGACAGACATGTCTAATTATGTCTTACAAATCCTATCCATGAGATTCCTGAGTACGGTGAAATGTGTAGGCCCTCCCATACGGGCTTGACCATAACCTTCGTACTTGCCATATCTTGTTTTTAACTGTTATTTGTGTAGTGTCGTTTTCCTTATAAATACGACTGATAACAATTAAGATGTAGATAGCATCTTGAAATTGAGTAAGTAGGTTATCATCTCTGAGAAAATGATATCACTTATCCTTGATGACTTTATTTAACTCTTCAATAATCCATCCATAACTGGAGCATTCTATTTACCTTCCGCAAAGAGCATTAAGTTTCCTCAAGACGACATACTAGATTTTATGAACTATTTATCTAACAGTTATCGAATCTGCTTTCCTTCCACCAGCTTCTTAATGTAACCTTCAAGTCCAGTACCTCCATATATATATTTAACTTCCATTCTCTGACTCAATTTCCTTAAGAGCAACCTCAACTGTTGTCTTAAGCTACAGAGTTGCTGCAAACGTTTCTACTAATTTCTTCATAGTGCTTCACAGTTAAGGTCAACCTTCTAGATGACCTCTTCCTTAGTCCATATTCTGCAAGGTTACTGTGCCGTGTAAAGGGTCTATTCGTGAAGCAAGTAGCTCTGTTTAGATTCCAATCCTTTACAATCATATCGACCGTTCCAACGAGATATGGGAGTAAGACTTTTTGCTCGGACTTCCGACGGTACGGAGCGTTCTAGGGTAAGGTATTAGAGAATCACTTTAGGAGAGGTTTGAAAATTTAGAGAGGAATAACACCAACGCTTACGATCGGGGGTGATTATGCAGACTTTCTTTGTCTACACTCTGTTACATGTCCATCACTTCGTTGTAGTTGGATCTCAAGTGTTTTAACACATGAGACTTCTTGTAGCTGATCTTCTATGCTTCTTAATACATCTTTTGGAGCAATACCATCCTTTAAGTTCAATCATGAGTTCTTCCCATGAATTCTTCATTATTATCGACCATATCGATTCGAACAAGTTTAGGACTTTATCAAGGTGCTCGCTAGTACAAGAAGGTTAACTACCACTCTAATAACTGATCGCATAGTTCGTGATCGTATTCTACTTCAGATCTTCACGCTTGAATCACGAACTTATCACTCAGGTAGTAGAGGTCTCCAAGTAGAGATATCTTACAAGGCTTTAAAGTTTTCCGCATCAGCTATCACGCATTTCCAAAGATGACGGTTATGCTAGAGGGCTTAAAGTGAGTAGCACTACTCGTTAAGAGAATAAATCGAGAACAGAGGGTGAGTGGAAAAATCGGGGATCCAAATAAGTTGTAAGTTCAGATTTTTTTGTCATGAATCTCAAAGGTTAGCTTTTCTCGGCAATTATCTCTAGCACTCGAATCTTTATTTCCGAAGAATCTGGATTTTAGAACGAGGATTCATTTCCTGCGAAATCTGGTGCTCAAAAATTTACCAACAACAAGGTCGGTTAAAAGCATGGTTAAGATAACTCAACTTAAGTTTTGAGTGAAGATTGTCATTAGGTGACTAACGGTTGAAGATGATGAAAGATTTCACGAGCGTAGTATTAAGAAAGGTGATTATCAATCACAATCGGAGCTGATATTAAGAATATTCCTTTGAGTTAGGTGATTCCATTACAATGAATAGGTGGAGAGAAGTCATATTCCTCAAAGGCTTTGAGAAAATAATCAGAGAAATTCTAGAATCCAGAAAATCCTATGAAGTGTGAACTACTGAGAAAGAAAGAAGTGACAAGCCTTCTATGTCATTGACCACAAGAGGCGTTTCTCGGAAATTTATTACTCTGGTATGTTCTCCGTTGCACGAGCCTTGTTAGAGAGTCTTCTACTATGTTAAAGAAGTTTTGACGAATTCAATGTTAGGTAGGAAGGAATTTTTAGGCATCGCTCAAAGTATATGGCTAAAGTACACGCACAACGAGGTGGAGTGCCATACTCAGCACGAGACCAGTTAAGTTTGAGAACATCATTTAATGATCTTCAGAGTCTGATGGTCTTATCATCATAATTCCAATAGGAGAGTAGAATGAAAGAAAAGAGGAGAAGAAGGAAAGGAATAGTTACTGTAACATCGTCCTTGGTAGCTCTTCAAGTGTCAAATGGTTTTCGCCCAGCATGAAAGTTTTGAACCTGAAATTATTGAATATATATTCCAAATATTTGTGTTTATTCTTGTATTTATTGGTTCTTTAAGTGTTTTACATTGATATTAGTTTACATGACAGGGCCCACCAGAATTCAAGGGTACCTGTAAATTTACCATTACGTGTGCACCCGTAATCATCAATTTACCTTACACTATCATTCTAGTCATTCCCATCATAAGTTCCAAGTTTGTGTATCTAGGTTCTAGAGTTAATGATTTTTCATTAGTCATCATCTGCAATTAAGCACACTTAGATTCCAACTATGCTAATCATTCGAGTTAACCCAGAAATTTTCTCGAAGTAAGTTTCAGCAAATCAAGCAATAAGTGAGCATTCAGGTACACGTTATCCTAGGGAGCAGAACAAACAAAAAGGCATCATGGTTAATATCTTATCACTAAATTCCAACACGTATCATCTTACAAATGAGGCATAATAACAAGTATCATCATTTCAAACAAGTATTAGTATAACAGTTGTCTCAGGTAACGACACAGGTCGTATCAAGTGTATAGCTAACAGCAGTTGTTTCATATAGTGACAAAAGTCAACTGTGCAATTAGATAAGTATCTCTCCAGGATTTAAGTCCTAATTTATATGCACACCTTTGGTTTCTAACATTCTTAGTACTTGACATTCAGTAGTCCTAAGAGTCAACTCCCAAAAGATTCCATACTTTCATGGTTTACTCGGGTGCACCTATCATAGGTAATACCCTAATGTATCAAGGTTTCTTAACGGGTAGAGAATTCTAAATAGGATATATGAAATCCTTAAGGTATCCAGGTTAAAGAAGGGTGTTCTTAGGGAAACCTATTCTTGCTACAAACTTTGGATCACTGTGTCGTGGAAACAACCTACCAGGTTGGTCCTATTTATGGTTACACCTTGGGTATTGCAAAGCAAACCCGTATTTTTACACCATTGGTTCAGCAAAGCTCAGAAGAGTCTTCTTACTAAGGTGGTCCTATGAGGTTCATATGGTTGTAGTTTAGGTCTCGCGAAGCAGACCTACTTCGCTACAACCTTTGGCTCTAATACCAATCTGTCACACCCCGGGCCCAGAGGGGCAGGACGTCATGATTAGTAAACAACAACCAAAATGCAGCGGAAACTAAATGGTTTATTAAACAGTGTCATATGATATTTACATTAAAATATTGGCTTTATTTCCAATTCACAAGGTGCTTCAATCTATGATTTATAGGTGTCACGATCCATCTCTCGGTAAATATTTCTTGGAGCTTCGATAACTAAGGCTTCTAGGCTCGACTTGTGTCTTTAACCTCTACCCTCATATCTTGCTTCGGATTTGGTAACTTCTATAGCTCAACTATTCTCCCTAGCTGTACCTGAAGACATGCTTAAAAAGAATTATGTCAACATAAAGTTGGTGAGTTCAAGTGGTTAAAGTTTCAAAACAATTTAAAAGGAACTACAAAAGTCCACAGTAAAGGTTTTAGAGTCTAGTGTGATAGTTTATAAAAATCTCATTCGATTTTAAAAACATCATCATAGTATCAGTCATCGTGGGGTATCACAATCAACCCTGCACTTGGTCCCCGGTTGGCCTCTTCTAAACTTGTGTTTAACCGGATATCCCCCGTAGGGGAGGAACCAAGCCTCAGAACAGTGAACCACTCCTGCTAGGATAGTTCACCATAGTATCTTACCCAAAACCTGTTACATGCCACAAACGACCCCTCAGGATCTCAGTGGGGTACCTCCCTGTGGCGGGAGCCACTGTGCGTGGGGATTCCCCAAATAGATCTATTCACGTAAGAACAAGCGGTTCACAAAAGAAGTAATGATTATGACTAAAGTATCAGCAGGTATCCAAAATGTCCTACATACAAGCATCAAGTAAGCATAATCATAGTTCATTAAACAAAAGATCATGCCAAACAGTAAACAGTATCTCACATAAGAGTTTTAGTTTAAAAGGAGCATGCTTCATCCCCAAAACAAAAGTAAAAAAGGGGAACACGAGAACTCACCTGGTATCCCTATATAATTTCAGAGCTTGATTAAGAAAAGGGATGATCACCAACAAAGCAATCCTAATTAGAACATATAAGATGCACGTTTAGAATTAGCACTATGCTATTACATGCGTGCGGTTGAGCTCTTTAGTTGACTTCATGTTGGTGTTTAGTATCCTGGTTGTATCTTAGCTTTTGTACAAGTATTTGTTGTCATGTGCTAATTTGTGCATATTAGATTAATCAATATTCTTATCCGAGTAATGATTCTTAGTACAATAATCGTAACAATAATTTGTTGATTTGGAGATTTAAATCTTTATAGATGATATTAGTATTAACTTTAACGTTAATATTAATAATTTTAACTGTAGTAATGAAATAATAAGTGACAGTCGTTAGTATATAATAGCTATATTTGTGTTAATAAGTATCTCTAAAAGTTATGATGGTGACAATGTATTATTATTTGTACCACTTTTGATAAGGTTAGTAGTAACAATGAGATTTATACGATTATATCAATAAACAAACGCTACTATTATGAATATTGTCATCAACATTATAAGTAATAGATGTCATCCATGGTGAACTATTTGGTACTAACGCTTGATTAACCATTCATTAGGAATAGGATATTATTACTAAGATGACGTTAGTGATGCTAGTGTTAAAGTAACACATGATGATAACGATTGTGTAGTAGTATTATTATGATACTAGTATTATTTATTTCAATTACTAGTAATACTAATCGCGAGTGAAATTCTTTAATTGTATTAGTCTTAGTTCACAAATTGAAGCGTATTCATCATTATTTTAGATAAGATGATCAATAACAAATAAAACATTTGATAGAATACGTATATGAGTATTAACAATAATATTAGCAAAAGGTAACAATATTGGTGTTCACGATAGTGACACTTGTTTGTATTAGTAACCTTATTCTGTCACATTTAGCTCGTGATTATATGTTTAACTAGCGTTTTGTATAACATATAAGAGTATATATATATATATATATATATATATATATATATATATATATATATATATATATATATGTGTGTGTGTGTGTGTGTGTGTGTGTGTGTGTGTGTGTTGATGTTGTTAATTCGATTCTGGATCTTTATTAACATTGTCATTATTATTATTACTATACAACATTTTTGATAAGTTTTATAATCACATGATTCTAATTTAAGGCGAGCTCAATCACACTTATGAAAATTATAATTCAATTTCATTATGCGATTTGCTCACGTTATTTCCAATTAACCCACCGATTCATGATGTTTCATAACTGGTTGTCATTTTAAACATATTTGGCTCAACACACACAGGTTAATATATAATCTTCATACTTAAACGTGTAAGGATGTTTAGCGCACGGTTATACCTAACGTTTCCGTTTCCCATCCTAGTATCCGCTTGTTCCGACCCACATCGTGTTGACTGCCCATTAACCATTGTTGACCAGCTTTGACCAATAGCTGTGACCAAGGTTTAACCTAGTTAAAACACAACAAGATTATATACAACACTACCATATTGTTAAACGCAACCAAAATCTCAACATACGTTACCAAACACGTCGGTTGTGTCTCTTACCATCACCATCGAGATCCATCCATGCCCGACAGCCACCATCGGGACCGTACACCACCATCGCAACCTCGAACCACAGAATCACCATCACAGCCGTCGACCGCACACCCTCGGGACACCACCATCACAACCTCGAACCACAGAATCACCATCACAGCCGTCGACCGCACACCCTCGGGACACCACCATCACGACACCACCATCGCGACACCATCAGCTCGAAATTGACCTGCAACCGCCACTTCATCCTTCGATTCCCTTCGCCACGTTGAGTTTCGGGAGAAATTGAAGTCACTATCGCGACCGCAGGGGAGAGGGGAGTCGGATGGGGCTGGTCACACGCCGGCACTCACCGGAATCGGCCACCTCTGGCCGGTGGCTTGGCCGGATCGAAGAGAAGCAGGGGGGAAGGGGGAGAGGGATGTGCGACCGCCTCTCTCTCTTTCTCAGATTTCGGGTTTTAAACCCTAAAATGGAATATTAGGTTGTTTAAATACTAGGTTAAATGAAATGGGTTCGTATACTGTTCGGTTCCTAACGCGTTCGAGTCAATTTTTGCGTGACGTAATAAATTTCATTTATCGTTAGACTCGGTTATAGAAAACATCATAAGTAACCAGAGATTAATAATTTTATTGTATTTAAAACGTACAGAACTGTTAAACGATATCGCGAAATCGACACGTTATCGGTTTTACGCGTTTTCCTCAAACGAGCGCTATTACTATTATTTTGATATCTAAATGCATGCAATTAAGCGTTAGAATGATATTTTGAGCGTTATTTCCCCATGTTGGTCACATTAAAACCTTATCTGACGAATTCTCGGGTTTTACCTGATTGTAACCCGGTTCGCGTCCGATCGCGTTTCGGAACGCAGTTATTCCGGACAACGTACCATTCATCAAATTTAATATGATATGATAATAAACGATGATTAGATGAATAATTACGGAGCTACGAGGTTCGGTTGACGTATCATATATCAGTAAATATACGAATTTCTGTTGATTATGCTTGATTGATGAAAAAATCTTTCAACAAGCATTGTTTATGATATTGTTAGCATTAACAAGGATTTAAATTGGATGACAAGCCATTATAAGGGATTCCTGATGGAATTCAGACGTAGTACGCGGTAAATTGCCGGATTTTACCCAACATGGGTTCTGAATCTGTTTTCAGTTTGGATCTTTTCCATAGTTGTTTCAATTCACATAAGAATTCATTGTTTCATGGTTTCTCATTTAATTAGTTTGTAAATGTGCATTTGGGCCTTAAATGGGCCTTTTTACAAGTTCGGGCCCTTATTGGGCTTATTGGGCTTATTGGGCTTATTGGGCTTATTGGGCCCAAAAGACTAGTTTCGTTTTGCAAGGTTTCCTTGTTAAGCCCAACTCAAATCAGACTTTTATTGTGTTTTATAACATTTATAGGTTTTCAATTGGGTCATATTTCAGAGGTGTTACAGAGACACTCTCAACTTTTCTTCTAGAAAATAAGTTCACTAGAGGCACCATTGATAAAACCTTATTCATCAAGACTGTGGGACAGCATAAGCTCCTTATTCAAATTTATGTAGATGACATAATTTTTGCATCCTCTGATCCACAATTGTGTAATGAATTCACAAAGCTCATGAAGCAAAAGTTTGAAATGAGTGCTATGGGGGAATTACAGTTCTTTCTAGGTTTGCAAATCAAACAAAGGGCTGATGGAATCTTTATTCTTCAGTCCAAATACACAAAAGAGTTGTTGAATAAGTTTGATTTACAAACCTGTAAGCCCTGTTCTACTCCCATGGGCAGCATCACATAATTGGATGTTGATCAGAAAGGTAAAGCGGTTGATGAAACCCTTTACAGATGTATGATTGGGTCCTTGATGTACCTTACAGCTTCTAGACCAGACATCATGTTTGCAACATGTGCCTGTGCTAGATTTCAGGCTGCACCTAAAGAATCCCACTTGATTGCAGTCAAAAGGATCTTTAGATATCTGCAGGACACCCCATCGCTAGGTCTTTGGTATTCAACTGGGCATTCTTGCAAATTAGTTGCTTTCTCTGATAGTGACTATGCAGGATGCAAAGTCACCAGAAAATCCACTTCTGGTGGTTGCCAATTCCTAGGCAATTGTATAGTTTCTTGGCAGAGTAAGAAACAAACATCAATTGGTACATCCCCTGCTGAAGCTGAGTACATTGCTGCTCCAAGTTGTACCTCTCAGGTACTCTTGCTTCAGAACCAACTCTTGGATTATGGCATTACAGAGACTAAGACTCCATTACTAATAGATAGTGCTTCAGCTCTTTGTATTGTTAAAAATCTAGTCCAGCACTCTAGGACCAAACATATAGAGATCAGACATCATTTTATAAGAGATTGCTATGAAAAAGGTCTGATTGATCCAAAGTTTGTGCCTAGTGCTGATGAGCTTGCAGACATCTTTACTAAGCCTTTAGATAGTGCCACATTCCAAAATTGGTACTAAGGCTTGGTATGCTGCAGCTAGAATAATTTGACTAATATTGATGCTCTCAGTTCACAAGTACTGATGAGCATTGGTTTGCAAAGGTCAAATATAAGTACTGATGAATCATTTAGTCTTCAGTATTTTCACAACTACTGAAGACTAAAACAATTCAAAGTACTGAAGTACATTATTTGTTGAAAACAGCTGATGTAGTTACAACTACTGATGTGGTTATAACTACTGGTGTATAATTTTCACACAAATAAGTACTGAAGAACAAATTCTGTTCACAAGTACTGATGTGTAATCTTACATATAAGTACTGAAGACAATTTGTTCACCAGCTCTGAAGAATAATTTATCAGCACTTATGAACATCTGATCACAAGAGTTGAGGAATAAAATATTCACAAGAGCTGAAGGGCCAATAAAACATCTGAAAGTCAGCCAAAGAGCTGATGAGTAAATGTGGAGGTGAGAATGAAACAACTGAATTGATGGAAACAGCTGATGAGTAACTTTACTCTTCAGCCGATACCTATATCTGTTGTATGATACCCAAACAACTGAAGGACAAAACCATGTCTTCAGTAGTTTCACAAATACTGATGATTAACACCAAGTCCTCAGTTGTTTACAACAACTGAAGCAAAACCATGTCTTCAGTAGTTCATAACTACTGATGTCAGTAGTTTACAACTACTGAAGGCTAACACCAAGTCTTCAGTTGTTACAACGTCTGAAGATGAAAACCATGTCTTCAGTAGTTTATAACTACTGATGACTAACAACAAGTCTTCAGCCGTTTACAACATCTGAAGGACAAAACCAAGGTCTCAGTAGTTTTAACTACTGAAGACTAATACCAAGTCCTCAGATGTTACAACCACTGAAGGTTCAAACCACGTCATCAGTAGTTTCAACAACTGATGACTAACACTAAAAACTTCAGTAGTTTTCTTTCAGCCTTTGCCATACCCTATAAATACCCAACCTTCAGAGCTTTCCATTCTCACTTGACCTAAATTTCAAAAACCTCTGAAACTTCCCATACATCATTAACGGCGACCATGCAACTCAAGCCTCGACACAACTGTGTCGCGTACCTCACAAAATCGCCTTTCTGGACCAAATTTCATCACGCCATCAATCTTATGATAGATTCTCCTTTCCAAACGGCATTTGTCATAAATCCGACCATCTATGCCGATTCGCTTACCCAGTTCTGGACAAACGTCACCGTACAAACTGGAGAGAACGACGCCGAGGTCTCTCTCCAGTCGTTCGTTAATACCCATAAGGTGGTCATCAATCCCACAATCATCTGACAAACCCTAAAATGGATGATGCCACATTCCCCACCGAATACCCCAAGGCACCACTGATCTTTCTTTTGCACATCATGATTATCAGGGTGACATATCTGCCTCAACCCTGCTGAAGAAACATTTCCATGACGCTGAACTTCTTATTTTTCACATGGTAAATGTTTGCTTAGCCCCGAAGACATCATCATGGGATCAAATGTCCACAAGGTGGCAGCAGGTATTATACTCTATCCTTGAGAAACAACCACTAAACTTTTCTGAAATAATTTTCTTGGAACTCAAGGACATGGGTACAAAACCTTTTACAAACCATTGGATTTTATATCCACGGTTCATTATGGCCATGATAGAGAGCCAGCTTAATGCTGAGGGACTTGTTGGCACTGGGGTCCCTACCATGGCTGTTCTAGCTGAGGTATACTCCAGGCACAACATCGACCAAACCCGTAAAAAGGCTGGCAAGCTGCGAAAACCCACACAGCTGGAACCCACAGCCTCCACCTCACAATCCAAAGTCCCCACCAAACCCAAACCTAAAAGAAACCCAAAAAGGCTACTGAGGGAGATGAGTCCCCTGAGGATGCCCCTGCAACACAAATGCAGGAAGTGACTGCTGGCCAGATTCTCCCAGCAGTCACCACAACTCCACCTACCACAACCGCACAGGTTTCCTCTTTACAGGAGCCTGATGCAACCATTTCTGGGGCTGCTACACATCTGGAGTCTTTCTCACTTGAGGAGACTGCCATTGAAATGCACATCCCTCCCCATGTGCAATATGCTTCTAGCCCATCTCCCACTGCAACATCCCCTAAAAGCCCTACTCTACTAATTGCAGAAGTGTTGACTCATCTTAACACTCCACCCTCTACCCAGAAACCAATCAAAACTGGGAAAACTCCAACCAAAGAGAGGGTGGACATAAGTGTTGATGGGAGCCCACAACACAGAGAATCACATGTCATATCTCCAAGTGTGGCCATGGAGATAAGGCAATCTGGTGAGGCTGCCACTTCCCCTGCATCAGCATATGAGCAGGAAGAAGCTGGTAACATCAATAGGACCTCACCAGAGGCAACTGCCGATGATGGATCCAATTCGGAGGCTGGAAGTCCCCAGAACCAAGACAAAGGGGCACATGCAACTACTGAGCCACACTCAGTGCATGTACATCCTGACACAGTCAGGAGATCAGGTGATTCAATGCAAACTGATGATGACCTGAGCTTCTTCTTTGATGTAGTTGCTCAAAACACCATTCTTGAGGAGGAGGTGAGCAGACGCAAAGAGCTGCTTGCCAAATTCTCCCAAGAATCAAGTCCATCTGCCACCATTAACCCACAGATGGCACCTTCACCTGAAGGTCTCACAAACACTCAGCCACTCCCACAAACTCAGCCACTTGCCTCTGCTTCTGGCACTAGTTCTCAGGAACAGAACCCTCCTAAGCAATTAGTTGCTATCTTCCAAAAATCCCTACCTCTCATCACACCAATAATCACAGACATTGTGATGAAAACCCTTGATGAGAGGCTTCCCTCACAAATACAACCCTTAGTGGAGGTTGCTGTGGCTAAAATGCTTGCTGATAGTCAAACCCTAACCAATGCACCCAAAAAGGGGGAGACATCAGTGCAAGCTAAGAGGAAGAGGGTAGAGGAAGAGAAAGAAGTAGGGAGAGAGGAGGAAAACGAGAGGGAGAGGACTGAGGAGACTGAGAAGGTGAAGGGAAGGAGAAGGTGAGGGAGGAGAGAGCTGAACAGATAGAAGTGGCTGAAATCCAAAAAGATTTTAGTGTCACTTACAAAAAAGAAAGGAGAGAAAGAGAGAGAGAAGGTGGTGAGAGATACTGATCTAGCAGTCCTGGTCAAGGAGGCTGATGCTGAGCATAGCCGATCAATGGACTCTATCATTGATCAGCTGTTCAGGCAAGGCTTTGACAAGGACATTGCCATGCTAGATCAGGAAATTAGGAAGTTAGAAATAAACGAGATAGAATACCGATGGACCAGTCATAGCCAAGAGGAGAGAAAGAGACTCGATGCTATGACTAGGTTTATTTCGAAGTATCTGGGGAGACCAGTCCTAGATGTGAGAGCTTGGACCAGGGACAGAATCTTGGATATAGCCACCAAGATCTGTTCGGCTGGTGAATTTACCAAGGGACTGGTTGCAGAAGCCCTCTCAGAAGCCAGTGCTGGGAACAGGAATTTGCTAGTCGAACAGACTAAACCGGCCCTCATTTCTAGATTACTAGCAAAGCCTGCCCAAATTCCCGCACCAACAACCCAAACACAACCCACAAAACCAGCCCCTTCACCATCAAAACCTATTGCCGATGATCCACCCTTGCAGAAGAAGAGAAGGGTGTTGAGGCTGCAAGAAGAAGAAGAAAAGGAGGATGAGGAGGATAGACTGCCTCTTTCTGCAGTCATATCCTTGCCGCGAGACATATCTAAACCCATCACTCCCACCTCACAGATGGAAGCTATGAGGGTTAAGATAGAAGAAGAAGAGCAACAGAAACGTCATGATGAAGAAATGCTGAAAAGCATTGACAAAACTTATGCTGCTTCTTCTTCTATAATCAACATGAAGAAGGAAGCTCTGAGACTCTACACTCTCAAACAAACTTTTCAATATGATAAAGATAGAGTGAGAACTTGGCCTGATCCTAGGGTGGCTCACAGGATCATTAAGAAAGACATTCCTGTGAGATACAAGAGCCAAGTGAAGAAGATCGTAGATGAAGTGATCTCAGTGGCTCTTGTAATAACACCCTGGGAGATTGTAAAGGAGTTCGAGAAAGCCTATAAGACTAAGCAATCACCCCAAACGATGTTGGAGAATAGGGTGGTTAGGAAAGGCTTAGTCTATAAGAGGCTTGAGAACTACCAAAAGGATGAGCTCAACCTGCTACTAGAAGGCAGACATCCTGATGAATTCGCCTATAGGCAGATTACAACAGTTGAGCTCAAGAATGGCAAACAGGCCAAGTTTGTCTCAGAGCTGTATGGCCGTGAAGGATTATTTGAAGGTGAGGCTGAGGACCTATCCATGGAAGAACAAATTACATTCCTCAGAGCCTACACCCGAGAATCCTACAGGCTCATACATGGGAAGTAGGTCACATGGATGGGACAATAGCCCTGTGTCCAGTTCCCCAAGGTAGGGTTCCCATCCATACTATGCCAATCAAATCTCAGAGACCTCTTCCCAGGCCAGTGCTTACATGGGTCATCTTCTAAGCTGATCAAGAAGGAAAAAGACCAATCATTCTGCCATCAATAAGTGGGACCAATAAATTGCTTAGAGGTTTTGGCTGCATTGGTTTAGGGGGAGTTTGTTGGACCAAAAGAACCAATGAGCCATATCAGAAAAACCTCTAAGTCCCACATGACATCACAACAACTACTGAAGGCTTCATCAGCAGTTTTACAAAGACTGAAGACTCAACAGCTGAAGATCAAAGATCTGAAGAACAACAGCTGAAGATCCCAAGTATTGAAGACAAGTACTGAAGTCTGAAGTACTAAAGAATACAAGTACTGAAGCCTCAAGTGCTGAAGACCAAGAGCTGAAGAGTTGAAGAACTGATGATCAACAACTGATGCTCAAAGTCTGAAGACAAAGACTGAAGACATCAGCTGATGACAACTACTGAAGTCATCAGCTGATGAAACATCTGAAGACCAAAGTCTGAAGACCAAGTGCTGAAGCTTCAGAGATTGTCACAACAGCTGAAGAAGTTGTCTTCAGTTGTTATGATGGTTTTTCTCTTTTAGTAGTTTGTAATTTTCCTTTTCAGTAGTTTGTACAACAGCTGAAGAGTTTGTTCTTCAGTTGTTATAGTTCAGTAGTTTCTAAACGACTGAAGAGTTTGTTCTTCAGTCGTTGTACCTTTTCAGTAGTTTCTTTTTAGTTCTTGTAATAGTTTGACACTTAGCATTTTGTAAGAAGATGTCAGCTGTTGTGACATCTTCAGTAGTTTAGTTTGTTATCAGTAGTTTGTTAATAACGGTTGATGTCACTGTCAAGTGACATCTGCATTAGGTTATTCTTCCTTATATAAGGAAGATGACCTAATTGTAGCCGCTGCTAATCACAGCCACAGTCGAAGCATGTTTTGAATGAAATATTCTCTTTTGCAGAACTTCCATCTTTCTCTATAACTTACTGTTTTATTGTTAAATCTATTGTGTTCTTGCTTGTTTGTTCTAATTCTTGTACTAAATCCGCTGTGAATACAACCTAATTGATCAAACTAGAGGCTAAGATCCTGTCAAATGGTATCAGAGCTGGTTAATCATTGATCGATTTAACAATTGATCATTTGAAACTGCTCTTTTGACATCTACGTTTGATCGAATTAGCAATTTGAAAGAATTAGTTATAGAGAATGATTTTCTGCTGCTTCTGACTGTTAAACTTGAGGTTCTCGTGGTTTTTGAGCTAGATTTGTTTTGTTTACCTTGAATTTGACTAAAATCTGAAATAAGGACACCAACTAACGATCCTCATAATACTGGCTCTTCAACAAAGCCTCCGATGCTTGTGAGGAGTGAGTATAACATATGGCAATGTGGTATGCTCCACCACTTGTCTGTCAACAGTGCTGGTTGTTGGAAGTTAGTGGTGCATGGACCATACAAGCCTATGGTGAGCGTTCCAGAATCAAATGAGCAGGTTCCGAAGAAACCTGATCAATATTCGAACAAAGATCTTAAGCTGTTCGAGATTGATGCTAAAGCCCATGGAATTTTGGCTATGGCAATTCCAAATGAGATCTATTCAGGACTTTTGCATCATGAAACTGCTCATGATCTCTGGTTGCTCTGAAGGAACAATTTGGAGGAACCAATGAGGTCTTAGCAAATACTAGGGAAATCCTCGCCCAACAATATGAGACATTCTCTCACAGGAAGGGTGAGACACTGACTCAACAGTATGAGCGATTCTCTTGTCTTATTTCTGAGCTGAAAATGGTTAAACAAGAGTATTCCAATAGTCAGATGAACAACCGCTTTCTTAGATCCCTGCCTAAGAGATGGGACACTTATACCATTGTCCTATGCTCCAGTGCAAATCTGGACACTCTATCTCTCACCCAACTTCATGGGAAACTGCTTACATTTGAAAGAGACATAGAACATAAAAGGAAGTTGTCATCATCTGGCAAACTCACTGATGACTTTGTCTCAGGCGATACTGCCTTGATAGGTCAAGAGTCAGAATATGCTACATATGAGCCTATGATGAGCATATTGATATTTCTAGCAATTCTGAACATGCTTTTGTTGGTGTTGATAGTAGTTCAGGAGGTAGCAGTGATAACTTGTGCTTTCTGATGGATGACTTGAAGAACATTCCAGATGATGATCTGGAAGAGATGGATATCTTTGAGTCAAATGGCTATGATAAATATTAGATCTCAACAAGAATACTAATCACCATCTTTAAGGTAACTAAGGAGCTAAACCGCACGCATATACAACATTGTGCTAATGCTAAACATAAATCTTATATGTACAATTAGGATGGGATTGTTGAAGCCCTTCACTCTATGCCGAGCTCAGAATCTATATAAGGATACCAGGTGAGTTCTAGTGTCCCCTTTTTACTACTGTTTTGGGGATGAGTTATGCTCTGTTTGAACTGAAAATATTAACTGTGCTATTTTATGATGCTTGTATGTTGTGGTTAATGTTGATACCTTCTTATACTTGTATCATAATCATTAATTCTTTTATGAACCGCTTTTTTTATATGGGTAGATCTACTTGGGGAATCCCCCACACACAGTGCCTTCTGGTTAGGAAGGGTACCCCACTGAGATCCTTGGGGGTCGTTTATGGCATGTGATAGGTTTTGATAAGATTCTATGGTGAACCATCCGATATGTATGGTCCACTATTTGGGGCTCAGTTCCCCCTCAGGGTTAACAGGTACAAACACAAATTTAGAAGAGGCTAGCCGGGACTGAGTGCAGGGTTGATTTTGACCCCACAACAATGATACTTATGTTTTAAAAGTCAACTAAAGGATTCAAAAGAGCCTTTTGTTTTTAAACATTAAGCACTTGAACTCACCAACTTATGTTGACACAAAATCTTTTGAGCATGTCTTTCAGGTACGACTAGAGAATTAGATGAGCCATAGAAGAGATCTAAAGCTGAGGCAAGAGATTGAGGGTAGTTGTAGAAGGCTAAACTTGAGCCTAGAAGCCTTGGATACAAAAGACTCATTTAATGATTGATCAGGAGCCTAATAATGATACCTTTTAAATCGTGGATTGGGGTACTTGTGTATGAGACATGGTTGTAACTTAGGACCACTTTAGTAGGATGACTTTTTCTGAGTTTTGTTGAGCTAAGGTTGTAGGAAGGTGGGTTACTATGTCAGACCTAAGTTACAACCATATGATTTTATAGGACCAGCCTAATAGGTTGTTTCCATGATTCAGTGATCCAAAGTTTGCAGCCAATTTAGGGTCTCGTAAGGACATCCACCCTTAATCCGAATACTTCAAGGAATATTTACCATTAAGATTTCTCCTACCCTGTGAGAAACCTTGTTGCATTAGGGGATTAGCCATGATTGGCGCACCCGAGTAAACCAAGATTCGAAAGTATGGAACCTTCTGGAGCTGACTATTAGGACCTCAAGACACGAAGTACTACGAATGTTAAAAATCAGATGTGTGCGCATATAATAGAACTTAAATTTTTGACTGGAGAGATACAGATCTGATACACAGTTGACTTGTGTCATTATATGAAACAACTACCTTAAATTGCAAACTTGTTTATGCTTCATGCATATGATAATACTTGTCAAGATATAGTGACAGGCTAGTAAATATGATGCCTTTTGTTTTATTTGCTCCCTACTATAGCTTTGAATCTGATAGTTCATTACCTGGTTCGTTGATCTTTACTTGACACATTGGTTAGGTTAGCTAGATTGCAAAGATAATTAGGGGCACTAGGTGTGCCTAAAATTGCAGATGAAACCCAAATGAGAAGTATAACTTCATAAACCTAATAACGAACACAAACTTGGAACTTATGGTGGGAAATAGCTAGAATGATTGTGTAAGGTAAATTGACGATTACAGGTGCACACCTAATGGTGAATTTACTGGTACACTTGAATTCTGGTGGATCCTGTTATATAAATTAACATCAAAGTATAACACTCAAAGGAACTAATAGATACAAGCACAAACATAAATACCCAACATATAAACAACTATTAAATATTCACAACATTCGCACTGGGTGAAATCATGTGACACATGCAGAGCTACCAAGGATGACATTGTAGTAACTATCTGTTTTCTTCTTCTCTTTTCTTTTGTTCTGCTCCCCTATTGGATTTATAAAGATGCAATTATCTGACTCAAAAGATCATCAAATGTTCCTTCTCAAGCTCAACCAGCCTCGTGCTGAAAGTACGGTACTTCACCAAAGATATGAGCGTACTTTAGCAGTATTATTCGTTCTTTTTCGCGATGTTTAAAAATTCCTTCCTACCTACTATAGAATTTGTTTCAACTTCGTCTGCATCGTAAGGGACTCTCTAATATAAACCTTACAACCGAGAGCGGACTAGAGTAATGGATTGCCAAGAAGCACGCCACGTGATCATTGACATAGAAGACTATGTCTTGTCACTTCTTTCCTCCTTATTAGCTCGCACTTCATAGGACAACCTGGAGTCTAAAAATTCCTTTATCAATTTCTTAAAGTCTTTGTAAGGATTCCTATAAGTCTGATGCAGCCAAAACACTCTAAGTCTTCCTGCATGCTGCACATAAGAACATGAAGTAGAAATGCTTCGGAAGTTTTACACTTCACTTAAGAAATATTCAAAGTGTAAAATCTTCCGAAGCCAAGACCAATATCTTCCGAAGCCAGAAATGAAGTCTTCCGAAGATTCAAAGACAAAGTCTTCTGAAGCCAAAGAACCAAGACAGATTCTTCCGAAGACTTTTATGAGACATGCTTTTATCTGATGTACTTTTTCTATAAAGCTGAACCACTTTCCGCTGCCACTCTGGTTGGTCACCAACTTGCATGAGTTGGTGAAAAGGTCCATGCTTTAGGAAAATTGTACATTGAGGTCTTGAGTCTGTGCTTTCTACTTTATGTACCTTTATCCTTTTTGTAATATATTAGGATGTGAGCTATGGCATGTCATAGTCACCTCTCTAAAGGCAATCTACCTTTTGACTCTACATTTGATTTTGTAGTTGTCTAATATCATGTATCCAGCTGGCTTTCTAGTATGGCCGGTTGTAGGTTGTAGTATATAGTGTCTCAAGTCCTGTAACTTAGAAGGTGTGCAAATGCTTATGCCTGAATACTTGTAACTTTAAACTTGAGAAGTAATATACAACATCCTTGAAAACCAACTACTTGTGTTGTTATCTTGTTCTATTTCTAAGTTTACTTGTGTTCTTTGCATCATCATAACCAATTCCCTATTTGATCTGTTAAGTGTTCTTATACACTCTCCTCATTGTGTTGTTGTATTGTAAATGCTACCCTTCACCGGTCCTACATTTGGTATCAGAGCTTTCCAGGCTCTTGATATAAGATCTCACCATCTTAAGATCTCTCACACATATAAAATACTTAACAACTCAAATGGCAGCTCTTTCAAAAGCTGATATGGAAACTGGTACCATGACCAAGTCCCCACTAATCGCTCCTAAAGACTTCGACACATGGTGCACAAGAATGGAAGGCTTCATCAAGTGTCAAGACTCAAGGATGTGGGACTCAGTTGTTAATGGTCCTTTCATACCAAGCACTACTTCTGCTACTGGTAATCGTATCATCCCAAAAGATGTGGATGATTACTCAGAAGAAGATAGGAAAAGAATAGAGCTTGATCAAAGGGCCATGACTTCTCTTTAAACTACTCTTCCAAACTCCATCTACAGAGGCTTCAAGAAGTGCAAGACAACTAAAGATTTATGGGAAGCACTGAAGCTCATGTATGAAGGATCCAAGGAAACTAAAGAGAACAGGAAGGATCGCTTAAAGCAGCAGTTTGAGAACTTCACTTTCAAGGCTGGTGAGACCCTGACTCAACAATACTTCAGGTATGTTGAGTTAGTGGACCCTCTAGTGGATATTGGAGTAACTCTTGAGAACAGGGACATAGTAAGGAAGTTCATGTCTTCTCTTCCTAAACTATGGACACATTATTGTGTTGTGATCAAGAGAACTTCGGACCTTAAGACTTTTACTCTTATAGAGTTGTATGGTATCCTGAGTGCATTCCAGATGGAGATGAACATGCAAAACTCCTCTCGTAACTCCAATAACCAACTGAGTTCAGCACTTCATGTGGATGAAAGGGAAAGCATTGAATCACAACATCAATTGCTATGTTACCCTGACAACTCAAAAAGGGGCCTTTCATTACCTTCCCAAAGACACCAAGAGATAGCTACACTCAAGGAAGTCCCTTCCAAGAGACAAGTTCTTCTCATGCCTTTGTCTCAGCTGATGAAACCTCTTGCAACTTTCTCTTCACTCTTGAAGACCTGGACTGTATCCATCCAGATGATCTGGAGTATATGGAGATAGTTCAACAAATGGCTCTTCTCACTCACAGGGCCAAGAAGTTCCATAAGAGGACTGGGAGAAAGTTTCCAAGCAATACATCTAATGGAAAGTTTGGGCTGGACAAAAGCAAAGTAAAGTGCTACATCTGTAACCAGATGTGGCACTTTGCAAGAGAGTGTAAGGCACCAAGAACAAATGGTGGCCAAACACAAACTAGACCAAACTACACTGAGAAAGCACACTAGAATGAGAAGCCAAAGCAGCAAGCTGCAGATGCTGTTGAAGAAGGAGGCTTTGACTGGAGCTTTTAGATAGAAGATGCATCTCCAAACCAAGCTCTTATGGCAGACCATGATGAAACCAAGGTATTGGAAAATCTTTGCTCTTCTGAATGCATTGCTAAAGTTAATAGATACCGGTCATATAACTTAGAGCTGAGATCTAACCTTGAGTCCTTAAACATCTTAAAAGCTGATTTTAAAAGAGCTGAAAATGATTATAAACTCAAAATAGAAGATTTAGAGAAAACCATTTCAACTCTTAAACATGAGCTAACAAATTACATGACTCAGATCAAAGATCTCATAGCTAAGTTAACAGAATGCCAGGTTGAGCTTGTGATCATTAAAGCTAAGGCAGAAAACTATGTTCATGAAGAAGAACCTTTAAGGACATAATATCCTCATCCTTGCATGCAAAAGTGTATTATAAAAATAAGCAGGGACTGGGATCTAGTGAGATAGCTCCTCCACACACCATCTTGTCTGTAAGATCTCCTAGGTGTGGAACCTGTGAAGATGAGCTTCCCCTCATAGATCATTTGACTGAAGAGGATGAAGAGGAGATGGTGAAGAATGACTCTGGTTTGAGTGAAGAAGAGCATTCTAAGAAGGGTCACCATCCCTTTGAGGAGAGTAAAGCTGTTGGGATGACCAAGTCAAGAAGAAAGAACTTGATCAGGAAAGCCAAAAGAAAATCAAAGAAGGCTCAAGAGATCAAGGCCACTTTAGACTCTAAGCTGAAACAAGTTTTTATCTCTGCAGGGTTTGAAGTGGTTAAGACTGATGACATGAACTCTGGTTCATGTGCAACTCATCCCAGCAACAAGAAGAAGACTGATCAGTTGTGTGTTACTGCTACATAGCCTGCACCATCCAACTCCAAGAACAGTTCTCAACCCAAAGAACTGTCTCAGTTCCTACAAAGGTTAAGGTGGAGAAGGGATGTGACCAAAGTCAGTCCACTTCTATGAAGATGACTCTTGGGAAAAAGAAACTGAAGTGTGTCATGTGTGAGAGTACTTCTCATTTCGCCAAGGATTGTCCATATAATCCTAAAGGTACTCTTCACATGATGAACAAAGAGACTTCCAAGAGTTCCAAGAAGAACTTAGCTTTGGAAGGAAAATCTGTTTCCTTCGGAAGTTCCAAAATGAAGAAGAAGGCAAGTGGAAAATTGCCTTCGGAAGAAAAATTGTCTCGGAAGAAAGGAATGCTTCCGAAGTACTGAAGCTTGCTGAAGTAAAGGCAAGTTCTTCCGAAGGTCCAGTCATCAAAACTTCCGAAGTTTCAAGAACTTCTGAAGTATTGAAGGTCAAGTCCAAACTTCCAAAGGTGGTGTGGAAGTCAAAGAAAGGCCAAATGACTAAAGGCTCTTCATCAACAACAGCACAAGATCCTTAAAGCACAACCATAGGATCTATTACTATTGCATTGTCTTCAACTGTTTTAAATGAGCCCAAGACCAATGAGGCTTATGTTTCCAAATGTAACTAGCTATCTCTTCGTGCAGGAACAACTAAAGACAAACAAAAATATGTGGATCATTAACAGTGGTTGTTCCAGGCACATGACAGGCAATAGGTCACCACTCTAAAAGTTTGAAAGAATTGATGGAGGACCAGTTGCTTTTACAAGACATGCAGGTGGTTACATTACTGGAAGGGGCAAGGTCACAAATGGGAAGCTCAGCATTGAAAAGGTAAACTTTGTCATGGAGGTTGGATACAATCTTTTAAGTGTATCTCAATTTTGTGATGAGAATCATAACATGCTGTTTACTGAGCATGAGTGCATTATTCTCAAACCCGGGGTGGTCATTCCTCATGAGCACATCCTACTCAGAGCCCCCAGGAAAGGGAACATGTACAAGATGGATTTGCAAGTAACATCTCCCTCAGGAGGAGTTTCATGCTTTCTATCTAAAGCAAATAGTGATGAGTTTTTCCTTTGACATAAAAGAATGTGCCATGTAAACTTTAATAACATGAATAAATTAATTAAGAATGATTTGGTAACTGGAATACCAAAAAGGGAGTTTACAAGTGATGATCATTGTGTTGCATGCCTAAAAGGGAAGCAACACAAGGTATCTCACAAGCCTAAGGAAAGAAACTCCATCACTAATCCCCTACACTTGTTACATATGGATCTCTTTGGCCCCACCGGTGTAATGAATTTAGGAAGGACTTCTTATTGTTTAGTGATCACAGATAATTTTACAAGATTTGCTTGGGTCTTCTTTCTTAGAACTAAAGATGAGACCCCTGGGGTTCTAAAGAATTTCATCTTAAAGATTGAGAATCAATGTGATCACAAGGCCAAAACCATAAGATGTGATCAAGGAACCGAGTTCAAGAATCAAATACTTGATACTTTTTGTGATGAAAAGGGTATTACAAGACAATATAGTTCTCCCAGAACTCCTAAGCAAAATGGTGTTGCTGAGAGGAGAAACATGACACTAATTGAAGCTGCAAGAACTATGTTGTTTGACTCTAAACTACCTATCACCTTCTGGGCAGAGGCAGTCAACACTGCCTGCTATGTGCAAAACAGAGTTTTAGTAGTTAAGACACATTGTAAGACTCCTTATGAACTTTGGCACAAGAGGAAACCTTTTATTGGTTTTCTGAGGTCATTTGGGTGTCCTTGCACCATCTTGAATACCAAAGATCATATTGCCAAGTTTGCTGAGAAATCAGATGATGGACACTTCATTGGATACTCTTCGCAAGCAAAAGATTATAAAGTATACAATCTCAGAACTAGAGCAGTTGAGGAGTCAGCCAATATGACTTTCAATGAACACACTCCCAGTGTGAAAGGTTCTGGTCCGGATTGGCTGTTTGATCTTGATTTAGTTACCAACTTTTTTAACAAATCTTGTGAGCATGTTTCAGGGTCCACATATATATTGCCTACAGGTGATTCTGATCCTAGATTTGAGCTAAGAAGACCTTCAAGCTACATATCTTCAGCTCCAGTGGTAACTAATCCTGCAGATGAAGCTTCTACCAGCACATCAATGACAAATCCTGCTGATACATTTGAGTTGCCTTCATCTTCTAGTTTTGAGGCACAAAACTCAAATATAGGAACTTCAAATGTTGGAGAACATGGTGGTGGTGACAGTGATCAGGAATTTCTTGATGCTAAGAACCATCCCATTGAAGAAAATCTTAATGATGTCACACACTCATTGGATCAAGTTAATCTTGATAAGGATACTGCTGTAGAGGGTGAATCCTCCTTGCCAGATCAGATTTTCTCCAATTTAGATCTGTCTAAACAACTTGCTGTGATCCTTCAACTAAGGATACATAAGTCTCACCCTTCTACAAACATCATTGGAGATGTTGTTACAAGTGTAAGAACAAGAGGACAGTCTCATAATGCCAACATCTGTCTTCACTCTTGTTTCTTGTCCCAAATAGAGCCAAAGAAGATTGATGAAGCTCTAAAGGATGGAAGTTGGGTTGAAGCTATGCAAGAGGAGTTGCTTCTATTCAAGAGGCAAAAGGTTTGGAACCTATGTCCTCTTCCTCAAGGGAAGACTACCATAGGTACAAAATGGGTTTTCAGGAATAAGAAGGAAGATAGAGGACTTGTCATCAAAAACAAGGCTAGACTAGTTGTTCAAGGGTATACTCAAGAAGAAGGGATTGACTACACAGATTTCTTTGCCCCCGTAGCAAGACTTGAAGCTGTTAGGATATTCCTAGCTTTTGCTGCATCCAAGAACTTCAAGGTCTATCAACTTGATGTCAAGTGTGCTTTTCTCTATGGAGTGATTGATGAAGAGGTGTATGTCAGACAACCACCAGGTTTTGCAGATCCTGATCATCCTGATTATGTGTGCAAGCTTGACAAAGCTCTCTATGGGCTACATCAGGCACCAAGAAAGTGGTATGAGACTCTATCCCAGTATCTCTGTCAGCATGGCTAAAAAAGAGGTACCATTGATGGAACTCTCTTCATCAAAGGAACAAGGAATGACTTAATGCTAGTTCAAGTATATGTGGATGATATCATCTTTGGGTCAACTAATCCAAAGCTCTACAAAGACATTGAGAAGCTGATGAAGGATAGATTTGAAATGAGTGCCATGGGGGAACTCAATTTCTTTCTAGGAATTCAAGTGAAGCAAGTTGACACTGGTATCTTCATAAGTCAGTCAAAGTATGTGCAAGACATACTTAAAAGATTCAACATAACTGAATGTAAGGTTGCCAAGACACCCATAGCTAGAAACCACTCCCTTGGACCTGATCTTGAGGGGGAGTGTGCTGATGAACATCTCTACAGGGCTATGATTGGGTCTCTTTTGTATCTTACAGCTAGCAGGCCAGATTTTATGTTTGCTACTTGCATATGTGCAAGATATCAGGCCAACCCCAAGATGTCACACCTAATCACTGTCAAAGGAATTTTAAGATACCTTAAAGGAGCTCCATCTCTTGGCCTTTAGGTATCCAAAATACTCTGACTTCAATCTGTATGTATATATAGATAGTGATTATGGTGGATGCAATATGACTGCAAAGTCTACATCAGGGGGATGTCAATTTCTTGGTGGAAGGATAGTCTCTTGGCATTGCAAGAAACAATCCGGTGTGTCTGCATCAACTACTGAGGCTGAATACATTGCTACTGCAAGCTACTGTGCTCAAGTGCTTTGGATTCAAAATCAGATGCTAGACTATGGATTCAACTTCAAAGAGAGTCCCATTTACATAGACAACAACAGTGCTATCTCAATCATAGAGAATCCTGTGCAGCACTCTAGAACTAAGCACATCAACATCAGGTATCATTTGATTAGAGATAATTTTGAAAAGGGATTAATCAAACTAATCAAAGTTCACAAAGATGAACAATATGCTGATCTGTTCACAAAGGCTTTTGATGAACAAAGATTTAAATATCTTATATCAGCTATTGGGATGATTAACTTTGAGTAGCTTTACTTAAAACTTAATCATATTATTTTTAAAACTATGTGTGTTCTATGTTGTCCATTCTATCACTTTAATAAGCCCCAGATTCTCTTCGGAAGAAAAATGTTTTAAGATATTCCATAGATTTTTTAGAATTTTACTCTTTTTATCTTTTAGAAGATTTAAAGTTACCTTCGGAAGCTTTTATTCATCTCAGAATGAAATTGGTATAAATTGCTTTCGAAGCAAAATTCTTCAAAATTTTTGAAATATCTTCCGAGGCAAAATTTGCCTTCGGAAGCTTTTCAGTCAAAACTTCCACAGTTAAATATGTTGGATCTTATATGCCCAAGACACATACAACATTGATGTTGTTAGTACGTTATGATCCAAGTCGGGTCATACCCAATAACAAGCTATACAAACACCAATTAATATTTATTTGTCGATAAGATCAAACAAATAAATACTGACACCAATTTAGAAAATGGGTTTTCTAAAACGTTGCTTTTGTAAAAGAACAACATTATATGGATAATTTGTTCATGAGAGATTGTTTGTTTCATTATTTAAATTGGTTAAATAATGACAAATAAAAGTGTCTTATTGTTATAAAATTAAAATAGGTTTTAATTTTATAAAACTAATGGTTGAAAGAATGAATTATATAAAAGTTCAAAATAAGGGGGAAACCTTTTCAAAAGCAAAATCTCGGCCGCCCAAATGGGCATGGGGAACTCAACATTGTCTTGGCCTTTTCAAGACTTAATTCATTCATACACTGAACCATTCTTCTACACTTTCTCTCACACACACAAAGCAACATAATTCTCTCTTTGAACCAAGCAATTTTCGGATTCAAGAAGCAAAAATAGGAGCTGAAAATTTCATTTTTGGCAGCTCTCAAGGATCTTCTTGGCTGATTTGGTTGGTTATACAAGGGGTTTTATCTTGGTGCTCTTCTTTAACAAGATTGGGTGTTTTGTTTAGGCTTGTGGGTATACAAGTTTGAGGTCTTCTATTTTGAAGACTAGCTACTCAAGAACATCATCTTCTTCAATCTTTTCATCTACAACATTGGGTTCAAGAAAGGTTGTTTCTATGAACACCCTATGGTTGTTATGTTTTGTTTGATAGCATATTATTTCACATATATTTTGATCCTCATTCTTGGGTTTTGTTTGTGGTTTAAAATGGTCAAATTTTCAGATTCATAATCACATTTTAAACTCTAATATCGGCTGCATTTTCATGGTTTAAATGGTTAAACTAGCTTTGATAAATATGCTACAAAACCCATCAATGGCATCTAGAGCCGGTTATGTGGAATATGTGCTTCAAAAGTTCTTGAAAAATTAGGTTCAATGGACTTGTTCAACCCATTAGGGGCTGATTTGTTGTGGATGATGAAATCCCTTATGTTTCAAGGTTTACTCTTGCATGCTTTAGTGTAAACCTTGAAAGATTTACATCAAATGGTTGATTGTGTTATTTGAACAAACCCTAAATTTGAGTTCATGTTGGCTAAAAATTTAGGGCTGAAATAAGGGATTCATTGATGTTCTTGGTTGTTGAATGTATTTCATATTTTGGTGCATAACATAGCCTTGGCATTACGTGTTTGGTTTTGGTTGATTGTAATTTGTCATGTTGGTTTTATTTCTTGTAAGGGTTGTAATTTTGTGTTATGTATTTTGGGTTGTAATTTGTTTATTCATTTGGTTATGTAATAAATAGATTCGGTGCATTTCTTTTATTAGAAAATTGTATTAGGATACGATTTTATAAAAAAAGATGCACAAGATGAAGATCCAAAGAAGGACACAAAAGACATGGACCTTGAAGCATTTGGATGTGCATTTAAGTGGGAGTTCATGGACACATTTTGATGTGTCATCTTAACCCTTAGGAAAGCCCTTATGACAACACTTGTGATGGCAAATAAGTGTAGTCAATTTAGTGGCTATGGTTATGCTTGTTTGGATGATTGTTGTTTGATTGTTTGGTTGATATTTAGATATGCATTACAAACTAATTAACAACTTAACAAGCTAAAAATTTGATGGTTCTTTATTATTAAGTGGTTAATAAAAGGTTATTAAAAGAATTAATGTTTTAATAAAAGAGGTTTAATTAAAAGTGAACCGTAGGGTACCTTGTATTTCAAAGCATGCAAATATAAGGTACATAGAGTTTTCTAAACTAAGATTATGAAAACTTTAAATTTCTTACAAACATGTTTAACACCATTCTTTTGCACAACACTTGAGTCATTTGGAAACTCTAAATGGGATAAAGGTCACCTAACCATTTAGAGGAAACTAGTGACTTAAGGTGGGGATACCATATTTGTGGGATAAAGATCACCTAACCACTTATGTTGGAAAACTCACATGTGTGTGCAAGTAGGGTAACTTGATTTGCAAACCATGTTAAATGGATCACCTACAATATGGTTTACAAAGGTGTTGATGGGATAAACGTGCCGACCACACATGTGATGTGTAAGTCGATCCCATACCCTAGAAGTTACAAAGGGTTGCAATTGTCAAAACGTTGACTACCTTGGTAATTTAAATAATGGGATAAAGGTCACCTAACCACTATTTAGATGTAACGTTGGATTCTAGAATTTTAAAAATTATGTAAGACATATAGAAGGGCTTCAAATTATTAAAATATGGACAATATCGTAAATACTAAAATTGAACTTTGTTAAAATTTTGTAAATGACCACCAACAATAATGAAAATGAAATCCTGTTTTAGACGATCCGATTCTCGGTCAACCTAATGAGAAAGATGAGGAGGCCTTTATGAATTGGGTAAAATACACTGAGGACTCAGTCCAAGTGTCTTGCCTCATGTTTGCAAGTATGACTCCTGATCTCCAAAAGGAGTATGAACATCATGGAGCATACGACATGATTACCCAGTTAAAGGAAACGTTCCAACAACAAGCAAGGGTAGAGCGCTTCGAAATGGTTCGAGCACTCCATGCATATCGTATGGATGACACCCAATCTGTTTCATCTTACGTACTTAAGATGAAAGGCCACATCGATCACCTCGAAAGGCTGAATTGTCCCATCTCGAAAGAGTTGGCTACGGATTTGATCCTCAACTCTTTGTCAAAGAGGTTTGACAACTTTGTCATGAATTATAACATGAACGGGTGGAACAAGAACATAAATGAGTTTCACTCTATGCTCAAAACTACCGAGGCAGCTATGGGTAAAAAGGTTTTACCCGTTCTCACCATCAATGAAGGTGGGAACAAAAAGTGGCATCACCCCGCACCCAAGGCCAATGTTGCCAAGGGGAAAGGCTACGTTAGGGGAAAGGGGAAGGGAGTGGTAAGAGCGCCACCACTAAAACAAGCGGAGAAGAAGCAAAAGGTTGCTTCAAATGACCCATGCTTCAAGTGTGGGGAGATTGGACATTGGGCGAGGAATTGTCCAGTCCATCTCAAAGAGTTGCAAGCTAAGAGGGATGTTGGGTAAACCTCAGGTACAATTTACATGATTCATATTGATCTAAATTTAATATCCTCTAACACATGGGTATCGGATACCGGATGTGGAATGCATATTTGTAATTTATTGCAGGGGTTCAAAAGAAGTATGGACTTCAACAAAGGGGACGTTAGCCTCTACATGAGGAATGGGGCGAAAGTTCAAGTTGAAAGCCGAGGTGACTACATCTTGAAGCGTCCAAAAGGTTTGGAAGCAATTTTGAACAATATTTTGTATGCTCCTAGTTTGACTAGGAAAATTATTTCTGTTGCCCAATTAAGACAATATGGTTCTGTTTTGTCATTTATTGAGAATGAAATTCATGTTTCTTTAAATGGCACGTTTTATTTTAAAGCTATTCCTGTTAATGTTATTTATGAATTGGTTTGTGGAAACACATTATGTGATAGCTCATTGTACCAAACCACCACTAAGAAACTCAAATTGGATTTGAGTGATACCTATCTTTGGCATTGCCGTCTTGGTCATATAAACAAGAAACGCATACAAACACTTCAAAAGAACAGTCTTTTAAAAGCAAATGAATATGATTCATTTGATGTATATGAATCTTGTTTACAAGGTAAAATGACTAAGGCACCTTTTAAAGGCAAGACCAAAAGGGCAAAAGATTTATTTGGCATCATACATTCAGATGTATGTGATCCTTTTAAGCCAATGACTAGGTACCATGAAAGATACTTCATTACCTTTACCGACGACTATAGCCGATATGGTTATGTGTACTTACTAAGACACAAAATGAAGCTTTTGAAATGTTCAAAATCTTCCAAAATGAAGTAAAAAATCAACTCAACAAGAAAATAAAAATTCTCCATACCGATAGAGGAGGTGAATACCTAAGTGATGCTTTTAGAGATCATCTTAGAAGTTGTGGTATTGTCTCACAACTATCTCCACTTGGAACACCACAACATAATGGTTTGTCCGAGCGGAGAAATCAAACTCTATTGGATATGGTTCGATCTATGATGTCTAGAAGCTCACTACCTCTATCATTTTGGGGTTTCGCTGTGCTCTCAGCGGCCCGTTTTTTAATATGGCCCCAACCAAGAAAGTGGAATCGACACCTTTTGAAATATGGCAGGGAAGGGTTCCATCGCTCTAATATTTAAAGGTATGGGGTTGTGAGGCTTATGTTAAGACTCCCACCTCAAACAAGCTAGAAAGCTGCTCCACTAAGTGTATCTTCATTGGATATCCTAGAGATTCTATGGGATATTATTTCTATGATCCATTGGAACAAAAGGAGTTTGTTGCCAAGAAGGCTGAGTTCTTAGAAGCTAAGTTCCTTATGGAAGGAACTAGCAGTAGAACTGTGGAATCTGAGGAGGATCAAGAACCACAAACCGATACACGTTTGGTTGACACTAGCACTCAGCATGAGGATGTTGAGAATGATCAAGTGCTTGATCAATATACACAAAACGTTTGCAGATCTGGTAGAATAAGTAATCCACCTGAAAGATATTGATTTTTCGTAGATGGATGCTATGTGGTAGATTCCGATGAACCAACCACCTATCGTGATGCAATGTCCAATTTGGATTATGACAAATGGCTTGAAGCCATGAACGGTGAGATGCAATCCATGTATGACAACCAAGTATGGGACTTAGTTGAACCACCTCTTAACTCCAAAATAATTGGAAGTAAGTGGGTTTTCAAGAAGAAAACCGATATGCAAGGGAACTTGGATACTTATAAAGATAGACTTGTAGCAAAAGGTTTTACTCAAACTCAAGGGGTTGATTATGATGAGACTTTCTCACCAGTAGCAATGCTAAAGTCTATTAGGATATTATTTGCCATAGCTACTCATTTTGATTATGAGATTTGGCAAATAGATGTCAAAACCGCTTTTCTAAATGGATATCTTGAGGAAGATGTCTATATTGTTCAGCCTGAAGGTTTTGTCGATCAAAAACGTCCTAAGAAAGTATGCAAGTTAATGAAATCAATCTATGGATTAAAAAAAGCATCAAGAAGTTGGAATCACCCTTTTAATGAAGAAATAGTCAAATTTGGGTTCATCAAAAACGCTGATGAAGCATGTGTATATAAGAAAGCTAGTGGGAGCATCATCACCTTCCTAGTATTATATGTCGATGACATTCTACTATTTGGAAATGACATTCCAACCATGGAAGGTGTAAAAGCCTGGCTTGGAAACTGTTTCTCAATTAAAGATCTTGGTGAAGGCGCTTATATATTAGGAATAAAGATCTATAGGGATAGATCAAGACGGTTGATAGGTTTGAATCAAAGTGCATACATTGATAGGATCTTGAAAAGGTTTAAGATGGAAAACTCTAAGAAAGGTACCGTACCTATTAAAAGTGGAACGATATTAAGAAAGACTCAATGCCCAAGCTCAAAGGATGAGCAAGACAAAATGAAGGGAATCCCGTATGCGTCTGCTATAGGATCCATCATGTATGCAATGATATGCACTAGGCATGACAATCCGATACCAACAAAGTCCTGGAAGCAGTCATTGGATGGTTGTTAAGAACATACTTAAGTACCTAAGGAGGACCAAAGATATGTTCCTAATCTATGGATCTGGTGAAGAGGAACCCGTTGTAAAGGGTTACACGGATGCGAGTTTCCAAACTGATCGGGATGATTCACGATCACAATCGGGATACATTTTCATCTTGAATGGAGGAGCGATCTCTTGGAAGAGCTCTAAGCAAGATGTGGTGGCATTATCAACTAAAGAATCAGAATACATCGCCGCTTCATTAGCAGCTCAGGAAGCTGCATGGTTAAAGAAGTTCATTGCCCATCTAGGGGTGGTCCCTTCTATTCAGGACCCCCTAGAAATTCTTTGTTATAACGAGGGTACGATTGCTCAAATCAAGGAACCCCATGCACATCAAAAGACTAGGCACATTGAACGAAGATTCAACTACATAAGGGATGAAGTTGAAAAGGGAAAGATATGTATCCGCAAAGTTCACATAGTTCAAAACATTACGGACCCACTCACGAAGCTTCTTGAAAAGGCAAAACATGAAAGTCATGCTTGTGCCATGGGACTGCAATATTCAAGTGACTGGATTTGATTTTAATTTCTGTAATTAGATATTGTAACCCTTTATTACTTGAATGAATTATTTGGTTATAATGATTCAACAAATATTTATAATTTTGCATGATGAAAATCCATGAGTAAATTGTTTACTCAGAACGTTTGTAGTTGTTCATGCTTGTGGGAACATGTGTGAAGTTAATGCTATTATGAACTTGGATTGGTAAATATTAATATGGATGAATATGGAGCAAAAGGTTGCTGCCAAAGTTCATAGATATTTGTGGAATGCAAATATTGGACTGACCTGCATCTCAAACATTACTACATGGAATCTTCTTGATTGATCATAAGTAATTTTGAGTAAAGGCGAACATCATTTGGTATCCTCTGACCTGAGATATGTTGGATTTGTTAGAACATAAAATCATAGTTTAACCATTTAAACTTTCCTAAAACGCAGCGGAAGTATAGTATTATAACCATGTTTATAAGCTGAAAATTATGTTCTTCAAGTGACCATTCAAGTGTATAAAACAAACCCATAAATCAAAGGATCATTTATGTGAATAAGCAAGCTATGAACATATGTAAAACTACATAAAATCACAGCTACATAGAGCTGTGAAAGTACCTTACTGCAGCAGCAAAAAGTCGACCAAAAGAGATGTTTGATGAAGATGGAGATGCCCAAAATGCAGCAAAGACTTCAAGGATAGAAGTCCTCAAGCTAGTATACCCCAAGCTCCTTGCAAACACACCTTCTTGTTAGGTAGAATACACCAAGAACAACATGAAAACCCTCTTATTTCTTGCTGAAAACCCTCCTTTCAGCTGAAGAAAACCGTAGCCCTTGAGAGAGAATTAGAAGATCTCTTTTGTTGTGTTGCATGCAAATGAGAATCATCATCATTGAGTGCAAGAACCCCTCTTCTTTCTTTCTGAAAGAACCTCTTATTTCAGCTTCAAAATTCTGCTGTATTGCTGCTGAAAACCGTAAGGTTTTGAGAGAGGGAGAGAGAGCTATGTCTTGTGTGTCTTGCATGTAATTGTTGATGAGAATGTGAGAGACTTTTATGCTAGTTAGTGGGGCTAGTCAAAAGGCATGTGTATGCTCTTATCAATGCCAAGCTAGTGGAAACATGTAAGGCATGCATGTGTCTCTTCTCAAGAGAACAAAAGCAAGCACAACACATGCACATGCATGCTACATGGACGGTTTCTATGTTGTAAAAAAAGAATTTTTTTTTGATTAAACATACACACATGTCTAGCCTTGTAACAATTAACCATTTAATTGAATACGTAGTATACTCTCATTATTATTTGGTGTTATACAACTAATTTAAATAACACTTCAAATAATATTATTGAACAAAATATCCTAATAAAATGTTACATCTCATATGCAACTTATTTAGAAAACCCATTTTCTGAATTGGTGTAAATATTTAATTGCATGATCATATCATCAAATAAATATTAATTGGTGTTTGCTAAGCTTGTTATTGGGTATAACCCGACTTGGATCATAACGTACTAACCACATCAATATTCTAAGTGTCTTGGGCATATAAAATCCTACAATCTCCCACTTGCCTAAGATTCATAGAAGATTTATGCAAGTAGTAAATGACGCCTAACAACGGCTTACTACCCTTAATACGCATGACTTATGGCCATTCAATAACATCATCCCATTCAAGTACCTTACTTGAAATGATTTAGGTGAATCAATCATCTATCCTTTTGCTACACATGTCATGTTAAATACATGGACACAGAATGATCATTCCTTGTTTATTTAACTTACTCAGGCCTTAGACATCTAACTCTCAACGAATAAGAGGAACAAATTCCATCTTGACTACATAGGTTTCTCAAAAACACCTCGTGTTACACCTGAACATACCCTTATGTACTGTCCACTATTTCAGGACAGTGAAGAATTAGCTCAAAGTATAACACTTGGTGAATATCAAAACCCAATATGTATCTAAGGTCGGAGGATACTAAATGATATCCGCGTTTACTCAAATTAACTTATGATCAATCGATAAGATTCCATGTAGTAAAATTTGAGATGCGGGTTAGTCCAATATTTGTATCCCACAAATATCTATAAACCTTGGTAGCAACCCATTTCTCTATATTCATCCTTATGAATATCAACCAATCCTAGTTCATAATAGTCTTACCCTCATACTTGTTCCCACAAGTATGAACGACTACGGACATTTAGAGTAAATAATTTACTCATGGATTAAACATGCTAAATTGGAACATTAATTGAAATATTATAACCAAATAATTTTACTCAAATAATAAAGAGTTCCACATATTCAAATACAAAATTTGATCAAGTTCAATCACTAGAATATCGAAGTCCTAAGGCATAGGTATGACTTTCATGCTTTGCCCTTTCGAGGAGCTTCGTGAGTGGATCCGCAATATTTTGATCAAAGTGAACTTTGCGAATACATATCTTTCCCTTTTCAACTTCATCCCTTATGTAGTTGAATCTCCGCTCATTGTGTCTAATCCTTTGATGTGCACCGGGTTCCTTGATTTGAGCAATCACACCCTCGTTATCACAAAAGATTTCTAAGGGGTCTTGAATGGTAGGGACCATCCTTAGATCGACGATAAACCTTTTATTCATACAGCTTCCAAAGCTGCTAATGAGGCGGCTATGTATTCCTATTTTGTAGTGGACAATGCTACCCTATTCATAATGGAGACATACCCGATTGTGATTGAGTCAGTTTGGAAACTCGCATCCGTGTAACCATTTACAACGAGTTCCTCTTTCTCAGATCCGTATATTAGAAACATATGCTTAGTCCTCCTAAGGTATTTCAATATACATTTAACAGCCATCCAATGGCTATTACTTGGATTCTGCTGATATTTTCTTGTCATGCTTAACGCGCATGACACGTCCAGTCTTAGTGCATATCATCTCATATATGATGGATCCTATATCAGACGCATATGGGATGTCCTTCATACAATCTTGCTCATCCTTTGAGCTTGGACATTGAGATGCACTCAATATTGTCCCTCTTTGAATAGGTACCATACCTTTCTTAGAGTTTTCCATCTTGAACCTTTTTCAAGATTTTATCAATATATGCACTTTGGTTTAGACCTATCAACTGCCTCGATCTATCCCTATAGATCTTTATTCGCAAAATATAGGCGGCTTCACCGAGATCTTTCATGGAAAAACAATTTCCAAGCCAGGTTTCAACACCTTCCATGGTTGGAATGTCCTTTCCATATAGCACTATGTCATCAACATACAATACCAAGAATGTGATTACACTCCCACTAGCCTTTTTATACACACAAGCCTTGTTAGTATCCAAGTTTCCATGCATATTTGTTTTCTTCTCGAAAACCCACTTGCATCCAACCGGTTTGGAGTTAAGTGGAGGGTCAACCAATTCCTAAACTTGGTTGTCATACATGGATTGTATCTCTACGTCCATGGCTTCCAGCCATTTGTCACAATCCGAATTGGACATTGCATCATGGTATGTAGTTGGCTCATCGGAGTCAACCACATAGCATCCATCCATGAAAAAATCATATATTTCAAGTGGAATGCTAACTCTACCAGATCTATGAACGTTTTATGTGTATTGATCAACCTCTTGATCATCATCAACAACCTCTTGTTGACAGCTAGTGTCAACCAAACGTGTATCGGCTTGTGGATCTTGTTCTATGCATCATTCCTTCCATAAGGAACTTGGCTTCCAAGAACTCTGCCCTTCGAACAATAAACTCCTTTTGCTCTGTTGGATCAAAGAAGTAGTATCCTATACAGTCTTTGGGATATCCAACAAATATACACTTAGTGGATCGACTTTCAAATTTGTTTTGGGTGTTAAGCTTAACATAAGCTTTACTACCAATACCTTTTAAACATGATAGTGATGGAACTCTTTCCATGCCATATTTCAAAAGCTGTCGAACCCACTTTCTTGGTTTGGGCCATATTCAAAATACGAGCCGTGGAGAGTAGTACGAAAACCCAAGATGATAAAGGTGGTAAGCTCATAGCCTTAATGAATTGATCCATATCCAAATAGGGTTCAGATTCTCCTTTATCAGAATGAAGAACTTAGATAGTTATGTAGAGTTGATTTTCTACTTCATTTTTGATGATTTTGAACATTTCAAAAGCTTCATTCTTATGTGTCATCAAGTGCACACAATAATAGCGACTGTAATCGTCGGTAACAGTAATGAAGTATCTTTTCACCAATCTTTGTCATTGTCTTAAAAGGACCACATACATCCAAATATATCATTCCTAATAAGTCTTTTGGTTCACACTTATCAAATGAAACATTTTCATTTGTTTCCAAAAGACCATTCTTTTGAAGTGTTTGAATCCAATTCTTGTTTATGTGACCAAGATGACAATATCAAAGATAATAATAACTTAAACCGATTTTAAGTTTCTTGGTGCTTAATGTGTATAATGAATTATTATAGGACGAATTATCATGAACCAATTCATGAATATCATTAAAAGGCATATCCTTAAAATGAAATACATCATCCATAAAACTTAATACCATTATATACAAACTTTAAATCATGACTATATTGTTTTAATAGGAAACATTAATTATGTTCCTAGTCAAACTAGGTGCATACAAAAGGTTTTGAGAACAACTTCCAAACCATTGGTAAGTCTCAAAATAGAGTTTCCCTTTTAGAAGTGCATATTTCTTTGGAACCCCTTTGCAACAAATGCAAGTATGAGTCTCACATCCAGTATCCAATACCCATGTGTTTGGAGAAATGACATTTAATACAATGTGAATCATGAAAATTGTATTCGAGGTTTGCCTAGCATCCCTCTTATTTTTTTTCAACTCCTTGAGATAGGAGGAACAATTCCCTTTTATTGTTCTATCTCTCCATACTCAAAGCATGGATCGTTCTCCTTTACGTTAGGCTTCATAAGCTTAGGTTGTTGAGGTTTCGCTTTAACCTTTGCTTTGATGTATTCCTTTCTTTTGGCAATAATTGCCTTTAGGATCGAGATTGGCCATTTCTTATAGTCTCCCTCATTGATCAAGAGAATAAGTAGAACCTCTCTACCCATCGATGCCTCGGTTGCTTTGAGCATTGCGTGAATTTCACCGATGCTCTTGTCCCATCCGTTCATATTACAGTTTATTATGAATATCTCAAACCTTTAGTTGGCAATCAAGGATCAAATCCTTGGCCAACTACTTTGAGATAGGACAGTCAAGCATCTTGAGGCTATCAATGTGGCTTTTCATCTTAAGAATATATAAGATGATATCGATTGGGTTTCTTCCATGTGACATGCATAAAGTGCTTGAACCGTTTCGAAGCAATCTTACTAATGTTTGTTGAAGGAACATTTCCTTCAACTAGATTATCATGTCATATGCCCTATGATGTTCCAAACCCTTTGGGAGTTCGGGAATCATATTCCCAACATGAGGTAGGCAACTTGCACAGAATCCTTAGTGTGCTTAAGCCAATCGTGAAAAGGCCTTAACATCAACAACGTTGGTTGGTGGGACATGGGATCGTCAAGGACATAGGACTTTACACATTTTGATAACGATTCTCAGTGATAGGGTATGGACGGTCGGGGTGGTCGCATTATTGTTTGCGGCCATTCTACAAAATTTACAAAGTTCTTATTAGTATTTCTTAAAATTTTATTTTAATTATTAATACCCTTTTATGTCTCATAGACAATTAATAATTAAAATCTAGAATCCAACGTTACATTCAAATAATGGTTAGGTGACCTTTATCCCATTATTTAATTTAACAAGGTAGTCAATATTTGAGAATTGCAACCTTTTGCAACTTCTAGCCTTTATGGGATTGGTTAAACATCTTATGTTTGGTTGGCATGTTTAATCCCATCAACACCATTGTACACCATGCTTCGGTGACCCTATGCACATGGTTTCCAATTCAAGTCGTCCTACTTACATACACATGTGAGTTTTCACATACAAGCGGTTAGGTGACCTTTATCCCCCAAGTATGTTAGACTCACCTCAAACACACAAGTTCCCTATAAGTGGTTAGGTGACCTTTATCCCACAGATAGTTCTCAAGTTATTCGAGTGTCATGTAAAAGGATGGTGTTAAACTTGTTTCAAAAGGGATTTTTGGTTTTCATTAATTCTAGTTTTGAAAACTCTATATACCTTGTATTTGCATGCTTTCAAATGCAAGGTATCCTATGGTTTATTTTTAATAAAACCTCTTTTATTAAATCATTAATCCTTTTAATAACCTTTTATTAACCACTTAATGATTATAAACCATAAATTTTCAACTTGTTAAGTTTGCTAATGAGTTTGTTATGCATATCCAAATATCAAACTACAATCATACAACAAACAACCAAACAAGCATAATATAAACAACCACAATGTGCTTAACCATAGCTACTATTGTGACCACACTTGTTTGTCATCGCAAGTGTGGTCATTTGGTCTTTCCTAAGGGTTGAATACAACACAAAATATAGGTCTTCATTGACTCCCACTTGAACTTGCATCCATATGCTTCAAGTCCTTCTTTTGTGTCTTCTTCTTGTGCTTCCTTCCCGAGCATCTTCTTTTAAAAAATATATATCCTAATACATATTTTCTAGTAAAAGAAAAACACTCCTAATCTATTATTACATCCCAATGAATAAATAGACAAATTACATTTTTAAACAAAGCACAAAAGAATAATATTACAACCCAATTGAAAACAACCAAAACAAACATTGCAAGCATCCAAACAACACAAGGCCAATGGCTAGGTTATGCACACTAACATCCAATGATCATATCATCCAAACAAATAATGAAACCCCACTTAAAACCACCAAATTTCAGCCAACATAAACTGAAATTTTGGGTTTTAAACATTGTCCAAACAATCAGCATTTCATAATATATATCTTTCAAGGTCTAATCACTAGCATGTGTGATATGACCTTGAAAGTTTGGGGAATCATTCAAACAAAACATAGCAGCCCTAAATCAGCCTATACTAAGTTTATAATCATCCTTTAAAACTAATTTTTAAAGGACAAGAACAAGCAAGCTATTCACATAACCGGCTCTTGATGCCATTGTTGGATTTGTTAGAACATAAAATCATAGTTTAACCATTTAAACTTTCTGAAAACGTAGCGGAAGTATAGTATTATAACCCTGTTTATAAGCTGAAAATTATGTTCTTCAAGTGACCATTCAAGTGTATAAAACAAATCCATAAATCAAAGGATCATTTATGTGAATAAGCAAGCTATGAACATATGTAAAACTACATAAAATCACAGCTACATAGAGCTGTGAAACTACCTTACTGCAGCAGCAAAAGTCGACCAAAAGAGATGTTTGATGAAGATGGAGATGCCCAAAATGCAGCCAAGACTTCAAGGATAGAAGTCCTCAAGCTAGTATAGCCCAAGCTCCTTGCAAACACACCTTCTTGTTAGGTATAATATACCAAGAACAACATGAAAACCCTCTTATTTCTTGCTGAAAACCCTGCTTTCAGCTGAAGAAAACCGTAGCCCTTGAGAGAGAATTAGAGGATCTATTTTGTTGTGTTGCATGCAAATGAGAATCATCATCATTGAGTGCAAGAACCCCTCTTCTTTCTTGCTGAAAGAACCTCTTATTTCAGCTTCAAAATCCTGCTGTATTGCTGCTGAAAACCGTAAGGTTTTGAGAGAGGGAGAGAGAGTTATGTCTTGTGTGTCTTGCATGTAATTGTTGATGAGAATGTGAGAGACTTTTATGCTAGTTAGTGGGGCTAGTCAAAAGGCATGTGTATTGTCTTATCAATGCCAAGCTAGTGGAAACATGTAAGGCATGCATGTGTCTCTTCTCAAGAGAATAAAAGCAAGCACAACACATGCACAGGCATGCTACATGGACGGTTTCTATGCTGTAAAAAAGAATTTTTCTTTTGATTAAACATACACACACATGTCTAGCCTTGTAACCATTAACCATTTAATTGTATAAGTAGTATACTCTCATTATTATTTGGTGTTATACAACTAATTTAAATAACACTTCAAATAATATTATTGAACAAAATATCCCAATAAATTGTTCCATCTCATATGCAACTTATTTAGAAAATCCATTTTCTAAATTGGTGTAAATATTTAATTGCATGATCATATCATCAAATAAATATTAATTGGTGTTGCTAAGCTTGTTATTGGGTATAACCCGACTTGGATCATAACGTACTAACCACATAAATATTCTAAGTGTCTTGGGCACATAGAATCCTACAAGATACATATTGGGTCTTGATATTTACCAAATATTATGCTTTGACTTAGTTCTTCGCTGTTCTGAAACATGGCAGTACGTAAGTCTGAGTTCAGGCATGACATAAGGTAATTGTGAGAGACGTATGTAGTCAAGATGGGATATGTCCCTCTTATTTGTTCAGAGTAAGATGTCTAAGGCCTGATAAAGTTAAATTAATGGAGAATGATCACTCTGTGTCTCTAGGATTTAACATGAGATCTGTGACAAAAGGATAGATGATTGTTTCACCTAAAACATTTCAAGTGTGGTACATGAAGAGGATGATGTTATTGGATGGCACTTAGTCATACGTATTAAGGGTAGTAAACCGTTGTTAGGCGGTATTTACTGCTTGCATCAATCTTCTATGAATCTTGTGCAAGTGGGAGATTGTTGGATCTTATATGCCCAAGACACATACAAGATTGATGTGGTTAGTACGTTATGATCCAAGTCTGGTCATACACAATAACAAGCTATACAAACAGTAATTAATATTTATTTGTCGATAAGATCAAGGAAATAAATACTGACACCAATTTAGAAAATGGGATTTCTAAAACGTTTCTTTTGTAAAAGAACAACATTATATGGATAATTTGTTCATGAGATACTGTTTGTTTCATTATTTAAATTGGTTAAATAATGACAAATAAAAGTGTCTTATTGTTATAAAACTAAAATAGGTTTTAATTTTATAAAACTAATGGTTGAAAGAATGAATTATATAAAAGTTCAAAATAAGGGGGAAACCTTTTAGAAAGCAAAATCTCGGCCGCCGAAATGGGCATGGGGAACTCAACATTGTCTTGGCCTTTTCAAGACTTAATTCATTCATACACTTAACCATTCTTCTACACTTTCTCTCACACACACAAAGCAACATAATTCTCTCTTTGAACCAAGCAATTTTCGGATTCAAGAAGCAAAAATAGGAGCTGAAAATTTCGTTTTTGGCAGCTCACAAGGATCTTCTTGGCTGATTTGGTTGGTTATACAAGGGGTTTTATCTTGGTGCTCTTCTTCCTAACAAGATTGGGTGTTTTGTTTAGGCTTGTGGGTATACAAGTTTGAGGTCTTCTATTTTGAAGACTAGCTACTCAAGAACATCATCTTCTTCAATCTTTTCATCTGCAACATTGGGTTAAAGAAAGGTTGTTTCTATGAACACCCTATGGTTGTTATGTTTTGTTTGATAGCATATTATTTCACATATATTTTGATCCTCATTCTTGGATTTTGTTTGTGGTTTAAAATGGTCAAATTTTTAGATTCATAATCATATTTTAAACTCTAATATCCGCTGCATTTTCATGGTTTAAATGGTTACCCCTCTTTCTTCTACCTGCTCCAAATTGACACCATACCTCAAACCTAATCTCTCTCAAACCGCATTTGTTCTTCACCTTTCTTCACCCTTAAGTTTTTCTAAATGGCCAACATTCAAAACAGAAACAACCCTGAATTCTCCATGCAACTCCATAGGCAACACAATCAGGTTGCTTTGTTGCACTCTGAGAGATGATAGTTTCTCAGAGGTTTGTCATTTTCTGGCTCTATCCAACTATTACACCTCCCTCACCATTGATCCTACTCTTTATGAGGATCATCTGCTTGACTTTTAGAGGACATGTCAAGAGGTTATCATGGATGGGGAGAAGGCACTATCTGCCACAGTGCAAGGCAGGACTTTCTTTATTACTCCAGCCATCATCAACATTCATCTTCAGCTGGATGATGACGAAGGTGAACTGTCTTTCCCAAAGGAAGCTGTTAACTATTCCTTTGAGCAGATGGGCTATGAGGGAGATTTCTTTGTAAAGACCTTCAGGAAAGGGAAGGTCTCATCCCAGTGGAAATACCTACTCCATGTAGTGATTCACAGCTTGTCTAACAAGCATGGTGGGTGGGACCAAATTCCTGAGGATCTCTCCTTTATAGTTCATGGAATGGTGCAAGGGGTCAAGTTCAGGTACTCTCAATTTGTATATACAAACTTGCTTGCTAACTTGGACTCCTTAGAATACTATATGTTTCCTATATATGTTCAACACATTCTCAATTGTGAACTTGGCTCACAGTTGAGGGAATCAAATAATATTCTTAAATTGGGATAGATGAAGCCAGGCATCTTTAAGATTATGAAGAAGCCAACTATAGGTTTCTCAGGGGTAGAAACAGTCCTTGTTCCCAAAATGTTAGAGCTCATTGCTCAAGGTGACAACCTAGCAACACAAGCTAGTGTTGAACCCACACCTATCATCTCCTTACCCTCAAAAAGATCCCATAAAACCCACACTTACCAAAGAAAATACAAACGAGCCACTACTCAAGTTATTGAGCCTGTACAGGCCCCCATACACTCACCCATACAGGAAGAAGTGGATACTAGAGCTCCCACATCTCCTGAGGAGCAAACCACTCCTATCTTTTCAAGAATCAGTGCTGATGTTCCTCATGATCAGCCTGATGAGCTCATAAGCCCAACTGCCTTAAGCCTTCACTCTGAGTCTCAACACTCAAGTGAACAACCTTCAGGAGACAATTACCATCCCCATCCTTTGGACTTAAATAACCAAATTCCTAACCTTGAATTCTACACTGATGAGGACTTAGGCTTCAGTGAGCACCATGAATCTCTCTACTCATCACCTACTCAAAGAAAGAGGAGTGCTTCTGAATTCCCTATGTCTACCCCACGTCAGTCACCCATTGCTGAGGTGGGTCCTTCTGAACCTGTTCAGGGGATCCATATGGAAGAGGCTCTCACTTCTGCAAGTGATTACATCATTAAGACCTCAACCATGGCAACGCAGCCCATTGACACTTCATCTGAGGCTGTCAATGAGTAGAGGAAATCCAGCAGCCCAGAATACCAATCTAGTGATAAGAGTAAGGACTTAAGTCCAATTCTCTCATCCCCCCATGATTCTTCTGATGAAGATGAGGGGAATCTAAGACTAGAGGTTCAAAAATTGTCAAAAACATGCACCTACTTAGTCTCAAAGGTTAGTCATGAATTTCAAGTGACTACCTTAAACAAGAGGGTCAATGATCAGCAACTTGAGATATCTTATCTCTGGGAAAAACTAGTTAGGAGACCTTCAAGAAGAGCTCAACCAGGAACACAAGAACCTGTGGATATGATTGACCTAACTCCTAGCTCAGCTATACAAGAGGGTGATGCTACCAAAAAGGGGGAGAAAGTCATTACAATCACATAACCTGGGAGTTCTTTAAGGAGTATGGACATTGAGGACTCACCATCCTCTCTTGTAATTGTACCTACTCAGCAACCTCCTAAAGTTCACATTGATGTGAACTTTCTAGACTACTTGTTTCAGAGTCTCTTTGAGGAGCGTATACCAAGGGCAATGCCATTTGATAGCAGAGCCATCATCCTTCATGAGCCATCTACTCAAACAACTCAACCTCAACAAGCTAGTAGGTTGGCTCAGGTTACTCAAGAAGCTGAAGAAGATAGACCAAGGCAATCAGGTAGTGTCATTGGTCAACTAGATGTTGAGGCAGACCCTGAGATTAGCTTCAAAGGGAAGACCCTGACTGAAGGCTCAGTGATAGAGCCTGAGAGCCCTGTCTTACAATCAATTGATGAAGTGACAGGGATTGAAACACCTATCATAACATAAACTACTTTAGCAACTCAACCCCTCAGTGAAACACCTGCTGGTGAAGGTGTATCACAGTCTCTCTCTGGCCAGAGCTTGGATGCTACACCAAGCAATGAAGGCCAAAGCTCTCTCCACCCTGAGTCACAAAGGTATGTGGGTGACAAAGGGAAAAGGGTTCTAACCCCTAAGGAGATTGAGGAGGAGGAAAGAGTAAGAAAGAGGAAGCTAAGGGGAGTAAGTTCCACTGGGTCTTCAAGCTTCCTGCAAGCTGCAATCAGGGCTACCCCCAAACCAAACACTCAAGATGATGAGTTGATGGTAGTCAGGATTACTTACTTACAAACCAGGAACTATGACATAGATGAGATTATCTCTCTCCCCTTAGAGGAATTAAATGATCTGGATGACATGGAAATGTCAAGAGAGAGGAAGGAAGCTGAAGATGCAAGAATTCTTCTTGAGATCAAAGAGAAGAAAAGACAACAAAGGCTATACAAGCATGTTTCCACTCTCTCACCAGTTCAAGAAAGCCCTGTGCAAAAGGCTGTGGCTGCTACACAAGAACCACAGGTAGATAAAGAAACAGATAGACAAAGGATGATAAACTACCTGAGTGCCACAGGTTTCTACCAGGCAGAAGTACTTCTTCCCTTGTCCTATGAGTATATTGAGTTTGAGTATCCCAAAAAACATGAATTGCAAGTACTTAAAGAGAATAAGTCAACAAAGAAAAAAGCTAAGGGAAGAAGCTGCAAAGTCAAGAGCTCTTATTCGAAAGAACTTGAAAAAGTCTACTGATAGACAAAGAATGATGAGCTTCTTGAAGCTGTATGGATTCTCCGGAAGGAGACTTGGCCCTATGTCTCTATCCACTATGGATGAGCATATCAAGGTAATCAAGTAGAAGATTAAGAATGGAGAGCTTGTTGACTTACACACTCCTCCAAGTCAAGCTCCACCTGAAGTAGAGGTTAAGTTTGACCAATATGAGACAACACAAACTAAACTTCCTGCTTCATCTTCTGATCCACAGCAGGGTCAAAGGCCAACCTCTTCATCTATTGACCCACAGCAAGGTCAAAGGCCAGGCTCATCATCTGACCCACAACAGGGTCAAACTCCCTCTCCTTCTTAACCTATGAGGGAGGAACACCTAACTGAGGAAGACATAGCTGGTCAACAAGGTGCTGCAGGCCAGTCTTCTCAGTTAAAGACTGCAAAGAGGAAGAAGAGGATGGCTTCTAAATCAAAGTCAAAGAAGAAGAAGAAGTCAAAATCAACCTCCTCTGATCCTCAGGGTGAATCAGAACATCCTAAGGAAGTGCAAGAAGAGGAAGCCCAATCACCTTTAACTCAAATGACTCCTCTTACATCAGGAAGACCCATCTTATCCTGGACTTGTTCAACTAATCCAGAGAGGTGGCATGTAGTCAGAGATCAAGGTGAAGAGAATGTATACTCTTGAGAAGGCCTCTTCAATTTATCTCTGCATGATCTTTTTGACATGAGAAGATACTTTTTAAGACTGAGTAATCCTGACCCTCTAATGAAGATAGGAATGGTCATGATCATGTTGAGGACTGTGAACAACTGAATATCTTCAAGTGTTTTGGTAGCATTAGCCTAGGGGGAGTTTGTAAGGATTCCTATAAGTCTGATGCAGCCAAAACACTCTAAGTCTTCCTGCATGCTGCACAGAAGAACATGAAGTAGAAATGCTTCGGAAGTTTTACACTTCACTTCAGAAATATTCTAAGTGTAAAATCTTCCGAAGGCAAGACCAATATCTTCCGAAGCCAGAAATGAAGTCTTCCAAAGCTCCAAAGACAAAGTCTTCCGAAGCCAAAGAACTAAGACAGATTCTTCTAAAGACTTTTATCAGACATGCTTTTATCTGATGTACTTTTTCTATAAAGCTGAACCACTTTCCGCTGCCACTCTGGTTGGTCACCACTTGCATGAGTTGGTGAAAAGGTCCATGCTTTAGGAAAACTGTACATTGAGGTCTTGAGTCTGTGCTTTCTACTTTATGTACCTTTATCTTTTTTGTAATATATTAGGATGTGAGCTATGGCATGTCATAGTCACCTGTCAAAAGGCAATCTACCTTTTGACTCTACATTTGATTTTGTAGTTGTCTTATGTATCCAGCTGGCTTTCATAGTATGGTTGGCTGTAGGTTGTAGTATATAGTGTCTCAAGTCCTGTAACTTAGAAGGTGTGCAAATGCTTATGCTTGAATACTTGTAACTTTAAACTTGAGAAGCAATATACAGCATCCTTGAAAACCAACTACTTGTGTTGTTATCTTGTTCTGTTTCTAAGTTTACTTGTGTTCTTTGCATCATCATAACCAGTTCCCTATTTAATCTGTTAAGTGTTCTTATACACTCTCCTCATTGTGTTGTTGTGTTGTAAGTGCTACCCTTCACCGGTCCTGCAGTCGTTGATAAATAATTACTCTATACCTATTCGACGTCATAGAACCACTTACTCCAAAGGAATATTCTTAATATCAGCTTCGATAATGATTAACAATCACCTATCATAGTACCAGGTGCTTGTGAAATCCTTCATCATCAACGAACCGTTAGTTACCTACTAACAATCTTTACCTGAAGCATAAGTTAAATTATTTCAACCATGCTTTTAACCGACAGTGTGGTTGGTAAACTTCAGAGTGCCAGAATAAATAAGGAGATAAGACCTCGTTCTAGAATCCTGATTCCATAGAAATAAAGGCCTAAGTGCTAGAGATATTCGCCTAGAAAAACTAACCTTTGAGTTTTCCAAAAATACGAATCTACAACTTCTTCAAATTCCCGGTTTTCACTCACCCTCTGCTCAAGACTTATTCTCTATAAAAATTCTTAGCCTAACAAGTGGTGCTACTCATGCTAATCCCAATATCATGACCTTTATCATTCAAAACGCGTGATTGTTGATGTGGACAACCTGAAACCTTGTAAGTCATCTCTACCCCGAGAGCTCTACTATTTGGGTGATAAATTCGGGGGACGAGAGTGAAGATCACAAAGTTGGATTACAATCTCGAAGCCATATTATAAGCTATTAGAGCGGTAGTTAGCTTCCTTTTACTAGCGAGCACCTTAATAAAGTTCTAAACTTGTTCAAGTCAATGCTTTTGGTGATAATGAAGAATTCATGGGGGACGACTCATGGTTGAGTTTAAAGGATGGTATTTCTCCAAAGGAGATATTAAGAAGCATAGAAAATCAACTACAAGAAAACTCATGTGATTAAATCACTTAAGGTCCAACTACAACAAAATGAGAAACATGCAGTAGATAGAAGACAAAGAAGACCTGCACGGCAAGGTCCGGTCGTAAGCGTTAATTACTTCCCCACTTAAAATTTTAAACTTTGTAAAGTAATTCTCAAATGCCTTACTCTAGAAAACTCCATACGTTAGAAACTCGAGCTAAAAGTCTTACTTCCATATATTATTAGGATAATCGATGTGCTTATAAGGAGTTGAGATCTAAATGGTATTACTTTCTTCATGAATAGACCCTCTATAGGGCACGGTTACCTCAGAGAATATGGAACGAGATAGAGGTCATCTAGAAGGTTGGCCATAGTTGGGAAGCACTATAAAGGAATTAGTGCAAATGCTTGTAGCAGTTCTGTGGTTTAAGACAGCAGATGAGGTTGGTCTAAAGGAATGTGAACCCGAGAGAAGTAGTGAGGTATGGTGATACTTAATTTGAAGCTTATGTTAACGGGCTCGTGGAAGATAGGCAAATCCATGAGCTGTTAGATAAACGGGTCATAAGACATAGCGTGTCACCTTGAAGAACCCTGAGACACTTTGTGGGAAGAAGAATGGAATGCTCCTAGTGTGGATAGACTATCAAGAGTTAAATAAAGTCACCAAGAAGAACTGATACCTCTTCCCTAAACCGTTAACCTGCTTAATCAGTTGCAAGATGCTGATTATACTTCTAATGTTATCAGCTGAGAATATAAGGAAAATGACGTTACCAAGGTTGCATTTAAAATAAATTATAGCCAATATGAAAGTCATATTCAAGCCTGTTGGGGCTGACTGACGCCTCCATAGTATTCATGAGCCTCAAGAATATGAATTATAAGCCATACTTTGACATGAATGTTATCTTGTCATAGCTAATAAGCACGAAATTCATGACAAAACGCTAAAATTTGGGGCTATCAAAGTCCGGGAAGTAGTAAAAACTCATTGTGATACATCAATGTTGAGGGTTAAGCGAAAATTATAGAAGGATCAATAAAAGCTTCACTCGTGTAGCTATACAACTGGCATCGTTAACCCAGGAAAATGCCGAATTCCTTTGGGTACGGATCAGAAGGCTTCGGATGTGTGTTGGTGCAATGGTACAAGGCAATCTTCTAGCCGCCCGACAATTCAAGAAACATGTGAAGAGTTACATTATGCATGAACCGGAACTATGGGGCGTGACTTTGGCAAAATAAAATATGCATTTGGATACATTATCTGTACTACTGTACCAAATAACCATTAGAATATTAGTTCAAACACAATAGGGTAATCAACGATCGGTAATATCAACCGCATTGACAAGTGCGGATAGGAGGACTTCATCCGCATTTGTCCTCAGACACCTGCACTTCTAAATGCGGAAGAACAAGTCTTGGCCACCTTTGTCTCTGCTTATCCGCATTGATGAATGTGGATAGCCTACAGTTAGCTTTCCTTCTATGCCTTCACCCGCATCATATCTTGAACTTGTTAACGCTTCTAACGTCAGTTCATAAGAGCATACAACACACCCTAGATCGGGAAACTCTTGACATGCGTTAGATAAGATGGGTGGACCTACTCCAAGACTGAGATTATCGTATACAATATCGTTCCTGGAGGAGGAAGGTTAGAAAGGAAGTGACCATTATGTGTGACCTATGTTTTTCATTCTTATCAGTCGTGAAAACTTTCTAGTTTTAACTTGGCTGGAATAAATGTGCGAGTTCTAGATATTAATTTGTACTCTTGGGAAAACCCAAATCCTTCTTGATCTAAAGTCTTTAATCTATATTATCTTATGACCTTTTCATCGTGATCCTACGGAGTTATTACTAACGTATAGCCATCTTGACTCTTATGTCTAATGAAAGGCATTCACACCAACATCTTTTCTTCTCAATCTTTCATCAGATTCTCTATGAGGATGGAAATACCGCTGGGATTTTGGTGTTCGTCTCTTTGCTAGATTTATCTAGCAGAACGGTGTATTGAACCATAGTGGAAAATCCCTTCTTGTCAAATCTGTACAAATAATCGGGTATTGAAGCCAAATATTTATGCATGAAACGACTCACTAGTTTAGACAAGCATGATCAAACATCAGGATACTTACCCGAATCTAGATCAAACTCAGTTATTTGACACATAATCAACAACATTCGTCCTTGTATGCTCAGTTGAGAAGTTTCAAACCCTTAAGACTCATACTATGACCGAATACACACTTGGAAACAATATTAATGATACTAAAACTTCAAGGACGAAATCTCTTAAAGGAGGGGAGACTGTAACACCCCAGAAATTCAGCCCAAATAGAAACCTTAAAGTATTGTAAGACCTAATAGAGGTCTGGATTAACTTGGGCTTACCAAAGAAAACATGGAGAGGAAACTAGCAGTTTAGGCCCAATAAAAGCCCATACGGGCCTGAACTTATAACGGAGGCCCATTTAAGGCCCTCTAAAGCTCGATTCAGTAATTCTAAGCTTGAACAATAAGTAGATGAAGGTAACAAGTCATAACATGATTATTATAAACTTACAAGCAAACAATTAGGTTGATGAACGATAAACACGTTAAAAACACAGTTTTAACGTATTTTGATTCGTTTATTCACCAGATAATTTTGATACGACAAAATAAGTAGTTATAGTACTTAATAATTAAAACAATCAAGAAATCATATTTTTAACAATAGAAACATATTCGTACACGATACGAACCGACCCATTAACAAACCCGTTCCCTTAACCCACTATATAAGGAAATGTTTCTCCATTTTAGGGTTTCAAAAACATTTGAAAGAAAAATTCATGTAGAGAGAGAGAGAGGCCGGTCGCAGCTTCTCCCCCCCTCTCCGATCTCGGCCGCCGGCGACGGTGGTTCCGGCTAGTGCCGGCGAGTGACACCTCTATTTCGACTGCCCTCGACGCCCCGATCACGATGGTGGCTTTGGTTTCTCCTAAAACATAACAAGGTGATGGGAACCGAAGGCGAGAGTGATGGTTACAGGTTGGTATTGGAGGTGGTGGTTCAGTTTGGGGTAGTCGGACGTGGATGGTTACGGTGGTGAAGGTAATAGCAGTAGTGGTGATGGTTGTGGTTGCGACGGGTGGTGGTGGTTGGTGTCAGCTGTGGCTGTAGGTGTTAGCGGAAGAGGTTGATTTATACGACCCGAAGGCTGACCAAGGTGGCTGGTCCCCGGTGACCTCGCGGCCCTCGACCACAGAGGCCCGGTGATGGTGGTGATGTTTGCGGTTGTTGATTGTTGGCTGTGATTGCGATGATGGTTGTTGTTGGTTATGGTTGATACATGTACCTGTGACGGTGGTGGTGTTGGCTGTCGGTTGTGTTGGCTGCGGCGGACGAAAGAAGGTGGTTGTGGTTGTTGTTGGTCGTGGTAATGATGCTGTTTGGTGATAGTCGATGGTGGTTGAAGGTGGTGATCGAGTGGCAGCGGTGGTAATGATCATGGTTGTGGCTTGCGATAGTAGTGATGGTGATGACATCCGTTGTATGGTTGTGATAAGGGTTGATAAGCGAAGGTGATGGTGGGTGTTTTAGTTATAGAGGTGTAAACCGAAAGTGATGATGTTGGTAAGGGCTAGTGGTAGTGAGCTAAGGTTGCTCTTGTGGTTGCATGTTAGATACTAGACAAAATCTCTAGGATTTGGTGACGTTGGGCTATTTTCGGCAAGGATTCTAGCCGACCAGGAGGTTCTGGCAGTGACCAAAGGCGGTTCATTGAGGATAGTGGCTGCATCTTGTGGATATTGGTAGTAAAAGTCATAACCGAGGTGTATGGTAACGTATGATGCGGTTATCATTGCGTTCGGTTATGAGATAACCATGTAGAAGTGTTTGTATATAATTTTAGCGTGTTTTGACTAGGTTAAACCTTGGTCAAAGCTGATGGTCAATGCGGTTAATAACACAAATGGTCAACGGAGAAACGTTAGCGACGTAAAAACGAGCCAACAATGTTAACTGTGTCGACCCAAATCGATTTTGGACGGGTTCGCGTATTCGAACAAAGAAAGTAAAAGGTATAGACGTGGTTTGTTTTATGTCAATGTTTGAGAAATATCTTACGCGTGCGCACTTGAAAAATGTTGAGCTCTAACTTGATAATAAACATGAATCTTATATTGAAAAAAAATTATAATCATAGTAATTATATAATTGAGAAAGTTACGCAACAATTTAAAATAGCTACTCATTACTAAGTAACTAAGAAATCGTATTGGATCATTTTAATACGATTATAGACCGTGCAACATGTTAATTGTTAAGTCATCTAATGTGTTTACTACTCACATGTAATTACAAACACGTTTTAGATACAATAATTTTAGGGACTAAAGAAATGATATGTTTTTTTGATCAATATGTTACTATGTTGGTGTATAGATTATTAATACAAAGCATGCAAACAAATGCACGTGACAGATTAGTGTTTTCAAAGCCACAAATATGTACATATAATGGAATAACATTATTTTACTTAAACTATTATTAGCATATTTAATAATGCAAAAATATATTTTCTAACAACAATAGTAGATTTGGTATCAAAATAACTATCATCCTTGGGAAGATAATATTACTACTAAAGTTGATGAAAATGAGACTTCATGTATAATCTAGGTAAAGATGGACATATGTTTATGAGACATAGTTATAACACGCTAAGAATTATGCAACCTATATTTGAGGATGTATGGTTATTAATACTTGAAAACTAGAGTAAATTACCATTTGCATCCCTGACATTTGCTTATTTTAACCACTTGCATCCCTACAGTTTCAAAATTACCATTTGCCCCCTAACGTTTCATGTTATCTTCATTTGAGTCTATATAATTTTATTTTTATCTCAATTTGAATCCAAATTACTAACACTGTTAGTTTTTCTGTTAAAATTATTATTGAAAAGACTAAACTACCCCCTAACGGCGTTAAAATTATTTTTATCTCGACTGAAGGGTAAATAGTTTCAAAGTTCATCTTTAAAATCCATTTCCAATCCCCAGTCAAAATAAGTTTCAAAGTTCAGCAGCATTAAACGTAAAAGCCCAAACATAACTTAGAGGTTCGTGATGGAAATTACGCGTCCGGTAAATTCATGATTACGTTGATCAAGTGTAATCATAAATTTACCCAACCTGATCATCCCAACACTTTCCCACAAGGACAGTCCTAGGGTATCAGAGTTGTAGCCTAAGGTCTTCTATGGTATTCCCGACTTCACTACAACCTTTGGCTCTGATACCAATCTGTCACACCCCGGGCCCAGGTAGGGTGGGACGTCACAGAATAGCAACAACGTACATGGCAGCGGAAACAAACCAATATAGCTCAAAGGGGGAGAACGTCACATGGCATTTAAAGTTTTAAAAGACACCGGACTGGAAACAGATCCAGCCCCAAATGTTTACATAGTTCAACATAAGTCAAATAGTCATTGTGTCAACATTTTCCATCATTGTTCAAATCATAATTTTGGTCACACAAGCAAATGCCATGGTCTCGGGGGTTGAGTCTAAGTCTTCCATAATAGCTAAGAGTCTTCACGGGTTACCTAAAACATGCTCAAAAGAAAATAGAGTCAACTAAAAAGTTGGTGAATTCAAGTGCTTAAAACTTAAAAACAATAAAAGGAACTTTTAAAGTTCAGATTAAAGGTTTAGAATCAAGTGTGAAAGCTCATGAAAAATCTTATTTTATTTTTTTGAAAGCATCAATTTTAGTATCAACCATTATGGGGTATCACAATCAACCCTGCACTCGGTCCCCGGTTGGCCTCTTATAAACTTGCATTTAATCGGATGTTCCCGAAGGAAGAAACCAAGCCTCAAAACAATGAACTATTCCTGCCAGGATGGTTCACCATGGTTTCTTACTCAAAACCTGTTACATGCCACATACGATCCCTCAGGATCTCAGTGGGGTACCTCCCTGTGGCGGGAGCCACTGTGTGCGGGGGATTCCCCAAATAGATCTATCCACATAAAACAAGCGGTTCACAAAAGAATTAATGATCATGATATAAGTATCAGCAGGTATCCATAAGTCCCACATACAATCATCAAGTAAAGCACAATCATAGTTCATAAAACAACAGAGCATGTTTCATCCTAAAAACAGTAAGTAAAAAGGGGATCACTAGAACTCACCTTAGGTGTTAAGCAAAAGAAACTCTTCGTGTGTCAGGATTATCTCAAGTCTAGCATCCTAACATGAATATATTAAGTGATTAGCTACTGCTCTAAACCTATTCAAGGTGCAACAAGAGTGTCTAAGTCTTAGTTTGTCGGACTCGGCTTTGATTCGATTAAGGTTTGCATAAAAAGTTTCCTTTTATGGAAAATCAAGGTTTCTCATAAAATCAAGGATTTTTACATTATTAAGTCAAGAATATATGGTAAATATGCTATTCAAGTGACTAAAGGGCTCATTTGAGTCGGTTATGATGTTGGGCAAAATTTTACGGTTTAGCCCCTGAAGTTTCAAAATTGACAGTTTCTACCCTCAAGTTTGGTTTCTTGCATTAGATGACTTTCATAACCAAAAATCAGGTTCATGACCTTAAAATAACTTATTTTTAAGAGCATATACACAAATTTTCAGGTTATGGGTTCAGTTTATTAATTACGCGTTTAACGTTCCCAGTTACGGTAAAACCGAAGGGTTTTAAATGGTTACTTATGAGTTTTCACGTTTTTGAGTCTTGGACCAGTAGATAACTTTTTAAAGACATTTTTATAAGTTTCCAACATTTTAAATCACAAAATTTGCCTCTAGTAGTTGAAAGACTCGTTTTTACGTTTAACCAGTTAAAACGCGTTTTTAACCGAATTTGACCATTTAAAAGCTCGTTTAAATTTTCCTCAAAAACATCACTCGGTTAGCACCCGTTTTCACTTAAAAATCCATTTAAATACCCTTTTGTCTACTAAAATTTCCCATTGACTCCAGAACACTTTATTAATCCTTAATGAACCTGGAATTTTCTTTAAAAGTTTTATAGCCCAAGCTTTCTTGTTTTTAAGTAGTTTTACCATGTTTTCGGGTCCCGAAAGTGACTAAAATGCGTCCAATCACAACATGTCCTTTATTCCATAGATTAACCATTATTAACACTCTTAATATTCATCAAAACCTTCTGAAATTTCAGTCCCAAATCGTGGCCTAGTTGTTCTACGCATCCATAGACTTCAAAAATATAAAAAATGTCATAGCCGACCATTACACATGTGTAAATCATTGTAACTTGAGTTTATACATTACCAAAACTTCATTTAACTTAAAAATCAGATTTTTGGGGTGTTTAAAAGTTATTTTTGAGCAGGTTATGACTCTTGTTTGAGAGGGTTTTCAAACAAGTGTTTAAAGTGTGTTGTTACATGTAGAAAGAAGGATTTTCAAGGTGTTCTTATGCTATAACCTCCCATTCATGATGTACACCCATTTGTAACATTCAAAACAGGTTATTAGAAGTTTCATGAACCATTCAAAAGTAGGTTACAAGTTTGGTTTTCAAAGGTTACAAGGTACACAAGTTAGATGGTGCAAAAACACCCAAAAATAGGGTTTTCAAGGGATAAATCGGGCTCTACCCTTTAGAATGACTATCATATCATGTGATTTACCTTCAAGAATGTTGGGAACTCCTCAAGAACAGTGTGGTGGTGAGAAGTTTCTGCTACAACAAGGAAAGGTAAGGTTTTTAGGTGAAAAATGAAGAAAAACATGAGAAATGTCCAAAACCGACAACATGGAGCTTACACTTGATGTAACTCACGGTTTGGAAGGTTTTGATGGTCGTGGATGGCTAGAAACTCCTTGGACTTGGCTGTAGAATCTCGAACAAAGGCTGGAAAGCACGGTTTTGCAAGTTCCAAGCACCAAAAGCTGACACAATGGTCACCTTCTTGCGGTTTGAAGCTTGGCCGATGCTAGAAGGTGTTGTCTTTGAGTTTTTGAGGCTCAAATGAGAGAGTTTGTGTATGTGTTTCAGAAGAGAACCGATAGAGAGAGTAGAGAAAGTGAGGGTGGAGTTGTCTTGAAAAATGGGGATTGCATGTGTAGTGAATGGTTGATATGGATGGTGGCGTGTAGTGGTAGGCAAAGGAGCCCATTGGTGGAGAATGGGGCGGCCGAGCATGGCATGTAGTGGAGGGGTTTTTGATTTAAATTGTTAATGTGGATTAATATTAGGTAGTGTTAATTTGTTGTGTAGTGTAGTATTCTAGGTGGTAAAAGTTTTTAGTTAGTTGACGTGTCTTGCATGATTATGCATGCTTAATCCTAAAATTAAATGTGTGTATGAGCACACATGCTAATTGTTTCAGTTAGGGTTTTAAATTCTAGCTATGGTGACAAATCAACATTCCCAGCACTAAGTTTCTAAAAGTTAAAACTTGAAATAACTAAAATTCACAAAATCACATAGAATCATAAAAATGGATCAATTAACAAATGGTGATTCTAATATTATTGATATAGTTAAATTGTTTCTATTATCAGTACTCATAAGATGGGAAATGATGCAATTAAATTAGGGTTTAGAATAGTGACCTTGGGACCGGTTGTCACAATATCCATTCTTTCCAACTCAATTTCATCTACCTGCTCATAATCTTTATCGGCTAGATGAAAATTTCCGATCATACCTGCAACTAAACCATCATAACAGTGGACCACTGTAGCGAGAAGATCCATATGCTCTTTTGCTACTTCAATAGTAACATTCCCCAGATTCTCAGTCTTCAGCTTGCTGGGATTAGGGTCAGGAATAGTATATTGGGTTCCAGATAAAACTGATGATCACTTCCAAAAGAGCTACTTTGAGAAGTTCCAGATGTGTTGGAAACAAAAGCTGTCTGAAAAGGTGCTCCGGATGAAACTTGCTTAGGAGTAACATTATAGAGTGAAGGATTCTGAGTGTAAGATCCTTCTTTGACTTGTATTTCAAACATAGTTCCTCCTCCCTTAACTTCAAGATGAAAACATTGATGTCTAAAGTTGCAAAAGTATCGTTCTATCATAGATTAAACACAAACGGATCCCATTTATCTGGCAGACCATCAACAAAACTTGATACTTTATCCTCCATTGGTGTAGTAACACCATGAGTATGCAGCTCACTCATCAGATGATAAAATCTATCAATGATATCATCTAAGATCTCATTTCCTATTGGTGAAAAGTTATCAAATTCCTTTTTGAGAGCTTTAGCCTTCAGCGCCTTCAAGGTTGCATTACCATCATACCTCATTTCAAGAGCCTCCCATAACTTCTTAGATTGCTTATGTTCTGAAAACTGAGGGAAGATGTCTTTAGGAATTAACTGAGTCAACAAAGCATAAGCTTTCTTCTTAGCATTGTGTGCAACCTTTGTCCCTCATTCATACCACTTAAAGTCATCTTCACCCCATTAGCACTAACTGGTATAGTATAACCGGTCTCAATGGCTGTCCAGAGATTAGGATCAACACCGTTCAGATAGATTTCAAACTGTTGTTTCAATTGTGGGTATTCATCCAAAGTCAACAGTTTCGGTGGTTTGTTATGATTCCCAATCTCATTTTCCAGAAGTAGTAGATTCTGGATACGTGAGTCCTCCCAGCAGTAAACGTAGAGTTCTGATCGTCCATGGTTTCAAACTTGAAAAATTTAGTATATGACAAAATCAAATATGCGATTGAAGAGTACGACTGAATTCAGTAGTACGATTGGAGAGAGTGACTGAGTTCAATTGTACAATTGGAGAGAGCGACTGAGTTCAATCGTACGACTGAGTTCAATCGTGCGATTAAGTTCAATCGTGCGATTGAGGGATGCGAATGAGTTCAACCATATGGGTTAGCTTAATCGTGCGAATGAGCAGTGCGACTAAGTCCAGTCATGTGGTTGAATGGTACGATTTGGATTCAGTCGTGCGATTGAGCTAATCGTACAACTGAAGCTGCTGTAGATGAAAAATTTAAAACTTTGGACACTTTGACACCAAAAATGATTTTTCACAAGCCCTAATCTGTCGTACGATGAAAAGTTTGAAACTTTTGAATCAAGAACACTTCATAAACACCTTTCGTATCAAAAACACCGATCTTTTGAATTAAAACGTCACTTTTAACAAGAACACCAATCGAATCCATGAAGAATCACGAGCCAGAGCTCTGATACCACTTGTTAGGACCGTGTACGTACGGAGTACTAACTGATTCATCGTGAAACCAAATCAAATAGCGCGGAATTCTATTTGGTTGGCGATCCAATGAGTGAGAATGACAACCTGATCGATATAACAATTAAGCAAATGTTAAGAACAGGTTGAAATCGATCAGGAACAAACTTTGAAGTTGGATAGACGAACTGGGATGCTCTGGACGGCTAGGGTATGATAATATTCGACTGAGTCATGTGTTTGATTCATACGCACGACTGAAAGTTCAGTCGTGCGACTAAGTTAATCTTATGTCTTAGTCGTGCGACTGATCCAGTCACCTGGTTCATTCGTGCGACTGATCCATAAGTATGGTTCATTCGTGCGTCTGGTCCATGAGCATGGTCCATTAGCATATAACCACAAGTCTAAGTCGAACACATTTCTGAATCATTCTTGATCAGAGCTATGCACAACAACCTCAAACCAATATATAATGTTCATTCATGTATATAATAATAAATACTATAAGAATATGATATAATCAATAGTAAATAAACATCCAAACACATATACCTCATTACATTAAGTTCTTCCATTACACCTATGTAAGAAATGAAAGACATAGACATTTAAGTACATAAACTAGGGACATCGTGTATCAACAATGTTCAAGTTAGCTATAGCTAAATCCTTAAAAGAACAAGAGATGTACAAAGAGAAACCGATGTTCAAGATCAATGAAGAGCTAGAAGATGTCTTTGATATTTGAAGATGAAAGAGAAAAAAAGAAAGACAAAGTGAAGATTGCTAATTCAAGAAAAGAAAAAGACAGAAGATTTTGAAGACCGAAGACCATGTAATTCTTAGGGGGAGTATTGTTAGAGCCTCTTGAAGATTAACATGTAGTCTTTAGATGTCTTTGGTATAAGTTTTGTCATAGTATAGGGACTAGTTATGTAAATATTTGTTCATTTGTTTATTGATAGTATAAATAGCTTAGATGTGTGTGTGCTGTCACACCTCGGGCCTAGAGAGGTGGGACGTAACGATTAGTAAACAATAACCAAAATGCAGCAGAAAATAAATGGTTTATTACAAGCGTCACATGATATTTACATTAAAATATTGCCTTTGTTTCAATTCACAAGGTGCCTCAATCTACAATCTATAGGTGCCGTGATCAATCTCTCGGTAAATATTTCTTGAAGCTTCAGTAACTAAGGCTTCTAGGCTCAACCTTTGTCTTTAACCTCTACCCTCATATCTTCCTTCTGATTTGGGTAACTTCTATAGCTCAACTATTCTCCCTAGCTGTACCTGAATACATGCTCAAAAAGATTTTGTGTCAACATAAAGTTGGTGAGTTCAAGTGCTTAAAGTTTAAAAACAATTGTACTTAAAAAAATTTCATTTGATAAGAAGGAAAGAATCATGGTTCATTTTCGTGGGAGTATCACAATCAACCCTGCACTCAATCCCGGTTAGCCTCTTCGAAAGTTCTGTTTAACCGGTTAACCCCCAAAAAGGGGAGAATTGAGCCCCAAACCAGCGAACCGTACCTGCCCGGATGGTTCACCCTAGATTCTTAACAAAACCTGTCACATGCCACAAACGACCCCTCAGGATCTCAGTGGGGTACCTCCCTGTGGCGGGAGCCACTGTGTGTGGGGGTTTCCCCAAATAGATCTATCAACATAAGACAAGCGGTTCACAAAAGAATTAATGATCATGATGTAAGTATCAGCAGGTATCCATAAATCCCACATACAAGCATCAAGTATAGCACAATTATAGTTCATAAAATAACAGAGCATGTTTCATCCCAAAACAGTAGTAAAAAGGGATCACTAGAACTCACCTGGTGTCCTTAAATAATTCTGAGCTTGATAATGAAGAAGAATGATCACCAACAAGCGATCCTAACTAGAACATATAAGATTCACGTTTAGAATTAGCACGATGTTGTTACATGCGTGCGGTTGAGCTTTTTAGTTATCTTAAAGTTGGTGTTTAGTATCATTAATGTAGCTTAGCTTCTCGTATATTTGTTAATTGTTATGAATTAACTCGTGTACATTAGGTTAATTAATGCATTCAATTAAGAATTGAGTCTTAGCATGAAGAATGTAGTAAATCGATTTATATCATGGATTCCAAATCTTTATAAATAACTTGCATTGACGATTTAAGTATTATACAATGTTTCAAGCGATGTTTATAATGTTCACGTTTATATCATATTTGTCAACTCGGTTGACGCTAAATAATCCAATTATTAATGATAGTTAATGATATTTTGTATAAAAGAGTGTTACAATTAATATTTATTTCAAAAATACAAATGAGATGACCGACAATTAATAACAACAAGATGATAGATCATTATAGCATTTTAGGTCTTTTATCTTAAATAAAACGTATAGATGTCGGTTAACCTAAATATTCATTGCCTAAATATACGAATGTACAATCGTATTTGTATGAATTACATCTCTAAGTCTTGTATGATTATATGTTACACGAAATAAACTTATTTGTATCGTCTATTACAAATTATAACCATTTCCAAAAATGTATTGCTTCCTATATTTTATCTAGGTTGATTTCTACAAAAATAGCGTTGTTATTTAAATCTCGTGTCAGAACTATCTATTTAAATCAGATAATTATATCAAGTGGCGTTCATTTTCATTTTATAGTTTATGTATTTTGTATAATTGGAGCTCAAGTAACATGCATATAGATTATAATTAAAATTCAAATGCGTTGCGCGTGCGATTATACCTTCCACTCGATTCACGTTCACTAACCCACTCGTATTGCTCTTGATCTCATCATGTTCTTGTTGTTGACGACCCGTTGACCTCCGTTGACCATGCTTGACCGACCCAATACATGTTACCTTATCATTCTAACACAACAACCACCAGTATCAACTACAACAACCACCGTCAACACTGCTGATCATCACCATCGCTGCCACCCAATCAGCACCTATAACCCTTAACATAACCATGACCAACAACCACCACGACCATAACCTCAACTATACCAACGACAACCACAATCACAGCCAACAACCCTCAACCGCCAACATCACCTCCCTCAATAACCATAACAGCAGCCTACACCACCGCGACCACCTTTCACCCAACCGATAACCACCACACTCACAACCACTTTGACAGCCCTCGTAACCACCATCACCATCACAACCGTACCATGGCTGCCGACACTGACTACCACCAACCGTCACAGCCACAATCACCAACCATAACTAGCAACACCAAGATCGCAGCCACACCCGGGGTCGACCACCACAACCTCGACACCCACAGCCGCGACCGACAGCAGCCACAACCATGACTCCAACAACTGATAGTTACCATCACAACCACTATCGCCAACCAGCAATAACATCATCCCCTTCATGACCACCTTCATCACTACCGCCTCTGACCTCCACCATCACAACCATCTCCTTTACCATTACCATCCACCATCGACAACCAGTACCAATACTATCACACAACCCACCACCACCTCTACTGTACCCCTATCACTACCGTAAACCGAGACTACTATCACCATCGGCCGACGACCCCAAAGGGAACCACCGCTGGCACAGTCGCGACTACCACCGCCATCGGCAACCCTCACCCCCGCAACCATAATCGTCGCTGGAACCCACCTGCAACCATCATCACCGCCCTCGATTCGCGCCACTGTTGTTGTGTTTTGAGTGGAATCATTACCACCTCCGAACCCGACCTGCGACCATCTCTATCGCCTTCGATTCCCATAACTTTGTTGCGTTTAGGAGAAATTAAAGCCACTCTCGTGACCTGGGTGTCGAGGGGAGTCCGGTGAGGGGTGGCACTCGCCACCACTCGCCGGAGGTTGTCGCCGGTGGCCGGAAAACCTGCCGGAGCTCGATTTGGGGGGGGGGTTGTGTCGCGGCTGCCTCTCTCTCTTTCTCTCTTCTCTGATTTTTGTTTTAAACCCTAAAATGGTGAAAAGTTGGTTTATATAGTATGGTTAAAGAAATGGGTTCGTTAACGGGTCGGTTCGTACACGTTCGGTTTAGTTTTTCACGTAACGTAATAAGTTTCATTTCCCGTTAGATTCGGTTATACAAAACGTTATAAATATTCTAAGATTATAAATTTTTATCATATTAAAAACATACAAAATAATTAAACGGGGCTGTAAATTAACGCGTATTTAACACGTTCAACGGTTTTCCGCGTTTTCCTCGAATAATCGTTAATATAATCATTTTGGTATCAAAATATATGCAATTAAGTATCAAAATGATATTTAGTGCATTAACTTCCCATGTTGGTCACGTTAAAACCTTATCTGGCGTATTCTTGGGTTTGACTTGATCGTAACCCGGTTCACGTCACGGTCACGTCTCGTAACGCATTTATTCCGGAAAATGTATCACTCACCAAAATTAATATGTTATGATAATAAACAATGATTAGATGAATATTTACGGAGTTACGAGGCTCGGTTGTCATAACAGACGTCAGTTAAATGCCGGTGAAAACCGGTATTCGCGTTTCACTTACGTATTTCCGTTGCTTATGCATGTTTGATGAAAAATCTTTTGGTAAGCCTTATTGCAGTATTTTTTGTGATTAACAATGATTTTGATTGGATGACAAGCCGTTATAAGAATTTCTGATAGAATTCAGACGTTAGTACGCATTAAATTGCCGGATTTTACCCGGTATGGGCTCTAAATCTGTTTTTAGCTTGGATCTTTCCATAGTTATTTCAAATCACATAATAATTCATTGTTTCATGGTTTCTCATTTAATTAGTTCATAAACGTGCATTTGGCCTTAAATGGGCCTTGTTTGTAAGTTCGGGCCCTTATTGGGCTTATTGGGCCCAAAAAGGCTAGTTTTGTTTTTCAAGATTTCTTTCATAAGCCCAACTTAATTCGGACCTTTATTGAGTTTTATAATATTTTGAGGTTTTCAAATGGGCAAATTTCATAGGTGTTACATTCTCCCCTCCTTTTTGAAATTTCGTCCTCGAAATTTTTGTATTGCTACATTGTATCCGAGTGTGATACACTCATATTACAAGTCTTGAGGATCTGAAGTTATTTAGCTGAGCATTCCAGGACAATTGTTGACAATCGTATATCAAATAATCGGGTTTGATCTATATTGAAGTAACTATCCGAATGTTAGAATCATGCTTGACAGAATCAGTGAGTCAAATCATGAACATATTTTTGGCTTCAAAATCAGATCATTTAACAATGGTACAGAATTAACAAGAAGAGATTCTTCACTGTGGTTCAATGCACCGACCTACAAGGTAGATCTTACAGGGAGACGATTCCCAAAATCCCAACGGTGTTACCGCCCTCACTGAGAATCTTAAGAACGATTGAAAAGAAGAGGATATCAGCGTGAATTCCTTTAATTAGACAGGATAGTCATGATACAATAGATTAAAGGTTTCAAATTAAGAAGGATTTCGGTTTTCCCAACGAGTACAGATTAATATCTAGGAATCGCACGACCATTTCTATGAAGCTAAAACTAAGAAGTTTTCACGATTTCTAAGAATAGAGAGATTAGGTCATACACAAAGGTCTTCATCTTTCAAAGCCTCTTTTTTAGTTCTCAACTTTCTTCCGAAAGATTTCTTCGATCTCTTCCTTCTATTATTTCTTCTTAAGGGGTTAAGTCTTTTCTTCCACTAAGTGCTTCTTCGAGTATGCTTCCTTTTCCAGAACGGTTCTGTACATCATAATTTCAGTCTTTGAGTAGATCCATTCATCTTATCTAACGCATGACAAGAGTTTCCTGATATGGGATGTGCTATATGTATATTCATGTGAACTGACGCTGGTAGAATCACAAGTTTGAAACGTAAGAAGGGTGAAGGCAAAAGAAGAAAAGCCTAACTTTAGGCTATCCGCATCCATCAATACGGTTAAGCTGAGACAAATGCGGTCAAGACTTGTTCTCTCGCATCAGGAAATACAGATGTCTTAGGACAATGAGGATGGTGGCCTCCTATCCACCCTTGTCAATGCGCTTGCCATTACCGATTGTCGATCACCCTATTTTACTTGATTTAGTATTCTGATGTGTAGTTGGTAGTGTCGTACCAATAATGTATCCAGATGCATCCTTTTATTTTACAGAAGTCCAGTTCATGCTTATTGTAGCTCTCCATATATTTTCTTAGCTTCATCGGGCGACTAGAAAATTGTTTTGTACTGTTGCATCAACACACATATGAAACTTTCTTATTCGCGCCCAAATGAATTCCGCATTTTCCAAAGGATGATGATGCCAGTCGTATATCTACATGAGTGAAGTTTTCATTAACCCTTCCATAATTTTCGCCTAACCCTAAGCATTGACGCATCTCCATGGGGTTTCTACTTCTTCCCGGAATTTTATAGCACCAAATTTTTGCGAATTGTCTCGAATTTCATGCTTATTAGTAGGTGACAAGATGACAGACATGTCTAAGTATGTCTTACAATTCCTACCCATGAGATTCATGAATTCCATGAATTGCGTAGGTCCTCCCACGCGGGTTTGACTATAACCTTCGTACTTGCCATATCTTGTTTTAACTGCTACGTTTGTAATGTTGTTTCCTTATATCCACGGCTGATAGCAATTAAGATGTAGGTAGCATCTTGTAATTGATTATGCAGGTTAACATCTCTAGGAAAAGGGTATCACTTATCCTTGGTGACTTCATTTAGCTCTTGATAGTCTATCAATGCTTGGAGCATTCTATTTTCCTTCCATAAAGAGTATTAAGTTTCCTCAAAGCGACATACCAAGTCTTATAGACTATTTATCTAACAGCTATTGAATATGCTTTCCTTCCACCAGATCCTTAATATAAGTTTCAAGTTAAATACCACCATACCTGACTACTTCTTTTTGGTTCACATTCCTTTAGAGCAACCTCATCTGCTGTCTTAAACTATAGAATTGCTGCAAACGTTCCCACTAATTCCTTCGTAGTGCTTCCCATTGAAGGTCAACCTTCTAGATGACCTCTTCCTCGGTCCATATTCTTCAAGGTAACTGTGCCTTGTAGAGGGTCCATCAGTGAAGCAAGTAACTCTATTTAGATTCTATTTCCTTATAAGCATATCGATTGTTTCAACGAGATATGGGAGTAGGACTTTTGCTCGAATTTCTGACGGTACTGAGCATTCTAGGGTAAGGTATTAGAGAATCACTTTAGGAGAGGTTTAAAATTTAAAGAGGAATTACACCAACGCTTATGATCAGGGATGATTATGTAGACTTTCTTTGTCTACAATCTGGTGCATGTTTATCACTTCATTGTAGTTGGATCTCAAGTGATTTAATACATGAGATTTCTTGTAGCTGATCTTCTATGCTCCTTAATACATCTTTTGAAGCAATACCATCCTTTAAGTTCGACCATGGGTCTTTCCCATGAATTCTTCATTATCATCGACCGTATCGATTCGAACTAGTTTAGGACTTTATCAAGGTGCTTGCTGGCACAAGGAGGTTAACTACCACTCTAACAACCTATCATATAGCTTCGAGATCGTATTCCAGCTTCATGACTTTCACTCTCGGATCACGAACTTATCACCTAAATAGTAAAGCTCTCCGGGTAGAGATGACTTACAAGGTTTTAAAGTTGTTCACATCGACTATCACGTGTTTTCAATGATAAGGTCATGATAGTGGGTTTAAGGTGAGTAGCACTTCTCGTTAAGAGAATAAATCGAGAACAGAAGGTGAGTGGAAAAATCAGGGATCCAAAGAAGTTGTAAGTTCAGATTTTTGTTTTGAAATCTCAGGGATTAGCTTTTCTCGATAATTATCCTTGGCACTTGAATCTTTTTCTCCGGAGAATCTAGATTTTAGTTTATTTTCTATATATTCTGGCGCTCAAAACTTTATCAACAGCACGGTCAGTTAAAAGCAGGGTCAAAATGTTCAACCTAAGTTTCGTGTGAAGATTGTCATTAGGTGACTAACGGTTGAAGATGATGAAAGATTTCATGAGCGTAGTATTAAGAAAGGTGATTATCAATCACAATCGGAGCTGATATTAAGAATATTCCTTTGAGTTAGGTGGTTCCATTACAAATAATAGGTAGAGAGAAGTCATATTCCTCAAAGGCTTTGAGAAAATGATGAGAGGAATTCTAGAATCTTGAAGATCCTACGAAGTGTGAACTACTAGGAAAGAAAGAAGTGACAAGTCTCCTATGTCATGGATCACCAAAGGTGCTTCTCGGAAATTTATTACTCCGGTATGTTCTCCATTGCACAAGTCTTGTTAGAGAGTCTTCCACTATGTTGAGGGAGTTTTGACGAATTCAATGTTGGGTAGGAAGGAAATTTCAGGCGTCGCTAAAAATAGTATGGCTAAAGTACATGCACAACGAGGTGAAGTGCCATACTCAGCACGAGACCAGTTGAGTTTGAGAACATCATTTAACGAACTTCAGAGTCTGATGGTCGTATCATTATAATTCCAATAGGGAAGTAGAATAAAAGAAAAGAGAAGAAGAGAAAGGAATTGTTACTGTAACATCATCCTTGGTAGCTCTTCAAGTGTCAAATGGTTTTTGCCCAACATGAAAGTTTTGAACATTAAATCATTGAATATATTCCAAATATTTGTGTTTATTCTTGTATTTATTGGTTCTATAAGTGTTATACATAGATATTAGTTTACATGACAGGGCCCACCAGAATTCAAGTGTACCTGTAAATTCACCATTACGTGTGCACCCGTAATCGTCAATTTACCTTACATTATCATTCTAGTTATTCCCATCATAAGTTCCAAGTTTTGTGTGATTAGGTCTTGGAGTTAAAATTCTCATTTGGTCATCATCTTCAATTAAGCACACTTAGATTCTAATTATGGTAGCAAATCTTGCTAACCCAACAATTATGTCAAAGTACAGTTTCAACAAATAATGAATGAGCATTCAGGTACATACTATTCTAGTGAGAAGATCAAACAAAAAGGCGTCATGGTTACTATTTGTATCACTACATTCCAACATGTATCATCTTACTAATGAGGCATATAAGCAAGTATCATCATTCCAACAAGTATCATTATAGCAGTTATCTCATGTAACAACACAAGCGTATCAAGTGTATAGCTAACAACAGTTGTTTCATATAGTGACAAAAGTCAACTGTGCAATCAGATAAGTATATCTCCAAAATTTATGTCCCAATATATATGCACACCTTGGGTTTCTAACATTCTTAGTACTTGATGTTCAGTGGTCCTATTAGTCAACTCCAAAAGGTTCCATACCTTCCGGGTTTACTCGGGTGCACCTATCATAGGTAATACCCTAATGTATCAAGGTTTCTTATAGTGTAGAGAATTCTGAATGGGATATATGTAATCCTTAAGGTATACAAGTTAAAGATGGGAGTTCTTAAGGGAACCTATTCTTGCTGCAAACTTTGGATCACTGGATTATGAAAACAACCTACCAGGCTGGTCCTATTTATGGCTACAGCTTAGGTATTGCAAAGCAAACCTACTTTTCTACAACCTTGGTTCAACAAAGCTCAGAAGAGCATCTTACTAAGGTGGTCCTATGAGGTTCATATGGTTGTAGTTTAGGTCTCGTGAAGCAGACCTACTTCTCTACAACCTTTGGCTCTGATACCAATCTGTCACACCCCGGGCCCAGAGAGGCGGGACGTAACGATTAGTAAACAATAACCAAAATGCAGCAGAAACTAAATGGTTTATTACAAGCGTCACATGATATTTACATTAAAATATTGGCTTTGTTTCAATTCACAAGGTGCCTCAATCTACAATCTATAGGTGTCGTGATCAATCTCTCGGTAAATATTTCTTGAAGCTTCAGTAACTAAGGCTTCTAGGGTCAACCTTTGTCTTTAACCTCTACCCTCATATCTTGCTTTGGATTTAGGTAACTTCTATAGATCAACAATTCTCCCTAGCTATACCTGAAGACATGCTGAAAAAGATTTTGTGTCAACATAAAGTTAGTGAGTTCAAGTGCTTAAAGTTTAGAAACAATTGTACTTAACAAAATTTTCATTTGATAAGAAGGAAAGAATCATAGTTCATTCTCGTGGGAGTATCACAATCAACCCTGCCCTCAATCTCGGTTAGCCTCTTCGAAAGTTGTGTTTAACCAGTTAACCCCCAAAAAGGGGAGAATTGAGCCCCAAACCAGCGAACCGTATCTGCCCGGATGATTCACCTTAGATTCTTAACAAAACCTGTCACATGCCATAAACGACCCCTCAGGCTCTCAGTGGGGTACCTCCCTATGGCGGGAGCCACTGTGTGTGGGGGTTTCCCCAAATAGATCTATCCACATAAAACAAGCAGTTCACAAAAGAATTAATGATCGTGATGTAAGTATCAGCAGATATCCATAAATCCCACATACAAGCATCAAGTAAAGCACAATTATAGTTCATAAAATAACAGAGCATGTTTCATCCTAAAACAGTAGTAAAAAGGGATCACTAGAACTCACCTGGTGTCCTTAAATAATTCTGAGCTTGATAATGAAGAAGAATGATCACCAACAAGCGATCCTAATTAGAACATATAAGATTCAAATTTAGAATTAGCACGATGTTATTACATGCGTGCGGTTGAGCTCTTTAGTGATCTTAAAGTTGGTGATTAGTATCCTTAATGTAGCTTAGCTTCTCGTGTATTTGTTAATTGTTATGAATTAACTCGTGTACATTAGGTTAATTAATGCATTCAATTAAGAATTGAGTCTTAGCATGAAGAATGTAGTAAATCGAATTATATCATGGATTCCAAATCATTATAAATAACTTGCATTGACGATGTAAGTATTACATAATGTTTCAAGCGATGTTTATAATGTTCACGTTTATATCATATTTGTCAACTCGGTTGCGCTAAATAATCCAATTATTGATGATAGTTAACGATATTTTGTATAAAAGAGTGTTACAATTAATATTTATTTCAAAAATACAATGAGATGACCGACAATTAATAACAACAAGATGATAGATCATTATAGCGTTTTACGTCTTTTATCTTTAAATAAAACGTATAGATGTCGGTTAACCTAAATATTCATTGCATAAATATACGAATGTACAATCGTATTTGTATGAATTACATCTCTAAGTCTTGTATGATTATATGTTACACGAAATAAACTTATTTGTATCGTCTATTACAAATTATAACCATTTCCAAAAATGTAATGCTTCCTATATTTTATCTAGGTTGATTTCTACAAAAATAGCGTTGTTATTTAAATCTCGTGTCAGAACTATCAATTTAAATCAGATAATTATATCAAGTGGCGTTCATTTTCATTTTATAGTTTATGTATTTTGTATAATTGGAGCACAAGTAACACGCATATAGATTATAATTAAAATTCAAATGCATTGCGCGTGTGATTATACCTTCCACTCGATTCACGTTCACTAACCCACTCGTATTGCTCTTGATCTCATCATGTTCTTATTGTTGACGACCCGTTGACCTCAGTTGACCATGCTCGACCGACCCCAGACATGTTACCTTATCATTCTAACACAACAACTACTAGTATCCACTACAACAACCACCATCAACACCGCTGATCATCACCATCGCTGCCATAACCCTTAACATAACCATGACCAACAACCACCACGACCATAACCCCAACTATACGAACGACAACCACAATCACAGCCAACAACCCTCAACCGCCAACATCACCTCCCTCAACAACCATCACAGCAGCCTACACCACCGTAACCACCTTTCTCCCAACCGATAACCACCACACTCACAACCACTTTGACAGCCCTCATAACCACCATCACCATCACAGCCGTACCATGGCTGCCGACAGTGGCCACCACCAACCGTCACAGCCACAATCACCAACCACAACTAACAACACCAAGATCGCAGCCACACTCGGGGTCGACCTCCACAACCTCGACACCCACAGCCGCGACCGACAGGAGCCATAACCATGATTCCAACAATCGATAGTTACCATCACAACCACTATCGCCAACCACCAATAACATCACCCCTTCATGACCACCTTCATCACTACCGCCTCTTACCTCCACCATCACAACCATCTCCTTTACCATTACCATCCACCATCGAAAACCAGTACCAATACTATCGCACAACCCAGCACTGTCTCTACTGTACCCCTATCACTACCCTAAAATGAGACTACTATCACCATTGGCCGACAACCCCAAAGGGAACCACCACTGCCACAGTCGCGATTACCACCGCCATCGGCGACCCTCGCCCCCTTAACCATAATCATCGCTGGAACCCACCTGCAACCATCATCCCCGCCCTCGATTCGCGCCACTATTGCTGTGTCTTGAGTGGAATCATTACCACCTCCGAACCCGACCTGCGACCATCTCTATCGCCTTTGATTCCTGTAACTTTGTTGCGTTTAGGAGAAATTAAAGCCACTATCGTGACGGGGCGTCGAGGGGAGTCCGGTGAGGTGTGGCACTCGCCACCACTCGCCGGAGGTTGTAGTCGGTGGCCGGAAAACCGACTGGAGCTCGATTTGGGGGGGGGGGTGTCTCGCGGCTGCCTCTCTCTTTTTCTCTCTTCTATGATTTTTGTTTTAAACCCTTAAATGGAGAAAAGTTGGTTTATATAGTAGGGTTAAAGAAATGGGTTCGTTAACGGGTCGGTTCGTACACGTTCGGCTTAGTTTTTCACGTAACGTAATAAGTTTCATTTCCCATTAGATTCGGTTATACAAATAATTATAAATATTCTAAGATTATAAATTTTTATCGTATTAAAAACCTACCAAATAATTAAACGGGGTTGTAAATTAACGCGTATTTAACACGTTCAACGGTTTTACGCGTTTCCCTCGAATAAACGTTAATATAATCATTTTGCTATCAAAATATATGCAATTAAGTATCAAAATGATATTTAGTGCGTTAACTTCCCATGTTGGTTACGTTAAAACCTTATCTGACGTATTCTCGGGTTTGACTTGATCGTAACCCTGTTCACGTCATGGTCGCGTTTCGTAACGCATTTATTCCGGAAAACGTATCACTCACCAAATTTAATATGTTATGATAATAAATAATGATGAGATGAATATTTACGGAGTTACGAGGCTCGGTTGTCATAACAGACGTCAGTTAAATGCCGATGAAAACAGGTATTCGCGTTTCACTTACGTATTTCCGTTGCTTATGCATGTTTGATGAAAATTATTTTAGTAAGCCTTATTTGCAGTATTTGTTATGATTAAAAATGATTTTTAATGGATTACAAGCCATTATAATAATTTTTGATAGAATTCAGACGTTAGTACGCATTAAATTACCGGATTTTACCAGGTGTGGGTTCTGAATCTGTTTTTAGCTTGGATCTTTCCATAGTTATTTCAAATCACATAATAATTCATTGTTTCATGGTTTTTCATTTAATTAGTTCGTAAACGGCATTTGGCCTTAAATGGGCCTTGTTTGTATGTTCGGGCCCTTATTGGGCTTATTGGGCCCAAAAAGGCTAGTTTCGTTTTCCAAGATTTCTTTCATAAGCCCAACTTAGTTCGGACCTTTACGGAGTTTTATAATATTTTGAGGTTTTCAAATGGGCAAATTTCAGAGGTGTTACATTTGGATCCTCAATGGGGATTCTGACTTTCTTATACTGTGCAGCTTGGTTAGCATTCAGAGAGACTGGAATGTAAGGACTTTTGCATACGGATATCCAATAATCTAGATTTACACCTGTAATATAGTTCCTAATCCTTATTTTTGCTTAAACTCATATTTGTGTTTAAGCATTGGAGGTTTAGAAGCATGACCAAGTTCAGAAAAGTTAATAGAATCCATGATTTATAAACTGATTTTAGATTGTTTGAATATGATTTAGATTGATTTTATGTCCAAGTGTCCAAACAGTCCACGGTTTCAGTAATCAGTTTATGCAATGAGTTCTATGAATAGTATAAGGCAGTAGGGTCTTCTTGTTCTGTAACAGCTTCTTTTTGTTTCTATTTTGGTGATTTTTAGGTACTTTGTTTGTGTTCAATCATAGATCTTAACAATACTGATGATATTCAGTGTGTTCTTGTAGAAGAAAAGTGATAGAAGATGAAGTTTTTTGGGTTTTTATAGCTGCATACTCATTAACAACCAAGTTGTGTTAATGAGCACCTCAATCACAAGGTCAATCGATTTTCAGCAAAGATCTTAGCAGATCTTAAGTTGAATCTGAGAGCCAAAGCTCTGATACCAATTGACTGGATGCGAGAATAATATTCTTTGTTGATGTTGAGTCAACAATGATCGAATATGGTGTTGAGTTAGTGATTAAGTAGCGGAAATACTGAATCAAATAACATTTAATGTCGTAAATCTACTCATAAATGCTTGTATATTGAATGTAGAACAAACAAGTTACAACGGGTTCTAGGGTTTTCAAGAACAGTGAAAAGACAACCTTAGAACCTCGTAACTTGAGTACTAGGTATCTTTATGAGTGAAAAAACTTACTAGGTATCTTGAGTGAAAAACTAGGTATCTTGAGTACTAGGTATCTTTATGAGTGAAAAAACTTACTAGGTATCTTATGAGTGAAAAACTTACATATGATGGATATTCTATTCTACTTATAGGCTGACATAAAACCTATACAAAATGTCTAAACGACCCTGACATCTATAAAGAATACTAGTCAAAGTACAAAAGGTCATCAGCCGTATTAGTTGTTGAATCTTCGCATTATCTAATGCGGATGCCTTGGCTTCATAAGCATTTCTTTATTCTTCATCAGCTTTAAGTGTTTGGTCATCAACATTAACTAATGCGGATGAACAAACACTTATCAGTATTTCTCCTTGTGCATCCGCATTAACTAATGCGGATGAACAAATACTTAACAACATTTGTTCCAAAGCATCCGCATTAACTAATGCGGATGAACAAATACTTGAAGCATTTGTTCTTAACTATCCGCATTTGTTTATGCGAAAGAACAAACACTTGTCAGCATTGTTCCGTGGCCATCCGCATAGACAAATGCGGATAGCCAACACTTGTCTTCTTTTCTTCACCTGCATGTCTTCTTGGACTTGTGGGAATCTACCAACGGAACAACCATCACCCATCACTTGAATTGGCATGTATGATCCTTTCAGGGTCCAATAATGTGACTCAACTAGGATCGAATATGATGATTGAGTCAGTGATTATGTAGCGCAAATAAAGAATCAAAGAAAATTAAATGCTTAAAATACTAATAAATGTTTTGTAGATTGATGTTTGTAAATAAGATACAGTGTGCTAGGGTTTACAACACAAAAGTAGTGTATACTGTTCTATTTATAGGCTGATACAACGCCTGTAGAAAATGACTAAACTACCCTGACAACTATACATCAGTATACTAGTCTTAGTACAATGAATAATCAGCATTTGTAAATGTTCATCCACATTAACTAACGTGGATGTATTGATCTTCATCAACATTTCTTCCGTAGTGCTTCCATATGAAGTATGTCATCCGCACTGACTAATGCGGATGAACAAATACTTAAATTACATTTGGTTCCCCACATCCACATTAGTAAATGTGGATGAACAATTACTTAGCCGTATTTGTTCTGCATATCCGCGTTAGTAAATGCGAATGAACAAATTGTTGGACTCAACAAGTGCATTAAGGAAATAATGCATATAAAGGATAATGCTTGCCTTAAAACAAACATAATGTGTTCAAACATTTAAACAATCATTGACTAACACATTTGTACCATTAACATTCATAACATACAGTACTGTAATTTAAATTTCTTTTTAGGCTTGTAGATAAAAGAAATTTTTTGACAAGTGTCTACAGCAGATGAGATGCTACCAGCGGATGAACAAGATGGTGCAGGGGATGAAGAACAAGTCCAAGTGTCTACAGCGGATGAAGACATCCCATAGCAGATGATCAACACACAGCGTATGTCAAGTCCACAGCTGATGAACTATCCACAGCGCATGTTCATTCACAGCGGATGAATATTTCACAGTGGACCACATGCAAATAGCAAGTGTTCGCAGCGGACAGTATCCAAGACACAGCGGATGAGTTATCCTTCTCCACAGTGGACACATTATCATCCACAACAGACAGCTAATCATCCACAGTGGACAGCTTGTAGACTTAGGATTTTTCATGTAATTTTCATTTACATAAGGGTAGTTTAGTAATTGTAAATAGCTTTTTGTATAGGCTATAAATAGCATTCTACGCTAATCCTTTGTAAGCTTTTGAATAATCAATACAAACAAGTAGTTATTATTATTTGCACACACTAGCAATCATACACACACTATCACTCACACACATACTGATATCATAAGCATCAATCATGGGTTTCCGCACCATGTTTGATGTTTGTTGAATCTACTATAACAAATCTATTGTTATATTGTTTGAGAGAATAGAAAAGATCCTTGGCGAAATCATCATAATCATCAACATCATTCTGTTTTCATTATGTGTTGATTGAGACACTTTTATATTGTCAGTTGGTATCAGAGCCTTGGCTTAAATCAAACACTGATTTTCGATCCTCTCATTCAACAAACATGATATCCGTGGTTCATTAGCTTCATAATATACATTTTGAGCTTAAAATCATCACATCTTCTTCGTGTACATCATATATTCAACAAATGTTCAAAAACATGAGTTAATCTTTTGTTTTCGTTCATTTTGAAGAAGATTTTTTTGTTTTTCTTTTTGTAGTTAGAAAAGCTTTCAAAATCATTCACACACAGTTTTTGAAACAGAAACATCAAACATCTTTGAAATATTATCGATTTCATTGAGTTTTTCAATAAAACAGTATACGAGTACTGTTTTTATCAATTTTCATCAAACAAATCTCATATTTGAATACTTTCAATTCATTCATTGTTTTTAAACATCACGTTAATCTTCTTCAAACAACAAACAAATTGTTTTTTTGTTGAAGTTCATCGCGCCGCAAACAAACCCTAGGTTTAAACCCTAGTTTTTGATCACTCACAAACATTCACAATCTCAAGTGATTGTGTTTGTTCATCATCAAAATCTAAGAAGAACCGCATTCTTCTTTTGAATATTTGAAAAGAATCACTTTTTGATCCAAAAAGTTAATTTTCTAAAATAAAACTTTTGTTTTTAGGGTTTTGACTTTTTGACTTGAGGGTTTTGATAGCTTTGACTGACTTGACATTGTTAAACAGAATATTCCTTGAATTTACCGAGAATTCAGAGACTTTTTATCGGATATTAATTAATTTAATTAATTCTCCTTTATTTGGTAATTAATTAAAAGCAAATTAATTAACAACTGATCCTAGTTATTTTATGATAAATCAAATTTAGCACCGAGCTAATTATTAAACAAAATTTTAACTTAAACCGTTAAGTTAACAACATCAAACAAACATGTCTGATGAACTTTTAGGAACAAAGAGTTGTCTTAAACCATCAAGGCTGAAAAACAAATCAGATTTAAACAATGGAAGATCATGTTTTGAAACTGGATTATGTTCCAAGACCCAGACTTATGAATATCCATAACTGAGGGCCCATACATTCCAGTAAATCTTGGTCCTGATTATAACACACAAAAAAACCAGTAAGCCTAAAAATTGTGGCTGGTGATGAACTGAATAAAGTTAAAACTGACATGAAAGCATACAGTATTCTTGCAATGCCTTTGCCATTTGAAATCTTGACACGGGTTGAGAATTTCAAAACAGCACATGAACTATGGAAGGTTCTTCACACCATGTGTGAAGGAAGTGAGGAAATTCGGGAAATCAAGAAAGAAAAATTGAGGACCTAGTATAAAACCTTCCACCATATTCAAGGAGAATCAATTCCATAACAACTTCATAGATTTGTACAACTTGTAAATGAGATGATTGTTTATGGTATCAAATATGAATCTGTTAAAAATAACAAAAAGATGTTGCATACACTACCAGAGAGCTGGACTCAATCAGTGTCTCTAATGAAAGCAACATTGGATCTTGAAGCATTGTCTTTGGATGCTCCAGTTTCTAAGGTGGAAGCACTAGAACTAGATGAAAGATCCAAGAACAAATACACTATCAGACTTGTAGAAGCATACAAGTTCAAAGAACTTCAACAAACAGACAGTGCATTTTTGACATGCAATGGAGAAGATGAAGATGAAGAATTCCTAGATAGTAGTGAAAATTCATTCTTCTCTGCTCCTAAATCTTCAAACAATAAACAAAAGTCCAAGAAGACTGGTGTTTATGCTTCTCATGAAACAACACCACAAAGCAAACATAATCAACATCATCATGCTTCAAGCTCAAGTAAGCAACAACAGATAAAGTCATAAAATATACACAAGTTTGATAAACCAATGGATGCTCTCACAATCATTCTTCAAAGTGAAAAGCAGAAAGCAGCTTATGCAGCCTTCTCCATAAGCTTTGAAGCTTACCTAGGTGCCAACCTAACACCATCATAGATCATTCAACAAGACTTGTATGAACTACCACCAGGCATGGTTGAAGAAATGGATCTTTAGTGGTTTATGGCAATGATTGCCTATAGATCAAAAAGGTTTCTACAAAGAAATAGAGGGTTGAGCATGGACAAGAAAACAAAGATTGGTTTTGATAAAACCAAGGTCAGATGTTACAATACAATCCAAATCAACACTCCAAATCAGTATCCCATCTGCTCCAACCCCACCTCAAATCAGTATCCCTTCTGCTCCAACGCCACCTCAAATCACACAATACAGTCCAAATCAACACTCCAAATCTTCAGCAATGATCATTAATAAGGACAGTGAGCGTGACTGGAGCATGTATGAAGCTAAAATACAATCTCTAGATCATGCCCTCATAGCAGACATTGAAGATAAAATTTCAAAAATCCTGAAAGAGGTAAAGGAAAACCTCTGCACGCAAGCATGTATAGATGAAGTCAATCGATACAGTGAACATGCAGACAAACTTTCAAAGAAAGTAATTGGAAAAAACATTTTAAATAAAAGTCTTAAATCGGAACAAAAACAATATGGACTCAAAATTATTTCATTACAAAATGATTTAGACAAGTTGATGCCTGAAAATTAACACTTGCAGCTCAAGTGGAGCAACTATCTGTATCCTTGACTGAATCTAAAGCACTACAGGCTGAAACTGAAGTGAAAATTCAGAAGTTTCAGGTAAGCAACAAGAAGTTTGAAGAACTTCTTGCTCAACAAAGGGCTTTCAAAGACCCTTCAGGTTTAGGATATAATAAAGTTAATCCAACATACAATGATAATTATATTCCTTTACTTGACTCCATGACAAATAAACAGGGTGTGTCTCTTGACCCATGTGATAGAACAGCTGATTCAAAACCATCATCATCATCATCACCAAAGTCTTCATTAATAGCAAAAACACCTTTGATAAAATTTGTTAAAAGTCAAGCTTCATCATAATTTAAATCAACAGATTTTTATCAAGGAGAGAATAATGAATTTGATGAACTTGCATCAAATGAAGATGATGTTGACTTATTAGATGATGAGCACTTTAAACCAGTTACTGAAACCCACAAAGTTTCAAGTGTGGTTGATACTCCAACTATCCAAACAAAGCAGACTAAAGGGTTTGATATCTGCTCTGGTGGAAGAAAAGTTAGATCTTCCACTGTCTCTCCTAAACAAACAAATAAGAGGAAAGGCAAAGCCCCAATTCAGCAAAATTAAATAACAGTAACTTTTGATCTTCCTTTGAAATAAATTTAAAATCAAAAGTTATAAACAAACAAGGCAATGCAAATTTACAATACTGTGAATGGTGTGATCAACATACTGCAGCACTGAAAAATGCAAATATGGTAAATATTGCAAGTACTGTCACATGAACAATCACAGTACTAAATCTTGCCATTTTCATAATTAATGTGCAGTTTGTAAAAGAAACAATCATAGCACTGCTAACTATTTCTTCAAAAAGAAAAAAAAGGAAACCATACAATCTCAAGTTGAGAAACCAAATGAGAAACAAACAGTTGTTCCTAATAAGAACAAAGTAGGAGTTCCAAGACAAAATCCTCATCAAAAGGTTGGTTTAAACAATGACAAAACATTTTATGACACCTTTAAACAAACACCTAGGAGACATAAGTCTCAAAACAGACAACAGTCAGACATTAGCACTAATAGGAGAAGAGCTTAAAGTATGTCTCCTGATAGAGCTAAAATCAATAAAAGGATATCTAGTGCACCTAGAATTCCTAAACAATTAGACAATGCAATCTTAGAAGAAATTTGCATTGTGGGAAAAGACGGAAAACCCAAGGCCATCTTGGCTTTTGTTGCACCATCTAACTGATTTCTGTGTTTTCTAAGGGACATTAAAGAAGGTCTGACAACATCTGGTATGTTGACAGTGGATGCTTCCGACATATGATAGGAAATTGTTCCCTCCTTCGGGATTTTAAAAGCAAACATGGAGGAAGTGTAGTCTTTGAAGGTGATAAGATAGGTGGAAAGATTACTGGTGAAGGAACAGTCTTAAATGGGTTAATCAGCTTTGAAAACGTTAACTACTGCTCTAACCTTTAGTTTAGTATTCTAAGTGTGTCCCAAATTTGTTATAAGGGATACCCCATCTTATTTGACTCCAATAACTGCTACACCCTCAATACAAGTTTTCAAATACCAGAAGATTGTATCCTTTTGAAAACTCCACGTCATCAACACATACATTGTTGATATGAACACTGTTTCAACAACTACTCCTGAAACATGTTTACTATCAAAAGCATGAAAACATGTTTCACAATTATGGCATAGATGATTAGGACATTCTAATTATAATAGAATGAATCAAATAGTGAAAGGTGACTTAGTAATAGGTTTACCATAAAAGGAATTCTTCTGTATAGACCACTGCACTGCATATCAGAAAGGCAAACAACATAAAGTGTCTCATAAGTCTAAATTGGTAAACTCTAATGACACACCACTCAAATTGCTTCACATGGACCTTTTTGGCCCAACAAACATCCTAAATATAGGAAAGAAGCAATACCGTCATGTAATAGTAGATGATTACTCTAGATTTACTTCGGTTTCCTTTCTTCTACACAAGTTAGAAACACCAGACATTCTCAAAACATTTATCACTAAGATTGAGAATCAATTAGATCTTAAAGTCAAATCTTTAAGAAGTGATAATGGTACTGAATTCAAAAATGACTCTATTTCTTCTTTTTGTGCATAAAAAGGAATTAGTCATCAGTTTAGTGTAGCAAGAACTCCTCAGCAAAATGGGGTAGCTAAAAGGAGAAACAAGACATTAATAGAAGCTGCCAGATCTATGCTAGTTGACTCTCTATTGCCCATATCATTTTGGGCTGAAGCAATCAATACAACTTGTTACATTCAAAACAGAACATTAATAATCAAAGAGTATTCAAAAACTCCATATGATTGATGTTTAAAAGAAAAACTTTCATTGGATTTCTTAGAGCATTTGGATGCTTTGTTTCAATATTAATCACTAGAGAACAATTATCCAAGTTTGCTTCAAAAGCAGATGAAGGATTTTTTATTGGATACTTTGGAAGCTCAAAAGCCTATAGAGTATACAATCCAAGACTTAATATTATGGAAGAAGCAACTGATGTTATTTTTAATTAATATTCTTTCACAAAGAATGTCATTAAATCAGACTGGTTGTTTGATATTGACTCACTAACAAAATCATTTGACACATCTTATTTTGATGTTTTAGGTACATAAGAAGATATTTCATATCCTATGGTACCGCCTCCAACAATCATTGATGTTCCATTAACTGGTGATCCTCCAAGGAGAACAACTACATCTCCTTCTAGCACCACCGTTACACCTCCTCCCGAACAAACAAAAACATCCAATGGAACAACCATAACTACACCATCTTTATCAGCGCCTGTGACCACTCCACTCAACCAACCAAAGTCATACCACCCAAACACAGTTGAAGAAGATGATGATTATCATTCACTACCAGACACATATCATGAAGATGAAAGCCTAGACTTCTTTCATGATTCACCACAAACATTCCATGAACCCATACAACTAGATAATCCCACCTCCTCAAATACCCTTGCTCATCATACAATACCAGAACAAATAATCACTAATCTTGATTCAACTATCCCAGTTGATCAAGTTGACACATCAAGAATACATAAAGATCACCCCATAGAAAACATCATTGGTGACCTCAATACCAAACTGACCAGAAGTCAATCAGACATAGCAAACATTTGCTTGTATTCATGCTTTTTATCCTTAACTGTACCCAAAAACATCATAGAAGCACTTAAAGACAACAGTTGGATAGGAACAATGCAGGAAGAGCTACAACAATTCAGAAAGCAAGAGGTATGGAAACTGGTTGATCTTCCTGAAGGTCAATATGCCATAGGCACAAGATGGCTATTCAGAAACAAAGTATATGATAGTGGAATTGTCATTAGAAACAAAGCAAGGCTAATTGCCCAAGGATATACTCAAGAAGAAGGCGTTAACTATGATGACGTCTTTGCTCCAGTAGCTAGACTTGAAGCCATCCGAGTATTTCTTGCATATGCCTCATCCAAAAACTACACTGTCTTCCAAATGGATGTAAAATGTGCATTCCTCTATGGAAAAATAGATAAAGATGTATATATTGCTCAACCACTAGGGTTTGAAGATCCAGAATTCCCTAATAGTGTCTACAAGTTAGATAAGGCTCTATATGGTCTTTATCAAGCACTTAGGAAGTGGTATGAAACTTTATCCAAGAAACTACTACAGAATAGGTATACTCGAGGGAAAATAGACCAGATATTGTTCTTAAAGAAGAAAGAACAAGACTTGTTAGTGGTACAAGTCTATGTGGATGACATCATTTTTGGCTCCACAAAGATCCATCTTTGCAAAGAGTTTGAAACTCTTATGCAGTCAAAGTTCCAAATGAGCTCAACGGGAGAACTTAACTTCTTCCTTGGTCTTCAAGTTCAACAAATGACTGAAGGAATTTTTATCAACCAGAGCAAATATGTTTATCAGATATTAAAGAAATATAATATGCCTGACTGTACATCACGCAAAACACCATTTGCAACTGGATTGAAGTTTGGTCCAGATACAGAAGGCACATTAGTTGAGTAGAAGCTTTATAGATCCATGATAGGCTCCCTGATGTACCTAACAACAAGCAGACCAGATATCATATATGCAGTTTGCCTATGTGTAAGATACCAAGCAGATCCAAAAGAATCACACATCAATGCTGTAAAGAGAATTTTAGATACTTGAAAGACAAACCCTTTCTTGGTTGTGGTATCCTAAAGATGGAGATTTCTCTTTATATGCATGCACAGATAGTGATTATGGTGGATGCAATAATAACAGAAAATCCACTTGTGGCGGTTGTCAGTTTCTTGGATCTAGATTGATCTCCTGACAGTGCAAGAAACAAATCAATGTCTCTTTGTCAACAGCTGAAGTAGAATAATAGCTCCTTCTGCATGTTGTTCTCAAATGCTTTGGATTCAAAACCAAATGCTTTACTATGGCTTTAAATTTCTTAAAACACCTATACACATTGATAACACTGCTGCCATGTTTATTATCGACAATCAAGTTCAACATTCCAAAACAAAACACATAGATATCAGATATCACTTTCTGAGAGATTGTTCCGAAAAGGGTCTAATAAAGTAGTGTAAGGCCCCATTCCCGGGCACCTCATAGTTGGTCATTCATAGCACTAAACATACATATTATTATTCATTTCATAAAATATCACAGTGGAAGTCACTAACAAAAACCATTCATTTTATTAGTAATTACTGTTGTTATGCAATACAACACTGTTCAACTACAAAAGAATCTTTCACTGATTGCATTACAAGACAACAATAATAACATGCGTGAATGGATGCCAGTCTTGCCCAGCCAAGTAGCCTCATTACGTGCCATTCTCAGCAACTTTTACCTGCCAACTAAAAATGCATAAAAGTCAGTGTTGCTGAGTGAGTTCTAGTTTTATAAGTATCAAAATACTTTATACGTTTCGTACGTAAAAATACTCCTTTCCATAAAACACTTTCTTTACTATCACACATGTTCATTCGTTATCATACTTTATCATTTCATTCATTATTACTCGTTTCGTACTTTATCCTTATCTTTTGTTAGCGTTCGTCTCGTACTTTATCACTATCTTTAGTTAATGTTCGTTTCGTACTTTATCACTTCGGTCGTTTCATACTTTATCATCTCGCTCGCCTCGTACTAATTCTAGATCCTGTCAGGCTTTCCCCCATCGCGGTCCGAAAACACCGTTCCGAGCACAAAGTTCCTTTACTAATTGGCATGAAGCCCGTGGCTCGAAGCCACCATTCTAGGCACAAAGCCCCATTACTAACTGGCATAAACCCGTATCATATCTTGGCACAAAGCCGGGGTCGAATGACAAGGATCCCGTTTCGTACTATGGGTTCAGTCACCTAGACCGATCCCCTTGTGTGTGAACCTTCATGGGTTAAAATCGCATTTTATTAAACACATAGTTGAGTTATCAACTCACAAAGAGTTGTAATTCTTCTTTCTTTCGGCTTGCAAGCCTATTATTTCTTTCATTACGTTTCTCTTTTCATCTTTGTCATCCTTCTCTTCATTACGTTATACTTTACGTTCATTCACACATTCATCATACCACGCAAAGTAGTAACATAATACTTAATGTATATTATATTACAATATAAATACGTTTTGAAAACTATTAAAAGATAACAACTCATATAAATATGCATATCATACATTCATCATAATATCATGCATATTCTATTCATAAACTCTCACTTATTTATGCCTAAAATAGTTCAAAACAGCCCAGAAGTCAAACTAGGTCAAACCCTAAAATTCCGTTTTTCTCAAAATTCAGAAAAATTTTCCAAGTGTTGGGTGCATGGACACTATTTAGGCGCATCAGCCTTGTTTGGGCATTTCTCAACTATGTAGGCGCATCAGCCTCCACTTAACCACTTTAACACTTAGGCGCATGAGCCGTTTTTGGGCGCATGGGAACTATTTGGGAGCTTCATTTTACACTTAGTCATTTCAGCCCAAATCTTAGGCGCATGAACTACTGTTCAGGCGCATGAACGTACACTTAGAAATTCTAAGGCAAATATAGGCGCATGAGCTACTATTCAGGCGCATTACCTTACTTCAAACTTTTTAAGGCAAATACTAGGCGCATGGGCTACTGTTTGGGCGCATCATCTCATACTTAGACTTTTAAGTCTATTATTCAGGCGCATGGGCCCTGTTTGGGCGCATGAACACCATCTCATATGTTTCTAACATATTTTTCAGTGCCAAACAATGTCTTAACATGTTCTAAGACTTACACTACCATTCCAAGCCTTAACATAACATGTACAACAATAAACTACCAATATACAAGCATATATTCATACGGTCATACGTATACATTTTTATAAAAATTATTTACATGCATTTTAGCCCCTAAAAGTTTAAAAACAAGTAAAACATGGGGTCTAGAAACTCACCTCTTGCAGCTTCCGAGCACAACTCTCTCAAAGTCATGAAATCTTGATGTTTCTAACACCTAAACACCAAGAACACATACCCGAATGCATATAAACACATAATAACATGTACAACTCGGCTACAAGGTCAAAACACATCAAAACCGAACCCAATTATGCTATGTTGGCTTACCTTGGTCGAATTTTGCTGCTTTCTCTCTTTAGAACACGAAATTTGCTCTTTCTTCTTCTTCTTCCCTTTTTTTGATCAAAAAGCAGGTTGATGTACACATATATGGGCGGCCAATCTTTTTAAATATTTTAATATTTGACGTTGTCCTTTTTACACTTAGGCCCATTCACTTTGGCTGCTTTTCACTTAAAACAAAAGATGCATATGTTTTCTCTTGTTTCTTTTCTTTCTCTTTAAATGATAAAATTTCTGGGTGTTACAAGTTGATCGAAGTTCATACAGACAACTAGTTGGTGTAAGGCCCCGATCCCAAGCACCTCATAGTTGGTCATTCATAGAACTAAATGTACATAACTTAATACATATCTTAAAACAATGCAGCGGAAGTCATTAACAAAAACCATTCATTTTATTTATAATTACTGTTGTTATGCAATACAACATTGTTTAAACTACAAAAGAACACTTTCATTGATTGCGTTACAAAACAACAATAATAACATGTGTGAATGGATGCCAATCTCGCCCTGCCGAGTAGCCTCCCCGCGTGCCACCCTCAGCAACCATTACCTGCCAACTGAAAATACATAAAAGTCAGTGTTCCTGAGTGAGTTCTAGTTTTAATATACAAAAATACCTTACATAGTTTGTACATAAAATACTCTTTTCATATAAAGACTTTCTTTACTTTCACACATGTTCATTCGTTATCGCACGTATTCGTTCGTTTCATACTCTATCATTTCATTCGTTATCGCTCGTTTCGAACTTTATCTTTATCTTTTGTTATCGTTCGTTTCGTACTTTATCCTTATCTTTCGTTATTGTTCATTTCGTACTTTATCATCATACTTCATTACTTCGCTCGTTTCGTACTGATTCTAGATCCTGACAGGCTTTTCCGCCATCGTGGTCTAAAACCACCATTTCGAGCACAAAGCCCCATTACTAATTAGCACAAAGCCCGTGGCCCGAAGCCACCTCACGGGTTAAAATCACACGTTATAAAACACGCAGTTGAGCTAAAGACTCACAAAGAGTTGTGATCCTCCTTTAAATCTGCTTGCAAGCCTTTTCTTTCTATCGTTACGTTTCACTTTTCATCTGTTATCCTTCACTTCATTACGTTATACTTTACGTTCATTCACGCATTCATCATACTACGTAAAGTAATAACATAGTACTAACGTATATTATATTATGATATATATGCATTTTGAAAATTAATAAAAGATAATATCTCATGCACCTAAGCATACAACACATTCATCATCGCATCATAATTATTCTATGCATAAACCCTCATATAATCATGCATAGAATAGTCCAAAACAACCCACAAGTCAAAGTAACTCAATTAAAAAACACATACCCGAACACATGCATTCACATAAGAACATGTAAAAGCTAGTTTTATGGCCAAAAATCCATAAAAACTAACTCAATTACACTAAATCTGCTTACCTTATACGAATTCAACTGCTTTCTCTCTCTAGAACCGAAGCTCTTCTGCTTTCTCTCTCTAAAGCAGGGTAGTTATGGGCGGCCATGCCCCCTTTTAAACAAAATAATAATATTATTTTGTCCTATTTACACTTAGCCCCCTCCACTTTGGCTACCTTTCCTTTTCTTACAAAATGCTTCTCTTTTCTTCTATCATTTCTTTTCCTTTCTTTTATTTGATAAAACTTTTTAGGTGTACAAGTCCACCTTCCTTAAAGAGGTTTCCTCCTCAAAACTCATCATTCCTCAAATAACTGTGGGTAATGCTATCTCCTCTCTTCCTCAGTCTCCCACGTAGACTTCAAACCCTTTCTATGCTTCCACTACACTCGCACCAATGGAACTACTTTATTCCTCAATCTTTTCTCCTTTCGATCCATGATTGCCACTGGCTGCTCTACATAATTGAGCCGTTCATGCACTTTGATATCATCCGGTGATAGAACCATATCTTCATTAGCTAGGCACTTTCTTAGATGAGATACATGGAATGTCGGATGAATTCCACTTAGCTCATCAGGCAATTCTAATGAATAGGCCACCTCTCCTACTCGTGTGATGATTCGGAGAGGTCTTATGTACCTCGGGCTTAGCTTACCTCGCTTCCGGAACTGGATGATTCCTTTCCAAGGTGAGACCTTCAACATAACTCGGTCACCCACCTTGAATTCCATCGGTCTACGCCTCTTGTCGGCGTACGACCATTGTCTATCTTTTTTGCTTTCATGAAAGCCTTTATCTTCTCTAACTTCTCAGACGTAGCCTCGATCACCTCAAGGCTTCCCAGCTCTTTCTACCCGATGTCACCCCAACACACGGGAGTCTTACACCTCCTATCGTATAGCATCTCATATAGGGGCATACCAATGCTGGCATGATAACTGTTTTGTATGAGAATTCTGCTAACGGTAAGTGATCATCCCAGCTTCCTCCAAAATTGATCTCGCATGCTCGAAGCATGTCCTCGAGCGTCTGAATCGTTCTCTCAGACTGGCCATCTGTCTGAGGATGATAAGCCATACTAATGTGTCGCCTAGTCCCCGTCGCATCATGAAATCTCTTCCAAAACTTGGATGTAAATCGAGTGTCATGATCAGACACGATAGACACCGGCACACCATGACGAGCTACGATCTCCTTAATGAATAGATCCGCCAATCTTTTGGATGAATACGTCTCGCGGATCGGTAGGAAGTGAGCGCTCTTCGACAGTCGATCAACAATCACCCATATGGTATCACACCCCCTCGCCGTACGAGGTAGGTTAGTAATAATATCCATAGTGATGTGCTCCTACTTCCACTCGGGTATATCTAATGGTGGATCTTTCCGTATGGTTTCTGATGTTCCGCCTTCACTTACAAACATGTAAGGCACTTGCTCACGTACTCAACTACTTCGCGCTTCATACCCGGCCACCAATAATCTTTCTTCATATCTTGATACATCTTCGTGGCACCAGGATGAATCGAGTATCGAGTCTTATGAGCTTCATCAATAATTAATCCTCGCAGATCTCCGTAACGAAGGATCCGTATCCGTGCATTTCGGGTCCTAGCACAGAGAGTGTTTTCACCCAATTCTACAACTAGGCCTCTCATTCGTTCGGAATTTAGGCGGTCCTCTTTCAACGCCTCCTCTTGAAATTCTTTAACTTAGGTTATCACATCAGCGGTTATAACTAACTGATATGCCTCCACCAAATCGGCTCAGGTCTCTCCTTTCGGCTAAGGGCATCGGCCACGATGTTGGCCATACCCAGATGGTAATGGATCTCACAATCATGATCCTTGATGAGCTCTAACCATCTCCTCTATCTCATGTTGAGATCCTTTTGCTTAAAGAAATACTTCAAGCGGTTATGGTCTGTGAAGATTGTGCTCTTCGTCCCGTACAGGTAGTGCCCCCAGATCTTCAACGCAAAAACCACAACTGCTAACTCCAGATCATGGGTAGGGTAGTTGACTTCGTGGCTTTTCAACTATCGGGATGCGTAGGCTATTACCCTTCCACATTGCATTAACACGCAACCTAATCCCGAATAAGAAGCATCTGAATATGCCACTAAGTCTTCACTCCCTTCGGGTAACGTCAAGATAGGAGCTTGAGTCAATCTCGTCTTCAACTCCTCGAAAGCATCCTCCTGTTTCTGACCCCATTCAAACTTCACATCCTTGCGAGTCAACTTGGTCAAAGGTGAGGATATCTTGGAAAATTCATGGATGTATCTCCTGTAATAACCCGCCAAACCCAAGAAACTATGGATCTCGGATGGGGTCTTTGGAGAGTTCCATTTTATCACCGCCTCAACCTTTGCTGGGTCCACCATGATTCCTTCAGCATTCACAACGTGACCCAAAAACTGAACCTCACGTAACCAAAAAGCACACTAAGAAAATTTAGCATACAACTTCTCTTTTCTAAGTGTCTCTAACACCTCGCGTATATGGTCGGCATGCTCTTCCTCACTTCTCGAATAAATCAGGATATCATAAATAAACATAATCACTGATTTTTCTAACATGGGCCGACACACTCGGTTCATCAAATCCAAAAGGCAGCTGGCTAGTTAGTCAAACCGAAAGACATAACGAGAAACATGTAGTGTCCATAATGCGTGCGAAAAGCTGTCTTAGGAATGTCCCGCTCCTTCACCTTCAACTAATGGTAACCAGATCGAAGATCTATCCATGAGAACCAACTGGCACCTTGCAGCTGATCAAACAAGTCGTCAATCATTGGTAACAGATACCGATTCTTCGCCGTCAACTTGTTTAACTCCCGGTAGTCTATACACATCCTCATACTACCGTCTTTTTTCTTTACAAACAATACCGGAGAACCCCAAGGAAAGATGCTCAGTCGGATAAACCCCTTATCCATCAACTCCTGCAGTTGATCCATTTGTTCCTTCATCTCGGTAGGGCTAATTGATACGGTGCTTTGGCAACGGGTTGAGCACCAGGTATCTGATCAATCTGAAATTCAATCTCAAGATCCGGTGGCACACCTAGCAAGTCTTCCGAGAACACGTCCGGAAAGTCACATACCACTGAGACATCGGACAGTTGTAGTACCAACGCATCCATATCTTTCACGTAGGCCAGATAGGCACTACATCCACGCCTCATGTACTTTCCTGCCACCGCCATCGAAATCACCTTTGGAATCGTAGTGACGCGATCACCGTAAACTTCCACCGAAGTCCCATCAGGCGCAATTAATTGAACCATCTTCTTGCGACACATGATGTTTGCCTCATAGGTTGCTAACCAATCCATCCCTAGTACTACATCAAATCCACCTAGGGGCATCACATGTTATTTAGAAGAAAACCTATGACCTTCTAGTTCTGTGGAATAGTCCTCTATCATATCCGTAATCCTAGTGGACTTACCAATAGTTGTTTCTACGTCAAATTGCTGATTAACACTTTTACTACTAACAGGCAACTTAGCATAGAAAGTACCAGAAATGAAACTCCTACTAGCACCAGAATTAAATTACACAGAGGCACAAATTTGGTTTACTAGAAACATACCTGACATGACATCGGGTCCTCTTTGGCCTCCTCCAACGTCATTGTGAAGACTCTAGCAGTTGCTCTCTGTCCTCCTTCCTCTGGCTTCTTCTTCGCCCTAGAACTCTCAGCCCTTGTCTTCTTACAGTCCCTACTCACATGGCCTTCCTCACTGCAGTTATAACACCGTATAGTCCACATATCTTAGCCATGTGGCCGGGCTTCCCACACTTGAGGCACACGCTCAATCCTTATTTACACTTACCAGAATGCTCTCTCCCACACTTACTATACTTCTTTATCCCCAAACTTGATGGCACCATCCTTCGGTCATCCACTTTCCTCCTTTTTTTGTTTGTAGTGAAACCACCACGTCCAAACCTCTTCCTACCCCAACTTCTATCACCATCACCCGTCTTCTTCACCTAGACTACTTCTACTTCCCTCTCATCATACAACCTACCCGCCAGGTCTACTACTGATCGAAAGGTACCTGGCCAGGGAGCGATCAAATGTCTGCGAATGTCAGCTGGCAATCCCTGAATGTACTTCTTGATCTTTCTCGACACTGGCATCACCTGCTCCAGCACCAACCTTGCCATTTCATTAAACTTGTTAGTATATTGCTGGTGTGTCATGGTACCAGCCTCCAGCTACTAGAACTCCCTCTCTATCTTGTCGAGTTCCCGGTGAGGACAGAATTCCTCAATCACCAACTTCTTCAGTTCTGGCCACCTTAATTTTTTAATGGCCCTGCTACCGTCGGCCTGAACAATATTGTCCCACCAACATAAGGCAGTGTCCATAAACGAATGGGTAGCAAACTTCACCTTCTGGTCTTCTCGGCACTCGCTGATGTCAAGTACCGCCTCCATCTCCCTCACCTATCAGTGAGCACCAGCAGCAGTGCCATTTCCATCTAATGTTGGGAGCTTGCACCTGTAAAATGCACCATAGTTGCAACCACGTGTAGTTTCCTACACCGCTTCTTCCTTCTCCTCCTCACTCGAGAAAATCATCTCGGTCTCTGATCTTTCCCTCTCTTCCCTTCCTGTGGTCCTTCTCCTCTCTTTCTTCTCGTCCTCCCATACAGCTTTGATCACTTCAGTCACTACAGACGGTACCGCCTCTTTCACCGAGGCCCTTAAGTTCACACTTTCACCACCACCTTCCTGGTGATGCATCTCGGGCTCCTCACGGGCCCTCTTAGTAGTCTTAGCCTGCTTCCTAGTGACATGCGGTTTAGCACCACGTCCTACCTGTACTCCACCCCTAGAGGCCTTAGATGATCTACCTCCACCCATTCTCTAATTACTATAAGATTCAAACACTAACACGGTCATTCAAGGAATAGCATAGTTTATGTTAAGTATAGTAAGTCCCTAATTACAATGGCTAGTTGTGATTAGCCACTTAATTTACTCTTCACACCCCAAGCATTTCCTATCCTGACTACATCAGTATCTGAATCTACTATGGGCACATAATCAAATAGCACACACACATAACTCCAATAAACTTCTAAAAAATACCTGATGGCACATAGCTACTCGGGCTAGCATCCCTTTCCTTTAGTCCGATTCTCAGTTTAAGATTAGTTTTTGAAAATATTTACCCAATTCGCTTAAACTTTGGCTCTGATACAAACTTGTAAGGCCCTGATCCAGGGCACCTCACAGTTGGTCATTCATAATACTAAATATACATAACATAATACATTTCTTAAAACAATGCAGTGGAAGTCATTAACAAAAACCATTCATTTTACTTATAATTACTGTTGTTACACAATACAACATTGTTTAAACTACAAAAGAACACTTTCATTGATTGCATTACAAAACAACAATAATAACATGTGTGAATTGATGCCAATCTTGCCCTGCCAAGTAGCCTCCCCGCATGCCACCCTCAGCAACTATTACATGCCAACTAAAATGCATAATATTTAGTGTTGCTGAGTGAGTTCTACTTTTAGTATATAAAAATACCTTACACAGTTCGTACATAAAATACTCTTTTCATATAAAGACTTTCTTCACTTTCACACATGTTCATTCGTTATCGCACACATTCGTTCGTTTCATACTTTATCATTTCATTCGTTATTGCACGTTTCGTACGTTATCCTTATCTTTCGTTATCGTTCGTTTCGTACTTTATCCTTATCTTTCGTCATCGTTCGTTTCGTACTTTATCCTTATATTTCGTTATCGTTCGTTTCGTACTTTATCATTCATACTTCATTACTTCGGCTCGTTTCATACTGATTCTAGATCCTGTCAGGCTTTTCCCCCATCGTGGTCCGAAACCATCATTTCAAGCACAATGCCCCATTACTAATTTGCACAAAGCAAGTGGCCCGAAGCCACCATTCTTGGCACAAAGCCCTGTTTTAACTATCACAAAGCCGTATCATATCTTGGCACAAAGCCCGGGGTTGAATGACAAGGATCCCATTTCGTACTATGGATTCAGTCACCAAGACTGATCCCCCTGTGTGAAGCCTCACGGGTTAAAATCACACATTATAAAACACACAATTGAGCTAACAACTCACAAAGAATTATGATCCTCCTTTAAATCTGCTTGCAAGCCTTTTCTTTCTTTCATTACATTTCACTTTTCATCTTTGCTATCCTTCATTTCATTACGTTATACTCCTTGTTCATTCATACATTCATCATACTACATAAAGTATTAACATAATACTTAACGTATATTATATTATGATATAAATACGTTTTGAAAATTAATAAAAGATAACATCTCATGCACCTATGCATACAACACATTCATCATCACATCATCATTACTCTGTGCATAAACCCTCACATAATCATGCTTAGAATAGTCCAAAACAACCCACAAGTCAAACTATGGTCAAACCCTAAAATTCTGTTTTTCCTCAAACTTTCAGAAAAATTTCTAAGCGTTAGGCGCATGGGAACTATTTGGATGCATTAGCCCTATTTGGGCGTTTCTCCACTATGCAGGCGCATGAGGCTATACTTAACCATTTCTCACTCGGGCGCATGAGCACTATTTAGGCGCATCACCCTATACTTAGGCATTTCAGTCAAATATTTAGGCGCATGAAGCACTGTTCAGGCGCATCAACCTACACTTAAACTTTTAACCTAAATTTTCATGTGCATGAGCCTTATTTGGGTGCATGGCCATACTTGTAATCTTTCTAAGGCAAAACTTAGGCACATGGGCCCTGTTTGGGCGCATGAACACCAACATATATGTTTCTAACATATTTTTCAGTCCCAAATCTCTTCTTAAACATTTTCTAAGCCTCATACTACCATTCTAAGCCATAACTTAGCATGCACAACCACAAAACACTAACATAAACAAATTATTACGTACGGTGACACATACACAAGTTTTAAAAATAGTTTACATGCATTTCAGTCCCAAAAATCTTTAAAAACATGTAAAATGTGGGGTCTAGAAACTCACCTTAGCTGTTTTCAAGCTTAAACTCTTCCACTTGATCTTTTCAAATGATTTTAATACCTAAATATGCCCAAAAACACATACACGAACACATGCATACACATAATGTAAGGCCCCGTTCCCGGGCACCTCACAGTTGGTCATTCATCGCACATAAAACATTTTAAAACGTACATTGTCTTGCAGTGGAATTTAAAACTTTCATTTATAACAAAAAAACATGTCATTTCATAACATTACAATATTCGTTTTCATCTTAAAATACATTGGCATGTCAAAATAGGGATGCCAGCCTCAACGGAACTGAGTAGTCGCCTCGTGCCATCCTCAGCAACATACCTGCCAACTGGAAACACATCAAAGTCAGCGTTGCTGAGTGAGTTCTAGTTTTATATGAAATACATACTTTTCTTTTGTTAAAACCATTCTTTACTTCTTTCAAAAACATACTATACTTTCGTATATGAACACACATCATACGTACATACACATAGATAATATCATTATCATCTTCTTTTCTCGTTCATTCTTTATCTTTAACATTCACTCATTCTCTGTCTTTTACTTCTATCTGGATCCGGTCACACTTTACCCTCTTCATGGCACATAGCCAAGATTACTGAGGTCGAGTGACAAGGATCCCGTTTCATGCTTTATCACTATTTTCCTTCCGTTCATTATTTTCATTCGTTCGTTCTTTAGCTTTCATTACGTTCATTATCTTTCGTTCATTTCATACTTTCTTTCCTCCATAATTATCTCTCTCATTCATCAACTCACGCGATACTCCCGACTCATGTCCGAAGACTGATACTGTGTCGGGGCCTGCTCACAAGCCCCCGACTCATGTCCGAAGACTGACACATTACTGGAGCATGCGATCCGTTCCTCATTCGCCTCATCTCACTCTCATGCACTACTCCCGACTCATGTCCGAAGACTGATACTGTGCCGGGGCCTGTACGTAAACCTCCGACTCATGTCCGAAGACTAACACAGTACCGGAGCACGCGATCGGTTCCTCATTTGTCTCATCTCACTCTCACGCACTACTCCCAACTCATGTTTGAAGTCTGATACTGTGCCGGGGCCTGTACACAAACCCCCGACTCATGTCCGAAGACTGACACAGTACCGGAGCATGCGATCCTCTACTCATCCACCTAGATCCTGTCTCATGCAATATCCTCGACTCATGCTCGAAAGCTGATGCTGTGTCGGGGCCTGCTCATAAACCCCCGACTCATGTCCGAAGACTGACACAGCACCAGGATACGCCACAAAGAACCCGTTTGAGTCAATCACCTTGATTGAACTATATCCGAGTCTGTTGCAACACAAAGTTGCTCACCTCACTATCTCGTCTCATGCAATATCCCCGACTTTTGTCCGAAGACTGATACTATGCCGGGGCCTGATTAACAAACCCCCGACTCATGTCCGAAGACTGACACAGTACCGGAGTACGCAATAAGGACCTCTTTCGAGTTTGTTGCGACACAGAGTCGCTCACCTCATACATACGCTCATTAGCTTTACGTTCATTCATTCGTACGTTAATGTATGCGTTCATTCATCATGTTCCTCTTTTATTATCTTTCGCTTTACGTTACATAATACTTTTCATTCATTCATAAACAATACACGTAAAGATACAGAAAGATAAACATACATCGTAACAAGGAACATCGACATTTACAAGTCATCGGTCATTACTATCATATAGGGCTACATCATACTTATATCCCTTCTCGTACCCTTACCCTTTTCCTGAAGGCCAGTAATTGATCTATATCCCTTCTCGTAGCCAACAGCCCTACTTGGGCGATTGGGCCCCCTTCAGTCGCATGGCCTCCATGCGACTGAACACTATACGATTGGACCAATGCGATTGAGCACCTGCGCGGATGAACACCCAATCGTGTGAATGAACTCTATGCGAATGGGCTCCGTTGCGACTGAACCCTCAGTCGTGCGGTTGGACACCTGTGCGACTTAGCACCTATGCGACTGGGCTCTCAGTCGTGCGAATGAACCTGTGCGACTGAGCACCTATGCGACTGGGATCTCAGTCGTGTGACCTGTCATGCGACTAAATCCCCAGTCGGGTGATTGAGCCTTAGTCGTCCCTCAGTCGTGCGATTGGCCCTCCAGTCGCCTAGCCCTAGCTGGGCAGCGACTGTAGTTCATCCCGAACTACAACCGCGACATTCGGCCTTCAGACCCTTCTAAACTCATTCTAAGCCCAAATCAACCCTCCTAAACCTTTTGAAATCATACCTCGACCTTTTCCAAGCCTATCCAAGCCCGAAATCAAGCCCTAAACGCACCATACACATACACATACATACATACACGGGTTAAACACCCAAAAACCCGAAAATAGTTTTTAGATGTGTTCCAGCCCCAAAAATCGGTTGAAAACAAGTAAATGAAGGGTCCTAGAACTCACCTTAGCAGCCTGCTCGGTTAGAGCTTCGTTTTGACTCATCACATAACGAATTCCGAGCCCGAACCACCCATTTTCTCTTCTTTCTCTCTTCTCTTCTTTATGGCTGATTTTGCAAGTGTGGGGAGAGGGTAAGGGTTGCCCTCTCCCTTAAATACTACAGTCCAGTCGCCCGAGTCCCCATGCGACTGAACCTTCAGTTGCATGAGCTCCAAGTGATTGGACACTCCAGTAGTGCGACTCCCACGCGTATGGAGCTCCAGTCGCATGACCTCCATGCGTATGGGACTCCAGTCGCATGACTCCCATGCGTGTGGACGCCCCAGTCGCATGACACTCCAAACAGAATTTTCCGGGTGTTATAAGTCCACCCCCCTTAAACAGGTTTCGTCCCCCAAACCTGTTGTTCCTTAAATCCTTGCGGGCAAAACTGTCTCATCTCTTTTCCAGTCTCTCACCTGGAATCCTATCGCTATACATCGTTCATCAACTTACGACTTCTGGTCCTTCTTTGACTATCTCCGTCGGGAACCCATGCATACTGATCAATGTCCTTTTGACCAGGACCTGCAGCCTCAAATATTTCATATAGAGTACGGTCACTATAATTAAAAAGAAACATCACAAGCCTTGTCTGATGTTCTTTATGTATGAATAATGACCCTCTGGCAAACCAAACAACTGATGAGAAAGGCATTCATTAATCATGCTATGTGTTGTTCCAAATATAACTGTACCGAGATCGGTTTTTCTCAGGTTCCTTACAGGTATACTGTGATTGAAAGGCAAATCAGCTTCTTAGGTGGCCCAAACCAAATTTATCCTTTTCTTTTGCTTCTGACCACCCATTCTACTTGTTTGCTACAATGTCGAAACTATGCGTACGTTGCCATTCGATGAACCAATCACAGATGAAACTGTTCCTCAGACAACGGGTGACACAGCTTTCTCAATTGCATCACGCAATCCTTTAGGGTATCAAGTAACCTAGTGAATCCATTAATAGCAATCTCTACATCGAATGGCTCATCGATGTTCCTTCTCTTAACATGCAACTTACAACAGAAAGCAATGGGAACAAAACTACTATTACTAGCATTGCATACAAGGCATAAGTGCACAAAAATTAAATTACCGGAAACGTACCTGTCGTCCAATCGGAGTCCGCTCTACCCTCCTCTTGGCCATGGCAAAAGCTGTAGCCTTCACCCTCTGTTCTCCTTCCTCGCACCGGAGCTTCCTGCCTTTGACTTCTTACAATCTCTGCCTAGATGTCCAGTCTCATCGCAGTTGTAGCACTTAGCCATGCGACACTCCCTTGCCCTGTGTCCGTCCTTCCCACACTGAAAATAGACGTTCAGTCCCCATTTGCACTACCCATCGTGACCTCTACCACACTTCTGGCACTCCTCACCCTTTCTTGTTATCCTCTCTCGATCATCAATCCTCATCACCGTACCTTCGGCCACCATTCCTCCATCACTATCTCGCCTTCCTTTCCCCTTCTTAACATAGGCTCGTTCCTTCGCTTCGCCCGTTATCGCCATCGTCTCCCGCTCGTCGTACAACCTTCCCGCTAGATCTACCGCCAACCTAAACATGCTTGGTCGGGCAGCGATCATGTGCCTACGGATATCCGCCGGCAAGCCCTAAATATACCTCTTGATTTTCCACGAAAGAGGTGTCACTTGATCCGGCACCAGCCGTGCCATCTCGTTGAATTTGGTGGTGTACTGCTGATGTGTTACCATCCCCGCTTCCAACTGCAGGAACTCCCTTTCAACCTTATCCATCTCACAGTGAGGACAGTACTCCTCAATCACCAGCCTTTTCAACTTTGACCATCTCATCCTTCCGATAGCCCGACTACCCTCAACTTGGACTATGTTGTCCCACCAGCACAAAGCTGAGTCCACGAAAGAGTGGGCGGCAAACTTCACCTTCTGATCCTCCCGGCACTCGCTGATATTCAGCACGGCTTCCATTTCCCTCACCCACCGGTGAGCAGCAACAGTTGTGCCATTACCATCAAAAGTTGGGGGCTTGCATCGTTGAAATGCCCTGTAGTTACAGCCTCCTGCCGCCTCCGGCGCAGGCTCTTCCTCCTCTTCTTCCTCTTCGTCATCGAAGAAAACCGTTTCAGTCTCGGGCCGTCTCCTTTCGCCCGAAGGTCTACCCCTTTCCTGTCTCTCCCCATCTCTAACAGCCTTTATCACCTCGGTCACTACAGACGGTAGGATTGTCTGCACTGATGCACCTCCTCGGCCACCGCCTCTTTCACCGAGGCCCTCTCATTAGCGCCCTCCGAATGAGGGGTTTCGGGTTCCTCATGAACCACCTTCTCAACTCTAGGTCTTCCCCTTATGGCCCGTGGTTTAGCACCACGTCCGCCATCACCTCCACCACATGAAGCCTTAGAAGATCTACCACCGGCCATCCTCTATAATACACTAAAAGATTCAAACACCAACATGGTCATTCAAGGGAATAGCTCAGTTCATGTCAAGTATAGTAAGTCCCTAATTACAGTGATCAGTTGTGATTAGCCACTTACTCCACTCTTCGTACCCCGAGCATTACCTGTCCTGACAACATTAGTATCTAAATCTACCAGCAACATATAAACACATAACATACGCACATAATACCGGTTAACTTTAAGAAAATACCTGATGGCACGCAGCTACTCAGATTGGCATCCCATCCCTTTCTGTCCCATTTTTAGTTTAAGTTAAGGTTTATTTGAAAATTTACCCATTTCACTTAAACTTTGGCTCTGATACCAACTTATAAGGCCCCGTTCCCGGGCACCTCACAGTTGGTCATTCATCACACATAAAACATTTTAAAACGTACATTTGACTTGCAGCGGAATTTAAAACTTTCATTTATAACAAAAAAACATGTCATTTCATAACATTACAATATTCGTTTTCATCTTAAAATACATTGGCATGTCAAAATATGGATGCCAGCCTCAACGGAACTGAGCAGTCGCCTCGTGCCATCCTCAGCAACATACCTGCCAACTGGAAACACATCAAAGTCAGCGTTGCTGAGTGAGTTTTAGTTTTATATGAAATACATACTTTTCTTTCGTTAAAACCATTCTTTACTTCTTTCAAAAACATACTATACTTTCGTATATGAACACACATCATACGTACATACACATAGATAATACCATTATTATCTTCTTTCTCATTCATTCTTTATCTTTAACTTTCATTCATTCTCTGTATTTTACTTCTATCTGGATCCGGTCACACTTTACCCTTTTCATGGCACACAGCCAAGATTACTGAGGTCGAGTGACAAGGATCCCGTTTCATGCGTTATCACTATGTTCCTTCCGTTCATTATTTTCATTCGTTCGTTCTTTAGCTTTCATTACATTCATTATCTTTTATTCATTTCATACTTTCTTTCTTTCATAATTATCTCTCTCATTCATCAACTCACGCGATACTCCTGACTAATGTTCGAAGACTGATACTGTGCCGGGGCCTGCTCACAAGCCCCCGACTCATGTCCGAAGACTGACACAGTACTGAAGCATGTGATCCGTTCCTCATTCGTCTCATCTCACTCTCACGCACTACTCCTGACTCATGTCCGAAGACTGATACTGTGCCAGGGCCTGTACACAAACCCCCGACTCATGTCCGAAGACTGACACAGTACCAGAGCACGCGATCCGTTCCTCATTCATCTCATCTCACTCTCACGCACTACTCCCGACTCATGTCTGAAGACTGATACTGTGCCGGGGTCTGTACACAAACCCCCGACTAATGTCTGAAGACTGACATAGTACCGGAGCATGCGATCCTTTACTCATCCACCTTGATCTTGTCTCATGCAATATCCCCGACTCATGCTCGAAAGTTGATGCTGTGCCGGGGCCTGCTCACAAACCCTCGACTCATGTCAGAAGACTAACACAGCGCCGGGATACGTGACAAAGATCACCTTTGAGTCAATCACCTGGATGGAACTCTATCCGAGTCTGTTGCAACACAAAGTTGCTCACCTCACTATCTCGTCTCATGCAATATCCCCGACTCTTGTCCAAAGACTGATACTGTGCAGGGGCCTGATTAACAAACCCCCAACTCATGTCCGAAGACTGACACAGTACCGGAGTACGCAATAAGGACCTCTTTCGAGTTTGTTGGAACACAGAGTCGCTCACCTCATACATACACTCATTATCTTTACGTTCGTTCATTCATACGTTAATCTATGCATTCATTCATCATGTTCCTCATTTATTTTCTTTCGCTTTACGTTACATAATACTTTTCATTCATTCATAAACAATACACGTAAAGATACAGAAAGATAAACATACATCGTAACAAGGAACATCGACATTTACAAGTCATCAGTCATTACTATCATATAGGTCTACATCATACTTATATCCCTTCTCATACCCTTACCCTTTTCCCGAAGGCCAGTAATTGATCTATATCCCTTCTCGTACCCAACAGCCCTACTTGGGTGATTAGGCCCCCTTCAGTCGTATGGCCTCCATGCGACTAAACGCTATATGATTGGACCAATGCGGATGAGCACCCATGCGGATGAACACCCAATCATGCGAATGAACTCTATGCGAATGGGCTCTTATGCGACAGAACCCTCAGTCGTGCGGTTGGACACCTGTGCGACTGAGCACCTATGCGACTGGGCTCTCAGTCGTGCGAATGAACCTGTGCGACTGAGCACATATGCGACTGGGATCTCAGTCGTGCGACCTGTCATGTGACTGAATCCCCAGTTGTGCGATTGAGCCTCACCTCAGTCGTGCGATTGGCCCTCCACTCGCCTAGCCCTAGCTGGGTAGCGACTGTAGTTCATCCTGAACAGTAGCCGTGACATTCGGCCTTCAGACCCTTCTAAACTCATTCTAAGCCCAAATCAACCCTCCTAAACCTTAGGGAATCATACCTCGACCTTATCCAAGCCAATCCAAGCCCGAAATCATGCCCTAAACGCACCATACACATACACATACATACATACACGGGTTAAACACCCGAAAACCTGAAAATAGTTTTCAGATGTGTTCCAGCCCCAAAAATTGGTTGAAAACAAGTAAATGAGGGGTCCTAGAACTCACCTTAGCAGCCTCCTCAGTTAGAGCTTCGTTTTGACTCATCACACAACGAATTCCGAGCCCGAACCACCCCTTTTCTCTTCTTTCTCTCTTCTTTCTCTCTTCTCTTCTTTGTGGCTGATTTTGCAAGTGTGGGGAGAGGGTAAGGGCTGTCCTCTCCCTTAAATACTACAGTCCAGTCGCCCGAGTCCCCATGCGACTGAACCTTCAGTCGCATGAGCTCCATGCAATTGGACACTCCAGTCGTGCGACTCCCATGCGTATGGAGCTCCAGTCGCATGACCTCCATGCGTATGGGACTCTAGTCGCATGACTCCCACGTGTATGGACGCCCCAGTCACATGACACTCCAAACAGAATTTTCCGGGTGTTACACATAAGAACATGTAAAAGCCGGTTTTATGACCAAAAATCCATAAAAACTAACTCAATTACATTAAATTTGCTTATCTTATACGAATTCGGCTGCTTTCTCTCTCTAAAAAGTCGAGCAGTGGATGTAGCAGGGTAGTTGTGGGCGGCCATGCCACCTTTTAAACAAATTAATAATATTATTTTGTCCTATTTACACTTAGCCCCCTCCAACTTGGCTTCCTTTCCTTTTCTTACAAAATGATTTTCATTTCTTCTCTCATTTCTTTTCCTTTCTTTTATTTGATAAACTTTCCGGGTGTTATAGCTGGCTAACCTTTTTACCAAACCATTTGATTCAACAAGAATTGAACTTCTGGTTCAGTCACTTAGTATGATCAACTATGAATCAAACGAGTAATGTTTTCCAAAAACATTAAATCATACAATCTTGATTTTGTCAAAGTCCATGTTTACATCAAACAAATCTCTTTCAAAGTCAAGATATCCCACAAACATTCATGTTATTGAATTAACAAACATTTTGGAATCATACGTAACAATTCATAAGAAATGATAGTACACTAAATTATTTCTTCACTAGAGTCCTTTTCACTAATAAAGACTGGCAATACTTTGATTGATATATGTATAGGATGAGCATGGGACACCTAACAACACATATAACAGTGAAGAACTATATGCTCATGATTGTGTTGTAAACAACATATCTTGGTTTATGGTAAGTATTGGTCTATCCAATATAGGTTACTAGTACAGTAACTACAATACACCAAGTGAAACAGTTTATAAATTGATCAATCATATAATTATCTCCTCTGTTATGATAATCATGGACCTGGAGTACATCATGGCATTGTTTGTTGTGCTAATCACAGACCTGAATGACCAACATCATGATCCAAAAAGATTCCCGATGAGGAACACATCCATTAAAGATGAACAATCAAAAGAATCCCAAAGAGGATCAACTTCCAAAGTGAAGTGCAAAAACAATCCCAATATGGATCACCAAAAAGGATAAAATTGAGCATTTATACCCTAAGTAACTAGGTCCTAAGTATTAAAAGTGCTTGCTAGTATATCTTGAGGAGGATTGATTTAAACATACAATCAGATGTGGGGTACATACATATCATACAATCAAACCCAAAACATGCTAATCACTCACTGTTTAATCAATCATTAATACCATGCATGAGTTTAAGTGGATCCAAATATATGCAATCAATATTGTGTTAGTCTATGTCTATTCTCAAAACTTCATTAAACAACTCTATGAAGATTTAAGACTAGTATGATCTAATGTTATGTGCAATGATTCATGTTTTAACATGCAAAGCAAAACAAATTCTCAGTAATATAAAGTATTATCTTGCTAAATTCTTATCACATAACCAATCAATTTGGACTTTGATAAATTTCCATTCAAACACATCAAAATTTTTTTAATTTTATAAAAGGTTTTTATAAAATATGCAAAAATTTAGACGGAGAATCTGAACATGGAAATATCAATGTCAGCAAAACATGTGCATTCTAATAAAGGTTAAAATTTTAAAAATTTTAAACTTTGAAATTTTGAATAAAGCCAAGTCAATTCAGCACCCAAACACAATAGTTTGACACATATACATATGCACAACGTTACCTGTGAGTGATATCCTAAACATCCATATATTGATCATGTTAAAATTTTTATATTTTAACATACATTTTAAAACAAACAAAATTTCATTAGTCACATATTTTGGCTTCAGAAGATAAATTTATCCAAATTATGCCTTGGAAGAAAATCAAACATCCTTCGGAAGAAAAATTAATTTTTCAAACAAACAAAATAATTTTCAAGTACACACAGCGGACATACAAACATTCATCCGCTATAGAAACAATGTACTTAGAAATTGGAAAAGAGTAAACATGTCTATAATGGATGATGTTGGTAAGGCATCCGCTGTGAACACAATGATATTTCACAGCGCATGAACAAATGTTCATCCGCTGTGAACAATCAAACAATTTTCTAAGTATCCACAGCGCATGAACAAATGTTCATCCGCTGTGAACAATCAAACAATTTTCTAAGTATCCACATCGCATGAACAAATGTTCATCCGTCGTGAACAATCAAACAATCAGTCATAAGGGTCCATAGCGTACAAGTTTAAACTTGTACAGCGGACACTGTTTATACAGCGCATGTCTAAGAAGTCATCCATTGTATACTCTGAATCAGTCACAAAGGTCCACAGCGTAAAAGTTTAAACTTGTACAACGGACACTGTTCATATAGCGCATGTGTATTCCACAACGGACACTTAGAATTAAATTTTAAGTCTACTATTTTTACACAGCGGATACATACTTTATACAGAGCGGACGCACAGTCTGTCCATTGTATATATTGTGACAACCGAACTCTAGGTCATAATTCTAACCTTTATCAACCTACATCATTACCCATTCAATTAACATTAATGTTAATATCAATGTCATTATTATTATTAGCATTATTATTATTGTTGTTATTATTACCTTTTAAAAAGAACTTAGGTTTTAACCAGTTTAAAAAGAATTCCAAGCTCTAAAAGGGTGAAACGACTTAAAAATAAGAGAACTTAGGTTTTAACCGGTTTAAAAAGAATTCCAGACTCTAAAAGGGTTAACAAAGTGTTTTGGACAGGATTTGTTAATTAAATGGGCAAAAGGCAAATTAAAAGAAATTTTTAGTTAAAAACGGGTATTAACCGGGTAAAGTTTTGAGGAAAATCTTAGAAATAATGGTATAAAACCAAAATCCATGGAAACTATGTTACTCCAGTGAGTTAGGTGCTATAAGATTTAAAGGTGTTGAAAAATTGGCCAAACAAGTTTTTAAACGGTCAATTACGGGTAAAAACGTGTTATAACGGATTAAACCTAAAAACGAGTCTTTCACACAAAAGAGGCTTAAAATACATTCTCAACAGATTATAAAACTTATTAAAAGTCCTTGATATAATATTTAAAGTTACAAAGACTTAAAACCGTAATATTTATTTGATAACCGTTAAAAACCCTCTGTTTTACCGTAACTGGTAACATAAAACATAAGTATAATAGACCCGAATCTAAATTCTGAAAAATTGGGAATTTAACTCATTTAAGATGTATTACTTAACCCCAAAAATCTATTATTTGGCCATAAAAGTTAATAAATGGAAAGAAGCAAATTTTAGGGTAGAAAATGTAAATTTTGAAACTTGGAGGACTAAACTGTAAATTTAGCCAAAACCCTATAAGCCGACCCCATTGAACTAATAATCATTTGATGAACTTAAACTAACTTATAAATGATCCAACATAGTAAAACATGTATTTTTCCGTAAGAAACCCGAACTTACTATAAAAGGAAACTTTTTATACAAGCCTTAGCAAATCAAAATCTAGTTGGACATTTAACCTCATGGCACACCTAGTGCACCTTCCATAACCTTAGAATCAGTGGCTTATCACTTAAATCTTGATGTAGGGTGCTAGACTAGAAACTTTTCCCTGTACACGAAGAATACTTTGCTTGAATCTTAAGGTGAGTTCTGGTGACCCCCTTTTTACTACTATTTTTGGGATGAAACATGCTCTGTTTAAACTGAACTATTTCTGTGATATATTATGATGCTATATGTTGTGATAATGTTGATACCTGCTAGTACATGTATCACAATCATTAATTCTTATGTGAACCGCTTATTTTATATGGGTAGATCTACTTGGGGAATCCCCCACACAGTGCCTTCCATGATGAACGGGAAGGGTACCACATTGAGATCCTGTGGGGACATTTGTGGCATGTAATAGGTTGTATAAGATACTATGGTGGACCATCCAGCAGGTATGGTACACTGGTTTGGGGCTCAGTTCTTCCTTCAGGATTAACCGGTATCACTTAACTTTTGAAGAGGCTAGCCGGGACTGATTGCAGGGTCAATTGTGATCCCCCACAACAATGAAACTATGATTCTTTTAAATCAAATGTGGATTCTATTGGATCCTTTTGTTTTTAAACTTTAAGCACTTGGATTCACCAACTCTTTAGTTAACACAATTTTCTTTTGAGCATGTTTCAGGTTAACCGTGGTGGGAGTCTAGCTGTTTTAGAAGACATTGACCTAGCTCCATGACACATGGCATTGGCATGTTTTGTTTTAAAAAATTTTGAATAATTTACATTTGTTATTGTTGGAAATGATTTGTACTGATGAATTATGTACTTGTGTTAGGGGCTAGACCTACTTCTAGCCCGATTTTTCTTTAAACATTAATGCCACTTGATCTTCTCTCCTTTTGTGCTCTTATGATTGTTTGTTTCCACTGCCATATGTTGTTGCTAGTCTGTGATGTCCCACCCTACCTGGGCCTGGGGTGTGAAAGATTGGTATGAGAGACAAAGGTTGTAAGAGAAGTCGGGAATGCCATAGTAGACCGTAGGCTACAACCCTGATACCTTAGGACCGTCCTTATGGGAAAGTGTTGGGATGATGGGGTTGGGTAAATTGATGATTACACTTGATCAACGTAATCATGAATTTACCGGACGCGTAAATTCCAGCATGGACCTTTAGGTAATGATTGGACCTTCTCTGTTTGAAACTTATGATTTGTGAAATTTCTTTTGAAGTGGTCTAAAGGTTTTCCTAAGATAAACTACCTTGCCTGTTATTATTTGAAGAAACTACTGATTTCTGATACTATTGCTTATCGATACCTCTTGTTATGGATACTATTGGAATATCTGATACTATTGGAATATCTGATACTATTTCCATCACTACTACTATAAGTACTATTATTATTACAATCATGAGCTATGACAAACCAAATTAGTCATGATATTTCTTACAAGACACCAGAGCTGTGGCTGACAAAGGAAAGGCACCGACATAACCAGCTGATGGTACTGCACCAACTAGGAGCCTTAGGAAGGTGACGCCGCGAACGGAGTGCGAGGAATACATGAGGAGATACGGACATCCGTTGTGGATATCCGTTACATCCAACGACACTGAGCAGTCAGAAGACTCTTCCTCGACATCCCCCTCCAGGAGCCGGACGCGCTCCCACTCACTGTATGTCGCAGCTCCTACACACTCTCCTATCCCACCTATCGGGGATAGGGCGGCACATGTTATCACCTGCCAATGTAAGACTGCTAGGAAAGGACCCCTCAGTCTACTTTAGCATGCCAACTCCTCCTCTACCACCTGTTAGGACTCTGATACCTGCACCTCCGCTATTTGACCCACTCCGACACCACCCACATGACGAGCACTGGATACCACCTACGCCCAGCATGTATGACGACCCTATTGTGCTAGCTGGTGACCGGTACTCCCAGTCTATCAGCCGGGCAAGCGACATAGGTCCCTGCAACGCTGCACTGCATGAGATTTTGAAGACCGTCCGTCGTCACGAGTTGACACTCCAGCACGCCACTCGGACCTCTCAGTCCGCCATGTTTCAGGCCATGATGGCTTCGCATGGGGTCCAGTGGTTGGAGCAAGAGCAGAGGAAGAAGAACTCGGGGTGGCTAGTGTCACACCCCCGCTAAGAACGGAAACACGGGGATGTAATGAGACGGGATAGTCATAACACATTGTAATCAATAGAGATGTAAAGTAGACATGTATAGAATGAATAACGTGTCATGACGACACCTAGCATAAAGGAGACTTGTGTTGTGTCTAGTCAATAACCACGACTACATAGCCATAAGTATTAACAAAAGCATCAACATCGTAATAATATTCCCACAACCCCGAGAACAAGTATCCAAAAGTATAATTGTGTAATCAGACCAACAATGTCAAGTAATGTATATCAAGTATTGTATAGTCTCAAAAATGCATCCTAGAGTCTCCTCTAAGGCCCACTCCTAGGATCTTCAGCTATTTGTATCACCTGAAAAGATATGCTCAAAATGGTCAATAAAATTTGTTGGTGAGCTTGCAGGTTTAATAGTAAATAAATTGATGCTGTGTAATAGTTTTGCAGAATATCGTAATTACATTTATAAGTAAGCAAAATCACATGACAACATGAGCATCACAACCAAACCTACGACGTACACATAGATATTTGTCAGAATATATTCACCCTACGGCCCGTTCCTGGCCACTGTTGGTACTAACTAGTATACCAACACACGAGGGTGGGGTGTCAACCCAATAGTACTACCAATACCTATCCGTCAGTTCCAACACCGGAATTAAATGGTTGTGAATCAAGTACCACACAGCAAACTCATGCATGTAACAGACAGAGACTTATAAAACAGTAACACGATATTTCCAAGAATATGAGTTGTACAGCATGAAAAAGATGAGCATACTTTTCCCCCAAGTTTGTAATAATTGAAATAATAAATCAACATAAAAAGGGACCACGAAACTCACTTGATTGATGATGGTAGTAGATGAATAAAGATTCTAAAGTATGAAGCAACAATCGTTCAAACACCTATTATTAATTATCGTTAAGTATTAAAGATAAGCTTTAAGAGAATAGATGCATTCGGTCGGTTCGGGTTGGATCGATCATGCGACTCACGCTCAAACAATCATGCATACGTATTAGATCTTATATAGATCCAAGTACTTGGAATCATCACCATTGCTATTGATATAAGTGTAAGGGTTTCATTGTTTTTAGAGATGGACTTAGTAAGTATTCGTAATCACCAATATTACGCTTGATAATCATGAAGATGTTAACATTGATTATATTTGTGATAATATTAGTAATACTCATAGTGTTAACATTAATAATGTCATTAGCAATGGTAACCGTGTTAATATCACCTTAACATCACACGGTCTACACATACTGCACACAAGGATTGCATTCATTCACAAACAACCTTCAGTCGCATGATTCAACATTCAATCGCATGAATTAACCCTCAGTCGTACGAATGAACCTTCATTCGTGCGATTCACCATTCAGTCGCAAGACACAATACTCATTCGCACACACATGTTCTGTTGTAAACACACATTCGCATGGCAAAACATTCATACGCACACACTCCCATTCGCATGACACAATGTTCATTCGCACACACACTCATTCACATGACTCACACTCAATCGTACGCATGCCTTTAATCGTACATGCTCATTCGTACGAAGCAAACTCAATCGCATACACACATTCATTCGCATGACTCAATCGCATACACACGTTCATTCGCATGACTCAATCGCATACACACGTTCATTCGCATGACTCAATCGCCTACTCACGTTCATTCGCATGACTCAATCACATACACACGTTCATTCGCATGAATCAATCGCACACCTTCATTCAATCGCACATAGTCGCACAGACAGGACTCAGACGCATACGCAGGTCACAGAGGTGCCGGAGTTCTCACAGCAGCCTTTGGCCGTTGTGACCACTCAAATGGCACCACAACATGTTTAGGAGTCGATTTCCAACATGTTTTTAGAAATTGATGCACTCGAAGGGCCCTCAACCGAGCTCGTTTGCTCGAGAACACCCAAGTCACCCAAACCGCCGCAAGAAAGAGAAATAAAGCGAAATATGGGGCGACGGTGGTCGTCTACCTGTGGAATATCAAAGGGGAACGACTCGTGGCGTCGATTTGCAGGAGAAATCAGTGGGAATGGGTCGGAGAGCAGGGAGGGGGGCGGATGGTGGTTGTAAGGTTTAGGTTGACTAGATGATGGCTGTTAAATGGGTTCTTATACCCTTTTCCATGTTTATGAGATTGGCAACTTTAGTCCCTGTACTTTAGTTCACTTAGTTCCCCCTCCTAATTTGCTTAATTACACTTTGAATCTTAACTTTTTAATTGCTTTAATAATAGCGCGTTAATTAGTATGATTTTACCACCTCAATGTTAAGAATGATTTTACTAATAGTAATACTAATAATAACGTTGTTAGTATTAATCATTTTAATTGTATTTTTGGCGTTAAGTGTTAGTAATAATGATGATACTAGTAATAATACTTATAATAGTTTTAATAGTAATAATAATAACAATGACAATAATGATAATAGTAACAATGGAAATAATACTAGGTTTTAGTAACAATTATAACTATAATAACAATAATGATAATAGTAATTGTGATAATGATAATAATTATAGTATTTATGCTAGTAATAATAGTAGGGGAAATGTTTTATTAAGTGTTTAACGTTTAAGTTTTTATGCACACTTGGGATAATACACATAGTTAGGGAAACAAAATTTGAAACTAAGGCAACTTGGTTATGAGTTACTGTTGAGTATTCAAGAAGGCTAACAAATACAACATTTATTGACGGACCTTTTGGTGACGGATGTCACAGTATCCCCCAAGTTGAGAGAATTTCGTCCCGAAATTCAACTAGAGTTAGATCCAAAAGTGTCCTCCATGAACAGATCTAGATTCTTGAGTTTCATCTGGTCTTCCCATTCCTATGTGAATTCTGGTCCTCACCTAGAGTGCCATCTCACGCGGATAAACGGTATCTTGTTATGCCTTAATCATTTGACCTTTCGATCCATGATCTCTATGGGTTCTTTGATAAAATAAAGCTTTTCATCGATATTGATTTCCTCAATTGGTACATGAAGAGTTTCATCCACCAAGCACTTCTTGAGGTTTGATACGTGGAGCGTATCGTGTACACAACTGAGTTCTGGTGGCAACCTCAATCGGTATGCCACTTGACCAATTCTTTTAGTGATTTCGAATGGTACTACATATCTCGGGGCTAACTTCTCTTTCTTTCCAAATCGTACAATCCCTTTACAGGGAGAGACTTTAAGTAAAACGCGATCTCCCACGTCGAATACCAGAGGTTTCCGACGGTTGTCGGCATAGCTCTTTTCGCGATCTCTGGCTGCTTTTAGTCTGTCCTTGATCTGGAAAATCTTGTCGGTTGTTTCCTAAATGATCTTTGGGCCTGTCAACTGGCTTTCACCAATCTCTGGCCAACAAACTGGAGACATACATTTCCTTCCATATAGGGATTCAAACAGAGCGCATCCAATGCTTGTATGGTAGCTGTTGTTGTAGGAGAACTCAATCAATGGCAGATGGGTGTCCCAGCTACCACCAAAGTCGATTACACAAGCCCTAAGCATATCTTCCAATGTTTGTTTCATTCATTCGCTTTGACCGTCTGTTTGTGGGTGATAGGCGTGTTGGATCGTATATGCCCAAGACACATACAAGATTGATGTGGTTAGTACGTTATGATCCAAGTCGGGTCATACCCAATAACAAGCTATACAAACACCAATAAATATTTATTTGTTGATGAGATCATACAAATAAATATTGACACCTATTTATAAAATGGGTTTTCTAAAACATTACTTCTGTGATAGAACAACATTATATGGATAATTTGTTCATGAAAAATTATTTGTTTCATTATTTAAGTTGGTTAAATAATAACAAATAAAAGTGTGTTAACGTTATAAAATTAAAATAGGTTTTAATTTAATAAACTAAGGGTTGAAGGAGTAAAATTCTATAAAAGTTTCAAAATAGGGGGAACCCATTTTGAACCAATATTTCGGCCGCCCCATGTGCCACATGAGGGGTCCTTTTAGTCTTGGATACTACAAGACATAAACCATTCTAACACTCATCAATCGTCTCTCACACTCTCTCTCACACTCTCTCTCACACACACAAGCAAAAACCCTCCCAAAACAAGGCTGAAATTCGGATTCAAGGCTGAAAAAGGGGATGAAATTTTTGGATTTTAGAGGACCTAAGGAAGAGGGTTCTTTGGTGTTGCACCCTAACAAGCTTGGTGTTTGGAAGAGCTTTTGGGTAGCCAAGCTTGAGGTCTTCTCTTTTTGAGGCTACACATTCAAGAACATCATCTCCTTCATTTTATCCATCTACAACATCTTGTTCAAGAAAGGTTGTTTCCATGAACTCCCTATGGTTGTTTTATGATTTGATTGCATACTATTTCACATATATTATTGATCCATGTTCTTGAGTTTTGTTTATGGTTTAAAATGGTGAAAATTTCAGATTGTTAACAACATGTTTAAACCTTTTATCCGCTGCGTTTTTACAGTTTAAATAGTTAAACTACCTTTGATTTACATGTTACAAAATGCAACAATGGCATCTAGAGCCGGATATGTGGAATATGTCCTTCAAAAGTCCTTGAAATGTTAGTTTTCATGGACTTTTAACCCATTAGGGGCTGTTTTGTTGTGGATGATTGAATCCCTTATGTTTCAAGGTTTACTCTTGCATGCTTTAGTATAAACCTTGAAAGATAAAGATCAAATGGTTGATTGTGTTGTTTGGGCAAAACCCTAAAGATTTGGTTCATGTTGGCCGAAACTTTAGGGCTGAAATAATGGGTTCATTGTTGTTCTTGGATGTTGTATATGTTTCTTATTTTGATGCATAAGATAGCCTTGGCCTTACGTGTTTTGGATTTGGTTGATTGTGGTTTGTCATGTTGGTTTTGATTCTTGAAAGGGTTGTAATATTTGTGTTTGTATTTTTGGTTGTAATTTATTTATACATTTGGTTATGTAATAAATAGATTAGGTGCATTTCTTTTATTAGAAAAATTGTATTAGGATATGATTTTGTAAAAGAAGCAGCACAAGATGAAGACCCAAAGAAGGACACAAAAGACATGGACACTTGAAGCATTTGGATGTGGATTCAAGTGGGAGTTCATGGACACATTTTTATGTATCATCTTAACCCTTAGGAAAGACCTTATGACAACACTTATGATGGCAAACAAGTGTGGTCAACTTAGTGGCTATGGTTATGCACTTATGTTTGTATGATTATGCTTGTTTGGATGTTTGTTGTATGATTGTTGGTTGATATTTGGATATGCATTTCAAACTCATTAACAAACTTAACAAGCTGAAAATTGATGGTTCTTTATCATTAGTGGTTAATAAAATGTTATTAAAAGGATTAATGATTTTAATAAAAGGGGTTTTATTAAAAGTGAACCATAGGGAACCTTGTATTTGAAAGCATGCAAATATAAGGTACATAGAGTTTTCTAAACTAAGATTATGGAAACTTAAAATTTCTTTTATAAACAAGTTAAACACCATCCTTTTGCACAACACTTGAGTCACCTGGAAACTCTTAATGGGATAAAGGTCACCTAACCATTTTGAGGGAACTTGGGATTTGAGGTGGGGATACCATATTTGTGGGATAAATATCACCTAACCACTTATGTTGGAGAACTCACATGTATGTGTAAGTAGGATAACTTGATTTGGAAAACATGTTTAATGGATCACCTACAATATCGTTTACAAAGGTGTTGATGGGATAAACGTGCCGACCACACATATGATGTTTAAGTCGATCCCATACCCTTGAAGTTGCAAAGGGTTGCAATTGTCAAAACGTTGACTACCTTGTTAATTTAAATAACGGGATAAAGGTCACCTAACCATTATTTAAATGTAACGTTGGATTCTAGATTTTAAAATTGTGTAAGACACTTATAAGAGTTTTAAATTATCAAAAAAATATGAACGATATCAAAAATACTAAAATTGAACTTTGTTAAAATTTTGTAGATGGCCACCAACAATAATGAAAATAATGAAATCCCGTCCGCTCACTCACTATCACTAAGGACCATTCTCCAAAAGGAGCGTCTAAACATAATAACTTTATTGATTGGTTTCAAAACTTGAGAATTGTTCTCAAGCAAGAGAAACGATCACATGTTTTAGACGATCCAATTCCCGATCAACCTAATGAGGAGGATGAAGAGGCCTTTATGAATTGGGTGAAATACACTGAGGACTCGGTCCAAGTGTCTTGCCTCATGTTGGCAAGTATGACTCTGGATCTCCAAAAGGAGTATGAACATCATGGAGCATACGACATGATTACCCAGTTAAAGGAAACGTTCCAACAACAAGCAAGGGTAGAGCGCTTGGAAATGGTTCGAGCACTCCATGCATGTCGTATGTATGACACCCAATCTGTTTCATCTTATGTACTTAAGATGAAAAGCCACATTGACCGCCTCGAAAGGCTGTATTCTCCCGCCTCGAATGGCTGAATTGTCCCATCTTGAAAGAGTTGGCTACGGATTTGATCCTCAATTCTTTCTCAAATAGGTTTGACAACTTTGTCATGAATTATAACATGAACGGGTGGGACAAGAATATAAGTGAGCTTCACTTTATGCTCAAAACTACCAAGGCGGCCATGGGTAAAAAAGTTTTACCCGTTCTCACCATCGATGAAGGTGGGAACAAGAAGAGGCCTCACCCCGTACCCAAGGCAAATGTTGCCAAGGGTAAGGGGCATGTTAGGGGAAAGGGTAAGGGGCATGTTAGGGGAAAGGGAAAGAGAGTGGTAAGAGCGCCACCACCAAAACAAGCAGAAAAGAAGCAAAAGGTTGCTTCAAATGACCCATGCTTCAAGTGTGGGGAGATTGGACATTGGGCAAGGACTTGTCCTGTCCATCTCAAAGAGTTGTAAGCTAAGAGGGATGCCGGGCAAACCTCAGGTACAATTTACATGATTCATATTGATCTAAATTTAATATCCTCTAACACATGGGTATTGGATACCGGATGTGGAACTCATATTTGCAACTTATTGCAGGGGTTCAAAAGAAGTAAGGACTTCAAGAAAGGGGATGTTAGCCTCTACATGGGGAATGGGGTGAAAGTTCAAGTTGAAGGCCAAGGGGACTACATCTTGAAGCTTCCAAATGGTTTGGAAGCAATTTTGAACAATGTTTTGTATGCTCCTAGTTTGACTAGGAACATTATTTCTGTTTCCCAATTAAGACAATATGGTTATGTTTTAACATTTATTGAAAATGAAATTCATGTTTCTTTAAATGGCATATTTTATTTTAAAGCTATTTCTATTAATGGTATTTATGAATTGGTTCATCAAAACACATTATATGATAGCTCATTGTACCAAACCACCACCAAGAAACTCAAATTGGATTTGAGTGATACCTATCTTTGGCATTGCCGTCTTGGTCATATAAACAAGAAACACATACATACACTTCAAAAGAACGGTCTTTTAAAAGCAAGTGAATATGATTCATTTGATGTATGTGAATCTTGTTTACAAGGTAAAATGACTAAGGCACCTTTTAGTAGCAAACCACAAAGGGCAAAAGATTTATTAGGCATCATACATTCGGATGTATGTGGTCCTTTTAAGCCAATGACTAGGTACCATAAGAGATACTTCATTACCTTTACCGACGACTATAGTCGATATGGTTATGTGTACTTACTAAGACACAAAGATGAAGCTTTTGAAATGTTCAAAATCTTCCAAAAAGACGTAGAAAATCAACTCAATATGAGAATGAAAATTCTCCGCACCGATAGAGGAGGTGAATACCTAAGTGATGCTTTTAGAGATCATCTTAGAAGTTGTGGTATTGTCTCACAACTATCTCCACTTGGAACACCACAACATAATGGTGTGTTCGAGTGGAGAAATCGAACTCTATTGGATATGGTTCGATTTATGATGGCTACAAGCTCACTGCCTCTATCATTTTAGGGTTTCGCTTTGCTCTCTGTGGCCCGTATCTTGAATATGGCCCCAACCAAGAAAGTGGAAACGACACCTTTTGAAATATGGCATGGAAGGGTTCCATCACTTTCATATTTACAGGTATGGGGTTGTCAGGCTTATGTTAAGAGTCCTACCTCAAACAAGCTAGAAAGTCGTTCTACTAAGTGTATCTTCATTGGATATCCTAGAGATTCTATGGGATATTATTTCTATGATCTATTAGAACAAAAGGAGTTTGTTGCCAAGAAGGCTGAATTCTTAGAAGCTAAGTTCCTTACAGAAGGAACTAGCAGTAGAACCGTGGATCTTGAGGAGGATCAAGAACCACAAACCGATACATGTTTGGTTGACACTAGCACTGAACATGAGGATGTTGGGAATGATCAAGTGGTTGATCAATGTACACAAAACGTTCATAGATCTGGTAGAATTAGTAATCCACCTGAAAGATATGGACTTTTCGTAGATGGATGCTTGTGGTAGATTCCGATAAACCAACCACCTATCGTGATGCAATGTCCAATTTGGATTATGACAATGGCTTGAAGCCATGAACGTTGAGATGCAATCCATGTATGACAACCAAGTGTGGGACTTGGTTGAACCACCTCTTAACTCCAATATAGTTAGAAGTAAGTGGGTTTTCAAGAAGAAAACTGATATGCATGGAAACTTGGATACTTATAAAGCTAGGCTTGTAGCAAAAGGTTTCACTCAAACTCAAGGGGTTGATTATGATGAGACCTTCTCACCGGTTGCAATGCTAAAGTCTTTGTTGGACCAAAAGAACCAATGAGCCAGATCAGAAAAACCTCTAAGTCCCACAAGACATCAACAACTGCTGAAAGCATCATCAGCTGTTTGACAAAGTCTGAAGACCTCAACAGCTGAAGATCAAAGTAAAGAAGAACATCAGCTGAAGACATAAGTACTGAAGACTCAAGTACTGAAGACTCAAGTACTGAAGACTCAAGTACTGAAGACTTAAGTGCTGAAGACTCAAGTACTAAAGACTATCAGCTGAGACTAAAGTGTTGAAGATCAATAGCTGAAGTACAAAGACTGAAGACAAAGACTTAAGACATCAGCTGATGACAACTACTGAAGTCATCATGTCACACCCCGGGCCCAGAGGGGCGGGACGTCACGATTAGTAAACAACAACCAAAATGCAGCGGAAACTAAATGGTTTATTAAACAGTGTCATATGATATTTACATTAAAATATTGGCTTTATTTCCAATTCACAAGGTGCTTTAATCTATGATTTATAGGTGTCACGATCCATCTCTCGGTAAATATTTCTTGGAGCTTCGATAACTAAGGCTTCTAGGCTCGACTTGTGTCTTTAACCTCTACCCTCATATCTTGCTTCGGATTTGGTAACTTCTATAGCTCAACTATTCTCCCTAGCTGTACCTGAAGACATGCTCAAAAAGAATTGTGTCAACATAAAGTTGGTGAGTTCAAGTGGTTAAAGTTTCAAAACAATTTAAAAGGAACTACAAGAGTCCACAGTAAAGGTTTTAGAGTCTAGAGTGATAGTTTATAAAAATCTCATTCGATTTTAAAAGCATCATCATAGTATCAGTCATCGTGGGGTATCACAATCAACCCTGCACTTGGTCCCCGGTTAGCCTCTTCTAAACTTGTGTTTAACCGGATATCCCCCGTAGGGGAGGAACCAAGCCTCAGAATAGTGAACCATTCCTGCTAGGATGGTTCACCATAGTATCTTATTCAAAACCTGTTACATGCCACAAATGACCCCTCAGGATCTCAGTGGGGTACCTCCCTGTGGCGGGAGCCACTATGCGTGGGGGATTCCCCAAATAGATCTATTCGCGTAAGAATAAGCGGTTCACAAAAGAATTAATGATTATGACTAAAGTATCAGCAGGTATCCAAAAAGTCCCACATACAAGCATCAAGTAAGCACAATCATAGTTCATAGAACAAAAGATCATGCAAAACAGTAAACAGTATCACACATAAAAATTTTAGTTTAAAGGAGCATGCTTCATCCCCAAAACAAAAGTAGAAAAAGGGGGACACGAGAACTCACCTTGAATCCTTATATAATTTCAGAGCTTGATTAAGAAAAATGATGATCACCAACAAAGCAATCCTAACTAAAACATATAAGATCCACATTTAGAATTAGCACGATGTTATTACATGCGTGCAGTTGAGCTCTTTAGTTAAATTTAAGTTGGTGATTAATATCCTTAATGTATTTTAGCTTCTTGTGTATTTGTTAAGTGTCATGAGTTGATTCGTGTACATTAGGTTGATTTGTGCATTTAATCAAGAATTGTGTCTTAGTATGAAGAATATCGAAAAATCAATTCATATCATGGATTCCAAATCTTTGTAAATAACTTGAATTAACAATGTAAGTAATATATAACGTTTCAACCGATGTTTATAAAGCTCGTGTTTATATCGTATTTGTTGACTTGATTGACGATAATATGTATAAAAAGAGTGTTACAATTAATATTTATGTCAATAACAATGAGATGGCCAATTACTAATAATGACAAGGTAATGGATCATTATAGAATTATAAGGCCATTTGCCATAATTACGTATGCGTGAACATCGGTTAACCTAATGTATCTATTGTACAAATATATCTTTTTGTATGCCATTTCACATCCCGAGGTATTGTAAGAAATTAACGTGACATGAAGTAAATTTCTTTGTATAATCAATGAAAATGTTATAACCAATTCCCCCAAAATGTAATGCTTCATATATTTTTCTAGGTTGAATTCGAGTAAATAACGTTCATTTCCGTTTATAATTCACGTATTTTATAATTTAATCCTTTAATTAATTAGAGCTCAAATAACCAATGTAATGCTTCATATATTTATCTAGGTTGAATTCGAGTAAATAACGTTCATTTCCGTTTATAATTCACGTATGCAAATTGTAATTCAATTTCAAAGCATTGCGCGTGCGATATTACCTTCCACTCGGTTATGTATTCTAACCCACTCGTTTACGACGAGATTAAATCGCGTTCTCGTTCCGGTGACCGCTCGTTGACCAAGTTTGACCAGCTTTGACCGATGTTTTACCTAACCCAAAACGTACCAAAATCATATTCAAACACTAATATATTGTTATCTAATACCCAAACGCAACCAAAATCTCAATATGCGTTACCAAACACGTCGGTTGTGTCTCTTACCATCACCATCCACCACATGCAGCCAACACAATCACAACCGACAGCCAACAACCTTCAATTCCAGTCACCATTGCCGAAACCATCACAGCAGCTTAACACTATCGTTTTTCTGCTTAGATCCACATCTATAACTCAACAGCCACGACTATCACAACAACCAGCAACATTCACACCCACGATTACAACCACAACCATCATCAAACAACCATCGTAACCATCACCATTATATCGACATCCAGCCCAACATACCACCAAGACCATGACCTAAACTAGACCAACCACCGATCGCCACAACCACGACAACCAACATCGACACCCTCGACAACCACCGACCCATAGCCAAAGTCCCTGCTGCTATCCCTTCACCAACATCGACAACCACCACACAGCTGCTACACTCGCCACCCTCGGTCACCATCATTGGCCGACCTTTGTAACCGCGACCACCACAACCACTGCCGACATCGCCACCATCACCCGTCGCTCCTTGCCTCCGCATCACCCACGACCAAATCGACCACCATCATCGGGTCTCGAACGACCCTTGTGGTCGTCTGAGTCGACCATCTCCGACTCCCAACCATGAGCCATCATCACCACCACCCCCGAACTCGACCTGCAACCGCCTCTTTCATCTTCGATTCCCATCTCCTCGTTGTGTTTTATGAGAAATTGAAGCTACCATCGTGATTGCAGAGAAGGGAATCGAAGGGGGAACAGGGTCACTCGCCGGCACTCGCCGGGATGGGTCGCCGGCGGCTGGTGAGTTGGCCGGATTCGATGAAAGGAGGGAGAGGGAGGTCGCGGCTCTCTTCCCTGACTTGTTTTCTTTTTGTTTTCTATACCCTAAAGTGAGGATTATGTGGTTTATATACTAGGCTAAATAAAACGGGTTCGTAAACAGTTCGGTTCGTAACGCGTTCGAGTCAATTTTTGCAGGATGTAATAAATTTCATTTATCGTTAGACTCGGTTATAGAAAACGTCATATGTAATCAGAGATTAATAATTTTATCGTATTTAAACGTACCGAACAATTAAACGATACCGCGAAATCGACATGTTATCGGTTTTACGCGTTTTTATCAAATGAGCGATATTATGATAATTTTAGCATCAAATTGTATCCAATTAAGCATTAGAACGATATTTTGTTCGTTAACTTCCCATGTCAGTCACGTTAAAGCTTTATCTGAGGAATTCTCGGGTTTTACCAGATCGTAACCCGGTTCGCGTCACGGTCGCGTTTCGGAACGCAGTTATTCCGGACAACGTGCCATTCATCAAATTTAATATGTTATGATAGTAAACAATGATTAGATAAATATTCACGGAGTTACGAGACTCGATCGTCATAACGGACATCGGTTAAATGCCGGTAAAAACCGGTTTTCGCGTTTCGCTTATGAATTTCTGTTGATTATGCTTGATTGATGAAAAATCTTTCAACAAGCATTATTTATGATATTGTTAGCATTAACAAGGATTTAAATTGGATGACAAGCCATTATAAGGAAGTCTGATGGAATTCAGATGTTAGTACGCGTTAAATTGCCGGATTCTACCCGGTATGTGTTCTGAATCCGTTTTCAGTTTGGATCTTTCCATAGTTGTTTCAAATCACATAAGAATTCTTTGTTTCATGGTTTCTCATTCAATTAGTTCATAAACATGCATTTGGGCCTCAAATGCGCCTTGTTTGTATGTTCGGGCCCTTATTGGGCTTATTGGGCCCAAAAGTTAATTTCGTTTTGCAAGATTTCTTTGGTAAGCCCAAATCAATCCGGACCTTTATTGAGTTTTATAACATTTATAGGTTTTCAATTGGGTCATATTTCAGAGGTGTTACATTCTCCCCTCCTTTTAGAAATTTCGCCCTCGAAATTTTAGTATCGTTAATATTTGTTTCGAAGTGTGATACATTCATGGTACGAATCTCGAAGATTTAAAGTTATTTAGGTGAGCATCCCAGGACAAATGTTGATGATTAGGTGTCAAATAATCAGGTTTGATTTGGATTGTAGTAACTATCCAAATGTTAAAATCATGTGAGTCAAATTATGAACAGGTTTTTGGCTTCACCATCAGATCATTTAGTAATCGTACCAAATTAACAAGAAGAGACTCTCCACTGTGGTTCAATACACCGACCTACAAAATAGATCTAGCAAAGAGACGATTCCCAAAATCCCGACGGTGTTACCGTCCTCACTGAGAATCTTAAGAACGATTGAAAAGAAGAGGATATTAGCGTGAATGCCATTAATTAGACAGGATAGTTGTGACACAATAGATTAAAGGTTTCAATCAAGAAGGGTTTGGGTTTTCCAAACAAGTACAGATGAACATCTAGGCATCGCGCGATCATTTCTATGAAGCTAAGACTAAGAAGTTTTCACGATTTCTAAGAATAGGGAGATTAGCTCATGCACAAAGGTCTTCAGCTTTCAAAGTCTACTCTTTAGTTCTCAACTTACTTCTGAAAAATTTCTTCGATTTCTTCCTTCTATGATTTCATCTTAAGGGGTTAAGTCCTTTCTTCCATGACGTGCTTCTTCTAGTATGCATCCTTTTCTGGAACGGTCCTGTATATCAGAACCTCAGTCTTCGAGTAGATCCGTTCATCTTATCTGACGTATGACAAGAGTTTCCCCGAAATGGGATGTGCTATATATATATATTCACGTGAACTGACGCTGGTAGAATCACAAGTTCAAGACATAATACGGGTGTAGGTAATAGAAGGAAAGCCTAACTATAGGCTATCTGCATTCATCGATGAGGGTGAGCAGATACATATGCGGTCAGGACTCGTTCTCTTTCATTTGGAAATATGGATGTCTTAGAACAATGCGGACGGAAGCTACTTATCCGCACTTGTCAATGCGGTTGTCATTACCGATTGTCGATCACCCTATTTTGCTTGGTCTAATATTCTGATGCGTAGTTGGTAGTGTTGTACCCAAAGTGTATTCGGATGCATCATTTATTTTACGGGAGTTCTAGTTCCTGCATAATATAGTTCTCCATATATTTTCTTGAATCATCGGAATACTAGCAGATTGCCTTGTACCGTTGCATCAACACATCTGAAACTTTGTTATCCATGCCCAATCAAGTTCCGCACTTTCCCAAGAATAACGATGCTAGTGGTATAGCTACACGGATCAAGTTTTTGTTAATCCTTTTACAACTTTCTCCTATCCCTAGGCATTGACGCATCTCAATGTGGTTTTTACTTCTTCCCGAAATTTTATAGCTTCAACTATAGCGATTTGTCTTGAATTTCGTGCTTAGTAGTAGTGGCAAAATGACAGACATGTCTAATTATGTCTTACAGATCCTATCCATGAGACTACTAATTACATGAGATGTGTAGGTCCTCCCACACGGGCTTGACCACAACCGTCATACTTGTCATATATGGTTTCAACTGTTATTCGTGAAATGTCGTTTCCTTATAAACACGACTGATAACGATTGACCACAACCATCACAGCAGCTTAACACTATCGTTTTTCTGCTTAGATCCACATCTATAACTCAACGGCCACGACTATCACAACAACCAGCAACATTCACACCCACGATTACAACCACAACCATCATCAAACAACCATCGTAACCATCACCATTATATCGACATCCAGCCTAACATACCACCAAGACCATGACCTAAACTAGACCAACCACCGATCGCCACAACCACGACAACCAACATTGACACCCTCGACAACCACCGACCCATAGCCAAAGTCCCTGTTGCTATCCCTTCACCAACATCGACAACCACCACACAGCTGCTACACTCGCCACCCTCGGTCACCATCATTGGCCGACCTTTGTAACCGCGACCACCACAACCACTGCCGACATCGCCACCATCACCCGTCGCTCCTTGCCTCCGCATCACCCACGACCAAATCGACCACCATCATCGGGTCTCGAACGACCCTTGTGGTCGTCTGAGTCGACCATCTCCGACTCCCAACCATGAGCCATCATCACCACCACCCCCGAACTCGACCTGCAACCGCCTCTTTCATCTTCGATTCCCATCTCCTCGTTGTGTTTTATGAGATATTGAAGCTACCATCGTGATTGCAGAGAAGGGAATCGAAGGGGGAACAGGGTCACTCGCCGGCACTCGCCGGGATGGGTCGCCGGCGGCCGGTGAGTTGGCCGGATTCGAAGAAAGGAGGGAGAGGGAGGTCGCGGCTCTCTTCCCTGACTTGTTTTCTTTTTGTTTTCTAAACCCTAAAGTGAGGATTATGTGGTTTATATACTAGGCTAAATAAAACGGGTTCGTAAGCAGTTTGGTTCGTAACGCGTTCGAGTCAATTTTTGCGGGACGTAATAAATTTCATTTATCGTTAGACTCGGTTATAGAAAACGTCATATGTAATCAGAGATTAATAATTTTATCGTATTTAAACGTACCGAACAGTTAAACGATACCGCGAAATCGACATGTTATCGGTTTTACGCGTTTTTATCGAATGAGCGATATTATGATCATTTTAGCATCAAATTGTATCCAATTAAGCATTAGAACGATATTTTGTTCGTTAACTTCCCATGTCAGTCACGTTAAAGCTTTATCTGAGGAATTCTCGGGTTTTACCAGATCGTAACCCGATTCGCGTCACGGTCGCGTTTCGGAACGCAGTTATTCCGGAAAACGTGCCATTCATCAAATTTAATATGTTATGATAGTAAACAATGATTAGATAAATATTCACGGAGTTACGAGACTCGATCGTCATAACGGACATCGGTTAAATGCCGGTAAAAACCGGTTTTCGCGTTTCGCTTATGAATTTCTGTTGATTATGCTTGATTGATGAAAAATCTTTCAACAAGCATTATTTATGATATTGTTAGCATTAACAAGGATTTAAATTGGATGACAAGCCATTATAAGGAAGTCTGATGGAATTCAGACGTTAGTACGTGTTAAATTGCCGGATTCTACCCGGTATGTGTTCTGAATCCGTTTTCAGTTTGGATCTTTCCATAGTTGTTTCAAATCACATAAGAATTCTTTGTTTCATGGTTTCTCATTCAATTAGTTCGTAAACATGCATTTGGGCCTCAAATGCGCCTTGTTTGTATGTTCGGGCCCTTATTGGGCTTATTGGGCCCAAAAAGTTAATTTCGTTTTGCAAGATTTCTTTGGTAAGCCCAAATCAATCCGGACCTTTATTGAGTTTTATAACATTTATAGGTTTTCAATTGGGTCATATTTCAGAGGTGTTACATTCTCCCCTCCTTTTAGAAATTTCGCCCTCGAAATTTTAGTATCGTTAATATTTGTTTCCAAGTGTGATACATTCATGGTACGAATCTCGAAGATTTAAAGTTATTTAGGTGAGCATCCCAGGACAAATGTTGATGATTAGGTGTCAAATAATCAGGTTTGATTTGGATTGTAGTAACTATCCAAATGTTAAAATCATGTGAGTCAAATTATGAACAGGTTTTTGGCTTCACCATCAGATCATTTAGTAATCGTACAAAATTAACAAGAAGAGACTTTCCACTGTGGTTCAATACACCGACCTACAAAATAGATCTAGCAAAGAGACGATTCCCAAAATCCCGACGGTGTTACCGTCCTCACTGAGAATCTTAAGAACGATTGAAAAGAAGAGGATATTAGCATGAATGCCATTAATTAGACAGGATAGTTGTGACACAATAGATTAAAGGTTTCAATCAAGAAGGGTTTGGGTTTTCCAAACAAGTACAGATGAACATCTAGGCATCGCGCGATCATTTCTATGAAGCTAAGACTAAGAAGTTTTCACGATTTCTAAGAATAGGGAGATTAGCTCATGCACAAAGGTCTTCAGCTTTCAAAGTCTACTCTTTAGTTCTCAACTTACTTCTGAAAAATTTCTTCGATTTCTTCCTTCTATGATTTCATCTTAAGGGGTTAAGTCCTTTCTTCCACGACGTGCTTCTTCTAGTATGCATCCTTTTCTGGAACGGTCCTGTATATCAGAACCTCAGTCTTCGAGTAGATCCGTTCATCTTATCTGACGTATGACAAGAGTTTCCCCGAAATGGGATGTGCTATATATATATATATTCACGTGAACTGACGCTGGTAGAATCACAAGTTCAAGACATAATACGGGTGTAGGTAATAGAAGGAAAGCCTAACTATAGGCTATCTGCATTCATCGATGAGGGTGAGCAGATACATATGCGGTCAGGACTCGTTCTCTTTCATTTGGAAATATGGATGTCTTAGAACAATGCGGACGGAAGCTACTTATCCGCACTTGTCAATGCGGTTGTCATTACCGATTGTCGATCACCCTATTTTGCTTGGTCTAATATTCTGATGCGTAGTTGGTAGTGTTGTACCCAAAGTGTATTCGGATGCATCTTTTATTTTACGGGAGTTCTAGTTCCTGCATAATATAGTTCTCCATATATTTTCTTGAATCATCGGAATACTAGCAGATTGCCTTGTACCGTTGCATCAACACATCTGAAACTTTGTTATCCATGCCCAATCAAGTTCCGCACTTTCCCAAGAATAACGATGCTAGTGGTATAGCTACACGGATCATGTTTTTGTTAATCCTTTTACAACTTTCTCCTATCCCTAGGCATTGACGCATCTCAATGTGGTTTTTACTTCTCCTCGAAATTTTATAGCTTCAACTATAGCGATTTGTCTTGAATTTCGTGCTTAGTAGTAGTGGAAAAATGACAGACATGTCTAATTATGTCTTACAGATCCTATCCATGAGACTCCTAATTACATGAGATGTGTAGGTCCTCCCACACGGGCTTGACCACAACCTTCATACTTGTCATATCTGGTTTCAACTGTTATTCGTGAAATGTCGTTTCCTTATAAACACGACTGATAACGATTAAGATGTAGGTAGCATCTTGAAATTGATTAAGTAGGTTATCATCTCTAGGAAGAGGATATCACTTATCCTTGGTGACTTTATTTAACTCTTAATAGCCCATCCATAACTGGAGCATTCTATCTTCCTTTCGCAAAGAGCATTAAGTTTCCTCAAGACGGCATACTAGGTCTTATGACTTGTTTATCTAACAGCTATCGAATCTGCTTTCCTTCCACCAGCTCCTTAATACAAGCTTCCAGTCCAGTACCTCCATTTACATATTTTACTTCTATTCTCCAACTCAATTTCCTTAAGAGCAACCTCAATTGTTGTCTTAAGCTACAGAATTGCTGCAAACGTTCCCACTAATTTCCTCATAATGCTTCTTAATTAAGGCCAACCTTCTAGATGACCTCTTCCTTGGTCCATATTCTCCAAGGTAACTGTGCCCTGTAGAGGGTCTATTCGTGAAGCAAGTAGCTCTGTTTAGATTCCAATCCTTTATAATCATATCAATTGTTCCAACGAGATATGAGAGTAAGACTGTTGCTCGAATTCCCGATGGTACGGAGCATTCTGGGGTAAGGTATTAGAGAATCACTTTAGGAGAGGTGTGAAAAATCTTAGAGAGAAATAACACCAACCCTTACGATCAAGGATGATTATGCAGACTTTCTTTGTCTACAATCTGCTGCATGTCTATCACTTCGTTGTTGTTGGATCTCAAGTGATTTAACACATGAGATTTCTTGTAGCTGATCTTCTATGCTTCTTAGTACATCTTTTGAATCAATACCATCCTTTAAGTTCGACCATGTGCTCTTCCCATGAATTCTTCATTATTATCGACCGCATCGACTCGAACAAGTTTAGGACTTTATCAAGGTGCTCGCTAGCACAAGAAGGTTAACTACCATTCTAATAGCTGATTGTATAGTTCGAGATCGTATTCTACTTCAGATCTTCGTGCTCGAATCACGAACTTATCACCCAAATGGTAGAGATCTCCGAGTAGAGATAACTTACAAGGTTTTAAATTTTTCCGCATCAGCTATCACGCGTTTCCAAAGATGAGGGTTATGCTATAGGGCTTAAGGTGAATAGCACTACTTGTTAAGGGAATAAATTGAGAACAGAGGGTGAATAAGAATCGGGGATCCATAGAAGTTGTAAGTTCAGATTTTTGTCTTGAATCTCAAAGGTCAACTTTTCTCGGCAATTATCTCTAGCACTTGAATCTTTATTTCCAAAGAATCTAGATTTTAGAACGAGGATTCATTTCCTGCGAAATCTGGTGCTTAGAAATTTACCAACAACAAGGTCGGTTAAAAGCATGGTTAAGATAACTCAACTTAAGTTTCGAGTGAAGATTGTCATTAGGTGACTAATGGTTGAAGATGATGAAAGATTTCACGAGCGTAGTATTAAGAAAGGTGATTATCAATCACAATCAGAACTGATATTAAGAATATTCCTTTGAGTTAGGTGGTTCCATTATAATGAATAGGTAGAGAGAAGTCATATTCCTCAAAGGCTTTGAGAAAATAATAAGAGGAATTCCAGAATCCGGAAGATCCTATGAAGTGTGAACTACTAAGAAAGAAAGAAATGACAAGTCTTCTATGTCATTGACCACAAGAGGCGTTTCTCGAAAATTTATTACTCTAGTATGTTCTCCGTTGCACGAGCCTTGTTAGAGAGTCTTCCACTATGTTAGAGAAGTTTTGACGAATTCAGTGTTAGGTAGGAAGGAATTTTTAGGCATCGCTCAAAGTAGTATGGCTAAAGTACACGCACAACAAGGTGGAGTGCCATACTTAGCACGAGACCAGTTTAGTTTGAGAACATCATTTAATGATCTTCAGAGTCTGATGGTCTTATCATCATAATTCCAATAGAAGAGTAGAATAAAAGAAAACAGAAAAGAAGAAAAGGAATAGTTACTGCAACATCGTCCTTGGTAGCTCTTCCAGTGTCAAATGGTTTTCGCCCAGCATGAAAGTTTTGAACCTGAAATTATTGAATACATTCCAAATATTTGTGTTTATTCTTGTATTTATTGGTTCTTTAAGTGTTTTACATTGATATTAGTTTACATGACAGGGCCCACCAGAATTCAAGTGTACCTGTAAATTCACCATTACGTGTGCACCCGTAATCGTCAATTTACCTTACACTATCATTCTAGTCATTCCCATCATAAGTTCCAAGTTTTATGTATTTAGGTTCTGGAATTAATAATTTTCCTTTAGTCATCATCTGTAATTAAGCACACTTAGATTCCAGTTATGCTAATCATTCCAGTTATCCCAGAAATTGTTTCAAAGTAAGTTTAAGCAAATCAAGCAAAAAATGAGCATTCAGGTGCATGCTATCCTAGGGAGCAGAACAAACAAAAGGCATCATGGTTAATATCTTATCACTAAGTTCCAACATGTATCATCTTACAAATGAGGCATAATAGCAAGCATCATCATTTCAAACAAGTATCAGTATAACAGTTGTCTCAGGTAACGACACAAGTCGTATCAAGTATATAGCTAACAGCAGTTGTTTCATATAGTGACAAAAGTCAACTGTGCAATCAGATAAGTATCTCTCCAGGATTTAAGTCCTAATTTATATGCACACCTTTGATTTCTAACATTCTTAGTACTTGACATTCAGTAGTCCTAAGAGTCAACTCCAAGAGGTTCCATACCTTCATGGTTTACTTGGGTGCACCTATCATAGGTAATACCCTAATGTATCAAGGTTTCTTATAGGGTAGATGATTCATAATAGGATATATGAAATCCTTAAGGTATCCAGGTTAAAGAAGGGTGTTCTTAGGGAAACCTATTCTTGCTACAAACTTTGGATCACTGTATCGTGGAAACAACCTACTAGGCTGGTCCTATTTATGGTTACACCTTAGGTATTGCAAAGCAAACCCGTATTTCTACACCATTGGTTCAACAAAGCTCAGAAGAATCTTCTTACTAAGGTGGTCCTATGAGGTTCATATGGTTGTAGTTTAGGTCTCGTGAAGCAGACCTACTTCGCTACAACCTTTGGCTCTGATACCAATCTGTCACACCCCGGGCCCAGAGGGGCGGGACGTCACGATTAGTAAACAACAACCAAAATGCAGCGGAAACTAAATGGTTTATTAAACAGTGTCATATGATATTTACATTAAAATATTGGCTTTATTTCCAATTCACAAGGTGCTTCAATCTATGATTTATAGGTGTCACGATCCATCTCTCGGTAAATATTTCTTGGAGCTTCGATAACTAAGGCTTCTAGGCTCGACTTGTGTCTTTAACCTCTACCCTCATATCTTGCTTCGGATTTGGTAACTTCTATAGCTCAACTATTCTCCCTAGCTGTACCTGAAGACATGCTCAAAAAGAATTGTGTCAACATAAAGTTGGTGAGTTCAAGTGGTTAAAGTTTCAAAACAATTTAAAAGGAACTACAAGAGTCCACAGTAAAGGTTTTAGAGTCTAGTGTGATAGTTTATAAAAATCACATTCGATTTTAAAAGCATCATCATAGTATCAGTCATCGTGGGGTATCACAATCAACCCTGCACTTGGTCCCCGGTTGGCCTCTTCTAAACTTGTGTTTAACCGGATATTCCCCGTAGGGGAGGAACCAAGCCTCAGAAAAGTGAACCATTCCTGCTAGGATGGTTCACCATAGTATCTTATTCAAAACCTGTTACATGCCACAAACGACCCCTCAGGATCTTAGTGGGGTACCTCCCTGTGGTGGGAGCCACTATGCGTGGGGGATTCCCCAAATAGATCTATTCACGTAAGAACAAGCGGTTCACAAAAGAATTAGTGATTATGACTAAAGTATCAGCAGGTATCCAAAAAGTCCCACATACAAGCATCAAGTAAGCACAATCATAGTTCATAGAACAAAAGATCATGCAAAACAGTAAACAGTATCACACATAAAAATTTTAGTTTAAAGGAGCATGCCTCATCCCCAAAACAAAAGTAGAAAAATGGGGACACGAGAACTCACCTGGTATCCTTATATAATTTCAGAGCTTGATTAAGAAAAATGATGATCACCAACAAAGCAATCCTAACTAAAACATATAAGATCCACGTTTAGAATTAGCACGATGTTATTACATGCGTGCAGTTGAGCTCTTTAGTCAAATTTAAGTTGGTGATTAATATCCTTAATGTATCTTAGCTTCTTGTGTATTTGTTAAGTGTCATGAGTTGATTCGTGTACATTAGGTTGATTTGTACATTTAATCAAGAATTGTGTCTTAGTATGAAGAATATCGAAAAATCAATTCATATCATGGATTCCAAATCTTTGTAAATAACTTGAATTAACAATGTAAGTAATATATAACGTTTCAACCGATGTTTATAAAGCTCGTGTTTATATCGTATTTGTTGACTTGATTGACGATAATTTGTATAAAAAGAGTGTTACAATTAATATTTATGTCAATAACAATGAGATGGCCAATTACTAATAATGACAAGGTAATGGATCATTATAGAATTATAAGGCCATTTGCCATAATTACGTATGCGTGAACATCAGTTAACCTAATGTATCTATTGTACAAATATATCTTTTTGTATGCCATTTCACATCCCGTGGTATTGTAAGGAATTAACGTGATATGAAGTAAATTTCTTTGTATAATCAATGAAAATGTTATAACCAATTCCCCCAAAATGTAATGCTTCATATATTTATCTAGGTTGAATTCGAGTAAATAACGTTCATTTCCGTTTATAATTCACGTATTTTATAATTTAATCCTTTAATTAATTAGAGCTCAAATAACACGTATGCAAATTGTAATTCAATTTTAAAGCGTTACGCGTGCGATATTACCTTCCACTCGGTTATGTATTCTAACCCACTCGTTTACGACGGGATTAAATCGCGTTCTCGTTCCGTTGACCGCTCGTTGACCAAGTTTGACCAGCTTTGACCGATGTTTTACCTAACCCAAAACGTACCAAAATGATATTCAAACACTAATATATTGTTATCTAATACCCAAACGCAACCAAAATCTCAACATACGTTACCAAACACGTCGGTTGTGTCTCTTACCATCACCATCCACCACATGCAGCCAACACAATCACAACCGACAGCCAACAACCTTCAATTCCAGTCACCATTGCCGAAACCATCACAGCAGCTTAACACTATCGTTTTTCTGCTTAGATCCACATCTATAACTCAACAGCCACGACTATCACAACAACCAGCAACATTCACACCCACGATTACAACCACAACCATCATCAAACAACCATCGTAACCATCACCATTATATCGACATCCAGCCCAACATACCACCAAGACCATGACCTAAACTAGACCAACCACCGATCGCCACAACCACGACAACCAACACAATCACAACCAACACCAACACTAACCACATGCAGCCCAACCATCACCACAATCTGCCATCGTGACAACCTATCCACCATCAACAGCCCCAAATCACAACCACATCGACATGCACAGCCCTAACCGACACTAAATCGACCAATATCAACCAGAGCCACAATCACAGATTTACCTCACTGTCGACGCCTTATCATCACCACATAGCAGCAACACCAACCACCATCGCGGACCATAACCACTGCCATCAGCAACCACAGCCAACATTTGAGGTCCCGACCCATAGCCGAAGTCCCTGCTGCTATCCCTTCACCAACATCGACAACCACCACACAGCTGCTACACTCGCCACCCTCGGTCACCATCATTGGCCGACCTTTGTAACCGCGACCACCACTACCACTGCCGACATCGCCACCATCACCCGTCGCTCCTTGCCTCCGCATCACCCACGACCAAATCGACCACCATCATCGGGTCTCGAACGACCCTTGTGGTCGTCTGAGTCGACCATCTCCGACTCCCAACCATGAGCCATCATCACCACCACCCCCGAACTCGACCTGCAACCGCCTCTTTCATCTTCGATTCCCATTGCCTCGTTGTGTTTTATGAGAAATTGAAGCTACCATCGTGATCGCAGAGAAGGGAATCGAAGGGGGAACAGGGTCACTCGCCGGCACTCGCCGGGATGGGTCGCCGGCGGCCGGTGAGTTGGCCGGATTCGAAGAAAGGAGGGAGAGGGAGGTCGCGGCTCTCTTCCCTGACATGTTTTCTTTTTGTTTTCTAAACCCTAAAGTGAGGATTATGTGGTTTATATACTAGGCTAAATAAAACGGGTTCGTAAACAGTTCGGTTCGTAACGCGTTCGAGTCAATTTTTGCGGGACGTAATAAATTTCATTTATCGTTAGACTCGGTTATAGAAAACGTCATAAGTAATCAGAGATTAATAATTTTATCATATTTAAACATACCGAACAGTTAAACGATACCGCGAAATCGACACGTTATCGGTTTTACGCGTTTTTAGCGAATGAGCGATATTATGATCATTTTAGCATCAAATTGTATCCAATTAAGCATTAGAACGATATTTTGTTCGTTAACTTCCCATGTCAGTCACGTTAAAGCTTTATCTGAGGAATTCTCGGGTTTTACCAGATCGTAACCCGGTTCGCGTCACGGTCGCGTTTCGGAACGCAGTTATTCCGGACAACGTGCCATTCATCAAATTTAATATGTTATGATAGTAAACAATGATTAGATAAATATTCACGGAGTTACAAGACTCGATCGTCATAACGGACGTCGGTTAAATGCCGGTAAAAACCGGTTTTCGCGTTTCGCTTACGAATTTCTGTTGATTATGCTTGATTGATGAAAAATCTTTCAACAAGCATTATTTATGATATTGTTGGCATTAACAAGGATTTAAATTTGATGACAAGCCATTATAAGGAAGTCTGATGGAATTCAGACGTTAGTACGCGTTAAATTACCGGATTCTACCCGGTATGTGTTCTGAATCCGTTTTTAGTTTGGATCTTTCCATAGTTGTTTCAAATCACATAAGAATTCTTTGTTTCATGGTTTCTCATTCAATTAGTTCATAAATATGCATTTGGGCCTCAAATGGGCCTTGTTTGTATGTTCAGGCCCTTATTGGGCTTATTGGGCCCAAAAAGTTAGTTTCGTTTTGCAAGATTTCTTTAGTAAGCCCAAATCAATCTGGACCTTTATTGAGTTTTATAACATTTATAGGTTTTCAATTGGGTCATATTTCAGAGGTGTTACACATCAGCTGATGAAACATCTGAAGTTAAAGTCTAAAGACAAGTACTGAAGCTTCAGAGTTTGTCACAACAGCTGAAGAAGTATTCTTCAGTTGTTGTGATGGTTTACCTTTCAGCTTTCTCATATCAGTAGTTGTATTTTCTATTTTAGTAGTTTGTAAAACGACTGAAGGGTATGTTCTTCAGTCGTTGTAGTTTTCAGTAGTTTCTTTTCAGCTGTTGTAATAAGTTTAAGACTTAGCATTTTGTAAGGAGATGTCAGCTGTTTGACATCTTCAGTAGTTAAGGTAGTTTCAGATGTTTGTTAAAATAACGGTTTGATGTCACTATCAAGTGACATCAGCTGACGTCATTCTTCCTATGAAAGGAAGATGACCTAATTGTAATCCTTGTCGAAGCGTGTGATCTAATAGAAAACACCTTTTTGCAGAATTCCTCTCTTTCTCTATAACCTACTGTTACATTGATATATCTCTTGTGTTCTTAGTATAATTTGCTTAATTCTTGTGCTAAATCCGCTGCGAATGCTACCTAATTGATCAAACTAGAGGCTGAGATCCTTTCAAATGGTATCAGAGCGGGTTAATCATTGATCGATTTAACGATTGATCATTGAAACTGCTCTTTTGCTATCTACGTTTGATCGAATTAGCAAATTTGCAAGAATCGGTTATAGAGATTGAATTTTTGCTGCTTCTGGTAGTTAAACTTGAGGTTCTCGTGGTTTTGAGCTAGATTTGTTTTGTTTACCTTGAATTTGCTTGAAGTCTGAGATGGCGACACCAACTAATGATCTTCACAATACTGGCTCCTAAACAAAGCCTCCGATGCTTGTGAGGAGTGAGTATAACATATGGCAACGTCGTATGCTCCATCACCTGTCTTCAGCAGTGCTGGTTGTTGGAAGTCAGTGGTACATGGACCATACAAGCCTATGGTGAGCATTCCTGAATCAAATGAGCAGGTTCCGAAGAAACCTGATCAATATTCGGACGGAGATCTGAAGCTGTTCGAAATTGATGCTAAAGCCCATGGAATCCTGGCCATGGCATTGCCTAATGAAATCTGTTCAGGGCTTATGCATCATGAAACTGTTCATGATCTCTGGGTTGCTCTGAAGGAACAATTCGGAGGAACTGATGAGGTCTTAGCAAACACTAGGGAAATCCTCGCCCAACAATATGAGACATTCTCTCATAGGAAGGGTGAGACTCTGACTCAACAGTTTGAGCGATTCTCTTGTTTGATTTCTGAACTAAAAATGGTTAAACAATAGTATTCAAACAGCCAGATGAACAACCGATTCCTCAGATCACTGCCTGAGAGATGGGACACATACACTATTGTCCTACGCTCTAGTGCAAATCTGAGCACTCTATCTCTCACCTAACTTCATGGGAAACTGCTTACATTTGAAAGAGAGATAGAACAAAAAAGGAAGTTGTCCACCTCTGGCAAGCTCATTGATGACTTTGTATCAGGCAATGCTGCACTGATAGGTCAAGAGTCAGAATATGCTGCATCAGAGAGTGCCTATTATGAGCATATTCATTTCTCTACCAATTCTGAACATGCTTTTGTTGGTGTTGATGGTAGTTCAGGAGGTAGCAGTGATAACCTGTGCTTTCTGATGGAGGACTTGAACGGCATTCCAGATGATGATCTGGAAGAGATGGATATTTTGAGTCAAATGGCAATGATAAATATCAGATCTCAAAAGTTCTACAAGAGAACTGGCAGAAATTTCCTGGTCTCTCTGGCAAAACCATAGTTCGTTTTGACAAGAGCAAGTTGAGGTGTCACAAGTGCCATAGGCTTGGACACTTTGCTAGAGAGTGTAGATCATCTGGATCTAACTCCTCTGCACCCTTTGTGACTTTTCCAAGCAATAGCTCACATCAAAAAGGGCAACATACCACCAGTTCTGGTCATCCATCACCAGCTCAGGCATCACCTGCATAATTTGTGCCTCAGGGTCATATGCAATACCCATACCCCTACTACTACATGCCTCAGTCAAGTCAAGTTCAAGCACCCACTGCTCAGCAACCACATGCTCTCCCTGAGCCTCAACCTTCTCAATCTCATCATCAAACCCAACCTCAACGACATAGGTTCTTCACCCCAGGAGTTGTTGACTGGAGTAGTTTACCAGATGATTTATCTAGTCATGAACAACTGTTTCCTGGTGCTGGTCAACATGGTGGTGATCATCCTTTTGGGAACCTTGCTCTCATGGCCCTGGATTCTGCTGATGGGTCATCCTCCAATGCTTTATCACAGGTATCGTCTGAGGCCAAAGCCAAGCTATGTTCTGAATCTTGCATAGCTGCATTTGCATCTATTAGAGAAGTAAATGTAGCTTTAATTGATAAAAATCTTGAGCTAGAGCAAACCCTTTCCAAAAGAAAAGCTGAACTTGCGTCTGTGCTTAATGATAAAAATGATGAGATTTATAAACTTAAATGCCAAATCAAAGATGATAAGGCTAGGGAAGAGGTCCTTTTAGAGAAGTACAAAGACCTCAAGGAAACACTTGCAGCTACCCAGGTAGAGTGTGATCGCTGGGTGCAATCCTGCAAGGGTTTTGAAATGCATCTGAGTAAGCAATCAGCTTCCAATGTGAAGTTTGGCATTGGTTATCATCATACTGCTCCTCTAACAGATTTTACTTCCAGAGCAGAAGTAGAATCTGATGGAGAAAGCAATAACCAATCCTTCTCATCATGTGACCTACTATCTGATACAACATCATTAGAGGTTGAAGTCAGCATTAATTCCTCACAAAACCAATCAGCTGATGCTACAACTGCTGATGGTTCAAATGCTGACTATCACATGATCAAAAAGTTGATCAACTCAGGTGTTTTCTCTAAAAGTACTGAAAGTTCTGGAGAGCAAGTGATAACACCTGAAGTTCAAACCCCAACTACTGCCAGTACTGAAGGGAATAAAACTGCAAGTAGAAAGGGTTTGAAAACTACTGAAGAAGATACCAGGGATGCAAGTACTGATAGCAAATTGCTGAAGAACAAGTCTTCAGTAGTTTCATCTTCTTCAGTAGATGATCAACTAAAGATGAAGAAGAAGCCATGTGAAATATGTGACTTGTTCAATCATCTACTGATGATTGCTGGTACAAAAAGGGCTCCAAACTCAAACAAAAGGAGAAAATTAAAGAGAAAATGAATGTAATTAAAGATGAGTTTGAGACCAAGTTTGTACCAGCAACATAAAAACCTGAAACCCATAAGTCCAAGAAGAAATCCAAAAAGAAGGATGGGGTTAATCAGGCAACAGCTGAGGTTGCTCAAAAGAAGATGGTGCAACACAGGAATCCATCACAAGCAAGCACTAATGTGTCTGATGAGCTAAAGGCTTATCACAAAATCAGACACAGCTTGTTATGATGGTTCAACATCTAATGGGAAGAGTCAACCAATTAGATGCTCCTGTGCTGAAACCACAGGAAAGGAAATCCAAGCCAAAGGATTCCTCTTCTACACCATCTCCTTCACCTCAAGCTGTCACACATAACAAACCAGTTAGTGTCACATCTGTTGATGAGAACAGACCCAAAACCAAAAGGGTTTGGGTCTCAAAAACTAACTAACTTGTTGTGATGAATGCAGGGTTCTTTAACTTGCCAAAGAAGCATCTAGTATGTAGACAGTGGAGGATCCATGCATATGACAGGAAGCAGCTCACTTCTTAATGACTACTCTCAAGGAAAGGAGTTTGTTTCCTTTGGCAATGATGCAAAAGGTTACATCATCGGCAAAGGCTTTGTTTCCAATGGGGAAATAAGGTTTGATGATGTTAACCATGTGGAGAATCTCAAGTACAATCTCTTGAGTGTCAGTCAAATGTGTGATAAAGTCCATGTTGCCCTTTTCACCAGCCAGAACTGTCGGATTCTGTCATCCGAAGTTCTGAGTTTGATTGACAAGGTGTTGGATGAATATACTCTCCTGAAGGCCAACAGGACAGGAAGAGTATATGCCTTAGATCTTTCAAAGAAAATTGATCTAAAAGGCCATCCTTGCCTATTCTCTAAGGCTTCTCCTCAAGAATCTACTCTATGGCATAGAAGGCTGGGTCATGTGAATCTCAAAAATATGAATCAGCTGAAACACCATGGTTTAGTAAGAGGGTTGCTTTTGAAGGAGTTCAAATGTGAAGACAACTGCACTGCTTGATCAAGGGAAAACAATACAAAGTCTCATTCCCTCCAATGGAAGAACCAAAGTCCAATGCCTGCTTGCAACTTTTGCACATGGATCTTTTTGGTCCTGTTAGAGTGATGAGCATGGCAAAGAAGAAATACTGTCTGGTAATTATGGATGATTACTCCAGATTTGTATGGACTTTCTTCTTGCACTCTAAAGATGAAGCTGCAAAAGCTATAATGAACTTTGTGGTATATGTGGAGAAGCAATATTCCCTTCCAGTCAAGTGTGTGAGGAGTGACAATGGCATAGAGTTTAGAAATCACACACTTGATGACTTCTATCTGTCAAAGGGAATCAAAAGGCAGTTCAGCATTCCAAGAACTCCTGAACAAAATGGAGTGGTGGAGAGAAAAGAACATGACCCTCATTGAAGCTGCAAGGTCAATGATGGCTGACTCAGGATTGCCACTAACCTTTTGGGCTGAAGCTGTCAACACAGCTTGCTATGTGCAGAATAGAGTATTAGTGAATCAGAGGTTGATGAAGACTCCTTATGAAGTACTTCATCATTTGGCCCCTTTGATTTCCTTCTTTAGAGCCTTTGGATGTCCTTGTTTCATTCTCAACACAAGCAATCCACTCTAGAAGTTTGCATCAAAGGTGGATGCAGGGTATTTTGTTGGTTATTCATCAACTTGCAAGGCATACAGAGTTTTCAACTACAGAACAAAGATGGTTGAAGAGACTTTGCATGTGAAGTTTAATGAATCTCCAAAGGACAAGATTCCACAAAACCCTATGGAGTTATTTGATCTGGAAATACTATAATATGTTCCTTATCAACCTCCAGCTGTTGTTCCTGTCAACAGTTCTCCACCTGGTGGTACTGATGATGATGTAGCCGGTACTTACCTTTTCAGGTTTAGCCTGAGTCAACTAAACCTGATGCTCCTGTAGCTTCAGCAGCTCCATCCATAACAAATGCTTATGAGATTTCTGAATCCTATACTTCATTTGAGTTACCATCTCCTACTTGGTTTCAAGAATCTACATCACCATCTGTTGCTGCTGAAGGTCCTACAAACACTTGCACTGATCTTATTGTCTATCAAGAGCTGAAGAATCACCCAATGTCTCAAATCATTGGTGATATCAATGCTGGAGTTTCAACCAGGAGTCAATTGTCCAATTTCTGCTTCTATTCTCTCTTCATCAGTCAGCAAGAGCCAAAGAATTATCATGTTGCACTAAGAGACAATAGATGTGTTAAAGCAATGCAGCTTGAGCTTCTTCAGTTCAAAAAACAGCAAGTGTGGGAGCTTGTTCCTTTACCCTAAGGTAAGTGTGCAATAGGCACTAAATGGGTGTTTTGGAATAAAACTGATGAAAAGGGCCAAATTGTCAAGAACAAGGCTAGGCTGGTTGTACAGGGGTTTGCACAAGAGCAAGGCATCGATTATGATGAAACCTTTGCCCCTGTAGCCAGACTGGAGGCAATTAGATTGTTCTTAGCTTATGCTGCCTTTCACAATCTTAAATTTTTTCAAATGGATGTCAAAAGTGCCTTTTTATATGGTAAAATAAAAGAAGAAGTTTATGTGTGTCAGCCACCAGGCTTTGAGGATAATAAACATCCTGATTGGGTGTATAAGCTTGATAAGGCTCTTTATGGGTTGAAACAAGCTCCTAGAGCCTGGTATGAAACATTATCAAATTTTCTTCTCCAAAATAATTTCACTAGAGGCTCCATTAATAAAACTTTATTCATAAAGAATGTGGGACAACATAAGCTACTTGTTCAAATTTATGTTGATGATATAATTTTTACATCCTCTGATCCACAGTTGTGTGATGAATTCACTAAGCTAATGAAGCAAAAGTTTGAAATGAGTGCTATGGGAGAATTACAGTTCTTTCTAGGGTTGCAAATCAAACAAAGGGCTGATGGAACCTTCATTCATCAGTCCAAATATACAAAAGAGTTGTTAAATAAGTTTGATTTACAAAACTGTAAGCCCTGTTCTACTCCCATGAGCAGCACCACACAACTGGATATTGATCAGAAAGGTAAAGCGGTTGATGAAACCCTTTACTGATGTATGATTGGGTCCTTGATGTACCTTACAGCTTCTAGACCAGACATTATGTTTGCAACATGTGCCTGTGCTAGATTTCAGGCTGCACCAAAAGCATCCCATTTGATTGCAGTCAAAAGGATCTTTAGATATTTGCAAGGTACCCAATCTCTAGGTCTTTGGTATTCTGCTGGGCATTCTTGCAAATTAGTTGCTTTCTTTGATAGTGACTATGCAGTATGCAAAGTCACCAGAAAATCCACTTCTGGTGGTTGCCAATTCCTAGGCAATTGTTTAGTTTCTTGGCAGAGTAAGAAACAAACATCAATTGCTACATCCACTGCTGAAGCTGAGTACATTGCTGCTGCAAGTTGTACATCCCAGCTACTCTAGCTTCAGAATCAATTGTTGGATTATGGCATTACAGAGGCTTAGACACCATTACTCATGGATAGTGCTTCAGCTCTTTGTATTGTGAAGAATCCAATCCAGCATTCTAGGACTAAACATATTGAGATCAGACATCATTTTATTAGGGATTGCTATGAAAAAGGTCTGATTGATCCAAAGTTTATGCCTACTGCTGATGAGCTTGCAGACATATTTACTAAGCCTTTAGATAGTGCCACATTTCAAAATCTGGTACTAAGGCTTGGTATGCTGCAGCTAGAATAATTTGACTAATACTGATGCTCTCAGCTCACAAGTACCGATGAGCATTAGTATGCAAAAGTCAAAAATAAGTACTGATGAGTAATTTAGTCTTCAGCATTTTTCATAACTACTAAAGACTAAAATGCTTTAAAGTACTGAAGTACATTATTTGTTGAAAACAACTGATGTAGTTACAACTACTGATGTGGTTATACCTACTGATGTATAGTTTTCAAACAAATAAGTACTGAAGAACAAGGTTTGTTCACAAGTACTGATGTGTAATCTTACACATAAGTACTGAAGACAAAATTAGTTCACAAGCTCTGAAGAATAATTTATTTCATCAGGTATTATGAACATTTGTTCACAAGAGCTGAGGAATAAATATTCACAAGTGCTGAAGGCCAATGAAACATCTGAAAGTCGGCCAAAGAGCTGATGAGTAAATGTTGAGGTCAGCATGAGACAACTGAATTGACGACAACAGCTGATAAGTAATTTTACTCTTCAGCTGATTTCTTCTGCTGTTTCATACCAAACAACTGAAGGACAAAACCATGTCTTCAGTAGTTTTACAACTACTGATGATTAACACCAAGTCCTCAATTGTTTACAACAACTGAAGCCAAAACCATGTTTTCAGTAGTTTACAACTACTGATGACTAATACCAAGTCTTCAGTTGTTTACAATCTCTGAAGATGAAAAACATGTCTTCAGTAGTTTATAACTACTGATGACTAACAACAAGTCTTCAGTCGTTTGAAACATCTGAAGGACAAAACCACAGTCTAAGTAGTTTCAACTACTGATGACTAACACCAAGTCCTCAGATGTTTATAACCTCTGAAGGTTAAAACCATGTCATCAGTCGTTTCAACAACTGATGCCTAACACCAAAACCTTCAGTCATTTTCTTTCAACCGTTTCAATCCGTACCCTATAAATACCCAACCCTACCTTCAGAGTTTTTCATTCTCTTATAACCTAATATTTCAAAAACTCTGAAACCTCTCTCATACCATTAATGGCGACCATGCAGCTCAAGCCAAGACACAACTGTGTCGCCTACCTTACCAAATCCCCTTCTTGGACCAAGTTTGATAAAGCCATTGATCTCATGGTCAATTCCCCATTCCAAACGGCCTTTCTCCTCAATCCCACAATATATGCCGATTCCCTTACACAGTTCTGGACGAACGTCACCCTTACTGAAGAGAACGACGCCGAGGTCTCTCTCCAGTCGTTCGTCAACAACCAGAAGGTGGTTATCAATCCGGCAATGTTAGACCAAAAGAACCAATGAGCCAAGATCAGGAAAACCTCTAAGTCCCACATGACATCACAACAACTGCTGAAAGCTTCATCAGCAGTTTGACAAAGACTGAAGACTCAACAGCTGAAGATCAAAGAACTGAAGAACAACAGCTGAAGATCTAGAGTACTGAAGACCACAAGTACTGAAGTCTGAAGTACTGAAGAATACAAGTACTGAAGACTTCAAGTACTGAAAACTCAAGTGCTGAAGATCAACAGCTGAAGAACTGAATATTAACAACTGATGTACAAAGTCTGAAGACAAAGACTGAAGACATCAGCTGATGACAACTACTAAAGTCATCAGCTGATGAAACGTCTGAAGCCCAAAGTCTGAAGACCAAGTGCTAAAGCTTCAGAGTTTTGTCACAACAGCTGAAGAAGTTTTCAGTTGTTGTGATGGTTTTTCTCTTTCAGTAGTTTGTATTTTCATTTTAGTAATTGTAATTTTGTTTCAGTAGATTGTAAACTACTGAAGAGTTTGTTCTTCAGTAGTTGTAGTTCATTAGTTGTAAACGACTGAAGAGTTTGTTCTTCAGTCGTTGTACTTTTCAGTAGTTTCTTTTCAGTTCTTGTAATAGCTTGACACTTAGCATTTTGTAAGAAGATGTCAGCTGTTGTGACATCTTCAGTAGTTTAGTTTGTTATCAGCAGTTTGTTAATAACAGTTGATGTCACTGTCAAGTGACATCTGCATTAGGTTATTCTTCCCTATATACGGAAAATGACCTAATTGTAAGCCGCTGCTAATTACAGCCGCAGTCGAAGCATGTTTTGAATGAAATATTCTCTTTTGCAGAACTTCCATCTTTCTCTATAACTTACTGTTTTATTGTTAAATCTATTGTGTTCTTGCTTGATTGTTCTAATTCTTGTACTAAATCCGCTGCGAATACAACCTAATTGATCAAACTAGAGTCTAAGATCCTGTCAAATGGTATCAGAGCTGGTTAATCATTGATCGATTTAACAATTGATCATTTGAAACTGCTCTTTTGACATCTTCGTTTGATCGAATTAGCAATTTGCAAGAATTAGTTATAGAGATTGATTTTCTGCTACTTCTGACTGTTAAACTTGAGGTTCTCGTGGTTTTTGAGCTAGATTTGTTTTGTTTACCTTGAATTTTATTGAAATCTGAAATGACAACACCAACTAATGATCCTCACAATACTGACTCCTCAACAAAGCCTCCAATGCTTGTGAGGAGTGAGTATAACATATGGCAACATCGTATGCTCCACCACTTGTCTGTCAACAGTGCTGGTTGTTGGAAGTCAGTGGTGCATGGACCATACAAGCCTATGGTGAGCGTTCCTGAATCAAATGAGCAGGTTCCGAAGAAACCTGATCAATATTCGGACGAAGATCTACCTGTCTAAGGGAATTAAGAGGCAGTTCAGTATTCCCAGAACTCCTGAGCAGAATGGAGTGGTTGAGAGAAAGAACAGGACTCTCATTGAAGCTGCAAGGTCAATGCTGGCTGAATCAGGATTGCCACTGACCTTTTGGGTTGAAGCTGTCAACACAGCTTGCTATGTGCAGAATAGAGCATTAGTGAATCAGAGGTTGATGAAGACTCCTTATGAAGTACTTCATCATTTGGCCCCTCTGATTTCCTTCTTTAGACCTATTGGGTGTCCATGTTTCATTCTCAACACTAGCAATCCACTCCAGAAGTTTGCTAGTAAGGTGGATGCAGGGTATTTTGTTGGTTATTCATCAACTTGCAAGGCATATAGAGTTTTCAACTGTAGGACAAAGATGGTTGAAGAAACTCTGCATGTCAAGTTCAATGAATCTCCAAAGGACAAGATTCCACAAAACCCTGTGGAGTTGTTTGATCTGGACATACTGCAATATGTTCCTTATCAACCTCCAGCTATTGAGCCTGTCAACAGTTCTCCACCTGGTGGTACTGATGATGATGTAGTCAGTACTCACCTTTTCAGGTTTAGTGACCACCTGCCTGAGTCCACTAAACCTGATGCTCCTGTAGTTTGAGCAGCCCCATCCACAACAAATGTTGATGAGATTTCTGCTTCTATGCTCTCTTCATCAGTCAGCAAGAGCCAAAGAACTATCATGTTGCATTAAGAGACAATGGATGGGTTGAAACAATACAGCTTGAGCTTCTTCAGTTCAAAAAACAGCAAGTGTGGGAGCTTGTTCTTTTACCCCAAGGTAAGTGTGCAATAGGCACTAAGTGGGTGCTTAGGAATAAAACAGATGAAAAGGGCCAAATTGTCAAGAACAAGGCCTGGCTGGTTGTCCAGGGGTTTGCACAAGAGGAAGGCATAGATTATGATGAAACCTTTGCTCCTGTAGCCAGACTGGAGGCAATTAGATTGTTCTTAGCTTATGTTTCCTTTCATAGTCTTAAAGTTTATCAAATGGATGTCAAAAGTGCCTTTTTATATGGTAAAATAAAAGAGGAAGTGTATGTGTGTCAACCACCAGGTTTTGAGGATAATAAACATCCTGATTGGGTGTATAAGCTTGACAAGGCTCTTTATGGACTGAAACAAGCTCCTAGAGCCTGGTATGAGACACTCTCAACTTTTCTTCTAGAAAATAAGTTCACTAGAGGCACCATTGATAAAACCATATTCATCAAGACTGTGGGACGGCATAAGCTACTTGTTCAAATTTATGTAGATGACATAATTTTTGCATCCTCTGATCCACTATTGTGTGATGAATTCACAAAGCTCATGAAGCAAAAGTTTGAAATGAGTGCTATGGGGGAATTACAGTTCTTTCTAGGTTTGCAAATCCGACAAAGGGCTGATGAAATCTTCATTCATCAGTCCAAATACACAAAAGAGTTGTTGAATAAGTTTGATTTACAAACCTGTAAGCCCTGTTCTACTCCCATGAGCAGCATCACACAACTGGATGTTGATCAGAAAGGTAAAGCGGTTGATGAAACCCTTTACAGATGTATGATTGGGTCCTTGATGTACCTTACAGCTTCTAGACCAGACATCATGTTTGCAACATGTGCCTGTGCTAGATTTCAGGCTGCACCTAAAGAATCCCATTTGATTGCAGTCAAAAGGATCTTTAGATATCTGTAGGGCACCCAATCACTAGGTCTTTGGTATTCAACTGGGCATTCTTGCAAATTAGTTGCTTTCTCTGATAGTGACTATGCAGGATGCAAAGTCACCAGAAAATCCACTTCTGGTGGTTGCCAATTCGTAGGAAATTGTTTAGTTTCTTGGCAGAGTAAGAAACAAACATCAATTGCTACATCCACTGCTGAAGCTGAGTACATTGCTGCTGCAAGTTGTACTTCTCAGGTACTCTGGCTTCAGAATCGACTCTTGGATTATGGCATTACAGAGACTAAGACTCCATTACTAATGGATAGTGCTTCAGCTCTTTGTATTGTTAAAAATCCAGTCCAGCACTCTAGGACCAAACATATAGAGATCAGACATCATTTTATAAGAGATTGCTATGAAAAAGGTCTGATTGATCCAAAGTTTGTGCCTAGTGCTGATGAGCTTGCAGATATCTTTACTAAGCCTTTAGATAGTGCCACATTCCAAAATTTGGTACTAAGGCTTGGTATGCTGCAGCTAGAATAATTTGACTAATACTGATGCTCTCAGTTCACTAGTACTGATGAGCATTGGTATGCAAAGGTCAAATATAAGTACTGATGAATCATTTAGTCTTCAGCATTTTCACAACTACTGAAGACTAAAACAATTCAAAGTACTGAAGTACATTATTTGTTGAAAACAGCTGATGTAGTTACAACTACTGATGCGGTTATAACTACTGATGTATAATTTTCACACAAATAAGTACTGAAGAACAAATTTTGGTCATAACTACTGATGTGTAATCTTACACATAACTACTAAAGACAATTTGTTCACCAGCTCTGAAGAATAATTAATCAGCACTTATGAACATCTGATCACAAGAGCTGAGGAATAAAATATTCACAAGAGCTGAAGGGCCAATGAAACATCTGAAAGTCAGCCAAAGAGCTGATGAGTAAATGTGGAGGTTAGAATGAAACAACTGAATTGACGTAAACAGCTGATGAGTAACTTTACTCCTCAGCTGATACCTACATCTGCTGTTTCATACTCAAACAACTGAAGGACAAAACCATGTCTTCAGTAGTTTCACAACTACTTGTGACTAACACCAAGTCCTCAGTTGTTTACAACAACTGAAGCAAAACCATGTCTTCAGTAGTTCATAACTACTGATGTCAGTAGTTTACAACTACTGAAGGCTAACACCAAGTCTTCAGTTGTTACAACGTCTGAAGATGAAAACCATGTCTTCAGTAGTTTATAACTACTGATGACTAACAACAAGTCTTCAGCCGTTTATAACATCTTAAGGACAAAACCAAGGTCTCAGTAGTTTCAACTACTGAAGACTAATACCAAGTCCTCAGATGTTACAACCACTGAAGGTTCAAACCACGTCATTAGTAGTTTCAACAACTGATGACTAACACTCAGTAGTTTTCTTTCAGCCTTTGCCATACCCTATAAATACCCAACCTTCAGAGCTTTTCATTCTCACTTGACCTAAAATTTCAAAAACTCTGAAACCTCCCATACACCATTGATGGCGACCATTCAACTAAAGCCACGACACAACTGTGTCGCATACTCACAAAATCGCCATTCTGGACAAAGTTCCATCACGCCATCGATCTTATGATCGATTCTTCTTTCCAAACGGCATTTCTCATAAATCCGACCATCTATGCCGATTCGCTTATCCAGTTCTGGACAAACGTCACCGTACAAACTAGAGAGAACGACACCGAGGTCTCTCTCCAGTCGTTCGTTAATACCCATAAGGTGGTCATCAATCCCGCAATTATCCGACAAACCCTAAAATTGGATGATGCCACCTTCCCCACCGAATACCCCAAAGGCACCACTGATCTTTCTTTTGCACATCATGATTATCAGGGTGACCTATCTGCCTCAAACCTGCTGAAGAAACATTTCCATGATGCAGAACGACTCATATTTCACATGGTAAATGTTTGCTTAGCCCCGAAGACATCATCATGGGACCAAATGTCCACAAGGTGGAATAAGGTATTATACTCTATCCTTGAGAAACAACCACTAAACTTTTCTGAAATAATTTTCTCGAAACTTAAGGACATGGCTACAAAACCTTTTACAAACCGTTGGATTTTATATCCATAGTTCATTATGGCCATGATAGAGAGCCAGCTTAATGCTGAGGGACTTGTTGGCGCTAGGGTCCCTGCCATGGCTGTTTTAGCTGAGGTATACTCCAGGCACAACACTGACCAAACCCTTAAAAAGGCTGCCAAGCTGCGAAAACCCACGCAGCTGGAACCCACAGCCTCCACCTCAGAATCCAAAGTCCCCACCAAACCCAAACCCAAAAGAAAACCCAAAAAGGCTACTCATGGAGATGAGTCCCCTGAGGATGCCCCTGTAACACAAATGCAGGAAGTGACTGCTGGCCAGATTCTCCCAGCAGTCACCACGACTCCACCTACCATAACCGCACAGGTTTCCTCTTTACAGGAGCCTGATGCAACCATTTCGGGGGCTGCTACACATCTGGAGTCTTTCTCACTTGAGGAGACTGCCATTGAAACGCACATTCCTCCCCATGTGCAATCTGTTTCTAGCCCATCTCCCACTGCAACCGCCCCTAAAAGCCCTACATTAATAATTGCAGAAGTGTTGACCCATCTTAACACTACACCCTCTACCCAGAAACCAGTCACAACTGGGGTATCTCCAACCGAAGAGAGGGTGGAAACAAGTGTTAGTGGGAGCCCACAACACCGAGAATCACATGTCTCATCTCCCAGTGTGGCTAGGGAGATAAGACAATCTGGTGAGGCTGCCACTTCCCCTGCATCAGCATATGAGCAAGAAGAAGCTGGTAACATCAATAGGACCTCATCAGAGGCAACTGCTGATGATGGATCCAATCTGGAGGCTGGAAGTCCCCAGAACCAAGACAAAGGGGCACATGCAACTACTGAGCCACACTTAGTGCATGTACATCCTGACACAGTCAGGAGGTCAGGTGATTCAGTGCAAACTGATGATGACCTGAGCTTCTTCTTTGATGTAGTTGTTCAAAACACCACTCTTGAGGAGGAGGTGAGCAGACTCAAAGAGCTGCTCGCCAAATTCTCCCAAGAACAAAGTCCATCTGCCACCATTAACCCACAGATGGCACCTTCACCTGAAGGTCTCACAAATACTCAGCCACTCCGACAAACTCAGCCACCTGCCTCTGCTTCTGGCACTAGTTCTCAGGAACAGAACCCTCCTAAGCAATTAGTTGCTATCTTCCAAAAATCCCTGCCTCTCATCATACCAATGATCATAGACATTGTGATAAAAACCCTTGATGAGAGGCTTCCCTCACAAATACAGCCCGTGGTAGAGGTTGCTGTGGCTAAAACGTTTGCTGATAGTCAAAACCTAACCAATGCACCCAAAAAGGGGGAGACATCAGTGCAAGCTAAGAGGAAGAGGGTAGAGGAAGAGAAAGAAGTAGGAGAGAGGAGGAAAAAGAGAGGGAGGGGACTGAGGAGACTGAAAAGGTGAAGGGGAAGGAGAAGGTAAGGGAGGAGAGAGCTGAACAGATAGAAGTGGCTGAAGTCCAAAAAGACTTCAGTGTCACTTACAAAAAGAAGAAAGGAGAGAAGGAGGGAGAGAAGGTGGTGAGAGATACTGATCTAGCAGTCCTGGTCAAGGAGGCTGATGCTGAGCATAGCCGATCAATGGACTCTATCATTGATCAGCTGTTCAGGCAAGGCTTTGACAAGGACACTGCCATGCTAGATCAGGAAATTAGGAAGTTGGAGATAAAGGAAATAGAATACCGATGGACCAGTCATAGCGAAGAGGAGAGAAAGAGACTCGATGCTATGACTAGGTTTATTTCGAAGTATCTGGGGAGACCAGTCCTAGAGGTGAGAGCTTGGACCAGGGATAGAATCTTGGATATAGCCACAAAGATCTGTTCGGCTGGTGAATTTACCAAGGGACTGGTCGCAGAGGCCCTTTCAGAAGCCGGTGCTGGGAACAAGACTTTGCTAGTCAAACAGACTAAACCTGCCCTCATTTCTAGATTACTAGCAAAGCCTGCCCAAATTCCCACACCAACAACCCAAACACAACCCACAAAACCAACCCAATCACCATCAAAACCCATTGCCGATGATACACCCTTGCAGAAGAAGAGAAGGGTGTTGAGGCTGCAAGAAGAAGAAGAGGAGGATGAGGAAGAAGATAGGCTGCCTCTCTCTGCAGTCCTATCTTTACCAAAGCCAAAACCAATGCCCATCACTCCCACCTCACAGATGGAAGTTGTGAGGGTTAAGTTAGAAGAAGAAGAGCAGCAGAAGCTTCATGATGCTGAAATGCTAAAATCAATAGATCAAGCTTATGCTGCTTCCTCATCCATCATCAATATGAAGAAAGAAGCTTTGAGACTCCACACTCTTAGACAAACCTTCCAATATCAAAGAGATTGTGTGAGGACTTCGCCTGATCCTAGGGTGGCTCACCGGATTAAAAGGATAGATATACCAGTGAGATACAAAGGCCAAGTTAAGAGGATCGTAGATGAAGTGATTACAGTGGCCATTGTAATTCCACCCTAGGAGATTGTAGAAGATTTCAAGAAAGCCTACGAGACTAACCAGCCACCCCAAAAGTTATTAGAGAATAGGGTGGTCAAGAAGGGGTTAGTCTACAAGAGGCTTGAGAACTTCAGACAAGATAAGCTCAACTGCTGCTTGAAGGCAAACATCCTGATGAATTCGCCTATAGGCAGATGACAACAGTTGAGCTCAAAAACGGTAGACAGGCCAAGTATGTCTCGGAGCTATATGGGCGGGAAGGGTTATTTGAAGGTGAGGCTGAGGATCTGTCCATGGAAGAACAAATGATATTCCTCAAAGCCTACACCAGAGAATCCTACCGTCTCATATATGGGAAGTAGGTCTCATGGATGGGACAATAGCCCTGTGTCCGGTTCCCCAAGTCAGGGTTCCCAATGATACTAAGCCAATCAAATCTCAGAGACCTCTTCCCAGGCCAGTGCTCAATTGGGTCAACTTCTGATCTGATCCAGAAGGAAATAGACCAACTTTTCTACCAACAATAAGTGGGACAATAAATTGCTTAGAGGTTTTGGCTGCATTGGTTCAGGGGGAGTTTGTTGGACCAAAAGAACCAATGAGCCAAGATCAGGAAAACCTCTAAGTCCCACATGACATCACAACAACTGCTGAAAGCTTCATCGGCAGTTTGACAAAGACTGAAGACTCAACAGCTGAAGATCAAAGAACTGAAGAACAACAGCTGAAGATCTAGAGTACTGAAGACCACAAGTACTGAAGTCTGAAGTACTGAAGAATACAAGTACTGAAGACTTCAAGTACTGAAAACTCAAGTGCTGAAGATCAACAGCTGAAGAACTGAAGATTAACAACTGATGTACAAAGTCTGAAGACAAAGACTGAAGACATCAGCTGATGACAACTACTAAAGTCATCAGCTGATGAAACGTCTGAAGCCGAAAGTCTGAAGACCAAGTGCTAAAGCTTCAGAGTTTTGTCACAACAGCTGAAGAAGTTTTCAGTTGTTGTGATGGTTTTTCTCTTTCAGTAGTTTGTATTTTCATTTCAGTAGTTGTAATTTTGTTTCAGTAGATTGTAAACTACTGAAGAGTTTGTTCTTCAGTAGTTGTAGTTCATTAGTTGTAAACGACTGAAGAGTTTGTTCTTCAGTCGTTGTACTTTTCAGTAGTTTCTTTTCAGTTCTTGTAATAGCTTGACACTTAGCATTTTGTAAGAAGATGTCAGCTGTTGTGACATCTTCAGTAGTTTAGTTTGTTATCAGCAGTTTGTTAATAACAGTTGATGTCACTGTCAAGTGACATCTGCATTAGGTTATTCTTCCCTATATACGGAAGATGACCTAATTGTAAGCCGCTGCTAATTACAGCTGTAATCGAAGCATGTTTTGAATGAAATATTCTCTTTTGCAGAACTTCCATCTTTCTCTATAACTTACTGTTTTATTGTTAAATCTATTATGTTCTTGCTTGTTTGTTCTAATTCTTGTACTAAATCCGCTGTGAATACAACCTAATTGATCAAACTAGAGGCTAAGATCCTGTCAGGCAATCATCCGCCAAACCCTAAAATTGGATGATGCCACCTTCCCAACCGAATATCCAAAAGGCACCACTGATCTTTCATTTGCACACCATGGCTATCAGGGTGACCTTCATGCCTCTACCCTGCTCAAGAAACATTTCCATGATGCCGAACGCCTTATATTCCACATGGTGAATGTTTGCTTAGCCCCAAAGACCTCCTCATGGGACCAAATGTCATCAAGGTGGCAGCATGTATTATTCTCTATCCTTGAGAAACAAACTTAAATTTTTCTGAAATAATCTTTTTGGAACTTAAGGATATGGCCACAAAACCTTTTGCTAACCGTTGGATACTATATCCACGGTTCATAATGACCATAATAGAGAACCAGCTACATGTTGAGGGACTTGTTGGCCTTGGAGTCCCTGTCATGGCTGTATTGCCTGAGGTATACTCCAGGCACAACACTGACCAAACGTTGAAAAAGGCTGCCAAGCTGCGAAAACCCACGCAGCTGGAACCCATAGCCTCCACCTCAAAATCCAAAGTCCCCACCAAACCCAAACAAAAGAAACCCAAAAAGGCTACTCAGGGAGAAGAGTCCCCTGAGGATGCCCCTGCAACACAAAGGTAGATTATATCTACTGGCAATAATCCCCCAGTAGATACAACGACTCCACCAGCTTCAACCGCTCATGCATCCTCTCAACAGGAGCCTGAAGCAACCACATCAGGGGCACCCACACATCTGGAACCTTTCTCACTTGAGGAGGTTGCCATTGAAGAGCACCAATCTCCCCGGGTGCACACTGCTTCTACCCCATCTCCCAATACAACTGCCCCTCAAAGCCCAACAATTATTATTGCTAAAATGCTAACTTAGCTCAACACTCCACCCTCTCCCCAGGAACCTATAACAACTAGGCATACCCTAACCAATGAGAGGGAGGAACAAAGTGTAGCTGAGAGCCCACAGCATAGGGATTCTCATGTTCAATCTCCAAGTGTGGCAAAGGAGATAGGACAATCTGGTGAGGCTGCCACTTCCCCTGTATCAGCACATGAACAGGAAGGAGTTGGTACCATCTCTAAGTCCTCACCAGAGGCAACTGCCGATGATGGATCCAATCCGGAGGCAGGAAGTCCCCAGTACCAAGAACAAGGGGCACATGTGATCACTGAGCCACACTCAGCACATGTATATCCTGATTCAATCAGGAGGTCAGGTGATTCAGTTACAACTGATGATGACCTGATCTTTTTCTACGATGTAGTAGCTCAAAACACTATTCTTGAGGATGAGGTGAGTAGACTCAAAGAGCTACTCGCCAAAATGACTCAAGACCAAAGTCCATCTGCCACCATACACCCACAGATGGCACCTTCACCTGAAGGTCTCACAAACACTCAGCCACTCCCATAAACTCAGCCACCTGCCCTTGCTTCTGGCACTAGTTCTCAGGGACAGAACCCCCCTGAGCAATTAGCTGCTATCTTTCAAAATTCCTTGCCTCTCATCATACCCATTATCAAAGATATTGTGATCAAAACCCTTGATGAGAGGTTTCCCTCTACTATACAGCCTTTGGTGGAAGCTATTGTGATGAAGAAACTTTCTGACAGTCAACCCCTTGCAACCAATGTAACCAAAAAGGGGGAGACTTCAGTGAAAGCTAAGAGAAAGAGAGTGGAGGAGGAAGTGAAAGAGAAAGAAGTTGAGGATGAGGTAGTATATAAGAGGGAGTTGGTGGTGGAGACTGAGAGGGAGAAGGAGAAGGAGAGTGCTTAATTGGAAAAAGTGACTGAAAGTCAAAAAGACTTTCATGTCATATACAAGAAGAAGAAGAGAGAGAAGGAGAAAGATCTAGCTGTCCTTGTCAAGGAGGCTGATGCTGAACATAGCAGGTCAATGGATAACATCATTGATCAGTTGTTCAGGCAAGGCTTTGACAGGGACACTGCTGAGCTAGATCAAGAGATAAGGAAGTTGGAGGTGAAAGAGATAGAATACCGATGGTCTTGTTATAGCCAAGAGGAAAAAGAGAGACTTGAGGCTATGACAAGATTCATTTTGAAGTATCTAGGGAGATCAGTCCTGGAGATCAGATCATGGCCCAGGGACAGCATCTTGGCAATAGCCACCAAGATCTGTTCGTCTGAGGTATTCACTAAGGGACTGATCATAGAAGCCCTTAGTGAAGCCAGTGCTAGGAACATGATTGAGTTAGCCAAACAAACCAAATCCTCTCTCACATCTAAATTGCTAGCTCAGCCTGCCCAATTTCCCACACCAAAAACCAAACCACCACCCACAAACCAACCCCTTCACCATCAAAACCCATAGCCGATGATGCACCCTTGAAGAGGAAGAGAAGGGTGATGAGGCTAGAAGAAGAAGAAGAAGAGGATGATGAGGAAGAAGATAGGCTGCCTCTCTCTATAGTTCTATCTTTGCCTAAAGCCAAACCATTACCCATCACTCCTGCCTCACAGATGGAAGCTGTGAAGGTTAAAATTGAAGAAGAACAGTAGCATAAGCTACATGATGATGAGCTGTTGAAAAGTGTAGATAAAGCTTATGTTGCTTCCTCATCAGTCATTAATATGAGGAAACAAGCTCTGAGATTATTCACTTTAAGGCATACATTTCAATATCAAAAGGACAAAGTGAGAATTTGGCCTGATCCTAGGGTGTCTCACAGGATCATTAAGAAAGACATTCCACTTAGATACAACGGCCAAGTAAAAAAGATTGTAGATGAAGTGATCTCTTTGGCCATTGTAGTATCACCCTGGGAGATCATTGAAGATTTCAAGAAGGTCTATCAGGCTAACCTGTCACCACAAAAGATGTTGGAGAATAGGGTGATTAAAAAGGGGTTAGTCTACAAGATGCTTGAAAATCTTAGGAAAAATGAGCTCCAGTTGTTCTTAGAGGGTAATCACCCTGATGAGTTTGCCTATAGGGCTATAAGAACTGTGGAGCTCAAAAATGGTAAACAGGCCAAATTCATCTCAGAGCTCTATGGGCCTAAAGGATTATTTGAGGGTGAGGCAGAGGTTCTTACCATGGAGGAACAAGTAATGTTTTTAGAAGCCTACACCAGAGAATCCTACAGGCTCATAGTTGGGAAGTAGGTCTCATGGATGGGACAACAACTCTGTGTCCAGTTCCCCAAAACAGAGTTCCCATCCATATTACGCCAATCAGATCCTTGAGACCTCTTCCCAGGCCAGTGCTTATATGGGTCAACTTCTGAAATGATCCAGAAGGAAATAGACCAATCATTCTGCCACAATAAGTGGGACCAACAATAAGCTTAGAGGTTTTGGCTGCATTGGTTCAGGGGGAGTTTGTTGGACCAAAAGAACCAATGAGCCAGATCAGAAAAACGTCTAATCCCAAAAGACATCACAACAACTGCTAAAAGCATCATCAGCTGTTTGACAAAGTCTAAAGACCTCAACAGCTGAAGATCAAAATACTGAAGAACATCAGCTGAAGACACAAGTACTGAAGACTCAAGTACTGAAGACTAAAGTACTGAAGACTCAAGTACTGAAGACTCAAGTGCTGAAGACTCAAGTACTGAAGACTATCAGCTGAGGACTAAAGTACTGAAGATCAATAGCTAAAGTACAAAGACTGAAGACAAAGACTGAAGACATCAACTGATGACAACTATTGAAGTCATCAGCTGATGAAACATCTGAAGTTAAAGTCTGAAGACAAGTGCTGAAGCTTCAGAGTTTGTCACAACAGCTCAAGAAGTATTCTTCAGTTGTTGTGATGGTTTACCTTTCAGCTTTTTCTTATCAGTAGTTGAATTTTCTATTTCAGTAGTTTGTAAAACGACTGAAGAGTATGTTCTTCAGCCGTTGTACTTTTTAGTAGTTTCTTTTCACCTGTTGTAATAAGTTTAACACTTAGCATTTTGTAAGGAGATGTCAGTTGTTTGACATCATTAGTAGTTAAGGTAGTTTCAGTAGTTTGTTAAAATAATGGTTTGATGTCACTATCAAGTGACATTAGCTGACGTCATTCTTCCTATAAAGGGAAGATGACCTAATTGTAATCCTTACCGAAGCGTGTGATCTAATAGAAAACAACTTTTTGCAGAATTCCTCTCTTTCTCTATAACCTATTGTTACATTGATATATCTCTTGTGTTCTTAGTATAATTTGCTTAATTCTTGTGCTAAATCCGCTGCCAATACAACCTAATTGATCAAACTAGAGGCTGAGATCCTTTCAGTCTTTTAGGATATTGTTTGCCATAGCTGCTCATTATGATTATGAGATTTGGCAAATGGATGTCAAAACCGCTTTTCTAAATGGATATCTTGAGGAAGATGTCTATATGGTTCAGCCTGAAGGTTTTGTCGACTCAAAACATCCTAACAAAGTATGCAAGTTATAGAAATCAATCTATGGATTGAAGCAAGCATCAAGGAGTTAGAATCACCATTTTGATGAAGAGATAATCAAATTTGGGTTCATCAAAAACACTGATGAAGCATGTGTATATAAGAAGGCTAGTGGGAGCATCACCACCTTCCTAGTATTGTATGTCGATGACATCCTACTATTTGGAAATGACATTCCAACCATGGAAGGTGTAAAAGCCTGGCTTGGAAACTGTTTCTCCATTAAGGATCTTGGTGAAGCCGCATACATTTTAGGAATAAAGATCAATAGGGATAGATCAAGGCGGTTGATAGGTTTAAATCAAAGTGCATACATTGACAATATCTTGAAAAGGTTCAAGATGGAAAGCTCTAAGAAAGGTACCGTACATATTCAAAGAGGAACGATATTGAGTAAGACTTAATGTCCAAGCTCAAAGGATGAGCAAGACAAAATGAAGGGAATCCCGTATGCGTCTGCTATAGGATCCATCATGTATGCAATGATATGCACTAGACCGGACGTGCCATGCGCTTTGAGCATGACAAGCCGATACCAACAAAATCCTGGAGGCAGTCATTGGATGGCTGTTAAGAACATACTTAAGTACCTAAGGATGACTAAAGATATGTTCCTAATCTATGGATATGGTGAGGAGGAACTCGTAGTAAAGGGTTACACGGATGTGAGTTTCCAAACTGATCGGGATGATTCACGGTCACAATCGGGGTACATTTTCATCTTGAATGGAGGAGCGATCTCTTAGAAGAGCTCTAAGCAAGATGTGGTGGCATTATCAACTACAGAGTCAGAATACATCGTCGCTTCATTAGCAGATTAGGAAGCTGCATGGTTAAAGAAGTTCATTGCCGATCTAGGGGTGGTTCCTTCCATTCAGGACCCCCTAGAAATTCTTTGTGATAACGAGGGTGCGATTTCTCAAATCAAGGAACCCCGTGCACATCAAAAGACTAGGCATATTGAACGAAGATTCAACTACATAAGGGATGAAGTTGAAAAGGGAAAGATATGTATTCGCAAAGTTCACACGTCAAAACATTGTAGATCCACTCACGAAGCTTCTTGAAAAGGAAAAGCATGAAAGTCATACTTGTGCCATGGGACTTCAATATTCTAGTGACTGGATATGATCTTTCATTTCTGTATTGAGATATTGTAACCCTTTATTACTTCAATAAATTATTTGGTTATAATGATTCATCTAATATTCCTATTTTGCGTGTTTAAAATCCATGAGTAAATTATTTACTCAGAACGTTCGTAGTTGTTCATACTTGTGGGAACAAGTATGAAGGTAAAACTATTATGAACTTGGATTGGTAGATATTCATATGGAACAATATAGAGCAAAAGGTTGCTGCCAAAGTTCATAGATATTTGTAGGATGCAAATATTGGACTAACCTGCATCTCAAATATTACTACATGGAATCTTCTTGATTGATCATAAGTAATTTTGAGTAAAGGCGAACATCATTTGTATCCTCTGACCTGAGATACATATTGGCTCTTGATATTTACTAAATATTATACTTTGACTTAGTTCTTCGCTGTTCTGAAACATGGCAGTACATAAGTCTGAGTTCAGGTATTATATAAGGCAATTGTGAGAGACGTATGTAGTCAAGATGGGATTTGTCCCTCTTATTCGTTGAGAGTAAGATGTCTAAGGCCTGATAAAGTTAAATCAATGGAGAATGATCACTCTATGTCTCTGGGATTTAACATGACCTCTGTGACAAAAGGATGGACGATTGATTCACCTAAAACATTTTGAGTATGGTACTTGAAGAGGATGATGTCATTGAATGGCACTTAGTCATACATATTAAGGGTAATAAACCGTTGTTAGGCAGTATTTACTGCTTGCATCAATCTTCTATGAATCTTGTGCAAGTGGGAGATTGTTGGATCATATATGCCCAAGACACATACAAGATTGATGTGGTTAGTACGTAATGATCCAAGTCGGGTCATACCCAATAACAAGCTATACAAACACCAATAAATATTTATTTGTTGATGAGATCATACAAATAAATATTGGCACCTATTTAGAAAATGGGTTTTTTAAAACATTGCTTTTGTGATAAAACAACATTATATGGATAATTTGTTCATGAGAAATTATTTGTTTCATTATTTAAGTTGGTTAAATAATAACAAATAAAAGTGTGTTAATATTATAAAATTAAAATAGGTTTAATTTTATAAACTAAGTGTTGAAAGAGTAAAATTTTATAAAAGTTTCAAAATAGGGGGAACCCAATTTTGAACCAATATTTCGGCCGCCCCATGTGCCACATGAGGGGTCCTTTTAGTCTTGGATACTACAAAACTTAAACAACTCTAACACTCTTCAATCATCTCTCACACTCTCTCTCACACACACAAGCAAAAACCCTCTCAAAACAAGGCTGAAATTCGGATTCAAGGCTGAAAATGGGGCTGAAATTTTCGGATTTTAGAGGACCTAAGGAAGAGGGTTCTTTGGTGTTGCACCCTAACAAGCTTGGTGTTTGGAAGAGCTTGTGGGTATACAAGCATGAGGTCTTCTCTTTTGGAGGCTACACATTCAAGAACATCATCTCCTTCATCTTATCCGTCTACAACATCTTGTTCAAGAAAGGTTGTTTCCATGAACTCCCTATGGTTGTTTTATGATTTAATAGCATACTATTTCACATATATTATTGATCCATGTTCTTGGGTTTTGTTTATGGTTTAAAATGGTGAATATTTCAGATTGTTAACAACATGTTAAAACCTTTTATCCGCTGCGTTTTTATAGTTTAAATGGTTAAACTAGCTTTGATTTAGATGTTACAAAACCCAACAAGGCGGAACTCAAATCTAATTGAGTGCCCATTGCATTCTGTAGCGTCTGCCAAAACCGCGATGTAAATCAGCTATCACGGTCGGATATGATCGACACCGGCACTCCATGCATTGTTACAATCTTGTTTATGTACAATCTCGTCAACTTATCCATCTTGTAATCCTCTCGGATCGGCAGGAAATGAGCAGACTTCGTCATACGATCCACTATAACCCATATTGAGTCGTGCCCACTACTCATCCTAGGATGTTTGGTAATAAAATCCATGGCTATGTTTTCCCATTTCCATTCTAGAATTTACGGTTGTTGCAGTAATCCTGATGGTTTCTGATGTTCAGCTTTAACTTTCGAGCACATCAAGCATCGGCTTACATACATAGCAATATCTTTCTTCATGCCTGGCCACCAATACAGATCTTTGAGATCATGGTACATCTTGTCTGCACCAGGGTGAACAGAATACCTTGACTTATGTGCTTCGTCCATCGCCAAAGCACGTACGTCTCCCCATTTGGGTACCCCATATGCGATCCACAAAATACTATAAGCCGTCTTCCTTGCAACACATTTGCTTATCCAGACCTCGAAATTCTTCTCCTGTAACATTCTTTTCTTTCAGCGCTTCACCTTGTGCTGTTAGGATCTGAGCTTTCAGGCTCGTTTGAATAGTCAATCCTAATGCTCGAGCACGTAGCGGTTTCACGTGTTCCTTGCGACTTAAGGCATCGGCCACCGCTTTTGCTTTCCCCGGACGATACCGGATTTCATAGTCGTAGTCACTAAGCAGTTCTACCCATCATTGCTGGCGCATATTAAGTTCCTTTTGATCCAGGATATGCTGGAGGCTCTTGTGATCCGTCTAAATGATGCACTTAGTTCCATACAAGTAATGTCTCCATATCTTAAGTGCAAATGCCACAGCGCCCAACTCCAGGTCATGAGTTGTATAGTTCTTTTCATGCACTTTAAGCTGTCGTGAGGTGTAGGCGATTACCTTATCCCTTTGCATTAGCACACATCGTGATCCTTGATGTGAAGCATCGCAGTACACCATAAAATCATTAGATCTGTCCGGAAGGGACAATATCTATGCATTGCACAACTTTTCTTTCAATGTTTGGAAGGCCTCTTGTTGCGCACGTCCCCAGTCAGATTTCTTGTCTTTCTGAGTCAGCAAAGTCAACGGTTGTGCGATTTTTGAGAAATTTGCGATGAAACGTCTATAGTATCTAGCCAAACCTAAGAATTGAAGTATTTCCGAAGGTGTCTGTGGTGCTTCCCATTTCTTCACTGCCTCGATCTTTCCAGGTTCTACATGAATCCTATTTTCGTTCACCACGTGTCCTAAAAATTTCACTTCTCGTAGCCAAAACGCGTACTTCGAGAACTTAGCGAAAAGTTTCTCTTCTTGTAATAGACTCAGTATTGCCCGAAGGTGTTCCTCATGGTCCTCTTTCGATCGGGAGTAGATAAGTATATCATCTATGAACACGATCATGAACTTATCCAAGTAAGGTCTGCGCACTCGATTCATAAGATCCATGAACACGGCTGGTGCATTAGTCAGTCCGAACGGCTTGACTAAGAACTCATAGTGCCCATATCGGGTTCTAAACACTGATTTTGGTATGTCATCCTCGAAAACCCTTAGCTGGTGATATCCCGAACGGAGGTCGATCTTGGAGAAACACGAAGCTCCTTGCACGCAACTGGTCAAACAGATCATCAATTCTAGGAAGAGGGTATCGATTCTTCATTATTAGTTTATTCAGTTCACGGTAATCGATGCACATGCGAACGATCCGTCTTTCTTTTTGACAAATAATATGGGTGCTCCCCATGGTGAGTGACTCGGCCGAATAAAACCATTTTCCAGTAGTTCCTGCAATTGACTAGATAGCTCTTGCATTTCTGATGGTGCCAACCGATATGGCGTTTTTGCTACCGGTGTGGCTCCCGGAACCAAGTCTATACGAAATTCCACTTGTTGAAGTGGGGGCAAACCAGACAGGTCGTCAGGGAATACATCCGGATAATCTCGTACTACGGGAATATCTACCAACTTTTTGTCCTCTTCTTTCTTTTCCACTACATGGGCCAGAAACGCGTAACACAACTTTTCTAAACATCGACATGTCTTCATGCAATAGATAAGCTTTAGGGTTCTCCCCGATCGTTCTCCTTGAATCCTGAGTACTTCCCCGTCTGGCATGGGGATTCGTACTACTTTTTCCCAACATACAATCTCTGCTTCGTGCTTTGACAACCAATCCATCCCACGACTACGTCGAAACTCCCTAACTCAAAAGGTATCAAATCTATTTTGAAGGCATGGTTTTCCAATATCACCGAGCACTTTCTAATCATCGTATCGGCTTGTACAATCCTACTGTTGGCCATTTCGACGGAGTAGCTAATTTCTAGCCTACTAGGGTTCAAGTCGAGCATGTTAGCAAATTCAGAAGATATAAAACTATTGTCTGCTCCAGCATCAAACAATAAAGATGCGAAGTGGTGATTGAGCAAGTACATACCCGTAACTACATTCGGGTCCTGACGGACGTCATTTGCTCCGATGACGAACGCACGTCCTCTGGCGGCATTTCCTTCATTCCCCTGGCTTTGATTACCGGCTATGTCCATCACTTGTGGTTGGTTGTTTCCTTGTGGACCATGCGCCTGATTCAGTCTGGGGCACATGTTCCGGTAGTGATCAAGGCATCCACACACATAGCAAACCCTAGCATTCCCTGCGGGGTTAACCGCATTAACCGGCGCTACCAGATTCGGCGCCACTCTGCAGTCTCTCGCCAAATGCCCCGGGCGTCTATAGTTTACACAAACCCGACACGGCATTGCTTGGGGGTGATGAAAGTTGCACCTGTTACACTTAGGCTGCGGCCCGACATATTCCTTCCTACCCTGAGCCACTGCCATAAAATTCCTGGTTATTTTGGCCCGTTTGTCGAATTTCCCGATACTCGACCTACTCGCTTCTCCAACATCCTTTCTCTTCTCGGCTCCTTTCCCTAGAACCCCAGTTCTCACCATCTCATCTGTCAAAGTACCTGCCTTCAAAATCGCACTCTGGATGGTAGGAGGGGCTACTGTTGTTACCATTGCCTGGATTTGAGGCACAAGTCCCCAAATATACCTTTTGATCCTCTTGGATTCTGGAGTTACAAGATGAGGCACCAGTCTTGCCAATTCATGGAAACGGTCAGTGTAAGCTGCGTGCCCAGCTTCTACCATAGCGTGATTCCAGAACTCATGCTCCAACTTCTGCATCTTATTGAGTGGATAGTATTCTTTGGTGATTAATGCTTTAAACACATCCCAAGACATCTGCATTGCTGATTCTCTTCCCCTCGCTTGAATCTGTGTGTTCCACCAAGTTAGTGCCTTGCCCTATAGTGAACACGTGGCATACTTAATCTTTTGACTGTCTAGGCATTCACTTATATCAATGACTGCCTCCATCTTCTCAAGCCACCTAGTTAGGGCTATCTCCCCACCTTTCCCATCAAATTCCTTAGGTTTACAGGCCACAAACTCCTTGTATGAACATCCTCGTCCTGTATTAATAATCCCAGTCTCATTGCAAGTAGTACCACCATTCTCAGTCTCTTCCCCTGTTCCTTGGTTATGCTCGTTCCCAACACGATTCTCAATTCCTCCTCCATTACCAGCCTCACCTTTTCCTCCTTCTCCATTATCCCCATTATCATTGTCGTCATCCCCGTAAGGGTTATGATTCAGAAGAGTGTCGCTCACTTGGACCACTATCGTTGGAATCAGTACGGCTAGCTGCTGAGCGATCATGGCAGCTATATCGGGGTTTCTAGTCTCCTGATTGTTATCGGAGGGACCACCACCTGTTCCTGGTGTCTTGCCTCTACCTCTTCCTCTGCCTCTGCCCCTTGGGGCCTCACCTTCGCAACTTGTACTACGGGTGATTCTTCGAGGCGGCATTTTCTAATCATAAAAGGAGTAAACATGTAAACTTTAGTCACTTTAAGATACATTATTAATTCCACTCATCAAGTTCCAACATTTCATACTCTAGTTAATCAAGATCATCACGTAGTCCAGTTCAAGCACATTCTTAGTATAATGGTGATGCTTATATATAGGGTTCTCCGCAGCGTTCCCACCACATCCGCGATATACCGAGAATGATGCTTAAACCGGTTACATGATGTCCGATTATTTTCAACATCATCCCAATGAACACGTAATGCATGTGTAGGGAGTATAATCACTCTTCTACAACTCTTTGAAGTCCATATTCATTCTAAGCATTTAGTCAGTTCCATAGTTACTGAAATGCTAGACAGGGCAATGTTTCATAGGGAATAAGACTAATATCATAATTGAAATCCCATGAAGGCTCCAAGTAGAACAGGACTTAAGTAATAGTAGAGGTTATAAATGTTTTGTCATCATTAACAAAGTCTTACAAGAATTATGATTCTAGTGTCCTAAGGTATCAAATGGAAGACTTGTACTAACCATGATCGTTATTTCATGGTAAGATTCACCAGGCTTCACATGCACTGCAAATTACAATTACGTGTGCAACCGTAATGGCAATTTGCCTTGCATGGTCCCCCTCAGCTTCACCTACCTAAGTTAACATCAAAGTGTTGGCACCATTCATCATACATAGATCGTGTAAGTTCTCATGTCCATGAACCAATAGTATTCCAATAGTAGTACGTCATAACAAATAGAATCCAAGCACATAATCTCAATTAGCCTAACAAAAGTTTCCTATCCCTTCTTCTCTCGGGACCTCAGGCATAACTATCTCAGGGTCGGACTCAATATCCGAAATCAACGCTTCGTGTGATCTGTGAAGATCCCTTCAGGTTGGGTATTCGAACCTAATAGTATAATGCGGCGCGCATGGGAACGGTAGATCCAGTAGAAAACATCCCACAAGGAAAGAGTAAGAGTAATAGTGCTTTCCTCAAGCTGATCAGATAACAAGACATAGAGATAAAGAACAGGTATAGAAGGAATATACATGCAATATCGGATGCACGTAAACCCTAGCATGCATTCTACATGAAGGTTCCTAGGTTATAGTATAGGTCAAGTGATTTGCCTAATTCTCTATAACCAATGGCTCTAATACCAGTCTGTCACACCCCCGCTAAGAGCGGAAACACGGCGATGTAACGAGACGGGATCGTCATAACACATTGTAATCAATAGAGATGTAAAGTAGACATGTATAGAATGAATGACGTGTCATGATGACACCCGGCACAAAGGAGACTTGTGTCGTGTCTAGTCAATAACCACGACTACATAGCCATAAGTATTAACAAAAACGTCAACATTGTAATAAAATTCCCACAACCCGAGAACAAGTATCCAAAAGGATAATTGTGTAATCAGACCAACAATGTCAAGTAATGTATATCAATATTGTATAGTCTCAAAAATGCATCCTAGAGTCTCCTCTAAGGCCGCACTCCTAGGATCTTCAGCTAATTGTATCACCTGAAAAGATATGCTCAAAATGGTCAACAAAATTTGTTGGTGAGCTCGCTGGTTTAATAGTAAATAAATTGATGTTGTATAATAGTTTTGTGGAATATCGTAATTACAGTTATAAGTAAGCAAAATCACACGACAACATGAGCATCACAACCAAACCTACGACGTACACATAGATATTTGTCGCAATATATTCACCCTAGGGTCCGTTCCTGGCCACTGTTGGTACTAACTAGTATACCAACACACGAGGGTGGGGGTGTCAACCCAGTACTACCAATACCTATCCGTCGGTTCCAACACCGGAGTTAAATGGTTGGGAATCAAGTACCACACAGAAAACTCATGCATGTAGCAGATAGAGACTTACAAAACAGTAACACGATATTTCCAATAATATGAGTTGTACAACATGAAAAAGATGAGCATACTTTTCCCCCAAGTTTGTAATAATTGAAGTAATAAATCAACGTAAAAGGGGGCCACGAAACTCACTTGATTGATGATGGTAGTAGATGAATAAAGATTCCAAAGGATGAAGCAACAATCGCTCGAACACCTATTATTAATTATCATTAAGTATTAAAGATAAGCTTTAAGACAATAGATGCGTTCGGTCGGTTCGGGTTGGATCGGTCACGCGACACACGCTCAAACAAGCAGGCATACGTATTAGATCTTATATAGATCCAAGTACTTGGAATCATCACCATTGCCATTGATATAAGTGTAAGGGTTTCATTGTTGTTAGAGATGTACTTAGTAAGTATTAGTGGTCACCAATATTACGCTTGATAATCGTGAAGATGTCAACATTAATTATATTTGTGATAATATTAGTAATACTCATAGTCTTAACATTAATAATGTCATTAGCAATGGTAATCGTGTTAATGTTACCTTAACATCACACGGTCTGCACATACTACACACAAGGATTGCATTCATTCACAAACAACCCTCAGTCGCACGATTCAACATTCAATCGCATGAATTAACCCTCATTCGTACGAATGAACCTTCATTCGTGCGATTCGCCATTCAGTCGCACGACACAATACTCATTCGCACACACATGTTCAGTCGTACACACACGTTCAGTCCTACACACACATTCGCATGGCACAGCATTCATACGCACACACTCCCATTCGCACGACACAATGTTCCTTCGCACACACACTCATTCGCATGATTCACACTCAATCTCACGCATACCTTCAATCTCACATGCTCATTCATATGAAGCAAACTCAATCGCATACACACATTCATTCGCATGACTCAATCGCATACACACGTTCATTTGCATGACTCAATCGTATACACACCTTCATTCGCATGACTCAATCGCATACACACGTTCATTCGCATGACTTAATCGCACACCTTCATTCAATCGCACACAGTCACACAGACAAGACTCAGACGCATACGTAGGTCACAGAGGTGCCGGAGTGCTCACAGCAGCCTTCGGCTGTTGTGACCACTCAAATGGCACCACAACACGTTTAGGAGTCGATTTCCTACACGTTTTTAGAAATTGATGTACTTGAAGGGCCCACAACCGAGCTCGTTCTCTGAAGAATACCCAAGACACCCAAATCGCCGCAAGAAAGAGAAATAAGGAGAAATAAGGGGTGACGGTGGTCGTCTACCTGTGGAATATCAAAGAGGAACGACTGGTGGCGTCGATTTGCCAGAGAAATCAGTGGGAATGGGTCGGAAAGCAGGGAAGGGGGTGGATGGTGGTTGTAGGGTTTAGGTTGAGGAGATGATGGCTGTTAAATGGGTTTTTATACCCTTTTCCATGTTTGTGAGATTGGCAACTTTAGTCCCCGTACTTTAATTCACTTATTTCCCCCTCCTAATTTGCTTAATTACACTTTGAATCTTAACTTTGTTAATTGCTTTAATAATAGCGTGTTAATTAGTATGATTTTACCACCTCAATGTTAAGAATGATTTTACTAATAGTAATACTAATAATAACGTTGTTAGTATTAATCATTTTAATTGTATTTTTGGCGTTAAGTGTTAGTAATAATGATGATACTAGTAATAATACTTATAATAGTTTTAATAGGAATAATAATAACAATGATAATAATGATAATAGTAACAATGGAAATAATACTAGGTTTTAATAACAATTATAACTATAATAACAATAATGATAATAGTAATTATGATAATGATAATAACTATAGTATTTATGCTAGTAATAATAGTAGGGGAAATGTTTTATTAAGTGTTTAAAGTTTAAGTTTTTATGCACACTTGGGATAATACACATAGTTAGGGAAACAAAATTTGAAACTAAGGCAACTTGGTTATGAGTTACTGTTGAGTATTCAAGAAGGCAAACAAATACAACGTTAATTGATGGACCTTTTGGTGACGGATGTCACAGCTAGGTGAAGGGATTTGACAAGTTTATCAAAGTTCATATAATCTTGTTTATATGAAAACGCAGCGGATTATTAGTTTAAAACTTGTCAATAAGCTGATTATTAAACCCATTTAATAAGTAAACCCCAAACCATGGATCCATATACGAAATGCATACAATATAGAAATCATAGGATGTTAAGAATACAACCCTTGGAGCTGCTGGAAAACGAGACTCTGAAGGTGTGATGGATGAATTTTGTGGCTGAATCTTCAAGCTAGAAGACCTCAAGATGGTTATACCCCAAGCCACCAACAAACACCTTGAATGCTAGGTTTCCTTGACACCAATTTTCAGCAACAAAACACACTTTTGAAGCTGAAAATTTCAGCTTCTTTCTTCATCAAAAACCGATTGAGAGAGAGAGCTAGATGAGAGAAATGTTGCCTTTTTCATGAAAGAGAGAGAGTCAAGAGTTGGAGTATGTGTTTGTGTTTAAGTCTTGTCTATTTACAAGACAAACTAGTGGGACCATATGGCTTCCCTTTGGGCGGCCGAATTTTTAAAAAAGGCTCCCACCCTTTTGTTTTATTTACATCACCAACACTCTATTATCTCTAGTTTATAAAGTTGAAACCAATTTTTAACTTTATAAACTTAGCACTCTTTTATTTGTTATCATTTAGCAAAACTAAATAATGAAACAAATAATAGTGCATGAACAATTATCCACATATTGATGTTCATCTACAAAAGCAATAATTTAGAAAATCCAATTTTCTAAATTGGTGTCATTATTTATTTGTTTGATCTTATCAACTAATAAATATTTATATTGGTGTTTGTTTAGCTTGTTATTGGGTATGACCCGACTTGGATCATATCACACTAGCCACATCAACTTAATGTGAATCTTGGGCAGATCAGGTCTTTCAATCTCCCACTTGCATAAGATTCACAGAAGGTTGATGCAAGTAGCAAATGACGCCTAGCAACGGTTTGCTACCCCTAATGTGACTAAGTGCCATTCAATAACATCATCCCTTTCAAGTGCCTTACTTGAATATGATTTAGGTGAATCAATCATCTATCCTTTTGTTACAGATGTCATGTTAATCCCAGAGACATAGAATTGTCATTCTCCATTGATTTAACTTCAACAGGCCTTAGAAATCTTACTCTCAACGAATAAGAGGAACAAATTCAATCTTGACTACATACGTCTCTCACAATCACCTTATATCATACCTGAACTCAGCCTTATGTACTGCCAATGTTTCAGAACAACAAAGTACTAAGTCAAAGTACAATACTTGGTGAATATCAAGACCCAATATGTATCTCAGGTCTAAGGATACAATGATATTCGCCTTTAGTCAATATCTCTTATGACTAATCACAAAGATTCCATGAAGAAATAATTGAGAGTGGGTCGGTCCAATATCCATATCCCATAGATATCAATGAACTTGGTAGCAACCTTTTGCTCTATATTCATACCTTATGAATATCAACCAATCCAAGTTCATTATAGTCTTGCATTCATAGTTGTTCCCACAAGTATGATCGACTACGGACGTTTAGAATAACTTACATATTCATGGATTTAAACATGCTAAAATAGAAGAACAAATGAAAATTGTAACCATATAATTAAGTCAAATAACATAAGTTCCAATATCCAAATACAAAATTTGATCAAGTCCAATCACTAGAATATCGAAGTCCTAAGGCACAAGTATGACTTTCATGCTTTGACCTATCTAGGAGCTTCGTGAATGGATTCGCAATGTTTTGATCGGTGTGAACTTTGCGAATACATATCTTTCCCTTTTCAACTTCATCCCTTATGTAGTTTAATCTCCGTTCAATGTGCCGAGTCTTTTGATGAGCACGAGGTTCCTTGATTTGAGCAATCGCGCCCTCGTTGTCACAAAAGATCTCTAGGGGGTCGTGAATGGTAGCAACGACCCCTAGATCAGCAATGAACTTCCTAAGCCACGCAGCTTCTTGAGCTGCCAGTGAAGCGGCGATGTATTCTGATTCTGTTCTAGATAGTGCCACTACATCTTGCTTTGAGCTCTTCCAAGAGACCGCTCCTCCATTCATAATGAAGACATATCCCGACTGTGATCGGGAATCATCTCGATCAGTTTGGAAACTCGCATCCGTATAACCCTTTACCACGAGCTCCTCCTCACCAGATCCATATATTAAGAACATATCCTTAGTGTTTCTAAGGTATTTCGAAATACTCTTAACAGCCATCCAATGACTATTACCAGGATTCTGCTGATATCTACTTGTCATGCTTAGAGCACATGACACGTCCGGCCTAGTACATATCATTGCATACATGATGGATCCTATAGCAGATGCATATAGGACTTCACTCATTCTTTCTTGTTCAACCTTTGAACTAGGGCATTGAGATGAGCTCAATATAGTCCCCTTTTGAATAGGTACCAAACCTTTCTTAGAATTCTCCATCTTGAACCTTTTCAAGATCTTATTAATGTATGCACTTTGGTTTAAACCTATCAGCTGTCTTGATCTATCCCTATAGATCTTTATTCCCAAAATATAGATGGCTTCATCAAGATCCTTAATGGAAAAATAGCTTCCAAGCCAGGCTTTTATACCTTCCAAGGATGGAATGTCATTTCCAAATAGTAAAATGTCATCAACATATAATACAAGGAAGGTGACAGTGCTCCCACTAGCTTTCTTATATACACAAGCTTCATCAGCGTTTTTGATGAAGCCAAATTTCATTACTTCATCATCAAAACGGTGATTCCAACTTCTTGATGCTTGTTTCAATCCATAGATTGACTTCTTTAACTTGCATACCTTGTTAGGATGTTTTGGATCAACAAAACCTTCAGGATGTTTCATATGGACATCTTCCTCAAGATATCCATTAAGGAAAGCGGTTTTGACATCCATTTGCCATATCTCATAGTCATAATATGCTGCTATGGCAAACAATATCCTAATAGACTTTAACATTGCCACAGGCGAAAAGGTTTCATCATAATCAACCCCTTGAGTTTGAGTGAAACCTTTTGCTATAAGTATAGCTTTATAGGTATCCAAGTTTCCATGCATATCGGTTTTCTTCTTGAAAACCCACTTACTTCCAACTATCTTGGACTTAAGAGGTGGTGTAACCAATTCCGAAACTTGGTTATCATACATGGATTGCATCTCAACGTTCATGGCTTCTTGCCATTTGTCAAAATCAGGTTTTGACATTGCATCATGGTATGTGGTTGGTTCATCCGAATCTACCACATAGCATCCATCCATGAAAAATCCATATCTCTTAGGAGGAACACTAATTCTACCAGATCTGCGAACGTTTTGTGTATCTTGATCATCCATTTGATCATTCTCAACATCCTCATGTTGATTGCTAGTATCAACCAATTGTGTATCGTCTTGTGAATCTTGAACCTCTTCAAGTTCCACTGCTCTTCCACTAGTTTCTTCCAAAAGAAACTTAGTTTCCAAGAACTCTGCCTTTCGAGCAATAAACACTTTCTGCTCTTTCGGATCATAGAAATAATATCCAATACAATCTCTAGGATATCCGATGAAGATACACTTTGTGGATCGGCCTTGCAGTTTGTTCTGAGTGTATTGCTTAGAATAAGCTTCACACCCCCAAACTTTCAAATATGATAATGATGGAACCCTTCCATGCCATACTTTGAAAGGTGTCCTTTCCACTTTCTTGGATGGGGCCATATTTAAAATATGGGCCGCGGAGAGCAACGCAAAACCCCAAAATGATAGAGGTAGTGTACTTCTAGCCATCATAGATCGAACCATATTCAATAGAGTTCGATTCCTCCTCTCAGACACACCATTATGTTGTGGTGTTCCAGGTGGAGTAAGTTGTGAGACAATCCCACAACTTCTAAGATACTCTTGAAATTCACTACTTAGGTATTCACCTCCTCTATCTGTACGAAGAATCTTAACCGTTTTGTTGAGTTGATTTTCTACTTCATTCTTGGATATTTTGAACATTTCAAAAGATTCATGTTTGTGCCTTAACAATACACATACCCATAACGACTATAGGCATCGGTAAAGGTTATGAAGTATCTTTCACCATTCCTAGTTATTGGTTTAAACGGTCCACATACATCCAAATGTATGATCCCTAATAAATCCTTTGCCCTTTCATTAGTCCCACTAAAAGGGGCCTTTGTCATTTTACCTTGTAAACAAGACTCGCACATATCAAATGAATCATTTTCATTGGTTTTCAAAAGACCATTCTTTTGAAGTTTATGAATACGATTCTTGTTTATGTGACCAAGGCGACAATGCCAAAGATAGGAATCACTCAAATCCAATTTGAGCTTTTTGGTGGTTGCTTGGTACATTGAGCTATCATATGTTGTGTTATCATGAACCAATTCATAAATACCATTACAATGAATAGCCTTAAAATAAAACACATGATTCAAAGTAACATGAATATCATTGTCAACAAACTTGAAATCATAATCATATTGTCTTAAACGGGAAACAGAAATAATGTTCCTAGTCAAACTAGGAGCATATAGTACATTCTTCAAAATGACTTCCAAACAACTTGGAAGCTTCAAAATGTAGTCTCCTTGGGCTTCCACGTGAACCTTTGCACCATTGCCCATGAAGAGACTTATTTCCCCTTTTGCATAATGCTCACTTCTTTTGAACCCCTGCAACAAGTTGCAAATATGAGTTCCACATCCGGTATCTAATACCCATGTGTTAGAAGAAATAACATTTAGCTCAACATGTATCATAAAGATTGTACCTGAGATTTGCCCGTCCCTCTTCGACCTCAGCGCTTTGAGATAGACCGGACAATTGCGTTTCCAATGGCCTACCTAACCACACTAAAAACAAGGGTCATCTTGAGCAACCTTTTGCTTCTTTTCTTTCAGTTTGGGCGGTTCCACTTTTGCTTTTCCATTTCCCTTGACGTGCTCCTTCCCTTTGGCAACGCTTGCCCTAGGGTCGGGGAGGTGCCTCTTCCTACTACCTCCTTCATTGATCGTAAGGACCAGTAGAACTTTTCTACCCATGCCCGCCTCGACCATTTTGAGCATTGAATGAAGCTCACCAATGCTCTTGTCCCAACCATTCATGTTATAGTTCATAACAAAGCTATCAATCTTCTTTGATAGGGAGTTGAGGATCAAATCCGTTGCCAACTCGTTGGACACACGACAGTTAAGCCTTTCGAGGCGATCAATGTGGCTCTTCATCTTAAGAATGTAAGATGACACCGATTGGGTCTCGTCCATCCGACATGCATAGAGCGCTCGAACCGTTTCGAAGCGCTACACCCTTGATTGTTGTTGGAACATTTCCTTCAACTGGGTGATCATGTCAAAGGCATTGTGGTTCTCAAAGTCCTTTTGCATGTCGGGAATCATACTCGCTAGCATGAGACATGAGACTTGCATTGAGTCCTCGGTGTACTTGACCCACTCGACAAAGGCCTCAACGTCATTCTCATTGTGTTGATCGGGAATGGGATCGTCTAACACATAGGACTTCTTTTCTTGCTTGAGAACTATTCTCAAGTTTCGGTACCAATCCATGAAGTTCCCATGGTTTAGACCTTCCTTTTCAAGGATCGTTCTTAGTGATAGGTTATGGACGCTCGGGATTGCGTTGTTGTTGTTAGCCATCTACAATTTTACAATGTTCAATTTTAGTACTTTTAATATCAAGTCATTTTAATTATTAATACCCTTTTACGTCTCATAGACAATTAATAATTAAAACCTAGAATCCAACGTTATATTTATATATCGGTTAGGTGACCTTTATCCCTTTATTTAAATTAACAAGGTAGTCAACGTTTGACAATTGTAACCTATTACAATTTCTAGAGTATGGGATCGGTTAAACATCTTTATGTTTTGTTTGGCATGTTTGTCCCATCAACACCCTTTGTACGTCATGCTTCGGTGATCCTAATGCATGATTTCCAAATTAAGTCGTCCTACTTAGACACACGTGTGGATTTTGCTTATATAAGTGGTTAGGTGATCTTTATCCCATAAATATGGCAAACCCACCTCAAACTCATAAGTTCCCTTAAATGTGGGTAGGTGACCTTTATCCCACATTAAGTTCTCAAATGATTCGAGTGTTGTATAATAGGATGGTATTTGACTTATTTTAAAAGGGATTTGTGTTTTACAAAATTCTAGTTTGGAAAACCACTTTCATATCTTGCATTTGCATGCATTCAAATGCATGGTAGTTTGTTTAAAACTAGTTTCAAGATTCCTTTTATTAACCCATTTAATTATGAAATCAATAACCTTTATTAAAACCAATTTTTAATTCTTATTGATTTCTAAGGAACAAATTTTATACGAGTTGTTGATTTCTTGTTGTTAACTATCCAATTCCACAATAAGATAATATGAACATTAATCAACCATACATGCATAATAAAACAACCACAAGTTCATAACCATAGCCAATGGACTTGGCAACACTTGTTGGCCAAAACAAGTGTGCCAAGAGGGTCTATTATAAAGCACAAACATGACACAAGGCATTGAGATGGTGTGCTCCCACTTGATCCCGCATCCTCATGCATCAAGTGTCCATTTTGTGTTGTCATCATTTTGCTTTATTTAGGCTTTCTTTTGGGCTCCAACTTCAGCTCCTAGTTTCCTTGGGCCTCCATGCTTTGGGCTTTGGTTATTGGGCTTAAATTAAATCTTGGGCTATGAGACCCATTTGGGCCTAAAATGGCCCAAACCAAAACCCAAGTCTTGTTGAACTTCTTTTACAAAATATATCCTTATACATTTTACTAGTAAAAGAATTACAACTAATCTACTTGTTATTACAAACCAACATAAATAATAAATAGATTACAAACCCAAATGAATAAATGTTACATCCAAATTGAATAATCAACCAATATCACAACACAAAATTCATCCAAACATAAGGTATTGGCTAGGTTATGAACATTTAAATATACATCCATGTATGTAAGCATTTCAAGTCAAAAATGGTTCCCTTTTGAGCCCTTAAACTTTCGGCCAAGATGAACCAAACCGAAAGTTTTGGTTTTGTCCAAACAAAACAAGCATTCCATCAATGTGACTTGGTTTTAAAGATTACTACATGCATGTAAAGTATAATCTTTAAAATAAAACAAAAGGGTAACCATTTCAGTCCCTAAAATCTCGGCCATATGGTGTTATACACCACAAAAACCAGAAATGTATAAGTGGCTCTTGATGCCATTGAAGGGATTTGACAGGTTTATCAAAGTTCATATAATCTTGTTTATATGAAAACGCAGCGGATTATTAGTTTAAAACTTGTCAATAAGCTGATTATTAAACCCATTTAATAACTAAACCCCAAACCATGGATCCATATACGAAATGCATACAATATAGAAATCATAGGATGTTAAGAATACAACCTTTGGAGCTGCTGGAAAACGAGACTTTGAAGGTGTGATGGATGAATTTTGTGGCTGAATCTTCAAGCTAGAAGACCTCAAGATGGTTATACCCCAAGCCACCAACAAACACCTTGAATGCTAGGTTTCTTTGACACCAATTTTCAGCAACAAAACACACTTTTGAAGCTGAAAATTTCAGCTTCTTTCTTCTTCAAAAACCGATTGATAGAGAGAGCTAGATGAGAGAAATGTTGCCTTTTGCATGCAAGAGAGAGAGTCAAGAGTTGGAGTATGTGTTTGTGTTTAAGTCTTGTCTATTTACAAGACAAACTAGTGGGACCATATGGCTTCCCTTTGGGCGGCCGAATTTGTAAAAAAAGGCTCCCACCCTTTTGTTTTATTTACATCACCAACACTCTATTATCTAGAGTTTATAAAGTTGAAACCAATTTTTAACTTTATAAACTTAGCACTCTTTTATTTGTTATCATTTAGCAAAACTAAATAATGAAACAAATAACATTGCATGAACAATTATCCACATAATGATGTTCATCTACAAAAGCAATAATTTAGAAAATCCAATTTTCTAAATTGGTGTCATTATTTATTTGTTTGATCTTATCAACTAATAAACATTAATATTGGTGTTTGTTTAGCTTGTTATTGGGTATGACCCGACTTGGATCATATCACACTAGCCACATCAACTTAATGTGCATCTTGGGCAGATCAGGTCTTTCACTAGGGTGGCTGAAGAAGAATTGGATGTGAGAGCGTGGAGAGGAAGTGGGATTATTTGTCTTTTAGACAGTTGAAGGAAACTATTTTTATTATTATCTAATACTGTTATTATTATTATGGGGGTGATGGCACCTTCCAACTTGTATGTGAATAACTCTAAGTCAATTATGCTTGTTGATACTATTGACCCAATCTATCTATGAAACTATTTCTATGGATGCTAAATTTTGTTGAGCTATTTGTATTGAACTGCTATGTGTCATGTTATGCGTTGGGAATTTTGGCATGTGTCCATTCTGGATGAATTGTCTTAAATTAATGTAATGGAATATTGTTAAAGATATTTAGTTGTGTGTATAGCACACTCCATCCTTCTAGGACATGGTATATTAGGGTAAATGATGCATGGGCTACTCGAAACCAATTATGAGATGCTAAACGAATTTATCTATGATGCTATCAGAATGCCGACTAGGAGAGGAACTCGGATTGGAAGACAAGGAGCAACTAGAGGCCGCCGTGTGGAGGCCAGACAAACTGGAAACCAAACCCCTACTCCACCAGGAACTCTTCATGTGGAGAATGCTAATCAAGGGAATGATGAGAGAATTGCCAACCTCGTAGCAAAACAGATTGCTAACGCAATTCCAACCATCATCGCCCAGATCAATGCGGACCAGAGTAACCGCGGTGGTAATAATGGATTCAGGAAACCCGAGGGCAACAATGAGGAAGCTTAAGCACTAAAGAATGGATGCTCCTACAAAACTTTTATGGCATGCAAGCCCGACGATTTCTATGGCACCGAGGGTGTGATAGAGACGTACCGGTGGATCGATGAAATAGAAGTTGCCCTGGACATCAATGAGTGTAAGATGGACCACATGGTGAGGTTCAGATCCCAATCACTCAAGGGATCGGCTTTGGAATGGTGGAAGATGGTTACTCAGCCCTGGGGAAGAAACGCTACTAACCGAATGAGTTGGACCTAATTCAGGGAGCTGATAACCAACAAATACTGCCCCATCAATCAATTCGAGAAGCTGGAGTCAGAATTTCTGAGCCTGGAAATGAAAGATCCTAATTACACTGAGTACATCAACCGTTTCTTAGCCCTGTCTTGACTGGTGCCACACCTGGTGACACCGGAATCTAAGGGCGTAGCATGTTTCATCTAGGGTTTACATCCCAGAGTTAGGGCTATGGTCCGATCTTCCAGGCCTACGACTCTACAGGCTGCGGTGGATCTCACTAGTAGCTTAACTGATGACCTGGTTAGGGCTGGATGGACAGAGCAGGGAAGAACCGAAGAAAAGAAGAGAAAGTGGGTTGATGTCAAGAAGATGATGGGTAGCAGCAGTGGTTCAAGAAAGAGGTCGGGTGAAGGTATTAGAAGTGATGATCAGGGAAGAAGGGCATGGAAGCTGTATGTAGGCACAAGCCCCTTCTACAACAAGTGAAAACTACACCATCAGGGGGAGTGTAACCTAATTCCCTATGTTAGGTGCAAGCGAACTGGTCATTTAATTAAGGATTGTACGTATGCACCAGGTAAACAATGCTATGAATGTGGAGACCCAGGACATATGAGGAATAAGTGTCCTAAGCTAGAGAGAGATAAGGATGGCAGACCCAACAAGCCTAAGGGAAGAGCATTCGTGATGGATCCAGCAGGCGCTTGTAAGGAACCCGATGTGGTCAATGGTACATTCCTTATAAACAAGAATCTTGCTACCGTTCTATTTGATACTGGAGCAACTGCTAGTTTTGTCTCTAGTACTTTAAGGCCTTTGATTGACTTGAGTGCATGCATCCTGACTGATACGTTTACCATAGAATTAACTGACGGTAACATCTTAGAAACTAATGAAGTCATCAAAGAATGCTTAATGAATCTATAAGGTAGCACATTTAAAATAAAGATGATGCGTATTAAGCTAGGAGGATCCGATGTGGTTGTTGGTATGGATTGGCTGGCTAGGCATAGAGTCGAAATCGTGTGTGATGAACGCTTAGTTAAGATACCTTTGAGCGAGGGGAAAGTGCTAATGGTTCATGGTGAAAAAAGTAACATGCTATATTCTATGATATCTCATTTAAAAGCTACCAAGAGTCTTTTAAAGGGGTGCCCAGCTTTCAGTCTATGTGATGAAGGCTAAAGAGGAGAAGAAGATTGGGGATATTCTAGTGGCTTCTGAATATCTGGAAGTGTTTCCCGAATACCTACCGGGACTCCCTCCGAATCGACAGGTTGAGTTCCATATAGATCTACTTCCTGGTGTTGCACTAGTAGCCAAGGCACCGTACCGACTCGCCCCTCTCGAGATGAAGGAACTAATGCTACAAATCCAAGAGCTACTCGACAAGGGATTTATACGCCCGAGTGTTTCTCCATGGGGTGCTCCCCTATTGTTTGTGAAAAAGAAGGATGGAACCCTACGTATGCGCATTGATTACAGGGAGCTAAACAAACTGACAATAAAGAACCGATACCCTCTACCGAGAATAGATGACCTATTCGATCAACTGCAGGGAGCAAGTTATTTTTCCAAAATAGATTTTAGATCAGGGTAGCATCAGCTGAAGATAAGAGAAGAAGACATACCCAAAATGGCCTTTACAACTAGATATGGACATTATGAGTATCTGGTCATGCCCTTTGGACTGACTAACTTACCAGCGGCATTTATGGATCTCATGAACCGAGTATGTCACCCATATCTTGACAAATTTGTCATTGTGTTTATCGACGATATCCTGATCTACTCCCGTAGTAAGGAAGAGCACGAAAAGCACCTCAGGCTGATTCTTGAGTTACTTAAGAATGAGCAATTATATGCCAAGTTTTCCAAATGCGAATTTTGGATACGAGAGATCCAATTTCTAGGCATGTGGTAAATGAGAATGAGATTCAAGTGGACCCTTCTAAGATTGAGGCTATTAAGAACTGGAAAATCCCTAAAACCCCCACCAAAATAAGGCAATTCCTTGGATTGGCCAGATACTACAGAAGGTTTATCAAGGACTTCTCGCGCATTGTGCAATCGTTGATTGCTCTGACTAAGAAGAATACAACCTTTGTATAGGAACGAGAGCAGAATGAAGCGTTCGAAACGCTCAAGGAGAAAATCTGTAGTGCACCTATCCTCGCCCTCCCTGAAGGAGTCAAAGATTTTGTAGTCTATTATGACGCCTCGTGTCAAGGACTAGGATGCATAATAATGCAGCGCAACAAGGTAATTGCTTATGCATCAAGACTGCTGAACGAACATGAGAAGAACTACACAACGCACAATCTAGAATTGGGTGCCGTGGTGTTTGTGCTCAAAATGTGGAGGCGTTATCTCTATGGCATGAAGTGCATTATCTACACTGACCATAGAAGTTTGCAACACATTCTGGATCAGAAGATGCTAAACATGCACTAGAAAAGATGGGTTGAGCTATTAAATGATTACGAACGCAAAATCCGCTACCATCCTGGCAAGGCCAATGTAGTGGCAGATGCCTTGAGCAAGAAAGAAAGAGAAAAACCCCCTCGCGTCCGTGCCTTAAGGATGAGTGTATACACCGATCTCATCGCAAGGATGAAAGAAGCTCAAGGCGAAGCATTAAAGGAAGATAAATTAGAAGAGGAAGTGTTAATAGGAATGGAGAAGCGATTAGAGATGAGTAACAATGGTATATATAAATATGAAGGGAGAACATGGGTACCGAAGTACGGGGGAATTAGAGAGGTAATCCTCGACGAAGCCCACAAATCTAGGTACTCGGTTCACCCCGGAAGCGAAAAAATGTACCAGGATCTAAAGGCACTATTCTGGTGGCCTGGAATCAAGAAATCAATCGTTATCTATGTTGGGAAGTGTCTGGCATGCGCCATGGTAAAGGTTGAGAATCAAAAACCATCAGGGACGCTGCAACAGCCCGAAATTCCAGAATGGAAATGGGATACCGTCATGATGGATTTTGTCACAAAGTTACCTAGAACTTCTATGGGTCATGATGCTATTTTGGTAATAGTGGATAGCCTAACCAAGTCAGCTCACTTCTTGCTGATTCGAGAAGACTATGACCTGACAAAGCTGGCTCAACTGTACATCAATGAAATAGTGACCAGGCATGGTGTGCCTCTGTCAATCATCTTCGACCGTGATAGCCGCTTCGCTTCTCATTTTTGGAAATCACTCCAGCAGGCTTTAGGAACCCATCAAGATTTAAGCACTGCATACCACCCACAAACTGACGATATGCTAAGAGCTTGGACGATATGCTAAGAGCTTGCTTGATTGACTTTGGTGGGAACTGGGACAACCATCTTCCTTTGGTGGAGTTCTCCTATAATAATAGTTACCACACAAATATAAAGCCAGCTGCGTATGAGGCCCTATATGGTAGGAAATGTCGATCACCATTGAGTTGGAATGAGATTGGTGATAGCCAAGTAATGGGACCCGACATCGTGTTGGAGACCACCGACAAGATATTCAAAATCAAGGAGCGTTTAAGAGCAGCCAAAGACCGTCAGAAGAAATATGCTGACAGAAGATGAAAATCTTTAGAATTCCAAGTGGGTGACAGGGTAATGCTAAAAGTAGCACTATGGAAGGGAACTATGAGGTTTGGAAGGAAAGGAAAATTAAGCCCAAGATACATTGGACCCTTTGAGATACTAGCAAGGATTTGCCCTGTGGCATATAAATTAAAGTTACCTCAGGAATTAAGTTACATACATGACACCTTCCATGTGTCAACCCTGAAGAAGTGCCTCATAGACAAGACCATAGAGTTACCATTGAAGGTGGTTTGATGAAGTGCTTGGTAGACAAGACCATGGAGTTACCATTGAAGGAAGCTAGGATTAATGACAAACTAAACTTCGTGGAAGAGCCTATAGAGATCACTGACTGGTTGGTCAAGAAACTCAGACGAAGCTGCATACCCAAGGTCAAGGTAAGATGGAATTCTAGGCGAGGACCTGAATTCACTTGGGAGCGAGAAGATGAGATGAGAAAGAGTTATCCACACCTCTTCAAACCCACCCATTCTGAATCTAGTCGAAGCTAAAATTTCGGGACGAAATTTCCTAAACGGTAGGAGAATGTGACAACCGACCTCTAGGTCATAATTCTAACCTTTATCAACTTGCATCATTACCCATTCAATTAATATTAATGTTAATATCATCATTATTATTATTATTAGCATTATTATTATTGTTATTATTGTTACCATTTTTGTTATTTCATGTGCCTTTTTTATGATGATTTAGCTAGTTCAAGCTTTAACTTAGGGAAACGTAGTGTCCCGGGAAAGTCAATTAGTCACCCTTGCATAATTTAATTCTAATTGAGATAATTAAAATGTGTATGAACACATAATTCTCGGATTAATGCATGCATGATCATGCACAATACTTAACAACTAACTAAATTTTACCATCTAATATACTACACTACACTACAAAATAACACTACATAATATAAATCACCATTTAAATTTAAAACAAAAATAACACCCATAACAAGACAATTTTGGCCACCCCCATAACCACCAATCCCTTTCCTTCTATTCCACTTGAGCCATTCAAACACACCACCACCCTTTCCTCCATTCTCATTGCATGCAACCACTTTCAAACCCTCCTCTCATTCTCTCCCTCTCCCTCTTGGTTTCTCTCCAGCAGAAACACACACATACCCACGATTCCATCACCATTTCAGCCACAAAACTGGAAGAACAACAACAAACCATCATCGGCCAAGCTCAAACAAGCAAGAAAGTAGCATTTTGTGAGCTTTGGTGGACAACTCTAGCTAGAACGAACTTCAACTGCCCTTACTCGAGAATCTCCAAATCATTTTGTCCCTCTAAACTCTCCAAATCGTGAACCACTCGAGTGTAAGCAACATCATACCCGAATGAGGCTATATCATGTGTTTTATTCATTTTTCTCTCAAAAATCTTACCATTCTTTGATTTAACAGAAACTTGCTGCTACAACCTTGTTCTTGAGAAGCTTTTAACATACTTGGAGGTATCTTATTCATTAGGTTGGTCATTCTATAGGTGTATCCATGGTCGGCTCTATAGTGTAAGTTGTGACGCATTGAGATTGGGGCCCCTAAAAAATAAGGGCCCCTATTTATGAAAAAGTATTATAGTGGGTTTTGGTATTATATGGCTCGATGAAAATTTGAAGCGGAAATAACAATTGATAGTTGAGTTCCGATAAAGAATTTGATAATTTGATAGGTTATTGAAGAAACACTGTTACACAATTCACAAAGCAAACGACCATTCTTAAGTTTTTTCTTTTCCTATTGATTTGATTTATTTCGTCTAGCCCTTTTTTATTTAAAGAAATCAACTATCAATGACTTAAGTTGGTATACCAAATTTCCTTTGATTTATTGTTTTTGTTCAAACAAATTTGATTAGATTGCTTTTGTTTAGATTGCGATTTTCAAAAGGGCCTCATTTTTTTTAGTTCGATTGGGCCCTAATAAACGTTGAGCCGGCCCTGGGTGTAACCCGAATTTCATCATGAAAAACTTCTTTTGAGTGACTTGTGCATCATCTAACCTTTATGTCTTGAAACCTCCAAACCAAAGCTTTTAATCTTATTATAAATGGTTTAAAAGACTCTTAATAACCTGTTTTGAAAGTTACCAAATGATTTGGTAATGTTTAAGCATGATCCATAACGCTTTACACATGTGTAATGGGTTAAAATGGGGAAAACACTCAACTACAAGCTTATTCTTTGGTTACATGTCAACCCGTGAGTTATGACTATTATTTCAGTAAGTTTTGGTGTTATTAGGTGCATAAGGTGATGTTAATTTCTGAAAATAATAAAAGTATGGACTTGTAGGTATTTTTAGCTTATTTTTGGGACCCGAAAGGTGGTGAAACGACTTAAAAATAAGAGAACTTAGGTTTTAACCATTTTAAAAATAATTACAGGTTCTAAAAGGGTTAAAAAAGTGTTTTGGACAGGATTTTTGATTAAATGGGCGAAAGGCAAACTAAAAGGAATTTTTAGTTAAAAACGGGTATTAACCGGGTAATGTTTTGAGGAAAATCTTAGAAATAATGGTATAAAACCAAAATCCATGGAAACCATGTTATTCCAGTAAGTTAGGTTCTATAAGACTTAAAGGTGTTGAAAAATTGGTCAAACAAGTTTTTAAACGGTCAATTACGGGTAAAAACGCGTTATAACGGGTTAAAACTAAAAACGAGTCTTTCAAATAAAAGAGGCTTAAAAAACATTCTCAACAGATTATAGAACTTAATATAAGTCCTTAAAATAATATTTAAGGTTCTAAATACTTAAAACCGTAATATTTATTTCATAACCGTTAAAAACCCTCGATTTTACCGTAACCGGTAACGTAAAACATAAGTATAGTAGACCCGAATCTAAATTCTGAAAAATTAGGAATTTAACTCATTTAAGATGTATTACTTAACCCTAAAAGAAATCTATTATTTGGCCATAAAAGTCAATAAATGGAAAGAAGCAAACTTTAGGGTAGAAAATGTAAATTTTGAAACTTGGACGACCAAACTGTAAATTTTGCCAAAATCCCTATAAGCCGACCCCCTTGAACTAATAATCTTTTTTTGAAATTAAACGAACTTTTATAAATGATCCAACATAGTAAAACATGTATTTTCCTTAAGAAACCCGAACTTACTATAAAAGGGAACTTTTTATACAAACCTTAGCAAATCAAAATCTAGTGGGACATTTAACATCATGGGACACCTAGTGCACCTTCCATAACCTTAGAATCAGTGGCTTATCACTTAAATCTTGATGATAGGGTGCTAAACTTGAAACTTTTCCATGTACACGAAGAATACTTTGCTTGAATCTTAAGGTGAGTTCTGGTGACCCCCTTTTTACTACTAATTTTGGGATGAAGCATGCTCTGTTTAAACTGAACTATTTATGTGCTATATTATGATGCTATATGCTATGGTAATTTTGATACCTGCTGATACTTGTATCACAATCATTAATTCCTATGTGAGCCGCTTGTTTTATATAGGTAGATCTACTTGGGGAATCCCCCACACACAGTGCCTTCCGTGATGAACGGGAAGGGTACCACACTGAGATCCTGCGGGTTCGTTTGTGGCATGTAAAATGTTTTATAAGATACTATAGTGAACCATCCGGCAGGTATGGTACACTGGTTTAAAGCTCAGTTCTTCCTTCGGGATTAACCGATATCACTTAACTTTTCAAGAGGCTAGCCAGGATTGAGTGTAGGGTTGATTGTGATACCCCACAACAATCAAACAATGACTCTTTTAAATAAAATGTGTTTGAATCCTTTTGTTTTTAAACTTTAAGCACTTAAATTCACCAACTCTTTAGTTGACACAATTTTCTTTTGAGCATATTTCAGGTATTCTATGATGGGAGTCTAGCTGTTGTAGAAGACCTTGACCTAGCTCCATGACCCATGGCATTGGCATGTTTTGTTTTAAAACATTTTGAACAATTTACATTTGTTATTGTTGGAAACGAATTACTGATGAATTATGTACTTGTGTTGGGGGCTAGACCTACTTCTAGCCAGATTTTTATTTAAACATTAATGCCATGTGATGTTCTCTCCTTTTGTGCAATTATGATGGTTTGTTTCCGCTACCATATGTTGTTGCTAGTCTGTGACGTCCCACCCTACCTGGGCCCGGGGTGTGACATATATAGTTCACACTTGTAATTTTTTTCATTCACCACGAGTGAAAGTGAGAAAATTATTGAAATTTCAAAAACATTCAAACATTATGATAAACCCTTAAACCCTTGATCATCCAAAATCGAAAGTCTAGTTGGTTTTTCTTTTGATTCATGATCGAATAGGTATAACAACATGATTCTTATCATCAAACATTCATTAAAACATCATGTTCATTGATTCTTATTTGAACATTGTTAGACATAATTTGAACATTGAACCGAAATCAAAACAAGAATCTTTTAATGTTTTTAAACCAAATCAAACACTGAAAAAGTATTAATAGGACTTAGTCAAATGTATTAGAACTATTGTTTTCATGTAATTTGATTAAGTGTTCATTGGGTTCATGAACAGTCATGATGTTCATGTCAAAATCATACAAACATTAGTGTTTGATCTTTGAAAAGGTTGAAAATTACTTGAAATATGTTATAACTTTGTAAACATGTTCAAAAGGATATAACAAACATGAAAATCCAATTGATTTGGCATGGCATTTAACACACAAGCATTAATTGCAATTTCAATAAATGTGTATTTAATGGTAAAATTTTGACTCTAAAAAGTCAAACTGAATCTCATGAACAAATTGGTATGAGATAAGATAAATGTATAAATTAAACAAAACAACTTGTTGATGATTAAACAATCATTATACAATACAATTTGGATAAAATCAAGTGAAAACATACAAGATTTGCATGATCAAATTTGACAAACTATTGACATTTGAAAAGTCAAACTGGTTCAATTGCATAAGTGCAAAGATCATACAATATCAAGTGTTTAATCATATGTTTCAACATCTCATAACAAACACAACATTCTAACATATACTAAATCATTATTTCATCATTACACATCATTAGCATACACTCTTCTAATAATCAAATTCTTCATTGCAGATATGGCAGACCTAGTGTTTGTCAGAGATCACAATCTCTATGATTTTCTTGATCCAGATTCACCAAAGGCTGTGAATTACATAGACATCATACAAGCAATCAGACAGACAAGGCTAGTTCATGCTATGATAGTCAGGCCTGATATATATGAAAACCATATAGTCCAATTCTGGACTCATGCTCATTTAGGACAGATGAATGGACAACAAGTGATTGTATCTACTGTCCAAAATCATCAGATAACTATCACAGAAGAAATCATAAGGAGAGTCCTTCAATTGGGAGAGGAAGATGCCCAAGGACTAGTTGAGTTTGATGAAAACTACGTACTGCATGTTTTCAGACAAATAGGCTATACTGGCACTATTGAAAGAAAGTAGATCAAGAAGTGATATATGTGTGCCCAATTCAGATTCTTAATGCACACTTATGAAAAGACTATGACTAACAGAAAGACTTGCTGGGATGCCACTTCTCTGAGAAGTTCATAAGCTATTGCAAGCATTATAGCCAGAAGACCTTTCAACTTTGTTGCACAAGTGTTAAATAGAATGGCTATAACTTAACTAAGGTGAGGAACAAGTGTCAGATATTTCCAAGATTCCTTCAGATGATTATTGATGATCTTCTACCAAACATTCCAAGAGAAGGTGTTGTATTTCATCCTGTTCATTTTAGTGAACATGTGTTCACAAGGATAAAGTCTAGCTTGTATCATGTTGCTGAATTGCCTGTTCCAGCACACATGATTGATTACAAAATTCCTATACCAGACATCTTCTTGAGGATTCCAGGACAAGATGAACCTCAGATGATGTTTCAACATGGTTTTCAATAAGAACCTATCATCCAACAAGTTCCTATCATTCAAGAAAAGCAAGTTGCTCCTGTACCAGCACCCATCTTACATGATCCCATTGAACAACAGCCAGAACCATTTAGTCAAGAACATGAACATATAATTGAAGAAGCTCAACAGATAGGGGAAATTCAGTTTGAGCATCATTTACCTTCACCACCACACAACCCAACCAATTCAGATCAACAAACATTGTCATCGATTTTAAGAGACATAGATGCTTCTTGGCAAGAGCATTCAAGTCATCCAGAAGAAGTTGGAACATCTTCTCAACATGAGCAGTCTTAAGAAGAACTAAGTGCTCATGGTGAACACATGGAGACAGAGGTACAAGGTAGTGAGATTCCTATAAAGGAAGAGATTGAATGCTCAAAAGTGTTCTTATTCACTGAATATAACAAACTAATTGAAAAATCAAACAACAGAGCTAGAAAGCTAAAAGATAAGCTTAGGAGTAGAGATAAAGAGATAGACAAGCTCAAAACATATCAGACAGCTAAAAAGTTGATTGTTCATGTTCTGGAACAACAACTTAAACAAGCAAAAGAAGAGTTGAAAGTGAAAAACCAAGATTTAAGTAGTGCAATACTTGATATTGCATACTTAACAGAACAAACAGAATCTAAGGATTTGGAGATAGATGAGCTTAAAAGCATAATTTCTACTCAAAATGAGGAAACTAAAAGGCTGAATATGAATTAGATTATACAAACACTCTCCTGAATGAGGAAGAACATTCAGATAGTCAAGAACAAGACTAGAGTGATGAGTTTGAAGAACAAATAATGACTCAAGCTGAAGAAACAAGATCAAAAGAGATAGAAAAAGCAATCATTATTTATGAGGGACCTTATTCAATGGATCAGCTTTTTGAAGAATCAAATCCATATGAAAGAATGAACTATTCTCCAATGTTAAGACAACACTTTCATACTCCAGACACACAAACAATGGAAACAAGCATTGTCCCTGTGAACAAAAGGAGTTAATCAAATAATTTGCTGAAACCTTGAAAGATTCATCCAAGGATCAAACATCATCAACATCTGAGCCTCCTGTAAAACTTATGAAAGAAAGAGAAAGAGGTTGTATTTAGCCTCCTTACTCAAAGAAAAACAGCTAGAGGGTGAACAAGAAAAACCTTCATCTCCTCCTCTCAAGTTGCTGAAAGTTAAATCTGAGCCAGTTGAGGTAGATGACTCACAACAAGCAACCAAATCATCTACACTTAAGGAAGGGGAGATAGATCAAAGCCTTGATCAACAACATGATTCTATCATCATTCTTAGTGATTCAGATGATGAAGAAGAAGAAAGAGATGAAGATGAGATCATGCAAAACATTCAAGAGCTGTTCACAGATGATCCTCAAAATTTGATGGGAATTGAATTAACAACACGAGGATTTCATTATGAATCATTTATACATCTTAACCTGACAGAGGTTAAAGACTTGCTCAAAGACTTTCAAGAGGTCATGCAAAATGGAAAAGAGCAAACATACAGGAGATATAAGGAAATTAAAGACAAGCAAGAGCTTGAGAAGAATCTTCCCAAAGATCCACAAATAGAGAAGATGACATACTCCTAGTTTAAAAGCTAGTTGAGTCATACAAGAATACCATATAGGTCATATGCAGGGAGATCTTTATCTCAAATGAAAGAAATGGAAAGAGAAATATACAAGAATATGCTGGCAAATGCTCTTAAGCCACAGATATTCAGACCTCATCCTGCATCTTCTCTATCTACTTATTATCAAGCTCCACCTGAACTTCATGCTATTAAGGAGCCCCGACAATTTATGCCTTATAGGCTATGGCCTGAAGGAAATGAAGTGAGGGAGATGATAAATGAAAAGATAAATTTTGTCAAGCTTTATGACAAAATCACACTCATAGCTGATGCCAATAAAAGAAAGATAGTGGCATGAAAATATAATGAAATCTGGGATGTAGTCGTAATTAAGAGAGTATCTGGACTTGTCCAGTACTTATCATACATATCCTAACTGGGATCATTAAGCTATGAAGACAAATTGGACCTGATGCAATTGAGAATGGTCAATCACATAAACAATCCTAGAGGAGCAAATTTCTATCATATAATGAAAGCATACATGAACAGACATCATCATGAAATGAAAGCTAAAGCTGATAGAGAAAATAAGCTGCATATTGAAAAGCATAGAAAAGAACAGCAGTTAGGAAGAAAACAAAAACAAGTAAGAGAAGAATCATCTTCTTAAATTGATGCAGACATTCTTGAAAGGGTTGGTTACCTTTTAAGGCCATCAAACTTGAAGTTGATTATGAAGAAAATAGATGGTAATTAGTATCAACATCCAATCACCAGATGGTACTATAATGAGACCCACTTTGAAGCGGTGTTAGAGAGAAAGCTGGAAGGGAAAGAAGCAGCTGATATAAAGCTTTTTGACCATGTGGAGATAAAGCTACTCCATCCATCATATGTCTCATTTCTGAAGACCAAGACATTCCCAACAATGGAAGATGTATTGTGTAAGGGAGATTGTTGTTATTTCATACACATGTTGAGGATTTTGGGAATTGTTGTAAGGCCCCGTCTCCGGGACGCTTACAGTTGGACAATCATCGCATTATTACATATATAATACGTAATTAATAACGATTCAAATACTTTCTTTACTTTCATATATACACCAAGGCATAACCCTATTCTTTATTCCTTATCTCGCTTATTCGTTCGTTTCGTACTTTATCATTATCTTTCGTTATCTTTCGTTTCGTACTTTATATTTTCGTTTGTTTCGTACTTTATCTCTTTGTTCATTTCGTACTTTATCCTTTCGCTCGTTTCGTACTTTATCCTTTCGCTCGTTTAGTACTGATTCTAGATCGTGCCAAGCTTTTCCCCCATCGTAGCCCAAAGCTACCATTCTAGGCACAAAGCCTTGTCACTATTTGGCACAAAGCCCGTGGCCCGAAGCCACCATTCCGGTCACAAGCCCTCATCAATAATTGGCACAAAGTCCGTGGCTCGAAGCCACCATTCCGGGCACAAAGCCTCCTTACTATATGGCGCAAAACCCGAGGTCGAATGACAAGGATCCTATTTCATACTATGGATTTAGTCACCAGGACTGGTCCCCTGTGTGTGTACCCTCATGGGTTAGCCAAAATCGCACGTTATAAAACATACATTTGATCTGACAACTCTCAAAGAGTTGTGATCCTCCTTTTAGTCTGCTTGCAAGCCTTTTCTTCCGTTACGTTTCACTTTTCATCTTTGTTATCTTTACTTCGTTATGTCATACTTCACTTTCATTCTTACATTCATCATTCTACGTAAAGTCGTAACATAATACTTAACGTATATTATATTACAATATAAATACGTTTTAAAAACTAATAAAAGATAACAACTCATACACTTATGCATATCATACATTCATCATAACATCATGCATATACTATTCCTAAATCCTTACTTATTCATGCTTAGAATAGTCCAAAACAGCCCACAACTCAAACTAGGGTCAAAACCTAAAATTTTGTTTTTCCTCAAAATTTTAGAAATATTTTCTAAGTGTTGGGCGCATGGACACTATTTAGGCGCATCAGCCCTGTTTGGACGTTTCTCAACTATGTAGGCGCATGAGCCTACACTTAACCATCTTAACAATTAGGCGCATAAGCTTTTTGGGCACATGGGCACTATTTGGGAGCGTCACCTTACACTTAGTCAGTTTAGCCAAAAACTCAGGCACATGAACTACTTGTTGGGGTTTTAACATGTTTATCAAAGCTTTATACAACTTGTTTATATGAAAAACGCAGCGGAATATATGTTTTAAAACATGTTATCAAATTAATTGTTAATCCATTTTTAACAATCAACCCCAACCCATGGATCTTTATACAATGCATACAATAATAAAACATAAGATAGACAAGATTCTACAACCTTTGTAGCTTCCTTAATCCGAAAATAAGAAGTGAGGATGATGATGTTTGTGGCTGAAACTTCAATGGAGAAGTTCTCAAGAGGTTGTACCCCAAGCTACTTCAAACACCTTCTATGCTAGGTATTCCTTGACACCGATTTTCAGCAAGCTAAAACGATTTTTGAATGCTGAAAATCTGCTGTTCTTCCTCTCCAAACCGTGAACAAGAGAGAGAGAGAGTTGAGAGGAGAATGTCTTGCATGCAAAAGAGAATAATGGAATGTGTGGGAATTATCTAAGCATGCTTAAAGTTATACCAATTTACAAGACAATGAGAGGGAATCTCATCTTGGGCGGCCGAACCATTAAGATGGTCAAAGGTCCCACTTGTTTTAAACTTTAAACACATTTAAACTCTTAATTTTCAAGTTTATAAAGTTTATAACTTATTTTATAAACTTTATAAATCAAACATCCCTTTATTTGTTATTATTTAGTAATACTAAATAATGAAAACAAATAATATCTCATGAACAATTATTCACATAATAATGTTCATTTGCATAAGCAATAATTTAGAAGTCCATTTTCTAAATTGGTGTCTTTATTTATTTGTATGATCTTATCCACAAATAAATTATCTATTGGTGTTTGACAAGCTTGTTATTGGGTATGACCCGACTTGGATCATATCACACTAGCCACATCAATTTAATATGTATCTTGGGCAGATCAAATCTTTCAATCTCCCACTTGCACAAGATTCATAGAAGATTGATGTAAGCAGCAAATAACGCCTAGCAACGGTTTGCTACCCCTAATGTATATGACTAAGTGCCATTCAATAACATCATCCTTTTCAAGTTCCTTACTTGAATATGTTTTAGGTGAATTAATCATCTATCCTTTCGTTTCAGATGTCATGTTAAATCCAAGAGACATAGAATTGTCATTCTCCGATGATTTAACTTTAATAGGCCTTAGACATCTAACTCTCAACGAATAAGAGGAACAAATCCCATCTTGACTACATACGTCTCTCACAATCACCTCATATCATACCTGAACACAGCCTTATGTACTGCCAATTTTCAGAACAGCAAAGTACTAAGTCAAAGTACAATACTTGGTGAATATCAAGACCCAATATGTATCTCAGGTCTGAGGATATAATGATATTCGCCTTTACTCAATATCTCTTATGACTAATCACAAAGATTCCATGCAGAAATAATTGAGAGCGGGTCAGTCCAATATCTATATCCCATAGATATCAATGAACCTTGGTAGCAACCTCTTGCTTTATATTCATACCTTATGAATATCAACCAATCCAATTTCATTATAGTCTTACATTCATAATTGTTCCCACAAGTATGATCGACTACGGACGTTTAGAATAACTTATTTATTCACGGATTTAAACATGCTAAAATAGAAGAACAAATGAAAATTATAACCATATAATTAAGTCAAATAACATAAGTTCTAATATCTAAATACAAAATACAACATCAAACCCAGTCACTTGAATATCTAAGTCCCATGGCACAAGCATGGCCTTCATGCTTTGCCCTTTCAAGGAGCTTTGTGAGTGGATCCGCAATGTTTTTATCAGTGTGGACTTTGCGAATACATATCTTTCCTTTTTCAACTTCATCCCTTATGTAGTTGAATCTCCGTTCAATGTGCCGAGTCTTTTGATGAGCACGAGGTTCCTTGATTTGAGCAATCGCACCCTCGTTGTCACAAAAGATCTCTAGGGGATCCTGAATGGAAGGGACTACCCCTAGATTGGCTATGAATTTCTTCAGCCATGCAGCTTCCTGTGCTGCCATTGAAGCGGCGACGTATTCAGACTCTGTAGTGGACAACGCTACGACTTCTTACTTTGAGCTTTTCCAAGAAATAGCTCCGCCATTCAGAATAAAGATGTACCCTGATTGAGATCGTGAATCATCTCGATCGGTTTGGAAACTCGCGTCTGTGTAACCTTTTACTACGAGTTCCTCTTCACCAGACCCGTAGATCAAGAACATATCCTTGGTCCTCCTTAGGTACTTCAGAATGTTCTTGACAGCCATCCAATGACTATCACCAGGATTTCGCTGGTATCTACTTGTCATGCTTAAAGCGCATGACACGTCTGGTCTAGTGCATATCATTGCATACATGATGGATCCTATAGCAGATGCATATGGGATTGCCTTCATTCTATTTTGCTCCTCCTTTGAGCTTGGACATTGAGTCGTACTCAATATTGTCCCTCTTTGAATAGGTACACTACCTTTCTTAGAGTTTTCCATCTTGAACCTTTTCAAGATTTTGTCAATGTATGCACTTTGATTCAAACCAATCAGCCGCCTTGATCTATCCCTATAGATCTTTATTCCCAGAATATAGGCAGCTTCACCAAGATCCTTGATGGAAAAAACAACTTCCAAGCCAGGTTTTTACACCTTCCAAGGTTGGGATGTCATTTCCAAATAGTAGTATGTCATCAACATACAATACTAGGAAGGTTATTATGCTCCCACTAGCCTTCTTATACACACAAGCCTCATCAGCGTTTTTGATGAAGCCAAATTTCTTTATCTCCTCATCAAAACGGTGATTCCAGCTTCTCGATGCTTGCTTCAATCCATAGATTGATTTCTTTAACTTGCATACTTTATCAGGATGTTTTGGATCGACCAAACCTTCAGGCTGAACCATATAGACATCTTCCTCAAGATATCCATTTAGGAAAGCGGTTTTGACATCCATTTGCCAAATCTCATAGTCATAATGAGCAGCTATGGCAAACAATATCCTTATAGACTTTAGCATTGCAACAGGTGAGAAGGTTTCATCATAATCAACCCCTTGAGTTTGAGTGAAACACTTTGCTACAAGTCTAGCTTTGTAAGTATCCAAGTTTCCATGCATATCGGTTTTCTTCTTGAAAACCCATTTACTTCCAAATACTTTGGAATTAAGAGGTGGTACAACGAGTTCCCAAACTTGATTGTCATACATGGATTGCATCTCAACGTTCATGGCCTCAAGCCATTTGTCACAATCCAAATTGGACACTGCATCATGATATGTGGTTGGTTCATCTGAATCTACCACGTAGCATCCATCCATGAAAAATCCGTATCTTTCAGGTGGATTACTAGTTCTACCACTTCTACGAACGTTTTGTGTGTATTGATCAACCGCTTGATCATTCTCAACATCTTCATGTTGGGTGCTAGTTTCAACCAAACGTGCATCGGGCTGTGAATCTTGATCCTCCTCAAGATCCACTGTTCTACTGCCAGTTCCTTCCATAAGGAACTTTGTTTCTAAGAACTCACCCTTTCTGGCAACAAACACCTTTTGTTCCAGTGGATCATAGAAATAATATCCCATAGAATCTCTAGGATATCCAACAAAGATACACTTGGTGGATCGGACATCTAATTTGTTTGGGGTGGGTGTCTTAACATAAGCCTCACAACCCCAGACCCTTAAGTATGATAGGGATGGAACTCTTCCATGCCATATCTCAAAAGGTGTCTTTTCCACCTTTTTGGTTGGGGCCATATTCAAAATACGGGCCGCGGAGAGCAAAGCGAAACCCCAAAACGATAGAGGCAATGTGCTTCTAGCCATCATAGATCGAACCATATCCGATAGGGTTCGATTCCTCCTCTCAGATACACCATTATGTTGTGGTGTTCCAGGTGGAGTGAGTTGTGAGACAATCCCACAACTCCTAAGATGATCTTGAAAAACATCACTTAGGTATTCACCGCCTCTATCGGTATGGAGAACTTTAATTGATTTGTTGAGTTGATTTTCTACTTCATTCTTGAAGATTTTGAACATTTCAAAAGCTTCATCTTTGTGCCTTAACAAGTACACATACCCATAGCGACTATAATCGTCGGTGAAGGTAATGAAGTATCTTTCACCATTCCTAGTTATTGGCTTAAAAGGACCACATACATCCGAATGTATGATACCTAATAAATCTTTCGCCCTTTTGTTAGTTCCACTAAAGGGTGCCTTAGTCATTTTTCCTTGTAAACAAGATTCACATACATCAAATGAATCACATTCATTTGTTTTTAAAAGACCATTCTTTTGAAGTGTTTGTATGCGTTTCTTGTTTATATGACCAAGACGACAATGCCAAAGGTAGGTATCACTCAAATCCAATTTGAGTCTTTTGGTGGTTGCTTGGTATATTGAGCTATCATATGTTGTGTTTTCATGAACCAATTCATAAATGCCATTACAAGGTATAGCTTTAAAATAAAATACACGATTTAAAGAAACATGAATATCATTGTCAACAAACTTGAAATCATAATCATATTGTCTTAAACGGGAAACAGAAATTATGTTCCTAGTCAAACTAGGAGCATATAATACATTACATAAAATAACTTCCAAACCACTTGGAAGCTTCAAAGTGTAGTCTCCTTGGGCTTCCACGTGAACCTTTGCACCATTGCCCATGAAGAGACTTATTTCCCCTTTTGCATAATGCTCATTTCTTCTGAACCCCTGCAATAAATTACAAATGTGAGTTCCACATCCGGTATCTAATACCCATGTGTTAGAAGAAATAACATTCAGCTCAACATGTATCATGTAAATTATACCTGAGGTTTGCCCCGCATCCCTCTTTTCTCTCAACTCTTTGAGATAGACTGGACAATTTCTCATCCAATGCCCTATCTCACCACATTTGAAGCATGGGTCGTTCACAGCAACCTTTTGCTTCTTCTCCTTGGGCTTTGGAGGTTGCGTCCTAACAGCCGTCTTCCCCTTTCCCCAACATGACCCTTTCCTTTGGCAACAGTTGCCTTAGGAGGGGGTAGAGACTTTCTCTTTTTCCCACCTTCACTTATGGTGAGAACGGGTAAAACCCTCTTACCCATTCCCGCCTCAGCTGATTTGAGAATAGAATGAAGTTCATTTATGCTCTTGTCCCATCCGTTCATGTTGTAGTTCATGACGAATGCCTCAAACCTTTTAGTTAGGCCATTAAGAATCAAATCCGTGGCCAACTCTTTTAAGACGGGACAGTTCAGCCTTTGAAGGCGGTCGATGTGGCTTTTCATCTTAAGAACATAAGATGAAACTGATTGGGATTCCTCCATCCGACATGCATTAAGCGCTTGAACCGTTTCATAGCGCTCCACTCTAGCTTGTTGCTGGAACGTTTCCCGCAATTGAGTGATCATGTCATAAGCTCCATGGAGCTCATACTCCTTTTGGAGTTCGGGTGTCATACTTGCTAACATTAGGCAAGAGACTTGGACGGAGTCTTCCACATATCTAACCCAATCATTGTCGCTTCCACATCTTCCTCGTCAGGTTCATCGGGGATGGGGTCATCAAGGATGTAGGCCCGCTTTTCTTGTTTGAGAACAATTCTCAAGTTGCGGTACCAATCCATGAAATTGTTAGGTGTTAGACGATCCCTTTGAAGGATCGCCCTTAGGGATTGGTTGCTTTGGTTTGGTACATCATTATTAGCGTTGTTGTTGTCGGCCATCTACAAGATTTTACAAAGTTCTATTAGTAATCGTTGATATAATTATATTTCATTTATCAATACCCTTTATGTCTCATAGACCATTAATAAATAAAATTTTAGAATCCAACGTTATATTTAAATATTGGTTAGGTGACCTTTATCCCATTATTTAAATAAACAAGGTAGTCATAAATGACAATTACAACCTATTGTAACTTCTAGTGGTATGGGATCGTTTGAACATCTCATGTTTATAACGGCATGTTTATCCCATCAACACCTTTTTGTAAAACATATTTTAGGTGATCCATTCAATATATTTTACAAATCAAGTTGTCCTACTTACACACACGTGTGAGTTTACTACATAAGTGGTTAGGTGACCTTTATCCCACAAACATGGTATTCTCACCTCAAGTTACAAGTTCCCTCAAAGTGGTTAGGTGACCTTTATCCCACTAAGAGTTTGCAAGTAACCTAAGTGTTGTGTAAAAGGATGGTGTTTAACTTGTTTTCAAAAGGGATTTACAATTTCACAATTCTTGTTTAGAAAAGTCTATGTACCATATGATTGTATGCATTCAACCATATGGTATCCTATTGGTTCTTTTAAATAAAACCCATTTTATTTTGTAAACCATTAATTCCTTTTATAGAACCATTCTATTTATGCTTAATGATTTGAGAACCAATTACTTGTTTATTGTTTGTTTTAGTTGAGGTTTGTTAATCACATCCAAATATTCAAAACAAACATCATCATATGCATTCAACCAAACATAAACAAAACAAGTCATATATGCATAACAAAGCATACTAAGTTGATCACACTTGTTTAGCCAAAACAAGTGTGTCAAATGGTCATGTCCTAAGGGTTATGAATCATGACACATGGTTGACCAAAGGGGACTCCCACTTGAAACCATATCTTCAAGAATCCTCTTTGTCCATCTTTTCTTCAAGTCTTGATCTTGAGCTTCCTTACAAGATATGTATCCTAATACATTTTTCTAGTAAAGATAAACTCCTAATCTATTTATTACAAACCATATGAATAAACAAATTACAAGACTAGACTTGAAACAAAAATTAAATTATTACATGCCCAAATGAATATAACATGATAACCAATCATTCAATCCAAAAGGTCAAGGCTTTGTTATGCATAATCAACAACAATATATCCAAACATACATAAGAAGTCGATTTTTGGCAGCCCCTTAAAACCCATGTTTTTTGGCCAACATAAACCAAGAACTAATGGGTTTAGACTTGCAAACAATTATCTTATAAACTAGAGTTTTAAAGATCCTAATATGCATAATATAGCATCTTTAAAACATCAAAAGGGGGCACCAAAACAGCCCCTTAAACCCACGGTTTTGGTGCTGTCCAAATGAAATACAAAGTGTAATACATGTATGCATATGTATAAGTGGCTCTGATACCATTGTTGGGGTTTTAACATGTTTATCAAAGCTTCATGCAACTTGTTTATATGAAAAACGCAGCGGAATATATGTTTTAAAACATGTTATCAAATTAATTGTTAAACCATTTTTAACAATCAACCCCAACCCATGGATCTTTATACAATGCATACAATAATAAAACATAAGATAGACAAGATTCTACAACCTTTGTAGCTTCCTTAATCCGAAAATAAGAAGTGAGGATGATGATGTTTGTGGCTGAAACTTCAATGGAGAAGTTCTCAAGAGGTTGTACCCCAAGCTACTTCAAACACCTTCTATGCTAGGTATTCCTTGACACCGATTTTCAGCAAGCTAAAACGATTTTTGAATGCTGAAAATCTGCTGTTCTTCCTCTCCAAACCGTGAACAAGAGAGAGAGAGTTGAGAGGAGAATGTCTTGCATGCAAAAGAGAATAATGGAATGTGTGGGAATTATCTAAGCATGCTTAAAGTTATACCAATTTACAAGTCAATGAGAGGGAATCTCATCTTGGGCGGCCGAACCATTAAGATGGTCAAAGGTCCCACTTGTTTTAAACTTTAAACACATTTAAACTCTTAATTTTCAAGTTTATAAAGTTTATAACTTATTTTATAAACTTTATAAATCAAACATCCCTTTATTTGTTATTATTTAGTAATACTAAATAATGAAAACAAATAATATCTCATGAACAATTATTCACATAATAATGTTCATTTGCATAAGCAATAATTTAGAAGTCCATTTTCTAAATTGGTGTCTTTATTTATTTGTATGATCTTATCCACAAATAAATTATCTATTGGTGTTTGACAAGCTTGTTATTGGGTATGACCCGACTTGGATCATATCACACTAGCCACATCAATTTAATATGTATCTTGGGCAGATCAAATCTTTCACTACTATTCAGGCGCATGAACTTAAACTAAGAAATTCTAAGGCATTATTTGGGCACATGAGGTACTGTGTGGGCGTATGAGCCTATAATTAATATTTCTAAGTGTAACAGCCCAACGTAACCGCACCATGATAATGTCCGCTTTGGCCGGGACGAACCACCATCGCCTCACGGTTTTGTTTTCACCTGAACCGGGACGTACCACCATCGTTCAGGCAAAACGCGTCACAGTGGGGAAGGTCTCAAGCCCCTTATAAAGAAGCATTCGTTCTCCTTCCCAACCAATGTGGGATGTTACAATCCACCCCCCTTAGGGAGCCCAACGTCCTCGCTGGCACAATGGCCCGGCCAGGGCTCTGAAACCAACTTGTAAGGCCCACCTTTCTCAGGGAAGCCTCACAGTTGGTCATTCATAGCAAAACATCGATTTAAAACAGTCATTTACTCATATGTGTATAAATATATATTGCAGCGGAAAATACTGTAAATTTCAATCCATTACAAATGAAATATAAACATTGTCTTTAATTCTTAAAAACTATTTAAAGTCCTCTTAATCTTTACTTCATCAGGGATGCCAGTCTTCTAGTGCCAAGAAGCTTTAGTCCCATGCTTCTATCCCATAGCTCTAACTCTCACCTGTCAACTGATATGCATACAAAAGTCAGCTTCGCAGAGTGAATTCTAGGTTTACTTTGCTAAATAACTTTTGTAAAATATATTAGCTTTATCAGTTGAAAATAATCATTGTCTATCAAAATATAAATACACACAGGCTATCACTTTATCAATACTTTATCATTTATTGTTATTTGTTACTCTTCTTTGTCCGTCAATTCTCTGTCACTGTCGGTGCCTAGGCTCGTCTAGGAATTTACCGACATGCCAATTAAGGACTTACTGTCGTACCTGATCAGGTCATTATTGTCATGCCAATGTAGGACTTACTGATCTGCCTGTTCGAGTATACTTTATCACTTTATCACTGGTGAGGGTACAACGAATGCAACCCTCCTTTATCAATTGCTTGCAAGACTTTACTTTATCACTTTATCAAGGTACATGTTATGGGCCTCATAACCTTTCTTTACGTTTCACTTTCATGTTTAGGTTATACATAATATAACATATAATAAGAAGCAAACTCTTAGTCTAAGCATTCCCATTTCATCAATCATGAGAGATAAACTAGATAACTGACCCTCCGCGGGACAGTGGGGGTTCGGGGGCGGCAGCCCCTGATAGCGGGGTTCTAGGGGCGGTAGCCCCTAGTGGGGTCCAAGGGGCAACGCCCTTGGCTAGGGCCGGGCTGCCAGGTCAGCACGCCCGAAAATTATTTTGAACTATTTAAATGGCACATTTTACTTTAGGAAATTTTATTTTCTTGATAAAAGGTCTTAAAAACCATCATCATAAAAGTATGTAATTTAGTATGCACATCACCCCAAAACATTGAAAACGGGTAAAGGAGGGGTCTAGAACTCACCTGAACTTGTCCAATAGCTTAGATTCTAAGTCACTTAAGCTATAGCCTGAATACTCTAGCTGCACGAAAGATAATATGCAAAAACATCATTTTCTTCATAGTTTCGCCCATAGTTTCGCTGCCAGTTTCACTGGGCAGCACTTCTGCTAGTTTCGCTAGACAGATTCGCTACCTTGAGCGCCCAACTTTAGTCGGAATTTCCTAGTTTCGCAACATCCATAGGTCAGTCTGGGTCTTAGCGAGATTACCGGCGAAACTGTAGTTTCGCCAGAGCGAAACTGTAGTTTCGCTGGAATTTCTCCTAGTCTCGCTAAATGAGTACGCAGTTTCGCTGGTTAAATGCTTAAATTCACTGGATCGCGGCCCAGTTTCGCTGGATGAACAGAAACTCAGATCCAGCCCGTTTTTAACCCAAAATCTTAACTTTTAACGTCCAAATCCTTAGTTTACCTTCCATGAAACCAAATCTAAACTTTTTACACGTTTGCATACGTAAAAATTCGACCTTTATGTGTTTCTTTAAACTTTTCAAAACCCCAAAACCCTAGAATCCGGGTTTGATCTACAGAAGGCCTTAGAGGTCGATTCTTACCTTGTTTCGTTGCTCTTTCCTTGTGTTTTGATGCTCCAATCCACCAGAACTTCATCCTTCCAACCTTCAAGCTCCAAATCTTGAATTTCTTCACTTTCTCTCTACTTTCTCTCTCTACGAATTTGGTGGCTAGGGTTGTAATGTGATGGAATGGGACTGATTATGCATGTTTAAGGGCTGATTAGGGCCCTTAAACCCACCAAGTCTAGCCCATTAAGGTTAATTTGATCCATAGCCCACTAATTTACCCCTTTATTTCTTAAATTAACCCTTAAAAGCCCATTATTATTAAATGACTCGTTTCGGGAAATTTCGGGGCGTTACACTAAGGCAATTTCTTAGGTGCATGGGCCCTGTTTGGGCGCATCACCTTACTTTAAAACTTTTCTAAGGCAAATACTACGCGCATGGGCCCTGTTTAGGCGCATGTGCACCTACTTACACGCTTGTAAGTTGTCTTCCAGCCCCAAACATCACTATAACCTGTTCTGAACTTGTTACACCTATTATAGACCATAAACAAGCATTTACAACCATAAAATATCAAGATATAAGCATAAAACACACGGTTGTACATACAATATAACTATAAAACCATTTTTAATGCATTTCAAGCCCTAAAAGAGTTAAAACATGTGAAAAGTCGGGGTCTAGAAACTCACCTTAGCTGCTTTCAAGCTTAAACTCTTTGAACTCGAACTTTCAATGATTTCTTAACACCTACCCATGTTAAAACATCCAACCGAACACATTTACACATAAGAACACGATATTAGGTTACATGGCCAAGAAATCTATAAAACCAAACCAAAAACTCATAAAATGCTTACCAATTTCGATTTCAACTGCTTTCTCTCTCTAGAACCGAAGCTTTACAGCTTTCTCTCTCTAAAATACGAGCTGTGGGGTGTAGCAGGTAGTGTGGGCGGCCATACCACCTTTTTAAACAAAATCATAACAAGTTTTTACACTTTGCACCCCTCCACTTTGGCCTGTTTTTCTTTCTTACAAAATATATTTCTTTTGTTTCTCATTTCTTTTCTCTCTTTATTTTGACAAAGTTTTCCAGGTGTTAGAAGTCCACCTCCTTAAAGAGGTTTAGTCCCGAAACTTGTCACTCTTCCAATAACTGTGGGTAATGTTGTCTCATCTCCTCCTCAGTCTCCCACGTAGACTCGGAACCCTTTCTTTGCTTACACTGTACTCGTACCAGTGGAACCACTTTATTCCTCAATCTCTTCTCCTTCCGATCAATGATTTCCACTGGCTGCTCTATGTAATTGAGCCATCCATCCACTTCGATATCATCCAGTGGTACAATCACATCTTCTTCAGCTAAGCACTTTCTCATATGAGACACATGTAATGTCAGATAGATTCCACTTAACTCGTCTGGCAATTCTAACCGATAGACCACCTCTCCTACTCGTACGATGATTCGGAAAGGTCTTATATACCTCGGGCTTAGCTTACCTTGCTTCCTGAACCGAATGATTCCCTTCCAAGGTGATACCTTCAACATAACTCAGTCACCCACCTTGAATTCGATCGGTCTACGCCTCTTGTGAGCGTACGACTTTTGCCTATCCTTCGCCGCCTTTATAAAGGCCTTGATCTTCTCCAACTTTTTAGTTGTAGCCTCTCTCGCCTCGAGGCTTCCCAGCTCTTTCTTCCCGACGTCACCCGAACACACGGGCGTCCTACACCTCCTACCATATAGCATCTCGTAAGGTGGCATACCAATGCTGGCATGATAACTGTCATTGTATGAGAATTTAGCTAACAGTAAGTGATCATCCCAACTTCCTCCAAAATCGACCACACACGCCCGAATCATATCTTCAAGCGTCTGGATCATCCACTCAGACTGACCGTCCGTCTGAGGATGATAAGTTGTGCTAATGTGTGGCCTCATCCCCATCGCATCATGGAATCTCTTCCAAAACTTCAATGTAAACTAGGTGTCACGATCTGACACGATAGACACAGGAACACCATGATGAGCTACAATCCTTTTAATGAAAAGATCTGCCAATATTTCAGAAGAATACTTCTCGCGGATCGGTAGGAAGTGAGCACTCTTCGTCAATCGATCCATAATCACCCATATGGTATTGCACCCCCTCGTCGTACGAGGTAGCTTAGTAATAAAGTCCATGGTGATGTGCTCCCACTTCCACACAGGTATATTCAACGGTTGGATCTTCTTGTATGGCCTTTGATCTTCCGCCTTCACTTGTAAACAAGTAAGGCACTTCCTCACGTACTCTACAACATCACATTTCATTCCCAGCCACTAATAGTCTTTCTCCATATCTTGATACATCTTCGTGGCACCGGGATGAATTGAGTATCGAGTCTTATTAGTCTTTCTTCATATCTTGATACATCTTTGTGGCACCGGGATGAATTGAGTATCGAGTCTTATGAGCTTCGTCCATAATTCGTCATCGTAGATCGCCGTAACGAGGGATCCATATCCATCCATTTCAGGTTTTACCACCGAGAACGTTCTCACCCAATTCTGTGGCTAAACCTCTCATTCGCTCGGAGTTTAGGCGATCTTCCTTCAATGCCTCTTCTTGAAATTCTTTCACTTGGGTCATCACATCAGCGGTCATAACCAACTAATAAGCTTTCACCTGAATTGGCTCGGGTCTCTCCTTTCGGCTAGGGGCATCGGCCACAACATTGGCCTTACTCGGGTGATAATGGATCTCATAATCATAATCCTTGATAAGCTCTAACAATCTCCTATGTCTCATGTTGAGATCCTTTTGCTCGAAGAAATACTTTAAGCTCTTGTGATCCGTGAAGATTGTGCACTTCGTTCCGTACAGGTAGTGCCTCTAAATCTTCAACGCGAAAACCACAGCCGCTAACTCCAAATCATAGGTATGATAATTGACTTCGTGGGTTTTTAACTGTCGGGATGCATAGGCTATCACCTTTCCCCGTTGCATTAACACACAACCTAGCCCCGAATAAGATGCATCAGAATGCACCACTAAGTCTTCGCTCCCTTCGGGTAACGTTAAAATAGGAGCTTAAGTCAATCTCGTCTTTAACTCCTCAAAAGCATCCTCCTGTTTTCGACCCCATTCAAACTTCACATCGTCGCGGGTCAATTTCGTCAAAGGTGAGGCTATCTTGGAAAAGTCTTGGATGAATCTCCTGTAATAGCCTGCCAAACCCAAGAAACTACGGATCTCAGATGGCGTCTTTGGAGACTTCCATTGCATCGCTGCCTCAACCTTTGTCGGGTCTACCATAATTCCTTCAGCATTAACAACATGACCCAAAAATTGCACCTCACGCAACCAAAAAGCACACTTAGAGAATTTAGCATACAACTTTTCTGTTCTAAGTGTTTCCAACACCTCGCGTATGTGGCCGACATGTTCTCCCTCGCTCTTTGAATAAATCAGGATATTATCAATAAACACAATCACTAATTTATCTAACATGGGCCTACACACTCGGTTCATCAAATCCATAAAGGCAGCCGGTGCGTTAGTCAAACCGAAAGACATAACGAGAAACTCGTAATGTCCATAACGTGTACAAAAAGCTGTCTTAGGAATGTCCCGCTCCTTCACCTTTAGCTGATGGTAACCAGATCGAAGATCTATCCTCGAGAACCAACTGGTACCTTGGAGCTGGTCAAACAAATCATCATTCCTCGGTAGCGGATACCGATTCTTTACCGTCAGCTTATTTAGCTCTCGCTAGTCAATGCACATTCGCATACTACCGTCCTTCTTCTTCACAAACAATACCAGAGCACCCCAAGGAGAGATGCTCGGTCGGATAAACCCTTTTATCCATTAACTCCTGCGGTTGATCCATTAGTTCCTTCATCTCGGTAGGAGCTAATCGATATGATGCTTTGGCAACGGGTTGAGCACCGGGTATCAGATCAATCTGGAACTCAATCTCACGATCCGGTTGCACACCTGGTAAGTCTTCCGGTAACAAGTCTGGATAGTTGCATCCCACTGGTACGTCAGATAATTGTGGCACTGTCGCGTCCACATCCTTTATGTAGGCGAGATAAGCACTACATCCACGTCTCAAGCACTTTGCTGCCACCGCCATTGAAATCACCTTTGGAACCGTAGTGACGTGATCACCGTAGACTATCACCAGAGTTCCATCGGGCGTAAGTAATAGAATCATCTTCTTTCAACACACAATGTCTGCTTCATAGGTTGCTAACCAATCCTTCCCTAGTACTACATCAAAACCGCCTAGGGACATCACATGTAACTTAGCAGCAAACCTATGACCTTCTAATTCTATGACACAGTCCTCTATCACATCAGCAATTCTAGTGGACTTTCAAATACCAGTTTCTACGTCAAATGGCTTATCAATACTCTTACTACTAACTGGCAACTTAGCACAGAAAGTAGCAGAAATAAAACTCCTACTAGCACCAGAATCAAATAACATAGAGGCACAAATTTGGTTTACTAGAAACATACCTAACATGACATCAGGATCTTCTCTGGCCTCCTCCCGTGTCATCATGAAGGCTCTACCAGTTGCCCTTTGTCCTCCTTCTTCCGGCTTCTTCTTCGCCCCAGAACTCTCAACACTTGGTCTTACAGTCCCTGCTCATGTGGTCATCCTCACCGTAGTTGTAACATCGAATAAGTCCACACACCTTCGCCATATGACCGGGCTTCCCACACTTGAAGCACACATTCATCCCCAACTTACACTCACTAGCGTGTTCTCTTCCACATTTACCACACTTCTTTATCCCCGAACTTGAGGACACCATCCTTCGGTCATCCACTTTCCTCCTTTTGTTGTCTGGAGTGAAACCACCATGTCCAAACCTCTTCCTTCCGCAGCTCTTATCACCATCACCCGTCTTCTTCACCTCGACTACCGCCACTTCCCTCTCATCATACAACCTACCCGCCAGGTCCGCCACCGATCGAAAGGTACGTGGCCGGGCAGCGATCAAATGCCTGTGTACGTCCGTTGGCAATCCTTGAATATACTTCTTGATCTTTCTTGACACCGGTGTCACCTGATCCGGCACCAACCTTGCCATCTAATTAAACTTGGTGGTATATTGCCTGAAGGAAATAAAGTGAGGGAGATGATAAATAAAGATAAATTTTGTCAAGTTTTATGACAAAATCACACTCACAACTGATGCTAAAAAAGAAAGATGGTGGCATGAAAATATGATGGAATCTGGGATGAAGTCTTAATTAAGAGAGTATCTGGACTTGTCCAGTACTTATCTACATATCCCAACTAGGATCATTAAGCTATGAAGACAGATTGGACCTGATGCAATTGAGAATGGTCAATCACACAAACAATCCTAGAGGAGAAGATTTCTATCATATAATGAGAGCATACATGAACAGACATCATCATGAAATGAAAGCTAAAGCTGACAGAGAAGATAAGTTGCATATTGAAAAGCTTAGAAAAGAACAGCAGTTAGGAAGAAAACAAAAGCAAGTAAGAGAAGAATCATCTTCTTAAATTGATGCAGACATTCTTGAAAGGGTTGGTTACCCTTTAAGGCCATCAAACTTGAAGTTGATTATGAAGAAAATAGATGGTAATCAGCATCAACATCCAATCCTCAGATGGTACTATGATGAGCCCCACTTTGAAGCGGTGTTAGAGAGAAAGCTGGAAGGGAAAGAAGCAGCTGATATAAAACTTTTTGACCCTGTGGAGATAAAGCTACTCCATCCATCATATGTCTTATTTCTGAAGACCAAGACATTACCAGCAATTGAAGATGTATTGTGTAACGGAGATTGATGTTATTTCATACACATGTTGAGGAGTTTGGGAACTATTGTAAAGCCCCGTACCTGGGACGCTTACAGTTGGACAATCATCGCATTATTACATATATAATACGTAATTCATAAAATAAGCAGCGGAAGTAAGTTACCAAAACCATTCATATCATTGATAAATATTGTTGTTAAGCAACACAATATTGTTGAATTACAAAAGCCTCATTCATTTGTATTACAAAACAACAACATTATTATGCGTGAATGGATGCTAATCTTGCCCTGCCGAGTAGCCTCCCCGTGTGCCATCCTCAGCAAGTTACCTGCCAACTGAAAATGCATAAAAGTCAGCGTTGCTGAGTGAGTTATAGTTTTAAAATATTAAAATACTTAATACGATTCAAATACTTTCTTTACTTTCGTATATACACCAAGGCATAACCCTATTCTTTATTCCTTATCTCGCTTATTCATTCGTTTCGTAGTTTATGATTATCTTTCATTATCATTTGTTTCGTACTTTATCATTTCGTTTGTTTCGTACTTTATCTTTTTGCTTGTTTCGTACTTTATCTCTTTGTTCATTTCGTACTTTATCCTTTCGCTCGTTTCGTACTAATTCAAGATCCTTTCAAGCTTTTCCCTCATCGTAGCCGGAAGCTACGATTTCGGGCACAAATCCTCGTCACTATTTGGCACAAAGCCCATCGCCTGAAGCCACCATTCCGGGCACAAAGCCTCATCAATAATCGGCACAAAGCCCGTGGCCCGAAGCCACCATTCCGGGCACCAAGCCTCCTTACTGCATGGCACAAAGCCCGAGGTTGAATGACAAGGATCCTGATAGGATCAATTAGAGCAATCTGTATCAATTATATGAACAATTCAAAGCAAAATACAATCAATTGTAATCAAATCAAGACAAATCAACAAAATTCATATTCCATTGATTGCAAAGACGATTACAAGTGATAGAAAGCAGTTCTCATAAAACATATGCAAAAACTTACAATCTATACTACGTCTAAGCTATTTATACTAGAACTAAGGAACTAAATTTACACAAAAAGTCCCTACACTAGTATAAAATACAAAATAGACACTAAACAATAAAGACTAAATGTTAATCTTTTAAGGGACCTAACAATACTCCCCCTAAGATTTACATTGTCTTCAGTCTTCAGTTCAGCTCCATCCTTTCTTTTCTTCTTTTATCTTTGATCTTGTCTTTGTCTTCATTTTATCTTCTCTGCATCCTTTGACTTTTTCTTTTATCTTGAATCTTCTTTCTTCAATCTTCAATCTGCAAAGAAATCCTCAGGTTCTTCTTTTACAGAGAACATCGGCTTCTGCTTATACATTTCAATTTCCTTCAACGCATTCTCAATTGCTGACTTGAATTTCTTTGCCAGAACAGCTTGCTCTGGTTTTGATTCATTGGTTTTTATGTCTAACTGCTTCATTCTTTCCAATGTGTTCTTTGACAAACATGCTATATCAACATTAGCATATAGTTCAATTGGAATTCCGCAGTCTTTTGTATACAATTCAAGCACTCCTTTTCTTGATATTCTCATAAACTCAATATCTGGAATATCTTTCTTCACAATGTTTGCATAAGCCAAAGCTTTCCTTAAAGCAATTCTTTCCATGGCAGCACTCATGACATTGATAATTGACACAAAATACTTTTTATCTTGTGCAGCTGTCTCATTTGATAACTTGTCAAACTTCTGCACAGATAGAAATAAAATGTAACTTGGGTGTAGTAACCTCAGTTCAAAGGCTCCAAACAAAGTTATCATGTCTTCATTCCAATCTTCTAGGTTTCTCACAAGCTTAAGTTCAAACGTTTCTGAACTATAAAACCATCTTTGAATTGGTTTTGACTTTTGATTTCCGTCAATCATCTTTATGCCAGGAGTTGTCACCTTTTCTACAAACTTGTCATAAAATTCAATCATGAAGTGATCTTCATCTGATTGATTCACTGTCTTACTTCTCTTCTTCTTCATTGACATAAACTATTCTTTATCTTCCTGATCACATCTTGTTTTTAGAAAATTGCTTGATCTGGTCAACCCTGTTCTCAACAAATCTACCATCATTTGACCTCTTTTTGCATTTGAATGATTTATCAACCTCAATTTATTCAACTCTTTAAGATCTTGCACTGGAAGTTTTATGATGCTAGCATAAAAATGATACACATCACATATAGCATTCACTCTTTTAATTAGAAATGCATCAAACACTTCATCATACTTCCATGTTATGATTTTTACTTGATTTGTGAAGTCTGGTGCAATCATTGCATTTAACAATTCAGCAACTGATTGACCTTTTTGTAACACATTTCGTACCAAATCACCAGTTGACCTTGATTTATCAAAAATTTGAATTTGTTCTTCAGATGCCTTATATGCTTGTTTTTCTGATTCTGGAAACATCTTCATTAGTTCTTTTCTCCTTTCAAGCATACTGGATTTTTGAGCCATCTGTTTGATCTCCTGAGGTTTCAAAATCCGAGTTCTTTTTGTGATATCTAAATACTGAGGATTATCAGTATCTAGAATGATTATTTTGTTTGATTGTTTTTCAGTCAATTGAAAGCTTTTGACTAAATTTCTCAAAGATTCTCCTTGTAATCTCTTTAATCTTTTCCATGGATAATTTCTAGCTTGCAACCATGATCGTAAAGCAGTTATGCTCATCTCATCTGGATCTGGATGGTGTAATTCAGAACTAGAAATTTCTTCAACATTTATGCTCTCCTGTCTTCTATCCCATTCACCATGTTCCAAGATTATTTCATTTGGATCCACAGGTGCAGAAGACTCAGCAGCTATACACTTCTCATATTCATCGTTTATCTAAGAAACAGTTAATCCATCTAAAAATACTCTGTTGTACTTCATTTTTACCAAGAAGTTGTATCTTTCTTCAAAGTCAGTTGGTATATCATCAAATCCTTGATCATGTTCCAAAGGAAGATTTTCTAATTCTTCAACCATATCTTCATCATCAAGAACTTCATTATACCAATTATCATCAAATTCATCTTCCAAATCTTCCAAAGCACCAATTTTATCTTGAGTACTTGGATCTTGGCTCTCTTGAATACCTTCTTCAATAACATCTTCAACTCTTTGAACTTTAGAAGAATTTTCAGGTACAACTTCTGCATCTATTTCATCTATTTTTCTTTTCCCTTTCTCCATTGCAGATACCTTCTCAACATCAATTGGGATGGATTCTGAAATAATTTCAACTTCTGGAGACTTTGGTTTTGCTAATTCTTTCAATTGTACCAACTCTTCTTTCAACCCTTCATTTTCCTCAGTCAATTTCTTGAATTTTTCTTCAAGAAGATCATAGTCTTTGATCATAACTTCAAAATTCTTTATAACATCTTCTTTGTCTTTGGCATAAGACACAATCTTTTCATCTTTTAACAAACTATCTTCTTTCAATTTTTCATTTGCTTTCTTCAACAAATCAAGCTCTGCCTTTAGTTCTTCAATCTCTTTTTCTTTTGCTTCATTTTCAACTTTTAGGCTTTCAAGTTCATCAACATCAAGAATTTCTTCAGTTTGAACGCGCACATGGGTTGTAGAAACAGGTATATCTTGATGAATTTGGAATGTCTCAATGAACTCATAATCAAAAATTTGATCATCAACATTCATCTCTTGTTCAGTCTCAATGTGAGCCTGCTCCTCTTCATGTACCTCTTCATAAGCAGTTTCGTCAATAATGAAAGCATCTACATTATCAACTGCTTCATGCTCACTGTCCTGTTCATGAACTTCATCACCCATTATTTCTTCATCTTCATTTTGAGCTTCATTTTCATGCTCAGAAATTGGTGGTTCATGAATTATATCCTTGTGAGTCTCAGCTTCATCACCATCATCATCATCATTATTATCATCATCATCTTGATCATCATCATCTTGATCATTATCATCTTGATCATTATCATCTTGATCATTATCATCATCTTGATCATCTTCTTCCAATGGAAACTCATCTATCAGATCAGCAGGATCAATTGGTTCTCCCTCTATCAAATAATAATGCTCCACAGTAATGTCAACTTCATCATTTGCTACATTTAACATGTAGTCAAACATAGGAACATTCTGAGCACCTGTTATCATTGATAACTTCTTATATGTCATTTCAGACATATTTTCCAACTCCAATCGATCTCCACCAACACCATAAACATGAATGTCAGGATATTCCTCATTAATAATCATTTGGAGGAATCTTGGATACATTAAGTATTTATGCCTTGTTCCTTTTTCCAAATTAAAAGCAAATCCATTCAGTATCCACTTTGACATATTGAACCTTCTGTTTGTAGCTAGAGCAACAATAGGTGAAGCTATGTCCACAGGAAATGAATTCCAACCAGCACTCCTCTTGGACAAACAGTGTTGGAAGATGTAACAAAGAAGCTTCCAGTGATTATAAACCCTTGCTCTAAAGAATTGTTTCTTAGGAAACTGATCAGGATGACCCATAGCCATAAAAATTTCTCTGCATTCATCAAAAGAAAATTCACATCTATCTTCTGGATCATTTTCACCTAATCGTAGAGCATTTCTGATAGAATCTTCAGACACTTCTATCATTCTATCTCTAGTCACAAAGCCTCTTACAACTTTTCTTCCATCCTCTACTTCAACCCGTGCAGTGTTCCAAAACTGTCTAATAAGTCTGTCATAGATTACAGTTTGGTAACACATTGCATAAACATATTTTGTTCTTAGAAGAAATCTGATCATTTCTTCATAAGAAAAAGCATCTTGAGCTTCATCATCCAAAAATGCAACAATGTTATGCTTAGGTACAAACTTCAATTCTGCCATCTGCAAAATTTAAGAACAATGATGTTAGATAATGTGTATTTTGAAGCAAATGATTAATTGTGAGTTTAAATTATGATGATTTAAGATATTATAAACTGATGTGTTAAATTGAATTTGAATTTTAAAAAACAACTTGAATTTTAATTTTAAGTGTAAACACTTAATTTTGATAAAAGATGAATTTTCAAGATTGATTTTGATTAACAGTTTAACACTTCTGTTTATGTTATCTTATATCACTTTATTAGAAACTCTTAAATTCCTGAGATGATGATTTTTATCAATTTTGATTTTATTTTGAATTTTGTTTTATTTTATTTTGAAAATTATGAAACTGTTCATCTTCTTCAACAAGTTCATCATCACCGAGAATGTTCATCGGTGACCATGAATCAAAACTTCAATCAAATATCAGATTATCACAAGCTTAACCTAATATCATGATCGAAATCATCACATGAACAAGAATCAAACATCAATTTTTCACATTTTATCTCGATTAGAAGTAATCTGTGATTTTACAAGTGTTAGGGTTCATACGACCGACAGGGATCGAACGACCATCAAAATGTTTCATTTAAAATGAAATCAGTTGAATATGATTCATTCACTTACATTCACAATCACAAGAATACTATCAACAATCTGGAATTTTTGTTCAAAATGGATTCAATCGATGAATAAGGGTTTTGGTCGAAGAAAGGTCGAAAGTTCGAGAGTTCAGAGGGTTTTATGAGGGTTTTATGAGGGTTTTTGAATTTAGAATAAAATGAATATCACAAGTGTTCTATTTATACTAAGTATAAAAGTTTTAGACTTATGAGCACTGTTGGTCGTTTTAGGATCATTCAGACTCATTAGGTCAAAAATTTCACTAAGTATTGAGACATATGAGCACTATACAGCCTTGTGAATCTAGTCGTATTAGCACTGTTAGCCACATTAGTGTAGACGTATGAGAACTGTTTCAGACTTATGAGAACTGTTAGTAGCATAAGCACTGTTGGTCGCATAAGAACTGTTCCAGTAGCATAAGCACTGTTTCAGTAGCATAAGCACTTTTTCAGTAGCATAAGCGCTATTAGTAGCATAATAAATCTGAAATGTCCACATTCACTTGGAATTTTCAAATCTTCCACCTGCACACTGTTTAAACAAATTAGAAATATTTCATACTAATATTCAAACAATATTGCATATTTTTACATTTTGACCCTCAAAGTTTTAAATTTACACTTTTGACCCTCAAAGTTTCAAAATTTACACTTTTGACCCTCAAAGATTCAAATTTACACTTTTGACCCTCAAAGTTTCAAATTTACACTTTTGAACCTCAAAGATTGAATATTTTTACAAGTTTGACCCTTCATCTTAGTTTCAAAATGAACAACCAAATATTTCAACATCTGTCTTGATTTAAACTTTTCAAAGAAGCTTTTCCTTGCTAAAAATTATGAGATCATTTTATCATTTGATAAACACACACATACTTTGAAATTAAAGCATCATCCGTTCAATTCAACATGATCATTTTCATTTTGATTTTCTGAGAATATTCTTATTGATTTATTACTCCCCCTAAACTTTTAAGTTTCACAAAACTTAGAAGTTTATTAATGGATCATAAGAATATCATACTTAACTTTGTTATATTGCCTGCACACAAGAAAACATGCATAAAATCAAAATTAAAGCAGAATAAAAATCTAATATTTACACTAGAATCTTTAATTGCAGTGAGATCATATTAGATAAGATCAGAACATTAAAATAAAAAATATGTGGATAGTCATAGACAATGATTAAATCCTGATCAAGTGTGTTCCAGGTCAGTGATATCACAGCAAAGGAGACACAAGATCTAAGGACAGCAAATGAGTGTTTTTGACATAAACTATCAGCTCACTTACTTTTTCAATTCTTGGATGAGTATGGTAGAGGTATATGACAAGATGTGACTCATACCAAGACAAAGAGGATCAACCATCATCAAGACATGCAAGAAAGCACTTATTCTTAACTTATTACCTAACAAATATGCATAATCAGAGTTCATGTTACTTAATTTAACAGAGAATGATCATAGATAACCATTTGATCAACTCTAACCATCCTTTTGAATGGGTTGTGCACATTGGCATCTTTTGCATCAAATGAGAATATCCAGGTCTGTAATGACTTACAACAGAGGATATCTCAGTACTTCAGGTCTATGATGACTCATAACTAAGAAGTAAATGATGCTTGTAACAGATCTCATGATTAGTCACATTACCATTAGGTGTGAGCAGGAGTAGCTTAACAAGCAGTCAATCAGATAAGCTAATACACTCAAATGTACTTAGATGAATACACAAACAAGCATAAGAATGTGGGTAATCACAAGAATTTACTTGTTCAGTATACTAGCATGATAGTGTCTACACAGCAATTCCTGATCATGTCAGACTTTATTAGCGAGTGAAGTATGTAACTGATCTTACTAATGTACTATCATTTCTCACAGAAGGCAAATACAGATTCATTCCTAAAATAATGAATGAAAAATGAAAAGCACTCTATTTTTGGATTTTTGATTTATATTTTTCTATTTGATTTTGGGGTTTTCTACTTTTGTATTTGTTTTTTTTATAAAAGAAAGCACACACACACAAACAATCAGGCAAATAACTATGAAAAGTTATCCTTATGAAAATTGTCATAGTTAGGAAAGTATTTGATCATGAAAGGATTCAAATTTGTAACCAGGTTTACACATGGTTAATAAGGCCAATTGACTCCACTAAATACTCAAACCTTCCTGGTAGAAAAGCTTTAGTAAATAGGTCTGCCAACTGTTTTTCAGTTGCTATTTGAATCAAAATGATTAAACCTTTTTCAGAATTATCTCTTAGAAAATGATATCGAATTTCGATATGTTTTGTTTTTGAGTGTTGAACTGGATTAGCTGTAATGAACATAGCAGCAGTGTTATCAATGTAAATGGGTGTTTTAAGAAAATTGAACCCATAATCTAGCAGTTGGTTTTGCAACCAAAGGATTTGAGAACATCCTGCTGATGCAGCTATGTACTCAGCTTCTGCAGTTGAGACAGAAACATTTGTTTGTTTCTTACATTGCCATGAAACTAATCTGGGTCCAAGAAACTGACAACCACCCGTTGTAGATTTTCTGTCTTGACAACATCCACCATAATCACTATCTGTGTATCCATGTAACTCAAAATTACCTTCATAAGGATACCAAAGCCCTAAAGCTGGTTTACCTTTGAGATACCTGAATATTCTTTTGACAGCAATTAAGTGAGATTCTTTCGGGTCTGATTGATACCTTGCACAGACACACACAACATACATTATGTCTGGTCTTGATGCAGTAAGATACATCAAAGAACCAATCATAGATCTGTATAATGTTTGGTCTACTGATTTTCCTTTAGGATCAGGTTCAATCTCGGTGTTTACGTCAGCTGGAGTTCTTATGGATTGACAATCATGCAGTTTGAATTTCTTCAAGAGTTTATCAACAAATTTCTCTTGATTGATAAAAATACCATCTGTAGATTGTTGAACTTGCAATCCAAGAAAGAAATTGATTTCTCCCATAGAACTCATTTGAAACCGAGATTTCATGATCTCTTCAAATTCTTTGCACAAAGTTGGACTGGTAGAACCAAATATGATATCATCTACATACACTTGCACACATAAGAGAACATCATTATCCTTCTTTATGAATAAAGTTGGATCGATTTTCCCTCTTGTATATCTATGTTGGATCAAATGTTGAGATAATGTCTCATACCAAATTCTAGGAGCTTGATGTAGTCCATATAAAGCTTTGCTAAGCTTATACACACGATGTGGAAATTCTGCATCCTCAAAGCCCGGAGGTTGCTTGACATACACATCATCAGTGATTGTACCATACAGAAATGCACCTTTTACGTCCATTTGATACACCTTGAATTTCATGAATGATGCATAGGCCAAGAAAACACGAATAGATTCGAGTCTTGCAACTGGAGCAAATACTTCATCATAGTCAATTCCTTCTTCCTGTGTGTATCCTTGTGCAACAAGTCTTGCTTTGTTTCTGATTACAATGCCACGATCATCAGTTTTATTTCTGAACAACCATTTGGTGCCTATGGCATTTTCTCCTTCAGGTAATTCCACCAACTTCCACACTTCTTGTTTTCGAAATTGTAGAAGTTCCTCCTGCATAGCTTCAATCCAACCATTGTCCTGTAATGCCTCGGTGACATTTTTAGGAACAATCTAAGAAAGGAAACAAGAGTATAAACAAACATTTGCATGTTCAGATTTACTCCTAGTAGTTCTTTCATTCAGAGGACCAATAATCTGTGATGTTGGATGGTTCCGGTGGATACGAGATATCGGAATCTCATTTCCTTGAACAGTAACATTAAGATTGGTTTGGTTCAGATTGGAGAGCTGTTGCAATAATGTAGAAGAATGTGGAGTGAAATTTGGTACTTGAGTCGGTGAATTGAGAAAGTAATCAAAGTTACTATGATCAATTGCATCTCCAGAAATGGAAGATGTGCCAGACTCAGGATGTCCAATTTCTGTACCATCATTAGGAATAGGTTGTGATGCTTCTTGAGCAGCTGAAACAGAATGATCTGAAGCTGAAGAATCAGGAACATTGTCATGGAAATGGATTGTTGAATCCTTGACAAATGAAAAAAATGGATAATCTGGACGAGCATCATCTGAATCATCAGAATCTGAATCATCACTGAAAGATCCAAGATCTCCTCTTGAGTTCTTCTTACCTGAAAAATCATCAGATTGATTAAACAAGTTAGACTGAAATGAGTTTGACAAAGAATCCAAATCAAATAACCATGCAGGACCATTTGAAACTGATGGAAAAGAATTTTCCAAAAATTTAACGTTGAATGTTTCATTAATAGTGTTTGTCCTAGAGTTATACACTCGATAGGCTTTTGAAACAGATGAATAACCAACGAAAAATCCATTATCAGCTTTTTCTTCAAATTTTCCTAAATGATCACTTGAGTTAAGAATCATAACTGGACAACCAAATGATTTTAAAAAATTTATGTTTGGTTTCCTGTCAAACATCAACTCATATGGAGTTTTCTTTTTATCTTTAACAAGCAAGAATCTGTTCTGAACAAAACATGCTGTGGTATTGCTTCGTCCCAGAAAGTGATTGGAAGTTTAGCATCTGCTAACATAGAACGGGCAGCTTCAATCAAAGTTCGGTTCTTCCTTTCAGCAACTCCATTTTGTTGTGGAGTTCTGGGAGCACTGAACTGATGAACTATCCCTTTTTCTGCACAAAACAAATCAATGTTAGCATTTTTAAATTCAGTTCCATTATCACTTCTTATTATTTTTACTTTTTGATCAAGTTGATTTTCAACTTTGTTAATAAATTCTTTTAGAAGATCTGCAGTTTCAGATTTAGCTTAAAGAAAGAAAACCCATGAAAATCTTGTATAATCATCTATGATGACTAAACAATATGATTTTCTACCAATACTCCTAACATTAGTTGGTCCAAAAAGGTCCATATGTAACATCTGGAGTGGTTTGGTGTTTGAGTTTATTAGTTTGGACTTATAAGACGCTCTATGTTGTTTTCCCTTCAGACATGCTGAGCAATGATCAGTTGTTGAAAACTTCTTGGAAGGAAGTCCAATAACATGATTTCCTGCTACAAGCTTGTTCATGTTTTTGAAGTTGGAATGACCAAGACGTCTATGCCAAAGCTGGCTTTCATCATTTGAAGCTTTAGCAATCAGGCAAGTAGTTTCAGTTGCAGGATCCACTTGAGACATATCCAATTTGTATACATCTCTGTCTCTAGCAGCTTTAACTATCACCCAGTCATTGCTAATCTGAAAACCTGGTTTCAAGACATAACAGTGAGATTCATCAAAAAGAACAGAGTAAGATTTGTCACAAATTTGGGATACACTTAGAAGATTAAAGTTCAACTGTGAACAGAAGTTGACTTTATCAAAACTGATAATCCCATTGGACACTGTTCCCTCTCCTGTTATCTTTCCACCTGCGTCTCCTCCAAAAGCAACATGAGTACCATCCTTTAACTTAAAGTCTTGCAACAAGGCTTGATTGCCTGTCATATGCCGGCTACACCCACTGTCAACATACCATGAGTTGATTGGTCTCCGCGGGCGTACCTGCAGTCACAAACATTTAAGGTGAGTTAGTAACCCAAGCCGAGATGGTCTTGGGCTTGCCAAACTTGTCAACAATTGTAAATTGTTTAAAATGAAGTTTGTTGACATCTGGTTTCTTTTGAATTTTAACTTGTTCAAATTCTTTTTGAGAAACCAACTGATTATCTCTTTGAGATTTTGACTTCAAAGCATTATTAAGAAATCTTGAACTCTTGTATGAATCATTTGAAAATGTTCCTTGGTTTATTCTCACAGATCGAGGAATAAACTTTTCTTGATGGTATTGCTGTGATTTGACAAAATCTGAATTGTTTCTTCTGAAAGATCTCAAACTCAAGGAAGATTGTTGTTGTGAAAATTTAAATCCAATATTTTGATTTCTTATAAATTGTGGATTTACAAAGCCTTGATTATTAAATTCCTTCCTTGAAGAGTTCTTCCTGAAGTAACAATCATTGGTATTGTGATTTCTTTCATCACACAAGGCACAGTATTTGTTAAAATAACACTCAGCTGTGGTGTGATTTGTCATATCACATATGTAGAAATACTTGTTAAAGTAACATTCTGAAATGTCATGATTGTACATGTCACAGATATCACAATACTTTTCAGAATGTTTAAACAACATTTTATTAACCCTTGATGTTGAAGCAACATTTGATTCTTGTTTGAATTTTGGGTTAGGCAATTTAATTTGTTGTTTAATTGGAGTAAATTTTGTCTTTTGATCTATGGGATTTTTCTTTTGAACTTGAACAAAATTCTTTGACTCCTTTGATTCAAATCTTTTATACACAGCGGAAGTCTTATGATCTGAACTTGTTCTCAGATCAGAGTTAGATTTGATCTTAGGTGTAGGTGTTATTTTTGTGTTTGTGTTCAAGTCAAAAGTTCCTGCAGACACAAACTTCACAGGTTTAATTTGAGTATTGTTCTGTGACTGATTAGTTGATTCAGTTTTCTTTGCTTTTGCAGCTTTTCTTCGTCTTTGATTTCTCAATCTTGATGAAGTTTTCTTGCTTTGAATTTTAGTTGAATCTTGAGAAGATTCCTTTTGACATTCTTTTACTTCAGTTAGTTCATTAGAACTAGAATCATCAGAATTATTGTTATCTGATTTAACCTCTTCATATTTTTCTTTCAGTTTGTCATTGAAATCAGAATTTTCACTCTTTAGTTCAGTTTGTTCAATAACATTTTCACTTTTTGGTACGAACAGCTTCTTTTGTTTTTGTTGAGGTTCATAAGATTTAACTTTGATTGGATGACCATTTTTGATCTTGTTTAAGTCAGTTTCTTCATAAACTTCAACATTTTTCTTTTGAAGGTTCTTTTGATCTTGAAATTCCTTCAGTTTAGCTTTGTTTTCTGGTGAATGATCATGAGTGTTGAAATTATCAGGTAATGTTTTTGAGATAGATTCAGGCATAGGTTCATGTGTGAATCCTAGTCCTGTTTTTTCTTTTTCATTCCTTCCATTCACCAGTTGCTCAACAATTTTCTTTGAGCTTTTAACTTTGGCTAAGTCTATTTGAGTTGCTGCATGTGCCAATTTTTCTTTTTCAAGAGTTTTGTTCATCTCTTCAAGTTGTTGTTTGACAAGTTCAAGTTCTTCAATGGTTTTGTTCCATGATGCTTGAAGAGACATGATCTTTTCATCAGCAATTTTGTGATCTGATTTTAGCTTATTGTGTTTTGATTCTTCTTGTTTGAGCTTGTCACAAATTTTAAATGAATATGTTCTGTAGTGTTCAACTAGCTCAAAACATGCTTTTGTGCACATTTTCTCTCTCACTTCTACTGGTATTTCAGGATATGAGTGTGAAGATTCAGTATCAGAAGAATTAACAACCTTTGGCTGTTCTGATTGAGCCATAAGAGCAACTTCTTCAGTGGTATCTTTTGGGTCTGATTTGTCGCTCCAATCATACTCTTCTTCTTGATCTGATTCATCATATTTAGGATCTTTAAGTTCAGACTAGTCTTCATCATCAACTTCAGCAACTAGTGCCAGATTAGCAGTGAGATCAGCAGTAAATTGCTCTGCATATGCACTCCAGTCATAACCATCTTTGATATTTACAACCAGTGCCTTCTTAGTTTCCTCACTGTTCTTTTCTTCTTTGGGTTCTGGCATTGGTAGACTTTGGTATGGCTTCTGAAAAGTCTTGTTTGCCTGTTGCTGATACTTTTGACCATTTGAGCTGCCTTGAGTATTTCCTCCTTGGTTTCTTGGAGCTTTACATTCTCTTGAAAAATGACCATAGCTGTTACAGTTAAAGCATCTTGATTTTGATTTATCAAACCCAACAGTTTTGTTTGCACTGGGTTTGTAATTTCTGTTAGTGTAAGCATGCTTTTGAGTTCTGTAAGCTATCATGACCATCTGCTAATTAAGATCCATTTCTTCTACATCATCTGGATCCATTTCAAACAAATCCTGTAGAACTAGCTCCATTTGAGTCAGATGACTGCCTTGATAAGCTTGAAAGCTTGCCATGAATGCAGTGAAAGCAGTTTTTGACTCTTCATCTTGTAAAAGAATGTTGATCACATCTTTCACTTTGCTTGGATTGGGAGAGTTTAAGGAGGATGGCATCTCAGTTGAAGGTTTTGGCATTTGAGCTTTAGGTGAAGACTGTGGTTGTGGTTGAGTGGAGTAAGCAGGTGTACTGGTGAAGAATCATGCTCCCACAAATAGATCACCTTCATCTTCAGGAGTGGATTGGTCTTTAGCCAAAAATGCATTCTCAACAGTATTTGCTGGTGAAGCAACATACTTATACTGAGTTTTTGATGCATGTCTATCATTATTTCTTGAGCTCTCATCAATTTCTACAGATTCAATTTTAGCAATGAGCAGATCAAGATCCATTGGAAACTTCTCAGTATGTTTTAATAAAGTGACAGTTTGTTTCCAAGAAGATGGTAGTGCATTCAGAAGTCTATTGTTTAAGTCCTCAAGATCATTCTTGATTCCCAAAGTAGACATCTCTGTAGTTAATTGCACAAACCTGTTCATCATTTGGTTTATTGTTTCTCCTGAGATGTGCTCAAAAAGTTCCAATTGCCTTTTCAGTTTTTGCTTTTTCAGATCTTGAATCTCTTTCCCTCCTTCACATATAATCTTCAAGGCTTTATACATTGTATATCCAGTCTGATAGTTTTCAAGCCTTGAAAGAACTTCCAGTGGTAGTCCTTTACACATGAGAGAATATGCTTTGATGTCATTCTTTACTTTCTTTAAATCATCACCATGAAGATTATCTTCTGGATAAGGCTCTTGTTAATCTTTAGAATACACAAATCCTCTGTCTGGACCATCAGTAGTCACAGGAATGTATGGACCCTTTTCAATTGATTTCCACAGATCAGTGTCTATGGAATTCAAATGATGTTTCAGCCTTAGAGACCAATTTTTAAGATCAGCTCTGTTTTTAAGTTTTGGAACTCTATTCTCAGAATCTTCTGATTTAGCCATTTTTTATATTTTTGTTGTTTTTTTCTAATCTTTTGAATTAAGAAATGAAAAGAAAAAATATTTTTGGATTTTTGAAATTTTTATGAAAAATTTCTAAGTGTTAAGGCTGAAAAGTCTAAAACAGTAGTCAAACGTCCAACAGTAATGATACGACCAGCAGTGAAACGTCCAACAGTGGTAATGAGTCCAACAGTGAAAAGTCCAACAGTGGTGATAAGTCCAACAGTGATGAGTCTAAGGGATTGCCTTAGAAAAATTCCCAACACAATGCTGAAACTACCAACAGTAGTTATACGTCCACAAGCTGAAACGACCAACAGTCGTTATACGGCTAAGGTAAAACGACTAACAGTAGTGATGTGTCTAACCAAGTACAAGTGATTACAAGTCCACAGTGGTTATACGGCTAGGGTGAAACGACTGAAACAGTTGAGAAAAGTCCAACAGTTCTCAAACGACCAATCACTTAGTTCAAATTTCAGTGTTTTTCATCCCTAATACGGCACATTCATCAGCTTCATATGAATGTAACGAACTCAGAAATCTCAAAAACCTTCAATTATTAATTGAGCTGAAATTTCACAATTAGTTCATGATTATACCGATAATCAATCCTATAACCTCAATTTCAGTAATCATCAACAAATTTCGATGAATTTCAGAGATTTTAGGTCGAACACTCAAGAACACATATTCGAACTGTTTTTCACTAATTCACTCGATTTTTATGAGATAAACTGCAAATTGTGATTCAAAACATGTTTCTGATGATGAAACACAGCTTCGATTCACAATATTTCACTTGAATTGTCAATTGATTACAGATTTCAGTGGATTTTTGAAGTTTCTATCTTCGACAGAACCTCAAAAACACTCAACCGAAAGCTCTGATACCAATTGATAGGATCAATTAGAGCAATCTGTATCAATTATATGAACAATTCAAAGCAAAATACAATCAATTGTAATCAAATCAAGACAAATCAACAAAATTCATATTCCATTGATTGCAAAGACGATTACAAGTGATAGAAAGCAGTTCTCATAAAACATATGCAAAAACTTACAATCTATACTACGTCTAAGCTATTTATACTAGAACTAAGGAACTAAATTTACACAAAAAGTCCCTACACTAGTATAAAATACAAAATAGACACTAAACAATAAAGACTAAATGTTAATCTTTTAAGGGACCTAACAGATCCCGTTTCGTATTATGGATACAATCACCTAGACTGGTTCCCTGTGTGTGTACCCTCATGGGTTAGCCAAAATCGCACGTTTTAAAACACACAGTTGAGCTGACAACTCTCAAAGAGTTGTGATCCTCCTTTTAGTCTACTTGCAAGCCTTTTCTTTCTTTTGTTACATTTCACTTTCCATTTTGTTATCTTTCACTTCGTTGTGTCATACTTTACATTCATCATTCTACGTAAATCCGTAACATAATACTTAACGTATGTTATATTACAATATAAATACGTTTTGAAAACTAATAAAAGATAACAACTCATACACTTATGCATATCATACATTCATCATAACATCATGCATATACTATTCATAAACCCTCCTTATTCATGCTTAGAATAGTCCAAAACGGCCCACAAGTCAAACTAGGTCAAACCCTAAAATTCTGTTTTTCCGTAAAATTTCAGAAAAATTTTCTAAGTGTTGGGCGCATGGACACTATTAGGCGCATCAGCCCTGTTTGGGCGTTTCTAAACTACGTAGGCGCATGAGCCTACACTTAACCATTTTAACACTTAGGCGCATAAGCCTTTTGGGCGCATGGGCACTATTTGGGCGCTTCACCTTACACTTAGTCAGTTCAGCTAAAAACTCAGGCGCATGAACTACTGTTTAGGCGCATGAACTTACACTTAGAAATTCTAAGGCTTTATTCGGGCACATGGGGTACTGTGTGGGCGTATGAGCCTATACTTAATATTTCTAAGGCGCATGGGCCCTGTTTGGGCGCATCACCTCACTTTAAAACTTTGCTAAGGCAAATACTAGGTGCATGGGCCCTGTTTTGGCGCATGTGCACATACTTACATGTTTTCTAAGTTGTTTTCCAGTTCCAAACATCACTATATCCTGTTCTAAACTTGTTATACCCATTATAGACCTCAAACAAACATCTACAACCATAAAACATCAACATATAAGCATAAAATATACGGGTGTACATACAATATAACTATAAAACCATTTTTAATGCATTTTCAGCCCCAAAAGAGTTTAAACATGTAAAAAGTCGGGTCTAGAAACTCACCTTAGGTGCTTTCAAGCTTAAACTCTTTGGACTCGAACTTTCAAAGATTTCTACCTAGCCATGTTAAAACATCCAACCGAACACATTTACACATAAGAACACGTATAATATTCAGTTATATGGCCAAGAAATCTATAAAACCGAACCAGAAACTCATAAAATGCTTACCAATTTCGATTTCGGTTGCTTTCTCTCTATAGGATCGAAGCTTTGCTGCTTTCTCTCTCTAAAAGTCAAGCAATGGGGTGTAGCAGGTGGTGTGGGCGGCCATACCACCATTTTAAACAAAATAATAACAAGTTTTTATCCTTTTACACTTTGCACCCCTCCACTTTGGCCTATTTTTCTTTCTTATAAAATATATTTCTTTTCTTTCTTTATTTGGACAAAGTTTTCCGGGTGTTACAACTGTATATGTAAATGATGCTCTAAAACATAGGTTGGAAACAAATCAGCAACCCTTAACACACATAGAAGAAATAACAGGAATGAGAATATCTGAAAACAACAATCTAGAGATCTTGAAGGGAAAACATGCTATAACCACACTTGTTAGCAACATTGATTTGCAAAGTCTTGACAAATCAACATTGGAGTAACTTGTTCATCTGAAAATAGATTTCAAGTATGATGATCAGAAGAGTGCAGTTGACTATTTTGTTGAGCACATAGTCAACTGTAGGAATGCTTTGAAGATCACTCTATTTTCAGAACAAGTAAAAGAAGCCGAACAAGATCAAGCAATAGAAAAAGATGTTGAAGAGTCTCTGAAGGCATCTGAAGAACTTCAAAAGAATATAGAAGAAGCTGGACCTTCTCATTCTTAAGAGGTTTCTAACATACAAACAAACAAAACAAACAATCTTGTCTAACAAAACATACAAGTTACCATACAAAACGTATAAGTTATAATACAAAACATGCAAGTTACCATACAAAACATACAAGTTACAATATAAAACATACAAGTTACAATACAAAACATACAAGTTACCATACTAAACATACAAGTTACAATACAAAACATAGAAGTTACCATAAAAAACATACAAGTTACAATACAAAACATACAAGTTACCATATAAAACATACAAGTTACCATACAAAATATACATATAAACATACAATCAGTCAAATGATATAACCAACAAACTATCATCCAATCAAGCATCATAAGTCAATCACACAATCATTTCAAGATAATACATAACTAATAACAAAACACACACATTAGTACTAACAATCAAAACAATAACAAGCAAACAAAAGGAGATGGCAGCATCATCCTTAGGGGAAGTATTGTTGGACTCAACAAGTGCATTAAGGAAATAATGCATATAAAGGATAATGCTTGCCATAAAACAAACATAATGTGTTCTAACATTCAAATAATCATTGACTAACACATTTGTACTATTAACATTCATAACATACACTAATGTAAATTAAATTTCTTTTTCAGGCTTGTAGATAAAAGAAATTTTTTGACAAGTGTCTGCAGCGGATGAGATGCTACTCACAGCGGATGAACAAGATGGTGCAGCGGATGAAGAACAAGTCCAAGTGTCTACAGCGAATGAAGACATCCCACAGCGGATGATCAACACATAGCGGATTCCAAATCCACAGTTGATGAACTGTCCATAGCGTATGTTCATTCACAGCGGATGAACATTTTACAGCGGACGACATTCAAACAACAAGTGTTCACAGCGGACAGTATCCAAGACACAGCGGATGAGTTATCCTTCTCCACATTGGACACCTTATCATCCACAGTGGAAAGCTAATTATCCACAGCGGACAGCTAATCATCCACAGCGGACAGCTAATCACCCACAGCGGACGGCTTGTAGACTTAGGATTTTTTATGTAATTTTCGTTTACATAAGGGTACTTTAGTAATTGTAAAGAGTTTTTTGTATAGGCTGTAAATAGCATTCTACCCTAATCCTTTGTAAGCTTTTGAACAATCAATACAAACAAGCAGTTATTATTATTTGCACTCACTAGCAATCAAACACACACCATCACTCACACACACACTGATATCATAAGCATCAATCATGGGTTTTCGCACCATGTTTATTTTTGTTGAATCTACTATAACAAATCTGTTATTATATTGTTTGAGAGAATAGAAAAGATCCTTGGGGAAATCATCATAATCATTAATATCATTCTGTTTTCATTATGTGTTGATTGAGACACTTTGATTTCATCACAAATACTTAGCCGTATTTGTTCTTTGCTCATCCGCATTGACTAATGCGGATAGCCAACACTTGTTTTATTTTTCTTCTGTTTTCTGCACCAGCATTATTTTTTGGACTTGTGGAGAATCCAACCAGAACAACCTTCAACCACCTCTTGAATTGTCACATGTTATCCTTTCTGGCTCCAACACCAGGAATATGTTAACAGCTTCTAGTCTTGCCACAGGAGCAAACACATTTTTGTAGTCAATTTCTTCTTCTTGTGTGTATCCTTGAACAACTAGTCTTACCTTGTTCTTGATGACAAGTCCTTTATCATCCTTCTTGTTCCTAAAAACCCACTTGGTTCCTATGGTAGTCTTCCCTTAAGGAAGAGGACATAGGTTCCAAACCTTTTGTCTTTTGAATTGAAGCAACTCCTCTTGCATCGCTTCAACCCAACTTCTATCCTTCAAAGCCTCATCAACTTTCTTTGGCTCTATCTGGGACAAGCAACAAGAGTATAGACAAACATTTTTGTCATGAGTTTTTCCTCTTGTTCTCGCCCTTTTATCAACATCTCCAATGATGTTTATGGCAAGGTGTGACTTATGGATCCTAAGTTGAGGGATCATAGTAAGTTGATTGGATAGATTAAAATTTGTGAAGTTTAAATTTGGGAATGAGGTGTCACCCACCATATTAACATACTTATCAAGAGAAGCTTGATCCAAGGAGTGTTTTACATCATTGATGTTGTCTTCTGTGGAGTGGTTATTAGCATCAAGAAATTTTTTATCACTGTCACCACCACCATTTCCTTTTACATTTGAAGCTCCTTCATTTGAGTTTTGTGCCTCTGAGCTGGAATTTATAGGCACCTCAGATGTATCAGCTAGATTTGTCATAGTTGTGTTGCTAGGATGTAACACCCGAAAATTTCTAGTTAGACAAAAGAAAAGAAAAATAATAAGAAAAGAAAAGGAAAGTATCTTGAAAGAAAATGAGAAGGAACAAAAGTGGAGGGGGCTTTGTGTAAAAGTACAAAAAGTCAAATATCTTTTACATATAGGGATGGCCGCCCATGCCACCTTTTACAACTGCTTTCGGTCGACCAAAAAGAAAAGAAAGAAGAGCAGAAGAGGAGTTTTCGGATTCTAGAGAGAGAAAGCAGCTGAGATTGAAATTGGTAAGCATTTTCTGAGTTTCTAGTTCGGTTTTATAGATTTTTTGGCCATGTAACCGAATTATACGTGTTCTTATGTGTATATGTGCTTGGTGGGATGTCTTAACATGTCTAGCTGTTAAGAAAACCTTTGAAAGTTTGAGTTCAAAGAGTTTTAGAACTTAAAGCAGCTAAGGTGAGTTCTAGACCCCGACTTTTTACATATTTTAACTCTTTTGGGGCTGAAAATGCATTAAAAATGATTTATAGTTATATTGTATGTACACCTGTATATTTTATGCTTATACGTTGATGTTTTATGGTTGTAGATGTTTGTTCGAGGTTTATAATGGGTGTAAGTTTAGAACAGGATATAGTAATGTTTGGGACTGGAAAACAACTTAGAAAACATGTAAGTATGTGCACATGCGCCAAAACAGTACCCCATGTGCCTAAGAAATTGCTTAGAAATATTAAGTATAGGCTCATACACACAAACAGTACCCCATGTGTTGGATTCTTTATGCCCAAGACACATAGAATATTGATGTGGTTAGTACGTTATGATCCAAGTCATGTCATACCCAATAACAAGCTTAGCAAACACCAATATAAATATTTAATTGATGATATGATCATGCAATTAAATAAATACACCAATTTAGAAAATGGGTTTTCTATATAAATTGTATATGAGATGAAACAACTTATAAGGATATTTTGTTCATGGACATTATTTGTAATGTTATTTAAGTTGGTTAAATAACATCAAATAATAATAATAGTGTGTGTATAAGTTATATAATTAAAAGGTTAATTAGATAACTTATAATTGTAATTAGTTAAACAAAATGTAAAAGTGTTTTTGGGGGAAAACCCCAAATCCCTTTTAATTTTGGCCGCCCCCTTTAAGGGGGTCTTTGGCCTTTTGTTTGAGGTTCTTCACTTCTTGGAAACACACACATCCTCTTTTCTCTCTCTCACATGCAAAGGACCAAGATCCCACTTTCTCTCTATCTTCTTGAAAGAGTTCAAAGCTGAAAATTTGATTTTCAGCTCTTCTTGGTTAGAGATTGGTGTTCAAATCCTAGCAACAAGGTGTTTGCATGATGCTTGTGGGTATGGATGCTTGAGGACACCTCTCCTTGGTGTTTTGGTCATTCAAGAACCTCATCTTCTTCATCCAAATCTCGTTTTTCAGCAGCTTTACAAAGGTGGTATGTTGGTACACATGTCCCTAGTTCTAGTTCTATTGAGCTCAAATGTAATTGACTTTCATTTTGTAACACTTATGTAATGTTTGATATATGAAATGAAAAACTCCTCTTTGAATGTTTATTGGTTGTTGAATGTTATATCTATTAATATGATTTATTGTTACACGCTTATATGAACATGTTATATAGGTTTACAGTTGTTAGACATAGTTCTGTATCATTAAAGGTTAAGGAATATGTTTAACTAAGTCTTATGATTCAGTCGCACGACTGGACCATGCGAATGGGCCAGTCGCACGGCTGAACCAGGTGATTGAGTCAATCACACAATTGAGTCATAAGACTGACTCAGTCGTACGGATGAATCAATCATATGACTCAGTCGCACGACTGAGCCATGCGCATGGCTCAGTCGTACGAATGAAAGCTGTAACCTATAAATACCACTAAATTCGTGGACAAACGTAACACTTCGAGAACTCTTAACCCTATTCGTTCCTGTTCGTCCAGAGAGTCCCTTCCAACTTCATAGAACGTTTCTGATCGATTCTAATCAATTCTTCACGTATTCTCATTGTTAGTTTTGATCGGATTAACGTTCTCCCTGATTGGATTGCCAATCAAATAGGATTCCGCACTATTTGATCTGGTTTCATGGTGAATCAGTTAGTACTCCGTCGTACATGGTCCTAACAAGTGGTATCAGAGATTTGGCTCTTGATTCCTCGTGGATTCAATCGCGTTTTTGCAAAAGTCAACGTTTTTAATCAAAAGATCCATTCTGTCCGCATATAAATCCAGTTTTTACGAGTGCATGTGTTCAAAAGTTAGTCTTTTTCGAGTTTCAGCCTACTAGGGTTTTCAAAATTGTGTTTTTAGGTCGAATTGCGTGAAAAGTTTGAAAAAATTTCGAACTCAATAGTCTCAGTCGCACGATTAACTCAATTGCCTGACTGAACTCCATTCGCTCAGCTCAATCGCACGATTAGCCCAGTCGCTTGTTTAATCGCACGATTGGCCCAGTCGGTTTGTTCATTCGCACAACTATCCTAGTCATCTGCTCAATCGCATGACTAAGCTCAATCGCCCAGTTGAGTCTCAGTCGCACCCTAATCGCATCCCCAGTCGAATACACAGTTGGTTTTCAAGTTTTAAGACTAATTAAATATGGACGCACAGAACTTTGCACTCTCAGCAGGGAAGGACTCCAGGATCCAGAATCTATTGCTCTTGGAGAATGAGATTGGGAATCATAACAAACCACCAAAGCTTCTGTCTCTTAACGATTATCCTCAATGGAAGCAACGGTTTGAAATTCATCTGAGTGGAGTAGACACAAACCTATGGAACACTATTGAGACTGGCTACACTTTGCCCGTTGGAGCTGATGGTGTTCCACTGACACTAAGTGGTTTGAATAAGGCACAAAAGACTGCGTACAATGCTGAGAAGAAGGCCTATGCATTGTTGACACAGTCCATTCCGAAAGACATCTTCCATCAGTTCTCAGAACACAAGCAGTGCAAAAGGTTATGGGAGGCTCTTGAGAAGCGATATGAAGGAAATGCAACACTTAAGTCTCTAAAGGCGAAAGCGTGGAAGAAGGAATTTGATAACTTCTCGTCTATTGGGAATGAAAGTTTGGATGATGTGATCGACCGCTTCTATCATTTGATGAGTGAACTGCACACTCATGGGGTTAAAACGTCCATGGAAGACAAGGTGGCGAGCTTGGCTGATGGGTTACCTGATAAGTGGGATTCATTTGTTTCCACTTGGAGACATAATGTTATGTTGGAGACTTTGGACATAAATGACTTTATTTTGAAGTAGAGGGAGGAAGAGGTTCGAAATAAGTACAAGTCTAAGAAAGGTAACTACATTCAGAATCCTCTTTACAATGTGAATCCTACTACAGCATCTTCGAGTGCACCTTTGCAGATTGCTTTCGTGTCTAACACATCTGCAAGCATCCCAAGTGCATCCCCAAGTTGTGAATTAGGCTGATCATCAAGTGTCCAATTTAGTACTCCGGAAATTCAACCGACGAAGTTAACCACAGAGAATTTGAGCAACATAACTGTTGAAGTTGCTAAGGAGCATATGGATCTGCTTGCGGCTGTGGTACATTCTTATGACGGATTAGTAGCAGGAAAGATTGGTAACTGTCACTTGGCCGACGAAGATTATGAACAGGTTGATGAAACAGAGCTTGAACGGATGGATATAATGTGGGCTCTCACTAGTGCTGTGCGTAGAGCAAAGAAGTTCGTTAAAAAGACAGGACAGAACCTAGTGGCTACAAAGGATACAACTTTTGGATTTGACAAGTCAAAAGTCACCTGTTTCGACTGCGGTGAAAAAGGCCATTTCAAGAGAGAATGTGTCAAACCCAAGAAGACAGGAAATGGCAACCCGTTCTCATCATTCAACAGGCAGGATAAGGACAAGACTCCAAAGGCAACATCAACCAGTCATGACTCCAAACCAATGGTAGTACAGGGTGATGAAAGACAAGACTGGTCCTTCCGTTTCTTATCTGATTGTGAAGCTAACATTGCATCAGCAAGTGAGGGGGAGAACTCAGTTGAGCTTGATACTGCTGATGTGGATGAGACTATGGCTGCTGTTGATCAACTAGTGGAGGATGAACTAAATGCAGAATCTGCAGCACACCAGGAACCCCAGGCTGCTTTCATGGCTGGTACCTCTACATCTGCACCAGTAGAATCGAAAGATGATCTCTTTGATAAACATGCATGTGTTGAATGTAATTTAGGGAAAGCATCGATCTGAAATTTGCTAGGTTATTAGAACATAATGATAAATTAGTAAATGACTTAAAACTTTGCACTAAAGCTAATCGTGTATTAAAGCAAAATGAAAGCAGTTTTAAGGAGAAAATTGAATTACTGAGAAAACAATTAAAAGAGACTGAAGTTGTTGCTTTTAACCAAGAAAATGACATAAAGTTTTACTTAAAAACAATTGAGGAAACTAAAAAGGACAGAGTTGTTTTACAAGTTGAAAATGAATCCTTAAAGCAAAAACTACATAGTTTAGCTAGTTCCTCTCACATCTTGAAAAACTTGGTTAAAGAAAGAAATACGGGGAAGGGCTGGGTTATAAAGTTGTGCCTCCACCACATGAGATCCTCCTGAACACAAAACAGAGACCTGTTAATAATAATCCCATCAAGGACCATGTGGTGACTACTCCTCTGGTTAGTGATCCGAACACTGCAGTTAAACCTACTCCTCCTGTTGCTGATCAGAAGACATCAACTTCAGGCACAAAGGATAAAACAATCATTAAGAACAGGGTGAAAGAGGATGTTCAAGCATCTCTTGCGTTGGGTTCAAAATCTGCTGTCACACAACCCAAGATTTCAAAAACCACTCAGTCTAAACCGGTTAAGCAAGATCAAAATCATCTTAAAAGATAATGTAATCATAATGTTAAACAAGTAAAATTTGTCAAAGAAGGTGAAAATAAAAAGGTTGAGACCAAAAGACCCATGCCTGAAGTGTACTCCCCACCTCACAAGAGATCTCCTAGTCCTGTTGAGAGGAGATCATGCTATACTTATGGACAAAGAGGTCACATCTCTTCACACTGTCCTCGCTATCAGATACCTAGGCTTAAAGTTGAACTAGATGAAGAAGTGAAACATTTTTCTTCAAAACAGAGATCTAAAACTCTTGTTAGGTCTAAAACACCTGCTAGGTCTTTTACCCCTCCCCAACACCACAAACAACACAGACAAGTCACTGGCAAGTCTGTGTTGCCTGAGGTTAAACCTGTTTTTGAAAATAAACCTAAAGTTCAAACAGTAAATCAGTCATCGGTTTACCACAAACAGTCCTTACACAAGGATGGTCTGTGGAAAGCTAAAACATCTGATGTGTCTGATAGTGTTGATAAGCTGAAGGATGAGGTCTCTCTAACTGCTAAAGGTTAGTGGGTTGAGTTTGTGATGTGTGATGCCTCTGGGAAACCCAAGCCATTCAAGGCTTGGGTCCCCCTCCTTAACTAATTATTTTCTATTATGTGCAGGTTGTCCGCTATAGTGCTTCTACCAACACATGGATAGTAGATAGCGGAGCATCCAGGCACATGACGGGAAATCAGTCTCTCCTTTTCAACGTCAAACAAATTAAAGGGGGACACGTTTCTTTTGCTGTAAACAAAGGAGGATACATTACCGCACAAGGAGAAGTAGGTAATGGACAGGTAAAGTTTGATAAAGTAAATTTTGTTCAACAATTGGAAAACAATTTGCTTTTAGCTTCTCAAATATGTGACAAGGGCTTCAAAGTGATGTTTGACAATCGGAAGTGTTACATTATAAAGAAGGAAATGGAGATTCCTAAGGAGCATGTCTTAATGTTAGCATCAAGGTACAATGATTTGTACGTCTTGGATATGTCAAATGCTTCTACTACTGAGTCTACTGTTCAGTGCTTTTTATCAAAAGCAACAGAGAAGGAGTCCATATCATGGCACAGGAGAATAGGACACATAAATCATAGGAAGATGAATCATCTGATTCATAACAACTTAGTTGATGGAGTTACTCTAAAGAACTTCAAACTTCTAGATTTCTGTGTCTTGTGCAAGAAGGGAAAGCAGACGAGGAAGTCTTACAAGACCAAGCACGTTAACTCTATCGAGATGCCACTGGAGCTACTGCATATGGATCTATTCGGTCCTGTCAGCAAGAAGAGTATCGCTGGAGACTGGTACTGCTTTGTCGTCACGGATGACTACTCACGTTTCTCCTGGGTGATGTTTCTGAAAGCTAAGTCAGAAACCTTTGAGTCTTTAAAGGTGCTCATCATAACACTGGAGTCCCTCTACAATCTGAAGGTGAGGAAGATACGTTCAGACAATGGAACAAAGTTCAAGAATCAGTGGATGGATGCTTTCTGCAAAGAAAAGGGAATTGTTCATCAGTTCACCCCTGCATACACGCCATAGATGAATGGAGTTGCTGAACAGAAGAATAGGAGCTTGATCGAAACTGCAAGGACTATGTTGGCAGATTCAAAGCTGCCAGTACAGTTCTGGAATGAAGCTGCTGCCAATGCGTGCTACACACTTAATCGTGTGTTAGTAGTCAAGCGGTGTGGGAAGACTTGCTATGAGTTGCTTCAGAAGCGCAAACCGAACCTGGAGTATCTTGAACCATTCGAAGCTCCATGCAAGTTACTGAAGAAAACTCCGCAGGGCAAGTTCAGCGAGAAAGCAGATCAGGGGATCTTTCTTTGATACAGCATACCAGACAAACGAGTTTATAACAACTCAATAGGCCAGGTAGAAGTATGGACGTCGATGTGCAACGATATACCATCCCCCTGCTGGAAAAGGTCCGTCGTCATTCTTCAACTACGATGGCTTTTTCAAATCATTCAACCTTCCTCAGATAGATTCAGATGAAGAGATTGCTACTCAGATGTTGTACAATGTCCTAAACACACCGAATCTGGATACCAGTAATGTGACACCGGCCATTAGTGCTTCGGGATCTTCAGTAGCTGCTCAGGACGAGAGTGATGATTCATCAGATGATGAAGAAGCAGTTAAGACCAGCAATGAGCATAATGTTTATCGAAGCTCCTCAGCTGCTGAACATGCATCAGGGAATCCGGATACTGAACCTGTCATCACAAATCTTGATACTGAAGTTGTCGTACCTACGACACCTATGACTAGGATCAGTGTGAATCATCCCCCGGAAACTATCATTGGGGATCTTCACTCCGGTGTGCAGACAAGAAATCAGCTATACGCTGCTGATTATGCTGCAATTATGGAAAAGGGCTACGTGAATGACGGGGCTTTCAAATGTTTTGTTTCTCAAGTCGAGCCCAAACACGTAAGTGATGCCCTGAAGGATGAGGCCTGGGTCAACGCTATGTAGGAGGAGCTGCTACAGTTCAAGAAGCTTGGAATGTGGACACTCGTTGATAGGCCCAAAGGAGTGAAAGTGATTGGCACCAAATGGGTGCTACGCTGCAAGAAGGATGACCAAGGTGTCATAATCAGAAACAAGGCACGTTTGGTTGTTCAAGGCTTCAGACAAGTCGAGGGAGTCGACTATAATGAAGTGTTTGCACCCATGGCTAGAATGGAAGCAATCCGTATCTTCCTAGCCTATGCATCGTATATGAAGATCAAGGTTTATCAGCTGGATGTGAAGAGTGCATTCCTTCATAGGGAAATCCGTGAAGAAGTCTATGTCAGTCAACCCGAGGGATTTAAAGATTCTTATCATCAGGACAGAGTCTACAAGTTGGACAAGGGTCTGTATGGGCTCCATCAGGCTCCTCGAGCTTGGTATGAGAAGCTCTCCACCCACCTGCTGAAACACGGGTTTTGTAGGGGTGTGATTGACTGCACGTTGTTAATCAAAGAGAGAGATGGCAATTTACTGATGGTGCAAATCTATGTGGATGACATTATCTTCGGTTCACAAAACGAAGATCTATGTAAAGAATTCAAATCTGTGATGAAGGCAGAATTTGAAATGAGTGCCATGGGAGAAATGAAGTTCTTCCTGGGATTACAGGTGGATCAAACACCTACCGGTATTTTTCTGCATCAGACTAAGTATGTTGGAGACATTCTGAGTTGATTTGATATGGAAAACGCCACTGTTACCGGTACCCCACTCGCCACAAATCATGATGTGGCACCTGATGAGAATGGGGATTTGGTGGATGTCACTATGTATTGTTGGATGATCGGATCTCTTATGTATCTCACTGCCTCACGTCCAGATATCATGTACGCCACATGTCTATGCATAAGATATCAAGCCAAACCGAAAGTAAATCATCTGATAGGGGTGAAAAGGATTTTTTGTTATCTGAAGGGTGCTCCAAGACTGGGGTTGTGGTATCCTCATGATGATGACTTTGAGCTAACTGCGTATAGTGATTCAGACTACGGTGGCTGCAAGATGAAATTCAAGTCAATATCAGCAGGGTGTCAGTTCTTTGGAAGGCGTTTAGTCACCTGGAAATGCAAGAAGCAAACCTCGGTTGCCTTATCAACCTGTGAAGCTGAATACGTTGCTGCTGCAAGTTGCTGCTCTCAGATCATTTAGATCCAACAGCAAATGCGGTACTACGATTTGCAATTTTCTAACACACCTATATGTGTTGATAACTCTGCTGTCATAGCTGTAACTACAAATCCTGTTCAACACCGTAAAACAAAACACATCGGCATAAAGTATCATTTCATACACGATTGCTATGAAAAACAATTAATTGATGTGATTAAAATAAACACGGATTTTCAACGCGCCGACCTCTACACCAAACCGTTTGATAAACCTAGATTTTTCTATTTGTTAGAGGTCAACGGCGTGAAAAAGAAAAGTGACATCATTTCAGAAGATACAGACGCTTAGTTTGACACTTGTTTAGCTTTTAATTTTTATTTTATTTCTATTTGTTTTAATTTCCTTGTCGTATAAAAATCCAAAAACACAAAAAGATTTTTTGTTTTAGAATTTTAGGGGGAGATTAGTTTACTTTCAGTATTTATTTACTTAAAAAAAAGGGGGGGAGGCAGATAAGCTAAAAAGGCAAAAACAACAAAGATAAGAATGTGATTCGGCACTATGGAAAGTGATAGTACACGGGCGTCAAGTTACTTGGAACACTAAAAAGATTTTCAATTTTTGCAGTTTAGTTTAATTAAATCATAGAAAATTGTTAGTCAAAGAATTCTAAGTCTAACAAGTTGGGAAATGATAGTACGCCTGTTTGTAACTGTAATTACACGGAGAAAGTCGATCAAGGGAGGTGCTAGTTCATTATGCGATGTGTCGGCAGATTCAACACAATAGACTAGTAGACATTATTGGTGATCTCAATTTAAACTAATCTGTTCAACTGACTGTGGGATCCCATCTTATCACTGGTTAACACAATCAGTTATTTCCAATAAGAGATGACGAGCAAATAAACGCCACTAAAAGTTTGTGGATGACCACAAAAAGAGCAAAGCATGAAAAATGAAAATAAACGCAATCAAGATGATAACCTATGTTGTTGGTGCGTTATGTGCAAAAGAAAAATGTAAAGGTGCTCTAACAAGAAGATAGGTTGTGTGCCTCTCTGTTGTGCGATGGCACTGACCTGAGGATAAGCATAACCTAGATATTCTAGAATTCATTGTTGTTTACCGCCTCTCTGCTGTGCGATGGCACTGACCTGAGGCTTGGCTTCTCTTTGAAAGATCTACGAATAGTCTCTTCTTGTCAAAATACCCGTAGACCGCTCAAAAGTCTTCTGAGGAATGTTGATTACCATATAAGCTTGGGATCCACAAATGTTGGTTGAAATAATATAACCTAATACATCACCAATATGTGTCAAAAGTCTGTGTATGGATTTAAGTTGACAAGTATACTGAAAATCGACGTGGCTGCACCGCTTGATGTTCAAAATCAATGTGTGTTACATATCAGATCAAGCATGATTCCCAGTTAGAACTTAGAAGTCTCAGATGAATGAGAAACTATGATATGTAAATATGTTAGTTTCCATTTCAATATATATATATATAAGTTCCAAGTAATTGAGTTTATGCCTGTTTGATTCCATATGAATCTGTCTTAGAAATGATGTTAATGCTAATAGGCTACTCTACCCTACCCTAACAAAATCACAAAAACATGTTTATTTTGTTAATTAGTTAAGTTTTTCAAGTTATTTGTAAAATGTGTCAGTGTCGGACTGGCCTATGTTATTCATCTTTGAATAGGTCACACAATGAACTTAACGTTAATCATAAATCACTTGTTTCTGAAAAGATAAATCGATCACGACTGAGGTGATCAGGTGGATAAATGGATCACGTCTGAGGTGATCAGGTCGATAAATGGATCACGTCTGAGGTGATCAGGTGGACAAATGGATTACGTCTAAGGTGATCAGGTGGATAAATGGATCACATCTGAGGTGATCAAATGGTTTCTAATCTTAAATTGGTCATGTCTGAGATGATCAACTGCTTAAAAAGTTTTATCTACTGTTATAAGGAACTAAGTGTCGAACGGTCAAAAAGTCAAAATTTCTTAAGATTGACCCATTTGTACGACTGGATCATAAGTATGGACCAGTCGTACGATTGGTCCATACGAATGGGTCCAATTGTACGATTGGACCATGCGTCTGAACCCGATCACACGATTAGAGGTGACCGACTGTGACAGTCACATGAATGATCCTCAATCGTACGATTGGAGATAACCGAATGGGCGAATCGTACGACTGAAGCTCAGTCGCACGAATCAATCATGCGACTAGTTTCAGTCGCATGACTGAAGGTTGCCCTAGTATAAATAGAGGGGGAGTCGGTCTAAGTCGTCTCATTCACCCAAATCGCCTCTCAGACGCACGATACACACTCATACTGCCAAAATTTAATTTGATCTACTTAGACCTGTTTTTGACACTTTCTGACGTTTATTTCGACTCTATAGGTACTGTGCGACAATATTTGGACAAATAAACTGTTACTACAACGTCTAAAAGATCGAAAAATTGACCTAAAGTTAATCGAAACAAATAAGACATATAAACCACTAAAACAGAGCTTTCTGATCAAATTAAAGTTATTAGGGCTTTAGTCGGTCATATGCGAACCAAATAAGTCAATCCATAACGTTTAACATCAAGTATTACTCAAAAATTGAATTTGAATGAACAAACTGTCTGACATGCGATTGGACACACTGATGAACTTCAATCACACGACTAAGCAAGACGAATGGACCAATCACACGACTGAGATGGATGAATGATTCAATCGCATGACTGAACCATGCATCTGAGATCAATCGCACGACTGAGGTAAACGCATGAGAGATTGCACGACTAAGTCCAGTCGCATGACTCAGTCGTACGTATGAGCTCAATCGCACGACTAGATCTCAATCGCACAGTTTAGTCGCACGACTAGATCTCAGTCGCTCAGTTAAGTAGCACGACTGAACAAAACTTTCAAGTTCATGAAACAAGTCTGGTATTTTTTGACACGTGCAAATGTTTATTTACTTTGTGTCACAGATGGCTAGTCGGTGGACGATGAGCACTAAGCACAACATATGTGCTCATCTCGATCTCTCTTCCCGCAACGCTGCGGAGTTTGCTGGCATTATCACATTCCTACAACGTTCAAGGATCTTCCGAGCGATCTCTGATCCATGCACTCCTTACAAATCAGTACAGCAGGCTTTCTGGGAAAGCGTTGTAGTTGACAGGTCCACTGAGCCCCCACACTATCTGGAGTTCTATATTTAGGGAGGCCATCGGGATTACTGAGGAGGATATCCGCACTGTATTAGAGTTCAGGGATAATTCTGACTGCCCCACCCGATTACATCCCCTCACTGTACGAGGTTGTTTTATGAGAGCTAAGTATTCTGGGGACATTAACGCAAGTATGCTCAACAAGAGCAACTTGTGCCCCCAGTTCAAATACTTAGCCCATGTACTACTGAGATGCATCGCATCCAGGAAGGGTGGATTCGATGAGCTCTCCAACCAGATGCAGAACGCGTACGCGGCGTTGGTGCTGAATCATCCATTCAGCTTCTCTAGGATGATCTTCACCTATCTGGTGGAGAACATCGAGGCGAAGGGGAAGGAAAGCTTCTATATGTATCCACGGTTTATACAGATGATCATAGATCAGAAGCTCCCTAAGGAGAAAGAGGATGTTGTGGTCCTGGAGGTCATGGATGACACTACTCTGGGATGGATGAGGGTGTACCGGGGGAAGCAGGTGAAGCCCCCGGTGAGGAGGTTATTTGGGCATCTGGCCCGTGAAGACTATATGGCGCCAACGAAGAGGAAGTGGTGCCACGACGAGAGTGATTCAGATATAGAGCCGATAGCGGTTCCTGATGATGACTCAGACGACGATGATAGTGGTCATGGTGGAGATACAGGTCCTTCTCACACTCAGACCATACATCTCCATTATCTCCACACGGTGATCAAGAGACAGTTGGGTTCCATCAGGACTTCCAGCCTGATGAGGAGGAGTCTGATGAGGAGCCACTGACTCGGACGGTGGGCAGCCGGGTGGTTGCCACCGAGAGAGGGATTAGGACGGTTGGTGGGCATCCGGGCGGGTCCAGGGAGACTACTTCAGATCCATCATACACCCCAGACCAGCCCAGCAGGCAAGGGGAAGCCTCCGGGTCCAGGGGGACTCGGAGGAAGACGATGGCTTAGCCACATGGGCTGAAGCCAAAGAGACGGAGGATCACACTGATTACTACCTACACCACCACTTCCACCACTACACCACCTACCACCACTACACCACCTACCACCACTACACCACCTACCGAAGCCACCCCTCATACCACTCCACCCATTCATACTCCACCACCCATATTCACCTCAGCCACTGCTACCACCGCCAGCCACCAAGCTGGCCCATCCACATTCCCTACTGGATCATCCCTCCCTCCTATTGGAGTGGAGGAACAGCTGGCAGCACTAAACAGGATGGTGCTGAAGTTGTTAGCAGCAGATGAGGAGAAGGCTGCTAAGTTACGTCAGCTGGAGGAGCTCAATGCTTCTCAAGCTCAGCAGATTTCTCTGCAGGCTGAGCAGATCGCCCAACTCCAAGAGCACAAAGAGGAATCGGTTAAGAGATTGGAGGAGTTGGAGGCTACTAACAAGAAGATCATGCTCAAGCTTAAAGGATCATAAGATGAGCCTCTGAAGATCGAGGAAGGAGATAGTGATGGTGATGATGATGATGATGATGATAATGAAGAGGATGATAGTGATGATGAGGATGAGGGTAATGGTGAAGCAAGAGGTAGGTAGGATGATGATGATGACGATGAAGGAGATGCAACTGCATCTGCCTCTGCTCCTGGTCAAGAGAAAAGGACAAAGAAGAAACAAGACCAAGGAGCATCATCGTCTGCCCCGCCTACCTCACCATCAGCTGAAGACACAGAGAGGACTCAAGACAAAAGTAAAGTTTAGATGTTATATTTTGTTCAGCTTTTGTACTTGAAATCATCAATTGATGTTATAAAATTAATGTATATATTTATTATTCAGTGTTTGATTATCTTGATTACATACTAACTATTGTTGTGTTACATGTTTAAATCAAGCAGATCCAGCATTTCAGCAAGATGAGTATGATGTTGCTCCCTTATAGCAGATCAAGTCTCAACTGACTATGATACTTGATCTGCAAGGGATCGTCAGGAGGTCAGTGAGTTATACTCCTGAAGAAGGAGAAATAATTCACGACCTCACTGATGAGCAACTTACTGAGATGTTCCAGCTGAATCCAGATGAGATAGTGAAGGATGCTCCAACCTTCGATGTGGATAGTGATGAGGAGCTGAACGATATATATGTGATAAAGATAGAGGACGTCACTGCTCAGCATTATCCAGAGTATACTGACCGAGAGGGAAATGTGTTTCCCGATCTGGGTAGTACTCTCGACAGCAATACTTTGGAGAAGCTTTGTCTGAAGGAAAAGGAAGGAGAAGCATCTACAAGCCAAGCCCCAGCCTCGGACGCCGATGTAGATATCAGAAAGGCTGAATGGGCGGCTTGTTTCTCAGAGATTCGTGCCCAGCGCGCTGCAGCTATGCAAAGTACATATACCAAGATCTACAAAGTGAAGAAGCATTTGAAGGTGTCAGGGAAGATTATATCATGGGCTTATTTTGAGGATCTTAATGTTTACGCAGTAAAGAGGTAGAGGGGAATCGAGTACTTTAGATTCCCACATGATCTAAAGACTCTCCCAGGTTTTGAGCTCAACCAGCTGGCACGACTGAAGCTGCTGTATGCTGACACGAAGAAAATGTCAGGCTGGTTTGAGGTTGCGCTGAAATGAGAGTATGTTACCAGATGGGTGAACTTCAAACCTCAACAGGCTACGAGGTACATCAGAAGATCTGAGGTAAACCCCATTACTGGAAGACCAAAGATTGTCTTGAAATGGCACCCTCCGCGTACAATGTCACGTATTCCATTGAGGGAGATGCCACAAGATTTTGCACCCCATTTCAAATGGTGGTATTATGACTTGCGCACTGGAGAGGTCGTCATAGTTTTGGATAGGGAGGGGACGATAAAGACAATAAGGATATTTGATCCAATGTGCCTAACAAACTTGTCCGCTTCTGATGTCTACATATTGTACAAGTGGTCATTATTTTTTGATAAGCAGGATATAGTGCAAGCACTTAAGTTCCAACATGTCATACGCTTATGCTTTGCACTTAATATCCATGCTGGCGTATCTAAAGAAGAACGAGCTAAGAGGGTTTGAAGAGTTTAAAAGGGAAGTCAAAGATTAGATAGAACTAGGTCCAAGGGGGAGTTTGTTGGTACACATGTCCCTAGTTCTAGTTCTAGTGAGCTCAAATGTAATTGACTTTCATTTTATAACACTTATGTAATGTTTGATATATGAAATGAAAAACTCTTCTTTGAATGTTTATTGGTTGTTGATTGTTATATCTATTAGTATGATTTATTGTTACACGCTTATATGAACATGTTATATAGGTTTACAGTTTTTAGACATAGTTCTGTATCATTAAAGGTTAAGGAATATCTTTAACTAAGTCTTATGATTCAGTCACACGACTGGACCATGCGAATGGGCCAGTCGCACGACTGAACCGTGTGATTGAGTCAATCGCACGATTGAGTCATAAGATTGACTCAGTCATACAGATGAATCAATCATAGACTCAGTCGCACGACTGAGCCATACGCATGGCTCAGTCGCACGACTGAGCCATACGCATGGCTCAGTCGTACGAATGAAAGTTGTAACATATAAATGCCACTTAATTCGTGGAAAAACGTAACACTTTGAGAATTCTTAACCCTAGCCGTTCCTGTTCGTCCAGAGAGTCCCTTCCAACTTCATAGAACGTTTCTAATTGATTCTAATCAATGCTTAACGTATTCTCATCGTTAGTTTAGATCGGATTAACATTCTCCCTGATTGGATCGCCAATCAAATAGGATTCCGCATTATTTGATTTGGTTTCATGTTGAATCAGTTAGTACTCTGTCCGTACACGGTCCTAACATTGTATTTCTTGTTTTGGTTGTTATTTGCTTTTGATAGCTAGTTCATACACATATATAATTATGATCCTATGTTCATGGGTTTGTTGATGTTATGTTATTAACCTTAATTTTCAGATTATAAATCATAAGATTAAGGTTTTATCCCGCTGTATTTTCATGTTTAAATGGTTAAACTACTTTGATAATGGTCCAACAAACCCAACATTGGCATCTAGAGCCAGATATGTGGATGACTAGCTTCTATTATCCTTGTAAAATTTGTTTTATGGGATTTTAACAACCTAATAGGGGCTGTTTTGTGATGTTATGATGAATCCCCAACCTTTCAAGGTTATATCTACATGCTTATGATTAAACCTTGAAAGAAAAGATATCAAAATGGTTGATTGTGTTTTGTTTGGACGAAAACACCCTAAATTCTTGGTTTATGTTGGCTGAAAATTTAGGGTCAAATGGGGATTTATTTTGGTTCTTGGATGTTGTTTCATATTGGTGCGTAACCTAGCCTTGACCTTATGATGGTTTGGTTTTGAATGAATGATTTATTTTGGTTGATTTCATTCTTTATGGGTTGTAATATTTATTTATTTGTGCTTGTATGTGGGTGTACTTTATTTATTCATTCATTTGTGATGTAATAGATAGATTAAGTGTGTTTTCTTTATTAGAAAATTTGTACTAGGATATAAATTTTGTAAATGAAGATGCACAAGATGGAAGCACAAAAGGAAGACATAAAGAGAAGGACTTGAAGCATTTGGATGCAACCTCAAGTGGGGTCTTTGGAGATCTCATCTTTTGTGTTATGTTTAACCCTTAGAAAAGACCTTATGACCACACTTGTGATGGCAAACAAGTTTGGTCACCTAAGTAGCTATGGTTATGCACATATGGTTGTTTTATATATGCTTGTTTTATTATCCATTTTATATTGATTGTTTGATATGTGGATATGCTTGACAATCTAAATAAATAATCTTAACAAGCTGAATTTTTGGTTTCTTATCATTAAGTGACTAATAAAAGGTTATTAAAACGATTAATGATTTCAAATAAAAGATGTTTTATTAATAAGGAACCATAGGGTACCATGTATTTGAAAGCATGTGAATACAAGGTACATAGAGTTTTCATAACTAGAATTAATGAAAACTAAAAATACCTTTGGGAACAAGTTTAACACCATCCTTTTACACGATACTCGAATCACTTGAGAACTATTTGTGGGATAAAAGTCACCTAACCACTTTTAGGGAACTTGTGTGTTTGAGGTGGGCTTAACATATTTGTCGGATAAAGGTCACCTAACCACTTGTATGTGTAAACTCACACGTGTGTGTAAGTAGGACGACCTGAATTGGAAACCATATGCATAGGGTCACCGAAGCATGGCGTACAATGGTGTTGATAGGATTTTACATGCCGACTAAACATAAGATGTTTAACCGATCCCATAAAACTAGAAGTTGCAATAGGTTGCAATTGTCAAATGTTGACTACCTTGTTAATTTAAATAAAGGGATAAAGGTCACCTAACCTGTAGGATTCTATGTGCCCAAGACACTTAGAATATTTATGTGGTTAGTACGTTATGATCCAAGTCGGGTTATACCCAATAACAAGCTTAGCAAACACCAATTAATATTTAATTGATGATATGATCATGCAATTAAATATTTACACCAATTTAGAAAATGCGTTTTCTAAATAAGTTGCATATGAGATGGAACAATCTATTTGGATATTTTGTTCAATAATATTATTTGTAATGTTATTTAAGTAAGTTAGATAACATTACAAATTAATAATGGGAGTGCATGGATTATACAACTAAAAGGTTAGTTGTATATATCTAATAAGAGGACTAGTAGACAATATATGTGTGTGTTAGTATCAATTTTATAAAAATTGATAATCAAAGAGAGAGACCACTTCCATGTGGCCTCCCCCCTTTTTCCCACATGCATGTGATAGTGCTCTTGAGAAGAACACTTACGCATGCCTATTCCACTAACCAATATTCTCTTGATAAACTAACACACATGCTAGTTCCACTTAAGAGATAGAATTCAGCTCTCATTCATTATTATTATCACATGCAACTTTGAACAAAAGCTCTCTCTCCCTCTTCTCTCTAGTCCACGGATTTTGCGGCTGAAGAAAAGGGTTTTCAGCTTTGTTCTTGGTGTGATTTTCTTCCTAACAAGAAGGGTTATTGCAACAAGCTTGGGGTATAAACACTTGAGGGTTCCTCTTCTTGGAATCTTGGTCAATCTCATCTTCCCACATCATCAAGTTTGCTGCTGAAAACTCATGGATTTGGAAGGTCTTTTGGCAGCTTTCATCTTGGTGTTTTGGTGTCCAACTCCAAGCAAGGATGATGCTTACTTAGAGCTTTATGGGAATCAACATTTGAGGACATCCAACCGTGAAGTTTTGGCCACATTTTCAGCTTCATCTCCACCTTTCTTGGTTGAATCTTACTGCTAGAAAGGTAGTTTGGCAGCCCCTTTGTGGCTGTCATATTGTGTTGGTTTTATGTACACATAGCATGTTTATTCACGTATAATGATCCTTTGATTTATGGGTTTGTTTAATACACTTGTATGGTCATCTTAAGAACATAATTTTCAGCTTATAATAGGGTTTATAAAGTTGTAATTCCACTGCGTTTTTCAGAAAGTTTAAATGGTTAAACTATGATTTTATGTTCTAACAAACCCATCAATGGCATCAAGAGCCGGTTATGTGAATAGCTTGCTTGTTCTTATCCTTTAAAAATCATTTTAAAGGATGTTAATCAACTAATTAGGGGCTGATTTTGGTTGATTGAATAAACCCCAAGTCTTTCAAAGTTATATCTTCATGCTTATGATTAAACTTTGAAAGATAGGAATGTCAATTGATTGATATATTTTGATGTTGTTTGTTTGGACAAACAAACCCTAATTTTCAGTTTATGTTGGCTGAAAATTTGGGGTTTATTTAGTTTGTTGAATAATGTTTATGATTGGTCATATAATAGTGCATAACCTAGCTTAGGCCTTATGTCATTTGGATGATTGGAATGGTTGTTTTAATTCATTCAATTGGGTTGTAATATTTGTGTTTATTATTTGGGTTATAATTATTTATTCATTTGGTTATGTAATAAATATATTAGGTGCATTTCTTTTATTAGAAAAATATATTAGGATATAATTTTTGTAAAAGGAAGATGCACAAGATGAAGACCCAAAGATGGACATCAAAGACATAAAAAGGACTTGAAGCATATGGATGCAAGTTCAAGTGGGAGTCAATGAAGACCTCTATTTTGTGTTGTATTCAACCCTTAGGAAAGACCAAATAACCACACTTATGATGGCAAACAAGTGTGGTCACAATAGTAGCTATGGTTATGCACATTGTGGTTGTTAATATTATGCTTGTTTGATTGTGATTTTATGAATGATTGTGTGATATTTGGATATGATAAACAATCTTAATAAAAATAATCTTAACAAGCTAATATAAAATGGTTCTTAATCATTAAGTGTTAATAAATGGTTATTAAAAGGATTAATGGTTTTATAATATAATGAGTTTTATTAAAGGAACCATAGGGTATCTTTTATTTGAAAGCATGCAAATACAAGTACATAGAGTTTTCAAAACTAGAATTAATGAAAACCAAAAATCCCTTTTGAAACAAGTTTAACACCATCCTTTTACACGACACTCGAATCACTTGAGAACTATTTGTGGGATAAAGGTCACCTAACCACTTATAGGGAACTTGTGTGTTTGAGGTGAGTCTAACATACTTGTGGGATAAAGGTCACCTAACCGCTTGTATGTGAAAACTCACACGTGTGTGTAAGTAGGACGACTTGAATTGGAAACCATGTGCATAGGGTCACCGAAGCATGGCGTACAATGGTGTTGATGGGATTAAACATGCCAACCAAACATAAGATGTTTAACCGATCCCATAAAGGCTAGAAGTTGCAAAAGGTTGCAATTGTCAAATATTGACTACCTTGTTAAATTAAATAATGGGATAAAGGTCACCTAACCATTATTTGAATGTAACGTTGGATTCTAGATTTTAATTATTAATTGTCTATGAGACATAAAAGGGTATTAATAATTAAAATAAAATAAAATTTTAAGAAATACTAATAAGAACTTTGTAAATTTTGTAGAATGGCCGCAAACAATAATGCTACCACCCCGACCGTCCATACCCTATCACTGAGAATCGTTATCTAAATGAGTAAAGGCCTATGTCCTTGACGATCCCATATCTCACCAACCAACGCTGTTGATGTTAAGGCCTTTTGACGATTGGCTTAAGCACACTAAGGATTCTGTGCAAGTTTCCTACCTCATATTGGGAATATGATTCCCGAACACCAAAAGGGTTTGGAACATCATAGGGCATATGACATGATAATCTTGTTAAAGGAAATATTCCTTCAACAAACTTTAGTAAGATTGCTTCGAAACGGTTCAAGCACCTTTTGCATGTCACATGAAAGAAACCCAATCGATATCATCTTATATATTCTTAAGATGAAAAGCCACATTGATAGCCTCAAGATGCTTAACTGTCCTGTCTCAAAGTAGTTGGCCAAGGATTTGATCCTTGATTTCCCAACTAAAGGTTTGATACGTTCATAATAAACTATAATATGAACGGATGGGACAAGAGCATCAGTGAAATTCATGCAATGCTCAAAGCAACCGAGGCAGGGATGGGTAGAGAGGTTCTACCCTCTCGATTAATGAGGGATACTATAAGAAATGTCCAATCTCGATCCTAAGGCAATTATTGCCAAAAGAAAGGAATACATCAAAGCAAAGGTTCAAGCGAAACCTCAAAAACCTAAGCTTATGAAGCCTAAAGTAAAGGAGAACGATCCGTGCTTTGAGTATGGAGAGATAGGACAATAAAAGGGAATTGTCCCTCCTATCTCAAGGAGTTGAAAAATAAGAGGGATGCTAGGCAAACCTCAAATACAATTTTCATGATTCACATTGTATTAAATGTCATTTATTCAAACACATGGGTATTGGATACCGGATGTGAGACTCATACTTGCAATTGTTGCAAACGAGTTCAAAAGAAATGTGCGCTTCAAGGAGGGAAACTCTATTTTGAGACTTACAAATGGTTTGAAAGTTGTTCTCAAAACCTTTTGTATGCACCTAGTTTGACTAGGAACATAATTAATGTTTCCTATTAAAATAATATGGTCATGATTTAAAGTTTGTATATAATGGTATTAAGTTTTATGGATGATGTATTTCATTTTAAGGATATGCCTTTTAATGATATTCATGAATTGATTCAGGATAATTCGTCCTATAATAACTCATTATACACATTAAGCACCAAGAAACTTAAAATTGGTTTAAGTTATTATTATCTTTGACATTGTCATCTTGGTCACATAAACAAGAATTGGATTCAAATACTTCAAAAGAATGGTCTTTTGTAAACAAATGAAAATGTTTCATTTGATAAGTGTGAACCAAAAGACTTATTAGGAATGATACATTTGGATGTATGTGGTCCTATTAAGACAATAACAAAGATTGGTGAAAAGATACTTCATTACTGTTATCGACGATTACAGTCGCTATTATTGTGTGCACTTGATGACACATAAGAATGAAGCTTTTGAGATGTTCAAAATCTTCAATAATGAAGTAGAAAATCAACTCTACATAACTATCTAAGTTCTTCATTCTGATAAAGGAGAAACTGAACCCTATTTGGATATGGTTCAATTCATTAAGGCTATGAGCTTACCACCTTTATCATCTCGGGTTTTCGCACTACTCTCCACTGCTCGTATTTTGAATATGGCCCAAACCAAGAAAGTGGGTTCGACACCTTTAGAAATATGGCATGAAAGAGTTCCATCGCTTTCATATTTAAAGGTATAGGGTAATGAAGCTTATGTTAAGCTTAACACCCAATACAAATTTGAAAGTCGATCCACTAAGTGTATATTTGTTGGATATCCCAAAGACTGTATAGGATACTGCTTCTTTGATCCAACAGAGCAAAAGGAGTTTATTGCTCGAAGGGGCAGAGTTCTTGGAAGCCAAGTTCCTCATGGAAGGAGTGACGCATAGAACAATGGAATTTGATGAAGATCAAGATCCACAAGCCGATACACGTTTGGTTGACACTAGCTGTCAACAAGAGGTTGTTGATGATGATCAAGAGGTTGATCAACACACACAAAATGTTCACAGATCTGATAGAGTTAGCATTCCACCTGAAATATATGGATTTTTCATGGATGGATGCTATGAGGTTGACTCTGATGAGCCAACTACATACCATGATGCTATATCCAATTCGGATTATGACAAATGGCTGGAAGCCATGAATGTAGAGATGCAATCCATGTATAACAACCAAGTTTGGGAATTGGTTGACCCTCCACTTAACTCCAAACCGGTTGGATGCAAGTGAGTTTTCGAGAAGAAAACAAATATGCATGTAAACTTGGATACTTACAAGACAAGACTTGTAGCAAAAGGTTTCACTCAAACTCAAGGGGTTGACTATGATGAAACCTTCTCACCTGTTGTGATGCTAAAGTCTATAAGGATATTGTTTGCCATAGCTGCTCATTATGATTATGAGATCTGGCAAATGGATGTCAAAACCGCTTTCCTAAATGGATATCTTGAGGAAGATGTCTATATGGTTCAGCCTGAAGGTTTTATCGATCCAAAACATCCTAATAAAGTATGCAAGTTAAGAAATCAATCTACGGATTGAAACAAGCATCGAGAAGTTGGAATCAATGTTTTGATGAAGAGATCAAGAAATTTGGTTTCATCAAAAACGCTGACAAGGATTGTGTGTATAAAAAGGCTAGTGGGAGTGTAATCACATTCTTAGTATTGTATGTTGATGACATAGTACTATATGGAAAGGACATTCCAACCATGGAAGGTGTTAAAACCTGGCTTGGAAATTGTTTTTCCATGAAAGATCTCGGTGAAGCTGCCTATATTTTGGGAATAAAGATCTATAGGGATAGATTGAGGCGGTTGATAGTTCTAAACCAAAGTGCATATATTGATGAAATCTTGAAAAAGGTTCAAGATGGAAAACTCTAAGAAAGGTATGGTACCTATTCAAAGAGGGACAATATTGAGTGCATCTCAATGTCCAAGCGCAAAGGATGAGCAAGATTGTATGAAGGACATCCCATATGCGTCTGCTATAGGATCCATCATATATGCGATGATATGCACTAAGACCGGACGTGTCATGCGCGTTAAGCATGACAAGAAGATATCAGCAGAATCTAGGTAATAGCCATTGGATGGCTGTTAAAAGTATATTGAAATACCTTAGGAGGACTAAGGATATGTTTCTAATATACGGATCTGAGAAAGAGGAACTCGTTATAAAGGGTTACACGGATGCGAGTTTCCAAACTGATACGAATACAATCGGGGTATGTCTCTATTATGAATAGGGTAACATTGTCCACCACAAAATATGAATACATAGCCGCCTCATTAGCAGCTTTGGAAGCTGCATGAATAAAAGGTTTATCGCGGCTCTAAGGGTGGTCTCTACCATTCAAGACCCCTTAGAAATCTTTTGTGATAACGAGGGTGTGATTGCTCAAATCAAGGAACCCCGTGCACATCAAAAGACTAGGCACAATGAGCGAAGATTCAACTACATAAGGGATGAAGTTGAAAAGAGAAAGATATGTATTCGCAAAGTTCACTTTGATCAAAACATTACGGATCCATTCACGAAGCTCATAGATAGGTCAAAGCATGAAAGTCACACTTGTGCCTTAGGACTTCGATATTCTAGTGATTGGACTTGATCAAATTTTGTATTTGAATATGTGGAACTCTTTATTATTTGAGTAAAATTATTTGGTTATAATGTTTCAATTAATGTTCCAATTTAGCATGTTTAATCCATGAGTAAATTATTTACTCTAAATGTCCGTAGTCGTTCATACTTGTGGGAACAAGTGTGAGAGTAAGATTATTATGAACTTGGATTGGTTGATATTCATAAGGATGAATATAGAGCAATGGGTTGCTACCAAGGTTCATAGATATTTGTGGGATACAAATATTGGACTAACCTGCATCTCAAATTTTACTACATGGAATCTTATCGATTGATCATAAGTAAATTTGAGTAAAGGAGAATATCATTTGGTATCCTCTGACCTGAGATACATATTGGGTTTTGATATTCACCAAATATTATACCTTGAGCTAATTCTTCACTGTCCTGAAATAGTGGACAGTACATAAGGGTATGTTCAGGTATAACACGAGGTGTTTGTGAGAAACGTATGTAGTCAAGATGGAATTTGTTCCTCTTATTCGTTGAGAGTTAGATGTCTAAGGCCTGATTAAGTTAAATCAACAAGGAATGATCATTCTGTGTCCTTGGATTTAACATGACATCTGTAACAAAAGGATAGATGACTGATTCACCTAAATCATTTCAAGTAGGGTACTTGAATGGGATGATGTTATTGAATGGCCATAAGTCATGCGTATTAAGGGTAGTAAACCGTTGTTAGGCATTATTTACTGCTTGCATCAATCTTCTATGAATCTTGGGCAAGTGGCAGATTGTAGGATTCTATGTGCCCAAGACACTTAGAATATTGATGTGGTTAGTACGTTATGATCCAAGTCGGGTTATACCTAATAACAAGCTTAGCAAACACCAATTAATATTTAATTGATGATATGATCATGCAATTAAATATTTACACCAATTTAGAAAATGGGTTTTCTAAATAAGTTGCATATGAGATGGAACAATCTATTTGGATATTTTGTTCAATAATATTATTGTAATGTTATTTAAGTAAGTTAGATAACATTACAAATTAATAATGGGAGTGCATGGATTATACAATTAAAAGGTTAGTTGTATATATCTAATAAGAGGACTAGTAGACAATATATGTGTGTGTTAGTATCAATTTTATAAAAATTGATAATCAAAGAGAGAGACCACTTCCATGTGGTCGTCCCCCTTTTCCCCACATGCATGTGATAGTGCTCTTGAGAAGAACACTTATGCATGCCTATTCCACTAACCAATATTCTCTTGATAAACTAACACACATGCTAGTTCCACTTAAGAGATAGAATTCAGCTCTCATTCATTATTATTATCACATGCAACTTTGAACAAAAGCTCTCTCTCCCTCTTCTCTCTAGTCCACGGATTTTGCAGCTGAAGAAAAGGGTTTTCAGCTTTGTTCTTGGTGTGATTTTCTTCCTAACAAGAAGGGTTATTGCAACAAGCTTGGGGTATAAACACTTGAGGGTTCCTCTTCTTGGAATCTTGGTCAATCTCATCTTCCCACATCATCAAGTTTGCTGCTGAAAACTCACGGATTTGGAAGGTCTTTTGGCAGCTTTCATCTTGGTGTTTTGGTGTCCAACTCCAAGCAAGGATGATGCTTACTTAGAGCTTTATGGGAGTCAACATTTGAGGACATCCAACCGTGAAGTTTTGGCCACATTTTCAGCTTCATCTCCACCTTTCTTGGTCGAATCTTACTACTGGAAAGGTAGTTTGGCAGCCCCTTTGTGGCTGTCATATTGTGTTGGTTTTATGTACACATAGCATGTTTATTCACATATAATGATCCTTTGATTTATGGGTTTGTTTAATACACTTGTATGGTCATCTTAAGAACATAATTTTCAGCTTATAAAAGGGTTTATAAAGTTGTAATTCCGCTGCATTTTTCAGAAAGTTTAAATGGTTAAACTATGATTTTATGTTCTAACAAACCCATCATAACCGATATTTAAATGTAACGTTGGATTCTAGATTTTAATTATTAATTGTCTATAAGACATAAAAGGGTATTAATAATTAAAATACATTGATATTAAAAATACTAAAATTGAACTTTGTAAAATCGTAGACGGCAAACAACAACAACTCAATCCCGACCGTCCATAACTTATCACTAAGAACCATCCTCGAGAAGGAACGTCTTAACCATGGGAACTTCATGGATTGGTACCAAAACTTGAGAATCTTTCTCAAGCAAGAAAAGAATAACGTGGAGGCCTTTAACGATTTGGTCAAGTACACCGAGGACTCCGTGCAAGTCTCATGTCTCATGTTAGCGAGTATGATTCCCGATTTACAAAACGACTTTGAGAACCACAATGCCTACGACATGATCACCCAGTTGAAGGAAATGTTCCAACAACAATCAAGGGTGGAACGCTTTGAAACGGTTCGAGCACTCCATGCATGTCGGATGGACGAGACCCAATTGGTATCAGCTTACGTTCTTAAGATGAAGAGCCACATTGATCGCCTAGAAAGGCTTAACTGCCGTGTCTCCAACGAGTTGGCTACGGATTTGATCTTTAACTCCTTATCCAAGAAGTTTGAAAGCTTTGTTATGAACTATAACATGAATGGATGGGACAAGAGCATTGGTGAGCTTCATTCAATGCTCAAAACGGCCGAGGCGGGCATGGGTAGAAAGGTTCTACCGGTCCTTACGATCAATGAGGGAGGTAGTAAGAAAAGGAACCACCCCGACCCTAAGGCAAGTGTTGCCAAAGGGAAGTGTTGGACCAAAAGAACCAATGAGCCAGATCAGAAAAAACCTCTAAGTCCCACAAGACATCACAACAACTGCTGAAAGCTTCATCAGCAGTTTGACAAAGACTGAAGACTTCAACAGCTGAAGATCAAAGAACTGAAGAACAACAGCTGAAGACTTCAAGTACTGAAGACTCATCAACTGAAGCATCAAGTACTGAAGACTCAAGTACTGAAGCCTTAAGTGCTGAAGATAAAGTACTGAAGATCAACAGCTGAAGAACTGAAGAACTGAAGTACTGAAGATCAACAACTGATGTACAAAGTCTGAAGACAAAGACTGAAGACATCAGCTGATGACAACTACTGAAGTCATCAGCTGATGAAACATCTAATGTTCAAAGTCTGAAGACCAAGTGTTGAAGCTTCAGAGTTTGTCACAAGAGCTGAAGAAGTCGTCTTCAGTTGTTGTGATGGTTTTATATTTCAGTAGTTTCTTTTCTTATCAGTCATTTGTAATAAGTATTAACACTTAGCATTTTGTAAGAAGATGTCAGCTGTTTGACATCTTCAGTAGTTTAGGTGTTTTCAGTAGTTTGTTAGAATAACGGTTTGATTTCACTATCAAGTGACATCAGCTGACGTTATTCTTCCTATAAAAGGGAGATGACCTAATTGTAATCTTGGCCGAAGCGTGTGATTCAATAGAAAACACCTTTTCGCAGAATTGTTCTCTCTCTCTATAATTTTATTGTTACATGCAAAATAATTTGTGTTCTTGCTTATCTGTTTAATTCTCGTGCTAAATCCGCTGCGAATACAACCTAATTGATCAAACTAGAGGCTGAGATCCTTTCAAATGGTATCAGAGCTGGTTAATCATTGATCGATTTAACTATTGATCATTGAAACTGCTCGATTGCTATCTACGTTTGATCGAATTAGCAATTTGCAAGAATTAGTTATAGAGATTGAGTTTCTGCTGCTTCTGGCCATTAACCTTGAGGTTCTCATGGTTTTGAGCTAGATTTGTTTTGTTTTACCTTGAATTTGCTTGAAAAACTGAAATGGCGACACCAACTAATGATCCTCACAATACTTGTTCCTCAACAAAGCCTCCGATGCTTGTGGGGAATGAGTATAACATTTGGCAACGTCTTATGCTCCATCACCTGTCTGTCAACTGTTCTGGTTGTTGGAAGTCAGTGGTACATGGACCACACATGCCTATGGTGAGCGTTACTGAATTAAATGAGAAGGTTTCGAAGAAACCTAAACAATATTCGGACGAAGATCTTAAGCTGTTCGAAATTGATGCTAAAGCCCATGGAATTCTGGCTATGGCAATTCCAAATTAAATTTATTCAGGGCTTTTGCATCATGAAACTGCTCATGATCTCTGAGTTGCTCTGAAGGAACAATTCGGAGGAACCAATAAAGTCCTAGGAAATACTAGGGAAATCCTTGCCCAACAATATGAGACATTCTTTCATAGGAAGGGTGAGACACTGACTCAACAGTTTGAGCGATTCTCTTGTCTTATTCTGAGCTAAAAATGGTTAAACAAGAGTATTCCAATAGTCAGATGAACAACCGTTTCCTCAGATCCCTGCCTGAGAGATGGGACACTTATACCATTGTCCTACGCTCCAGTGCAAATCTGGATACTCTATCTCTCACCCAACTTCACGGGAAACTGCTTACATTTGAGAGAGAGATAGAGCAGAAAAGGAAGTTGTCCACCTCTGGCAAACTCACTGATGACTTTGTATCACAATACTGCACTGATAGGTCAAGAGTCAGAATATGCTGCATCAGAGAGTTCCTATGATGAGCATATTGATTTCTCTACCAATTCTAAACATGCTTTTGTTGGAGTTGATAGTAGTTCGGGAGGTAGCAGTGATAACCTTTGCTTTCTAATGGAGGAGTTGAAGGGCATTCCAGATGATGATCTGGAAGAGATGGATATTTTGAGTCAAATGGCAATGATAAATATCAGATCTCAAAAGTTCTACAAGAGAACTGACAGGAAATTTCCTGGTCTCTCTAGCAAAACCAAAGTTGGTTTTGACAAGAGCAAGTTGAGATGTCACAAGTGCCATAGGCTTGGACACTTTCCTAGAGAGTGTAGATCATCTGGATCTAACTCCTCTGCACCCTTTGTGACTTTTCCAAGCAATAGCTCACAGCACAGAGGGCAACATTCCTCCAGTTCTGGTCATCCATCACCAGCTCAGGCATCACCTGCATACTTTGTGCCTCAGGGTCATATGCCATACCCATACCCTGCTACTACATGCCTTAGCCAAGTCAAGTTCAAGCACCCACTGCTCAGCAACCACATGCACTCCCTGAGCCTCAACCTTCCTAATCTCATCATCAAACCCAACCTCAATAACACAACTTCTTCACCCCAGGAGTTGTTGACTGGAGCAGTTTACCAGATGATTTATCTGGTCATGAACAACTGTTTCCTGGTGCTGGTCAACATGGTGGTGATCATCCTTTTGGGAATCTTGCTCTCATGGCCCTGGAGTCTGCTGATGGGTCATCCTCCAATGCTTCATCACAGGTATCTTCTGAGGCTAAAGCCAAGCTTTGTTCTGATTCATGCATAGCAACATTTGCTTCTATTAGAGAGGCAAATATGGCTTTAATTGATAAAAACTTTGAGCTAGAGCAAACCATTTTCAAAAGAAAAGCTGAATTTGAGGCTGTGATTAATGATAAAAATGATGAGATTTATAAACTTAAATGCCAAATCAAAGATGATAAGGCTAGGGAAGAAGTACTTCTAGAAAAGTACAAAGACCTCAAGGAAACACTTGCAGCAACCCAGGTAGAGTGTGATCAATGGGTACAATCCTGCAAGGGTTTGAAATGCTTTTGAGTAAGCAATCAGCTTCCAATGTGAAGTTTGGCATTGGTTATAATCACACTGCTCCTCCAACAGATTATACTTCCAGAGCAGATGTAGAATCTGATGGAGAAAGCAATAACCAATCATTCTCATCATGTGACCTACTATCTGATACAGCATCATCAGAAGTAGAAGTCAGCATTCATTCCTCACAAAACCAATCAGTTGATGCTAAAACAGCTGATGGTTCAAATGCTGAATGTCACATGATCAAAAGGTTGATCAACTCAGGTGTTGTCTCTAGAAGTACTGAAAGTACTGGAGAGCAAGTGATAACACCTGAAGTTCAAACCCCAACTACTATCAGTACTGAAGAGAAGAAAACTGTCAGTAGAAAGGGTTTGAAGACTACTAAAGAGGATGTCAGGAAAGCAAGTACTGCAAGGAAGAAAACTGCAAGTACTGACAGCAAACCGCTGAAGAACAAGTCTTTAGCAGTTTCATCTTCTTTATTAGATGATCAACATAAGATGAAGAAGCCATGTGAAATATGTGGCTTGTTCAATCATCTTACTGATGATTGCTGGTACAAAAAGGGATCCAAACTCAAACAAAAAGAGAAAATTAAAGAGAAAATGAATGAAATGAAAAATGAGTTTGAGTCCAAGTTTGTATCAGCAACATCAAAGCCTGAAACCCCTAAGTCCAAGAAGAATTCCAAAAAGAAGGATGGAGTTAATCAGGAAACAGCTGAGGCTGCTCAAAAGAAGATGGTGCAACACAGGAATCCATCACCAGCAAGCACTATTGTGTCTGAGGAGCTGAAAGCTTTATCACAAAATCAGACACAACTTGTGATGATGGTTCAACATCTAATGGGAAAAGTCAACCAGTTAGATGCTCCTATGTTGAAACCACAGAAAAGGAAATCCAAGCCAAAGGGTTCCTCTTCTACACCATCTCCTTCACCTCAGACTGTCACACATAACAAACCTGTTAGTGTTACATCTGTTGATGTGAACAGACCCAAAACCAAAAAGGTTTGGGTCTCCAAAACTAACTAACCTGTTATGATGATTGCAGGGTTCTTTAACATGCCAAAGAAGCATCTGGTATGTAGACAGTGGAGGGTCCATGCACATGACAGGGAGCAGCTCTCTTCTTAATGACTACTCTCAAGGAAATAAGGGATTTGTTTCCTTTGGCAATGATGTAAAAGGTTACATCATCGGCAAAGGCTTTGTTTCCAATGGGGAAATAAGGTTTGATGATGTCAACCATGTGGAGAATCTCAAGTACAATCTCTTAAGTGTCAGTCAAATGTGTGATAAAGGCCATGTTGCCCTTTTCACAAGCCAGAACTGTTGGATTCTATCATCCAAAGTTCTGAGTTTGATTGACAAGGTGTTGGATGAATATACTCTCCTGAAGGCCAACAGGACAGGAAGAGTATATGCCTTAGATCTTTCCAAGAAGCCATCCTTGCCTATTCTCCAAGGCCTCTCCTCAAGAATCTACTCTATGGGATAGAAGACTGGGGCATGTTAATCTCAAAAACATGAATCAGCTGATAAGCCATGGATTAGTAAGAGGGTTGCCTTTGAAGGAGTTCAAATGTGAAGACAACTGCACTGCTTGTTTAAAAGGAAAACAACACAAAGTCTCATTCCCTCCAATAGAAGAGCCTAAGTCCACTTCCTGCTTGCAACTATTGCACATGGATCTCTTTAGTCCTATCAGAGTGATGAGCATGGCTAAGAAGAAATACTGTCTGGTAATTGTGGATGATTACTCCAGATTTGTATGGACTTTCTTCTTGCACTCCAAAGATGAAGCTGCAAAAGCTATAATTTATATGTGGAGAAGCAGTATTCCCTTCCAGTCAAGTGTGTGAGAAGTGACAATGGCACAGAGTTTAGGAATCACACACTTGATGACTTTTATTTGTCAAAGGGAATCAAAAGGCAGTTTAGCATTCCAAGAAATCCTGAACAAAATGGAGTGGTGGAGAGAAAGAACAGGACTCTCATTGAAACTGCAAGGTCAATGCTGGCTGACTCAGGATTGCCATACTGCAATATGTTCCTTATCAACCTCCAGCTGTTGTTCCTGTCAACTGTTCTCCACCTGGTGGTACTGATGATGAGGATGCCAGTACTCACCTTTTCAGGTTTAGTGACAATCCGCCTGAGTCAACTAAACCTGATGCTCCTGTAGCTTCAGCAGCTCCATCCACAACAAATGCTGATGAGATTTCTGCTTGCTCTACTTCATTTGAGCTGCCATCTCCTACATGGTTTCAAGAATCCTCATCAACATCTGTTGCTGCTGAAAGTCCTACAAACACTTGCACTGATCTTATAGTATATCAAGAGCTGAAGAATCACCCAGTGTCTCAGATCATTGGTGATATCAATACTGGAGTTTCAACCAGGAATCAATTGTCCAACTTCTGCTTCTATGCTCTCTTCATCAGTCAGCAAGAGCCAAGGAATTATCATGTTTCCTTAAGAGACAATGGATGGGTTGAAGCAATGCAGCTTGAGCTTCTTCAGTTCAGAAAACAGCAAGTGTGGGAGCTTGTTCCTTTACCCCAAGGTAAGTGTGCAATAGGCACTAAATGGGTGTTTAGGAACAAAACTGATGAAAAGGGCCAAATTGTCAAGAACAAGGCCAGGCTGGTTGTCCAGGGGTTTGCACAAGAGGAAGGGATCGATTATGATGTAACCTTTGTCCCTGTAGCCAGACTGGAGGCAATTTGATTGTTCTTAGCTTATGCTGCCTTTCACAGTCTTAAAGTTTATCAAATGGATGTCAAGAGTGCATTTCTCTATGGTAAAATAAAAGAGGAAGTTTATGTGTGTCAACCACCAGGCTTTGAGGACAATAAACATCCTGATTGGGTGTATAAGCTTGATAAGGCTTTTTATGGGCTGAAACAAGCTCCTAGAGCCTGGTATGAGACATTATCAACTTTTCTTCTAGAGAATAAGTTCAGTAGAGGCACCATTGATAAAACTTTATTTATTAAGAATGTGGGACAGCATAAGCTCCTTGTTCAAATTTATGTAGATGACATAATTTTTGCATCCTCCGATCCCCAGTTGTGTGATGAATTCACTAAGCTCATGAAGCAAAAGTTTGAAATGAGTGCTATGGGAGAATTACAGTTCTTTCTAGGGTTGCAAATCAAACAAAGGGGTGATGGAACATTCATTCATCAGTCCAAGTATACAAAGGATTTGTTGAATAAGTTTGATTTACAAAACTGTAAGCCCTATTCTACTCCCATGAGCAGCACCACATAACTGGATGTGGATCAGAAAGGTAAAGCGGCTGATGAAACCCTTACAGATGTATGATTGGGTCCTTGATGTACCTTACAGCTTCTAGACCAGATATCATGTTTGCAACATGTGCCTGTGCTAGATTTCAGGCTGCACCTAAAGAATCCCATTTGATTACAGTTAAGAGGATCTTTAGATATCTGCAAGGTACCCAATCACTAGGTCTTTGGTATTCAACTGGGCATTCTTGCAAATTAGTTGCTTTCTCTGATAGTGACTATGCAGGATGTAAAGTCACCAGAAAATCCACTTCTGGTGGTTACCAATTCCTAGGCAATTGTTTAGTTTCTTGGCAGAGTAAGAAACAAACATCAATTGCTACATCCACTGCTAAAGCTGAGTACATTGCTGCTGCAAGTTGTACATCTCAGGTCTCTCTCCAGTTCTGGACGAATGTCACCATCCAAACTGGAGCGAACGATGCCGAGGTCTCTCTCCGGTCGTTCGTCAACACCAAACAGGTGGTCATCACTCCAGCAATCATCTGACAAACCCTAAAACTGGATGATGCCACCTTCCCAACAGACTACCCCAAAGGCACCCTTGATCTTTCTTTTGCTGCTCATGACTATCAGGGTGACCTATCAGCCTCTACTCTGCTCAAGAAACATTTCCATGACCCCGAACGCCTCATATTTCATATGGTCAATGTTTCTTTAGCCCCGAAGACATCCTCATAGGACCAGATGTCCACAAGGTGGTAGCAGGTATTGTATTCTATCCTTGAGAAACAACCACTAAATTTTACTGAAATAATCTTTTTGGAACTCAAGGACATGGCCACAAAACTTTTAGCGAACCGTTGGATCTTATATCATCGGTTCTTAATGGCCATGATCGAAAAACAGCTTCAAGCTGAGGGACTAGTTGGCACTGGAGTCCCTGCCATGATTGTATTGCCTGAGGTATACTCCAGGCATAACACAGACCAAACATTGAAACAGGCTGCCAAGCTGTGAAAACCCACGCAGCTAGAACCCACAGCCTCCACCTCCAAGTCCAAAGTCCCCACCAAACCCAAACCCAAAAAGAAACCCAAAAATGCTACTCAGGGAGATGAGTCCCCTGAGGATGCCCCTTCACAACAAACGCAGGAAGTGACTGCTGGCCAGATTCTCCCAGCAATCACCACGACTCCACCTACCACAACCGCACAGGCTTCCTCTTTACAGGAGCCTGATGCAACCATTTCTGGGGTTGCCACACATCTGGAACCTTTCTCAATTGAGGAGGTTTCCATTAAAACACACACTCCTCCCCATGTGCATACTGCTTCTACCTCATCTCCCACTGAAACCGCCCCTTAAAGCCCTACACTAAAAATTGCTAAAGTGTTGACTCATCTTAACACTCCACCCTCTCCCCAGGAACCAATCACAACAGGGATATCTCCAGCCAAAGAGAGGGTGGATATAAGTGTTGATGGGAGCCCACAACACAGAGAATCCAATGTCTCATCTCCAAGTGTGGCAAAGGAGATGGGATATTCTGGTGAGGCTGCCACTTCTCCTGCATCAGCACATGAGCAAGAAGAAGCTGGTACCGTCTATAAGACCTCACCAGAGGCAACTGCCGATGATGGATCCAATCCAGAGGCTGGAAGTCCCCAGAACCAAGAAAAAGGGGCACATGCAACTATTGAACCACACTCAGTGCATGTACATCCTGACTCAGTCAAGAGGTCAGGTGATTTAGTGCAAACTGATGATGACCTGAGCTTCTTCTTTGATGTAGTTGCTCAAAACACAATCCTTGAGGATGAGGTGAGCAGACTCAAAGAGCTGCTCGCCAAAATGTCTCAGGATCAAAGTCCATCTGCCACCATGAACCCACAGATAGCACCTTCACCTGAAGGTCTCTCAAACACTCAGCCACTCCCACAAACTCAGCCACCTGCCCTTGCTTCTGGCACTAGTTCTCAGGGCCAAAACCCCCTGAGCAACTAGCTGCTATCTTTCACAATTCCTTGCCTCTCATCATACCCATCATCACAGATATTGTGATAAAATCCCTTGATGAGACGCTTCCCTCTACAATACAGCCGTTGGTGGAGGCTGCTGTGGCCAAGTCGCTTTCTGATAGTCAAACCCTAACCAATGCAACCAAAAAGGGGGAGACATCAGTGAAAGCCAAGAGGAAGAGAGTAGAGGAGGAAGTGAAGGAGAAAGAGGTGGAGGTAGAGGTGGAAAACGAGAAGGAGAGAATTGAGGAGACTGAGAGGGTGAAGGAGAAGGAGAGGGAAGAGAGAGCTAAAATGATTAAAGTGGCTGAAAGTCAAAAGGACTTTCATGTCACTTACAAGAAGAAGAAGGGAGAGAAGGAGAGGGAGACTGATCTAGCAGTCCTTGTCAAGGAGGCTGATGCTGAACATAGCCGTTCAATGGATAATATCATTGATCAGCTGTTCAGGCAAGGCTTTGACATCGACACTGCTTTGCTAGATCAGGAGATAAGAAAACTAGAGATGAAAGAGATAGACTACCGATGGACCGGTTATAGCCAAGAGGAAAGAGAGAGACTTGAGGCTATGACTAGGTTTATTTCGAAGTACTTGGGGAGACCAGTCCTAGATGTTAAGTCATGGACCAGGGACAGCATCTTGGCTATAGCCACCAAGATCTGTTCGGCTGGGGAATTCACTTAGGGACTGGTCATAGAAGCCCTCACTGAAGCCGGTGATGGGAACAGGACCTTGCTAGCAAAACAAACCAAACCTTCACTCATATCTAGACTCCTAGCAAAGCCTGCCCAATCTCCCACACCAACACAAACCCAAACACAACCCACAAAACCAACCCCTTCTCCATCAAAACCCATAGCCGATGATGCACCCTTGAAGAGGAAGAGAAGGGTGCTGAGGCTACAAGAAGAAGAAGAAGTGGATGATGAGGAAGAAGATAGGCTGCCTCTCTCTGCAGTTCTATCCTTGCCTAAACCCAGAACTTTACCCATCACTCCCATCACTCCTGCCTCATAGATGGAAGCTGTGAAGGTTAAGCTTGAAGAAGAACAGCAGCATAGGCTACATGATGATGAGCTGTTGAAAAGAGTAGATAAAGCCTATGCTGCTTCCTCATCAATCATAAATATGAGGAAACAAGCTCTGAGATTATTCACTTTAAGGCATACATTTTAATTTCAAAAGGACAAAGTGAGTATTTGGCCTGATCCCAGGGTGTCTCACAGAATCATGAAGAAAGACATTCCACAGAGATACAATGGCCAAGTGAAAAGGACTGTAGATGAAGTGATCTCCTTAGCCATTGTAGTATCACCCTGGGAGATCATAGAAGATTTTAAGAAAACCTATCAGGCTAACCTCCCACCACAAAAGATGTTGGAGAACAGGGTGGTTAAAAAGGGGTTAGTCTACAAGAGATTTGAGAAACTTCAGAGAAATGAGCTCCAGTTGTTCTTAGAGGGTAATCACCCAGATGAATTCGCCTATAGGGCCATAACAATTGTGGAGCTCAAAAGTGGTAAACAGGCCAAATACATCTCAGAGCTCTATGGGCCTGAAGGATTCTTTGATGGTGAGGCAGAAGTACTTACCATGGAGGAACAAGTGATGTTTTAGAGGCCTACACCAGAGAATCCTACAGGCTCATAGTTGGAAAGTAGGTCTTTTGGATGGGACAACAACTTTGTGTCCAGTTCCCCAAAACAAAGTTCCCATCCATACTATGCCAACCAAATCTCAGAGACCTCTTCTCAGGCCAGTGCTTAATTGGGTCATCTTCTAAGCTGATCAAGAAGCAAAAAGACCAATATTCCTGCCATCAATAAGTGGGACCAACAATAAGCTTAGAGGTTTTGGCTGCATTGGTTCAGGGGGAGATTGTTGGACCAAAACAACCAATGAGCCAGATCAGAAAAACCTCTAAGTCCCACAAGACATCACAACAATTGTTGAAAGCTTCATCAGCAGTTTGACAAAGACTGAAGACTTCAACAGCTGAAGATCAAAGAACTGAAGATCAACAGCTGAAGATCAAAGAACTGAAGAACAACAGCTGAAGACTTCAAGTATTGAAGACTTATCAACTGAAGCATCAAGTACTGAAGACTCAAGTACTGAAGCCTCAAGTGCTGAAGACAAAGTACTGAAGATCAACAGCTGAAGAACTGAAGTACTGAAGATCAACAACTGATGCACAAAGTCTGAAGACAAAGACTGAAGACATCAGCTGATGACAACTACTGAAGTCATCAGCTGATGAAACATCTAAAATTCAAAGTCTGAAGACCAAGTGCTGAAGCTTCAGAGTTTGTCACAACAGCTGAAGAAGTCGTCTTCAGTTGTTGTGATGGTTTTACATTTCAGTAGTTTCTTTTCTTATCAGTCGTTTGTAATAAGTATTAACACTTAGCATTTTGTAAGAAGATGTCAGCTGTTTGACATCTTCAGTAGTTTAGGTGTTTTCAGTAGTTTGTTAGAATAACGGTTTGATGTCACTATCAAGTGACATCAGCTGACGTCATTCTTCCTATAAAAGGGAGATGACGTAATTGTAATCTTGGCCGAAGCGTGTGATTCAATAGAAAACCCCTTTTTGCAGAATTGTTTCTCTCTATAATTTTACTGTTACATGCAAAATCATTTGTGTTCTTGCTTATCTATTTAATTCTCGTGCTAAATCCGCTGCGAATACAACCTAATTGATCAAACTAGAGGCTGAGATCCTTTCAGGAAGGGACACGTTAAAGGGAAAGGGAAGGGTAAGGCTAAAGTGGAACCCAAAGAAAAGAAGCAAAAGGTTGCTAAAGATGATCCGTGTTTTGAGTGTGGTGAGGTAGGCGATTGGAAACGAAACTATCCGGTCTATCTCAAAGAGTTAAGAGCCAAGAGGGATGCGGGGCAAACCTCAGGTATGACTTTTATGATACATGTTAAGCTAAATGTTATTTCTTCTAACACATGGGTATTGGATACCGGATGTGGAACTCATATTTGCAATTTGTTGCAGGGGTTCATAAGAAATAAGCATTACAGAAAAAGGGATGATAGTCTCTTTATGGGCAATGGAGCAAAAGTTCAAGTGAGGCCCAAGGAGACTATGTTTTGAAACTTTCAAGTGGTTTGAAAATTATTTTGAAAAATATTTTGTATGCTCCTAGTTTGACTAGGAATATTATTTCAGATTCCCTTTTAAGACAATGTGGTTATGATTTCAAATTTGTTGACAATGATATCCATGTTTGTTTGAATCATGTGTTTTATTTTAAGGCTATGCCTTGTAATGGTATTTATGAATTGGTTCATGATAACACAACATATGATAGCTCAATGTACCAAGCAACCACCAAAAAGCTCAAACTAGATTTGAGTGATTCATATCTTTGGCATTGTCGCCTTGGTCACATAAACAAAAATCGTATGCAAAAACTTCAAAAGAATGGTCTTTTAAAAACTAATGAAAATGATTCATTTGATGTATGCGAGTCTTGTTTACAAGGTAAAATGACAAAGACCCCTTTTAGTGGGACTAATGAAAGGGTGAAAGATTTATTAGGGATCATACATTCGGATGTATATGGACCTTTTAAACCAATAACTAGGAATGGTGAAAGATACTTCATTACCTTTACCGATGACTATGGTCGTTATGGGTATGTATACTTATTAAGACACAAACATGAATCTTTTGAAATGTTCAAAATCTTCAAAAATAAAGTAGAAAATCAACTCAACAAAACGGTCAAGACTCTTCGTACGGATAGAGGAGGTGAATACCTAAGTAGTGAATTTCAAGAGTATCTTAGAAGTTGTGGGATTGTCTCACAACTTACTCCACCTGGAACACCACAACATAATGGTGTGTCTGAGAGGATGAATCAGACTCTATTGGATATGGTTCGATCTATGATCGCTAGAAGTACACTACCTCTATCATTTTAGGGTTTCACTTTGCTCTCCACGGCCCGTATTTTAAATATGGCCCCAACCAAGAAAGTGGAAAGGACACCTTTCAAAGTATGGCATGGAAGGGTTCCATCATTGTCATATTTAAAAGTTTGGGGGTGTGAGGCTTATCCTAAGCAATACACTCAAAACAAACTGGAAGCCGATCCACTAAGTGTATCTTCATTGGATATCCTAGAGATTGTATTGGATATTATTTCTATGATCCAACAGAGTAGAAAGTGTTTATTGCTCGAAAAGCAGAGTTCTTGGAATCTAAGTTCCTTTCGGAAGGAACTAGTGGAAGAACAGTGGAACTTGAAGAGGTTCAAGATTCACAATACGATACACATTTGGTTAATACTAGCAATCAACATAAGGATGTTGAGAATGATCATGTGGATGATCAAGATACACAAAACGTTCGCAGATCTGGTAGAACTAGTGTTCCGCCTGAGAGATATGGATTTTTGATGGATGGATGCTATGTGGTAGATTCGGATGAACCAACCACATACCGTGATGCATTGTCAAAACTGATTTTGACAAATGGCAAGAAGCCATGAATGTTTAGATGCAATCCATGTATGATAACCAAGTTTGGGAATTGGTTAGACCACCTCTTAAATCCAAGGTAGTTGGAAGTAAGTGGGTTTTCAAGAAGAAAACCGATATGCATGGAAACTTGGATACTTATAAAGCTAGACTTGTAGCAAAAGGTTTCACTTAAACTCAAGGGGTTGATTATGATGAAACTTTCTCGCCTGTGGCAATGCTAAAGTCTATCCGGATATTGTTTACCATAGCTGCATATTATGACTATGAGATTTGGCAAATGGATGTCAAAATCGCTTTCCTTAATTGATATCTTGAGGAAGATGTCCATATGGAACAGCCTGAAGGTTTTGTCGATCCAAAACATCCTAACAAGGTATGCAAATTAAAGAAGTCAATCTACGGATTGAAACAAGCATCGAGAAGTTGGAATCACCATTTTGATGATGAAGTAAAGAATTTGGCTTCTTCAAAAATGCTGATGAAGCTTGTATGTATAAGAAAGCTAGTGGGAGCATTATTACTTTCCTTGTATTATATGTCGATGACATTCTACTATTTGGAAACGACATTCCAACCTTGGAAGGTGTAAAAGTATTGCTTGGAAGCTATTTTTCCATTAAGGATCTTAGTGAAGCCGCCTATATTTTGGGAATAAAGATCTATAGGGATAGATCAAGGCGGTTGATAGGTTTAAACCAAAGTGCATACATTGAAAAAGTCTTGAAAAGGTTCAAGATGGAAAATTCTAAGAAAGGTTTGGTACCTATTCAAAAGGGGACTATAATGAGCACGTCTCAATGCCCTAGTTTAAAGGTTGAACAAGAAAGAATGAATGGAGTCCCATATGCATCTGCTATAGGATCTATCATGTATGCAATGATATGTACTAGGCCGGACGTGTCATGTGCTCTAAGCATGACAAGTAGATATCAACAGAATCCTGGTAATAGTCATTGGATGGCTGTTAAGAGTATTTTGAAATACCTTAGAAACAGTAAGGATATGTTCTTAATATATGGATCTGGTGAGGAGCAGCTCGTTGTAAAGGGTTACACGGATGCGAGTTTCCAAACTGATCGAGATGATTCTCGATCACAATCGGGATATGTCTTCATTATGAATGGAGGAGCGGTCTCTTGGAAGAGCTCAAAGAAAGATGTAGTGGCACTATCTACAATAGAATCAGAATACATCGCGCTTTATTGGCAGCTCAAGAAGCTGCATGGCTACGGAAGTTCATTGCTGATCTAAGGGTTGTTGCTGATGGGTTTTGTAGCATATTTATCAAAGCTAGTTTAACCATTTAAACCATGAATTATGAATCTGAAAATTTGACCATTTTAAACCACAAACAAAACCCAAGAATGAGGATCAAAATATATGTGAAATAATATGCTATCAAACAAAACATAACAACCATAGGGTGTTCATAGAAACAACCTTTCTTGAACACAATGTTGTAGATAAAAAGATTGAAGAAGATGATGTTCTTGAGTAGCTAGTCTTCAAAATAGAAGACCTCAAACTTGTATACCCACAAGCCTAAACAAAACACCCAATCTTGTTAAGAAGAAGAGCACCAAGATAAAACCCCTTGTATAACCAACCAAATCAGCCAAGAAGATCCTTGCGAGCTACCAAAAACGAAATTTTCAGCTCCGATTTTTGCTTCTTGAATCCGAAAATTGCTTGGTTCAAAGAGAGAATTATGTTGCTTTGTGTGTGTGAGAGAAAGTGTAGAAGAATGGTTGAGTGTATGAATGAATTAAGTCTTGAAAAGGCCAAGACAATGTTGAGTTCCCCATTCCCATTTGGGCGGCCGAGATTTGAGGTTTCCCCCTTATTTTGAACTTTATATAATTCATTCTTTCAACCATTAGTTTTATAAAATTAAAACCTATTTTAATTTTATAACAATAAGACACTTTTATTTGTCATTATTTAACCAATTTAAATAATGAAACAAACAATCTCTCATGAACAAATTATCCATATAATGTTGTTCTTTTACAAAAGCAACGTTTTAGAAAACCCATTTTCTAAATTGGTGTCAGTATTTATTTGTTTGATCATATCAACAAATAAATACTAATTGGTGTTTGTATAGCTTGTTATTGGGTATGACCCGACTTGGATCATAACGTACTAACCACATCATTCTTGTATGTGTCTTGGGCATATAAGATCCAACAGTTGCTACAATTCAAGACCCCCTAGAGATCTTTTGTGATAACGAGGGTGCGATTGCTCAAATCAAGGAACCTCGTGCTCATCAAAAGACTCGGCACATTGAATGAGGTTCAACTACATAAGGGATGGAGTTGAAAAGGGAAAGATATGTATTCGTAAAGTTCACACCGATCAAAACATTGCGGATCCACTCACGAAGCTCCTTGAAAGGGCAAAGCATGAAAGTCATACTTGTGCCTTAGGACTTCAATATTCTAGTGATTGGAACTGATCTGTTTAGTATTTGAAAGTTTGGAACAACGTAATATTTAACTCTTTTATATATCTGTGATATTCTGAGTTAAGTTCCTTTTAGCATGTATATATATCCATGAATATGTTTATTATTCTAAATGTCCGTAGCCGGTCATATTTATGGGAACAAATATGAATGTGAGACTATTATGAACATGGATTGGTGGATATTCATAAGGCATGAATATAGAGCAATTGGTTGCTGCCAAAGTTCATAGATATTTATGGGATACAAATATTAGACTGACCCGCGTCTCAAATTTTACTACATGGAATCTTCTAGATTGATCATAAGTGAATTTGAGTAAAGGCGAATATCATTTGGTATCCTCCAACCTGAGATACATATTGCGTTTTGATATTTACCAATGTGTTATACCTTGAGCTAGTTCTTCATTTTTCTGAAATAATGGACAGTACATAAGACTATGTTCACGTATAACATGAGGTGATTGTGAGAAACGTATATAGTCAAGATGGAATTTGTTCCTCTTATTCGTTGAGAGAAGATGTCTAAGGCCTGATTAAGTTAAATCAACAAGGAATGATCATTCTGTGTTCTTGCATTTAGCATGACATCTGAAACAAAAGGATAAATGATTAATTCACCTAAATCATTTCAAGTTGGATTGTAACACCCGGAAAATTTTCTAATCGAGTCAAGTGATAGTGATGGGCTCGGATGAAAAACCATTTAATAAATATAAAATGGTTGCGGGTATTACACTGAGTTAACCCAACGGGTCACGAGTTTAACGAGTTTGGGGTCCCGGGAACGCCTGGCATATAAATAGATGGATCCGCTGAGCAACTCTCATTTTCACTCAAACGTCATTCTAGAGAGAGAAAGTGTAGAGAGAGAAAGTGCCGGATTGAAGTTCGGGTGGTCAAGAATCGAAGGCTGGTGTTTGTGGACTCCTAAACTACAAGAATCAAGGTAAGAAACGTATCTAAATTGCTGCATTTGGTGAAAAACCCGAGTTTGGGGTTTTTGGGTTTTAAAGTGGCAAAAATCACCCCAAAACACACGTTTTAGAGTAAGAAAACGTGTAATGAGCTTAGATATAGCTTCCTGGATGATAATCCAAGGGTTTGGGTGGAAAGGATTGGATTTTCGGGCTGAAACGAGCTGATTCGTAAATTTCAGCTCGTTCTGCGAATTTAAGGTCTCGACCAGCGAAACTGTGAGTTCGTCCAGCGAGACTGGAAGGATTTACAGCGAAGTTACAGTTTCGCTACAGCGAAACTACATATTCGCCTTAGCGAAACTATAGTTTCGCTGATGACTATGCCAATGCCCAAGTTGACCTTAGATATTGCGAAACTAGGGAATTCCAACGAAAGTTGGGGGCTCAAGGTAGCGAATCTGTCCAGCGAAACTGGCAGAATGCTGCCCGGCGAAACTAGCAGCGAAACTACTGATTCGCCCGGCGAAACTGCTGGTGAATTTACGGGCGAAACTACCTGCGAACTTAGCAGCGAAACTAGGCAGAAATTAACTCATTTGAGTGTTAACTTATCTGCAGGCAGTGTAGTGTGACCCGCGACTTTAAGGCTTGATTGAGAAGCTGCTTGTCAAGCACAGGTGAGTTCTAGGACCCCTCATTTACTGCTTTTAAATGATTTTTGGGGCTGGAACACATATAAACTTGTTTACTGACGTATGTATGTATGACCCATTTGGGTATAACGTTGTGTTATACGTCTAAGGTATGATTGTGAACTCGGCACGTTATATAAAGTCCTAGAATGAGTCCCACAGTCTTGGAGGGACAGTTAGTGCTACTGCACCAAGATGACGCATAGTAAGTCCCGGATTCGGGAAGGATACGGGACTAAGTGCCTAGTGATGATTGATGATGTAAGCTATGTATGTACGAGGTTATGTATGATGATGTATGATGATGCATGTATGATGTTATATATGACGATGTACGTATGATGCTATGTATGATGATGTATGTATGATGAGTGTGTTCCTTATAATAACGCGTGAATATCTTTCTATGGCTTTACGTATTAATGAACGAACGAACGAAGTATTATGTAACGTAAAGTGAAGGATAATGAAAGGGGAACACAATGACGAATGCATGTATTAATGAATGAACGAATGATTAAAAGATGATGCCTCTAGGAGGATTTGATGTAGTGTTAGGGATGGACTGGTTAGCAACCTACGAAGCGAATATCGTGTGCCGAAAGAAGATGATTAGACTGACGGCGACCGACGGAAGTCCGGTGACAATATATGGCGATCGAGTTACGACGATTCCGAAGGTGATCTCGATGGCGGTGGCGGGAAGGTGTATGAGGCGCGGATGTAACGCTACTTATGTTATGTAAAGAATGTAGAGACGCCAACACCACAGCTATGCGATGTGCCAGTGGTGTGTGACTTTCCAGACATGTTTCCCGAAGACTTATCGGGATTGCCACCTGACCGAGAGATCGAGTTCCAGATCGACCTGATACCGGGTGCCCAACCTGTCGCAAAAGCACCGTATCGCTTGGCTCCGACGGAGATGAAAGAGTTGATGGAACAGTTGCAGGAGCTGCTGGATAAGGGGTTTATCCGACCGAGTATCTCACCTTGGGGTGCTCCGGTTCTGTTCGTAAAGAAGAAGGATGGTAGTATGAGGATGTGCATCGACTACCGCGAGCTGAAAAAGCTGACGGTGAAGAACAGATACCCCTTACCAAGGATCGATGACTTGTTTGATCAACTTCAGGGTGCCAGTTGGTTTTCAAGGATAGATCTTCGATCGGGGTACCAGCAACTGAAGGTGAAGGAGCAGGATATCCCTAAAACAGCCTTTCGTACGCGCTATGGTCACTACGAGTTCTTGTCATGTCTTTTGGGTTGACCAATGCGCCGGCTGCTTTTATGGATTTGATGAACCGAGTGTGCCGACCAATGTTGGATAAATCAGTAATTGTATTCATCGATGATATCCTGATTTATTCGAGAAGTGAAGAAGAGCACGCCGGGCATATTCGGGAAGTGTTGGAAACGTTAGGAAGGGAGAAATTGTATGCCAAGTTCTCCAAGTGCGCCTTTTGGTTACGCGAGGTGCAATTTCTGGGTCACGTAGTGAATGCAGAAGGAATAATGGTGGACCCAGCAAAGGTTGAGGCCGTGATGCAATGGAAGTCACCAAAGACGCCAACCGAGATTCGCAGCTTCTTGGGGCTGGCGGGCTACTATAGAAGATTTATTCAAGACTTATCCAAGGTAGCCTCACCTTTGACAAAATTGACTCGCAAGGATGTAAAGTTCGTGTGGGGTCGAGAACAGGAGGACGCTTTTGAGGAATTGAAGACGAGACTGACACAAGCTCCTGTCTTGACATTGCCCGAGGGAAATGAAGACTTGGTGGTCTATTCGGATGCATCCTATTCTGGGCTGGGTTGCGTATTAATGCAACGCGGAAAGGTCATAGCCTACGCATCTCGACAACTGAAGACCCACGAAGTCAATTATCCCACGCACGACCTAGAACTAGCTGCGGTGGTTTTCGCGTTGAAGATTTGGCGGCACTATCTATACGGGACGAAGTGCACCATCTTCACGGATCACAAGAGCTTGAAGTACTTCTTCGAGCAGAAGGATCTAAACATGAGGCAGAGACGGTGGTTGGAGCTGATAAAAGATTATGATTGTGAGATCCATTACCACCCGGGCAAAGCCAATGTGGTGGCTGATGCCCTTAGCCGGAAGGAAAGGCCCGAGCCGATTCGGGTGAAGGCTTATCAGCTAATTATGACCTCTGACGTGATGACGCAGGTTAAGGAGTTCCAAGACGAGGCTTTGAAGGAAGATCGTCTTAACTCTGAAAGGATGAGAGGTCTAGTTACAGAACTGGGTGAGAACACTCTTGGTGTTAAGACCCGATTTGGGCGAGCGTGGATTCCTCGGTACGGGATCTACGTGGAAAGATCATGGATGAGGCCCATAAGACTCGATATTCCATTCACCCCGGGGCTACCAAGATGTACCAAGACATGAAGAAAGACTATTGGTGGCCGGGCATGAAGCGTGATGTGGTGGAATATGTGAGTAAGTGCATGACTCGTTCACGGGTCAAGGCAGAGCATCAGAAACCGTACGGGAAGATCCAACCGTTGGATATACCCGAGTGGAAGTGGGAGCACATCACCATGGATTTCATCACGAAACTACCACGTACCCCTAAAGGGTATGATGCTATATGGGTGATAGTTGATCGATTGACGAAGAGTGCCCACTTCCTACCGATCCGCGAGACGTATTCATCTGAAAGATTGGCGGATCTATTTATCAAAGAAATTATAGCTCGTCATGGCGTACCGGTGTTTATTGTGTCTGACCGTGACACCCGGTTTACCTCCAAGTTTTGGAAGAGGTTTCATGATGCAATGGGGACGAGGCTACACATTAGCACGGCATATCACTCCCAGACAGACGGTCAGTCTGAGAGGACGATCCAAACACTCGAAGACATGCTTCGAGCGTGCGTGATCGATTTTGGAGGAAGTTGGGACGATCACCTGCCGTTAGCAGAATTCTCGTACAATAACAGTTATCATGCCAGCATTGGCATGCCGCCCTACGAGATGTTGTACGGTAGGCAGTGTAGGACGTCTGTATGTTGGGGAGACATTGGGCAGAAGGAACAGGGTGGTGTCGTGGTGGTTGAAGCAACGACTGAAAAGTTAGAAAAGATCAAAGCCTTCATGAAGGCGGCGAAAGACAGACAAAAGTCGTATGCTGACAAGAGGCGAAGACTGATAGAATTCAAGGCCGGTGATCGGGTCATGTTGAAAGTCTCTCCTTGGAAAGGAATTATTAGGTTCCGAAAGCGGGGTAAACTGAGCCCGCGGTATATAGGCCCTTTCCGAATTATCGCCCGTGTGGGAGAGGTGGCCTATAGGTTGGAACTGCCAGATGAGCTGAGTGGAATTCACCCGACCTTCCACGTATCTCATCTGAGGAAATGCTTGGCCAACGAAGATATGATTGTACCGCTAAAGGATATCGAAGTAGACGAACGGCTCAACTACGTGGAGCAACCAGTGGCGATCATCGATAGAAAAGAGAAACGGCTAAGAACAAAGTGGTTCCTCTTGTGTGTGTACAGTGGAAGCACAGGAAGGGATCTGAGTCTACGTGGGAGAATGATGAAGAAATGAGACAACATTACCCATATCTGTTCGAAGAATAACAGGTTTCGAGGACGAAACCTAAATAAGGGGGGTGGACTTGTAACACCCGGAAAATTTTCTAATCGAGTCAAGTGATAGTGATGGGCTCGGATGAAAAACCATTTAATAAATATAAAATGGTTGCGGGTATTACACCGAGTTAACCCAACGGGTCACGAGTTTAACGAGTTTGGGGTCCCGGGAACGCCTGGCATATAAATAGATGGATCAGCTGAGCAACTCTCATTTTCACTCAAACGCCATTCTAGAGAGAGAAAGTGTAGAGAGAGAAAGTGTAGAGAGAGAAAGTGCCGGATTGAAGCTCGGGTGGTCAAGAATCGAAGGCTGGTGTTTGTGGACTCCTAAACTACAAGAATCAAGGTAAGAAACGTATCTAAATTGCTGCATTTGGTGAAAAACCCGAGTTTGGGGTTTTTGGGTTTTAAAGTGGCAAAAATCACCCCAAAACACACGTTTTAGAGTAAGAAAACGTGTAATGAGCTTAGATATAGCTTCCTGGATGATAATCCAAGGGTTTGGGTGGAAAGGATTGGATTTTTGGGCTGAAACGAGCTGATTCGTAAATTTCAGCTCGTTCTGCGAATTTAAGGTCTCGACCAGCGAAACTGTGAGTTCGTCCAGCGAAACTGGAAGGATTTACAGTGAAGTTACAGTTTCGCTACAGCGAAACTACATATTCGCCTTAGCGAAACTATAGTTTCGCTGATGACTATGCCAATGCCCTAGTTGACCTTAGATATTGCGAAACTAGGGAATTCCAACGAAAGTTGGGGGCTCGAGGTAGCGAATCTGTCCAGCGAAACTGGCAGAATGCTGCCCGGCGAAACTAGCAGCGAAACTGCTGATTCGCCCGGCGAAACTGCTGGTGAATTTACGGGCGAAACTACCTGCGAACTTAGCAGCGAAACTAGGAAGAAATTAACTCATTTGAGTGTTAACTTATCTGCAGGCAGTGTAGTGTGACCCGCGACTTTAAGGCTTGATTGAGAAGCTGCTTGTCAAGCACAGGTGAGTTCTAGGACCCCTCATTTACTGCTTTTAAATGATTTTTGGGGCTGGAACACATATAAACTTGTTTACTGACGTATGTATGTATGACCCATTTGGGTATAACGTTGTGTTATACGTCTAAGGTATGATTGTGAACTCGGCACGTTATATAAAGTCCTAGAATGAGTCCCCACAGTCTTGGAGGGACAGGTAGTGCTACTGCACCAAGATGACGCATAGTAAGTCCCGGATTCGGGAAGGATACGGGAGTAAGTGCCTAGTGATGATTGATGATGTAAGCTATGTATGTACGAGGTTATGTATGATGATGTATGATGATGCATGTATGATGTTATGTATGACGATGTACGTATGATGCTATGTATGATGATGTATGTATGATGAGTGTGTTCCTTATAATAACGCGTGAATATCTTTCTATGGCTTTACGTATTAATGAACGAACGAACGAAGTATTATGTAACGTAAAGTGAAGGATAATGAAAGGGGAACACGATGACGAATGCATGTATTAATGAATGAACGAATGATTAAAAGATGATGAATACATGCATTAACGAACGAACGAACGAAAGATGTCTTGCAAACATTGGATAAGGTTAACGGGTCCTTCTTAGTGATTGACCATATGTATGGTATCCCTACCGCTTACCTCTAGTACCGCGGCATACGTTTTGCTGTTCATTTAATGACTTCGGCCCGGTAGCTAATAACGTTTGGGGTATAGCAGAAGGTAGTGATACAAAAGATATCCAATGTGCAAGAAAAGATGTAACGGGGTCCTTGTCATTCGACCACAGTAATCATGGTTGCGTGCCATGAAGTGGGTAAAGCCTGACAGGACCTAAACGAGAAGTGAAAGATAACGATGTATGACGAACGAACGAATGAACGAATGAGATAATAAAAATATTATCTATGTGTATGTACGATGTATGATCGTGTGTAAGGGAAGAACGGTTTTTAATATAAACAAAGTATGTTTATTATAAAACTAGAACTCACTCAGCAACGCTGATTTTTTTTATGTGTTTCCAGTTGGCAGGTAGCGTTGCTGGGGATGGCACGAGGCGGCTACTCAGCTCTTGTGGGATGGCATTCTTTTGTTAATGTTTTTGTATTGTAATGCAAACAAACGATATTTTGTAATGGGTGTTGTATTACTTTGCAAAAGCATTTATAGTAAATTCAAAGTTTCCGCTGCATGGTTTTATTAAGTTATATTAAATGTATGTTTTATGGGTAATGACGACCAACTGTGAGGTGCCCGGGAACGGGGCCTTACATGGATACTTGAAGGGGATGATGTTATTGAATGGCTTTTAGTCATGCGTATTAAGGGTAGTAAACCATTGTTAGGTGGTATTTACTGCTTGCATCAATCTTCTATGAATCTTGTGCAAGTGGGAGATTGTTGGATTCTTTATGCCCAAGACACATAGAATATTGATGTGATTAGTACGTTATGATCCAAGTCGGGTCATATCCAATAACAAGCTTAGCAAACACCAATATAAATATTTAATTGATGATATGATCATGCAATTAAATAAATACACCAATTTAGAAAATGGGTTTTCTATATAAATTGCATATGAGATGAAACAACTTATAAGGATATTTTGTTCATGGACATTATTTGTAATGTTATTTAAGTTGGTTAAATAACATCAAATAATAATAAAAGTGTGTGTATAAGTTATATAATTAAAAGGTTAATTAGATAACTTATAATTGTAATTAGTTAAAAAAAATGTAAAAGTGTTTTTTGGGGGAAAACCCCAAATCCCTTTTAATTTCGGCCGCCCCCTTTAAGGGGGTCTTTGGCCTTTTGTTTGAGGTTCTTCACTTCTTAGAAACACACACATCCTCTTTTCTCTCTCTCACATGCAAAGGACCAAGAACCCACTTTCTCTCTATCTTCTAGAAAGAGTTCAAAGCTAAAAATTCGATTTTCAGCTCTTCTTGGTTAGAGATTGGTGTTCAAATCCTAGAAACAAGGTGTTTGCATGATGCTTGTGGGTATGGATGCTTAAGGACACCTCTCCTTGGTGTTTTGGTCATTCAAAAACCTCATCTTCTTCATCCAAATCTCATTTTTCAGCAGCTTTACAAAGGTGGTTGTATATCTTGTTTTGGTTGTTATTTGCTTTTGATAGCTAGTTCATACACATATATATATGATCCTATGTTCTTGGGTTTGTTGATGTTATGTTATTAACCTTAATTTTTAGATTATAAATCATAATATTAAGGTTTTATTCCGCTGCATTTTCATGTTTAAATGGTTAAACTACGTTGATAATGGTCCAACAAACCCAACACCATGCGCCCGAATAATGCCTTAGAATTTCTAAGTGTAGGTCCATGCGCCTGAATAGTAGTCCATGCGCCTGAGTTTTGTGCTGAAATGACTAAGTGTAAGATGAAAGCCCAAATAGTACCCATGCGCCCAAAAGGCTCACGCACCTAAGTGTTAAAGTGGTTAAGTGTAGGCTGATGCGCCTACATAGTTGAGAAACGCCCAAACAGGGCTGATGCGCCCAAATAGTCATCAGGCGCCCAACACTTAGAAAATTTTTCTGAATTTTAAGGAGAAACAGAATTTTAGGGTTTGATCCTAGTTTGACTTGTAGGCTGCTTTGGACTATTCTAAGCATGAATAAGTCAGGGTTTACGAAATAGTATATGCATGAAATTATGACAAATGTATGATATCCATATGTATATGAGTTGTTATCTTTTACTAGTTTTCAAAACGTATTTATATTATAATATAATATACATTAAGTATTATGTTATTACTTTACGTAGTATGATTAATGTGTGAATGAACCTAAGTATAACATGTTGGAATCTTTATGCCCAAGGGACATAGAATATTGATGTGGTTAGTACGTTATGATCCAAGTCGGGTCATACCCAATAACAAGCTTAGCGAACACCAATTTTATTTAGTTGATGATATGATCATGCAACTAAATAATTACACCAATTTAGAAAATAGGTTTTCTAAATAAATTGCATATGAGATGGAACAACTTATAAGGATATTTTGTTCAAGAATATTATTTGTAATGTTATTTAGATTAGTTAAATAACATCAAATAATATAAGTGTGTGTGTATGAGTTATAAAATTAAAAGTTAATTTCATAACTCAACAAGTATTTAGTTAAAACAAATGTTTATAAAAATTTTGGGGGGGAAACCCTTTTTGAAGAGGGACTTCGGTCGCCCCTTTTAGGGGTGTGTTTCATTTTGTCTTGGTAAGAGTTATCCTTGATTACACACACACTCCTCCTCTCTCTCTCTCTCATACATGCAAAGGACCATCAAGAACCTTTTTTCTCTCTAGTTTCTTGAAGAAACACAAGCTGAAAATTTGGATTTGCAGCTTGCATTTGGTCGGTTTTGGTGTCCAAAATCCTATCAAAAGGGTGCTTGCTTAATGCTTGAGGGTATGGTAGCTTGAGGACACCTCTTCTTGGTGTTTTGGTCGTTCAAGAACAGCCCCATCTTCATCAAATCACACATTTTTCAGCAGCTCTACAAAGGTAGTTTGTATGTGTTGTTTTGGGTTGTTATTTCATCTTGATAGCTAGTTCATACATATATGTTTGATCCTATGATATTGGGTTTGTTAATGATATAAAATATACCTTAATTTTTCAATTTATAAAACATATTATTAATGTTTGATTCCGCTGCATTTTCATGTTTAAATGGTTAACAACTTTGATATTAAGTCTAACAAACCCAACATAACGTAATGAAGAGAAAGATAACAAAGATGAAAAGTGAACGTAATGAAAGAAAGAAAAGGCTTGCAAGCAGAATTTAAAGGAGGATTACAACTCTTTGTGAGTTGGTAGCTCAACTATGTCTTATAATGTGCGATTTTAACCCATGAGGGTTCACACACAGGGGGATCACTCTAGGTGACTGAACCCGTAGTACGAAACAGGATCCTTGTTATTCACCCCGGGCTTTGTGCCAGGATATGGCTTTGTGCCAGTTAGTAACGGGGCTTTGTGCCTAGAATGGTGGCTTCGGGCCACGGGCTTCGTGCCAATTAGCAAAGGATCTTTGTGCTCCGAATGGCGGTTTCGGACCGAGATGGGGGAAAAGCCTGACAGGATCTAGAATAAGTACGAAATGAGCGAGATGATAAAGTATGAAACGAACGAAGTGATGAAGTACGAAATAAATGTAAACGAAAGATACTGATAAAGTACGAGATGAACGTTAACGGAAGATAAGGATAAAGTACGAAACGAGTAATAATGAATGAAATGATAAAGAACGAAACGAACGAACACGTACGATAATGAATGAACATGTGTGATAGTAAAGAAAGTGTTATGGAAAAGAGTATTTTTACATATGAAACGTATAAAGTATTTTGATACTTATAAAACTAGAACTCACTCAGCAACGCTAACTTTTATGCATTTTTAGTTGGCAGGTAAAGGTTGCTAAGGATGGCACGCGGGGAGGCTGCTTGGCAGGACAAGACTGGCGTCCATTCACGCATGTTATTATTGTTGTTTTGTAATGCAATCAGTGAAAGATTCTTTTGTAGTTGAACAGTGTTGTATTGCATAGCAACAGTAATTATTAATAAAATGAATGGTTTTTGTTAATGACTTCCGCTATGATATTTTATGAAATGTATGATAATATGTATGTTTAGTGCTATGAATGACCAACTGTGAGATGCCTGGGAACGGGGCCTTACAAGTTGGTATCAGAGCCAAAGTTTAAGTGAATTAGGTAAAAATTTTCAAAACCTAATCTTAAACTGAAAATAGGACTAATAGAAAGGGATGCCAGCCCGAGTAGCTACGTGGCATCAGGTATTTCTTTTTCAAAGTTAATTGGAGTTATGTGCTAGTTGATTATGTGTTCTTAGTAGATTTAGATGCTGATATGGTCAGGTTAGGAAGTGCTTGGGGTATGAAGAGTAAAGTAAGTGGCTAATCACAACTGGCCACTATAATTAGGGACTTAACTGAGCTATTCCTTGAATGACCGTATTAGTGTTGAATCTTATAGTGATTAGAGAATGGTTGGAGGTAGATCATCTAAGGCCTCTAAGGGTGGAGCACAGGGAGGACGTGGAGCTGAACCGCGTATCACTAGGAACTAGGCTAAGACTACTGAGAAGGTCCGTGAAGAACCCGAGACGCATCACCAGGATGGTGGTGATGAGAGTGCGAATCTAAGGGCCTCGGTAAAAGAGGCAGTAGTAGAGGAGCTGCATCAAGTCATGCAGAAAATAGTACCATCTGTGGTGACTGAAGTTATTAAGGTGGTAAGAGAGGACAAGAAGAAAGAGAGAAGAAGGACCACAGGAAGAGAAGAGAGGGAACGATCAGAGACCGAGACGATTGTCTCGAGTGATGAGGTGGAGGAAGAAGCGGTGGAGGAAGAAGCGGTGCAGGAAACTACACGTGGTTGCAACTATGGGGCATTTCAGAGGTGCAAGCCCCCAACATTTAATGGGAATGGTACTGCTGCTGCTGCTCACCGATACGTGAGAGAGATGGAGGCGGTACTTGATATCAGCAAGTGTTGAGAAAACCAGAAGGTGAAGTTCGCTACCCACTCATTTATGGACACAGTCTTATGCTGGTGGGACAATATTGTCTAGGTCGAGGGTAGCAGGGCCAGTGGAAAGATGAGGCGGCCAGAACTGAAGAAGTTGGTGATTGAGGAATTCTTTCCTCACTGGGAACTTGGCAAGATAGAGAGGGAGTTCCAGCAGCTGGAGGCTGGTACCATGACACACCAGCAATACACCACTAAATTTAATGAGATGGCAAAGTTGGTGCCGGACCAGGTGACGCCGGTGTCAAGAAAGATTAGAAGTACATCCAGGGATTACCAGCTGACGTATGCAGGCATCTGATCACTGTCCAGCCGGGTACCTTTCGATCGGTGGTAGACCTGGCGAGTAGGTTGTATGATGAGAGGGAAGTGGCAGTAGTCGAGGTGAAGAAGATGGGTGAGGGTGATAAGAGCTAGGGAAAGAAGAGGTTTGGATGTGGTGGTCTCACTTCAAACGACAAGAGGAGGAAAGTGGATGACCGAAGGATGGTGACCTCAAGTTCGAGGATAAAGAAGTGTGGCAAATGTGGAAGAGAGCACGTTGGTGAGTGCAAGTAGGGGATGAATGTGTGCTTCAAATGTGGGAAGCCTGGTCATGTGGCAAAGGTGTGTGGACTTATACGGTGTTATAAATGCAGTGAGGAAGGCCATGTAAGTAGGGACTACAAGAAGCCACGGGCCGAAGGTTCATGAACGAAGAAGAAGCCAGAAGAAGGAGGACAGAGGGCAACTGCTAGAGCCTTCACGATGACGCGGGAGGAGGCCAAAGAAGATCCTGATGTCGTGTCAGGTATGTTTCTAGTAAACCAAATTTGTGCCTCTGTGTTATTTGATTCTGGTGCTAGTAGGAGTTTTATTTCTGCTACTTTCTATGCTAAGTTGCCTGTTAGTAGTAAGAGTATTGATAAGCCATTCGACGTAGAAACTGCTATTGGCAAATCTACTAGAATTACTGAGATGATAGATGACTGTGTCATAGAACTAGAAGGTCATAGTTTTCTGCTAAATTACATGTGATGCCCCTAGGCATATTTGATGTAGTACTAGGGATGGATTGGTTAGCAACCTATGAGCAAACATCGTGTGTCGCAAGAAGATGATTTGATTAGTTGCGCCTGATGGAAATTCGGTGACTGTGTACGGTGATCGTGTCACTACGGTTCCAAAGGTAATCTCAATGGCGGTGGTGGGAAAGTGCATGAGATGTGGATTTAGTGCCTATCTGTCCTACGTAAAGGATGTGGATGTGTCAGTATCACAGTTGTCCGACGTACCTGTGGTATGTAACTTCTCGGACGTGTTCCCAGAGGATTTACCAGGGGTGCCACCGGATCGTGAGATTGCATTCCAGATTGATCTGATACCCGGTGCTCAACCCGTTTCCAAAGCGTCATATCGATTAGTTCCTGCCGAGATGAAGTAACTAATGGATCAACTGCAGAAGTTTATGGATAAAGGGTTTATCCGACCGAGCACCTCTCCTTGGGGTGCTCCGGTATTGTTTGTGAAGAAGAAGGATGGTAGTATGCGAATGTGCATTGACTACCGAGAGCTGAACAAGCTGACAGTAAAGAATCGGTATCCGTTACTGAGGATTGATGACTTGTTTGATCAGCTCAAAGGTTCCAGTTGGTTCTCGAGGATAGACCCCCGATCTGGTTACCATCACTTGAAGGTAAGGAGCGGGACATTCCTAAGACAGCTTTCCGCACGTGTTATGTGTTGGATCTTGTATGCCCAAGACACATACAAGATTGATGTGGTTAGTACGTTATGATCCAAGTCGGGTCATACCCAATAACAAGCTAAACGAACACCAATAAATATTTAATTGTTGATGAGATCAAACAAATAAATATTGACACCAATTTAGAAAATGGGTTTTCTAAAACATTGCATTTGAAGTAAAACAAATTATATGGATAATTTGTTAATGAGAAATTATTTGTTACATTATTTAAATAAGTTGAATAATAACAAATAATAGTGTGTTAATATTATAAAATTAAAAGGGGGTTTTAATTTTATAAAACTTATCATTAGAAGAGTGCAAATTATATAAAATAAAATTGGGGGGAACCCAATTTCAAATGGCGTAATTCGACCGCCCCCTTCACATGGGGAGTCCTTTTTTTTGTCTTGGTTAAATACAAGACTAATTATTCTTGCACTCTTCCCTTGGAACACACTTTTCTCTCTCACACATGCAAAGGTCTCTTCTCCCTTTCTTCCTTGGCTGAAAATTCAAAATCAAGGCTGAAACTGAAGACATTCTTGGCTGATTTTCGGTTCTAGAAGAAGGAGTTGGGTCTTGGTGTTATACTACCTAACAAGTAGGTGTTTGGAAGAGCTTGTGGGTATACAAGCTTGAGGCTTTCTTCCTTGAGGGCTGCACATACAAGAACATCATCATCTTCATCTCATCCTTACTAAAACATCTTGTTCTTGAAAGGTAGTTCAAGAACACCCTATGGTTGTATTTTCGTTTTTGATAGCATGCCATTTCATATATGTAAAAGATCCTTGTTCTTGGGTTTTGTTTTTGTTTGAAAATGGTTCGTATTTTCAGATTCTTAACAACATGTTTAAACCCTAATATCCGCTACATTTTCTAAGTTTAAATGGTTAAACATACTTTGATAAACATGGGACAAAACCTACATTATGGACACTACAAGTTTCTTGTCATGTCTTTCAGTTTGACTAACGCGCCAGCTGCCTTTATGGATTTGATGAACCGAGTGTGTCGGCCCATGTTAGATAAATCATGATTGTCTTGATTGATGATATCCTAATTTATTCGAAAAGTGAGGAAGAACATGTCGGCCACATACGTGAAGTATTGGAGACACTTAGAAGAGAGAAGTTGTATGCTAAATTCTCTGAGTATGCTTTCTGGTTACGCGAGGTGTAATTTTTGGGTCACGTGGTGAATGCTAAAGGAATTACAGTAGACCCAACAAAGGTTGAGGCGGTGATGCAATGGAAGTCTCCAAAGACGACATTCGAGATTCGCAGCTTCTTGGGTTTGTCGGGTTATTACAGGAGATTCATTCAGGACTTTTCCAAGATAGCCTCACCTTTGACTAAGTTAACTTGCAAGGATGTGAAATTTGAATGGGGTCAGAAACAGGAAAATGCTTATGAGGAGTTGAAAGCGAGATTGTCTCAAGCTCCTGTCTTGACGTTACCCGAAGGGAGTGAAGACTTAGTGGTATATTCAAACGCTTCTTATTCGGGACTAGGTTGCGTGTTAATGCAATGTGGAAGGGTAATAGCCTACGCATCCCGACAGCTGAAGACCCACGAAGTCAACTACCGTACTCATGATTTGGAGTTAGCGGCTGTGGTCTTTGCGTTGAAGATTTGGAGGCACTACCTATATGGGACGAAGTGCACAATCTTCACAGATCATAAGAGCTTAAAGTATTTCATTGAGCAAAAGGATCTCAACATGAGGCAGAGGAGATGGTTAGAGCTCATTAAGGATTATGATTGTGAGATCCATTACCATCCGGGTAAGGCCAACGTCATGGCCGATGCTCTTAGCCAAAAGGAGAGACCTGAGCCGATTAGGGTGAAGGCTTATCAGTTAGTTATGACCGCTGATGTGATGACCCAGGTGAAAGAATTCCAAGATGAGGGTTGAAAGAAGATCGCCTAAATTTCGAACAAATGAGAGGTTTAGTTGCAGAATTGGGTGAAAACACTCTCAATGGACGGATATGGATTCCCCGATACGAAGACCTAAGGGGATGAATCATGGATGAAGCTCATAAGACTCGATACTCGATTCATCACGGTGCCACGAAGATGTATCAGGATATGAAGAAAGATTATTGGTGGCCGAGAATGAAGCGTGACATAGTAGAGTATGTGAGTAAGTGCCTTACTTGTTTGCAAGTGAAGGCGGAACACCAAAAGCCATACGGGAAGATCCAACCGTTGGATATACCTGAGTGGAAGTGGGAGCACATCACCATGGACTTTATTACTAAGCTACCTCGTACGGCGAGGGGGTGCGATACGATATGGGTGATTGTTGATCGATTGACGAAGAGTGCCCACTTCCTACCGATCCGCGAGATGTATTCTTTCAAAAGATTGGCGGATCTGTTTATTAAAGAGATGGTAGCTCGTCACGGTGTGCCGGTGTGTATCGTGTCGGACCGTGATACCCGATTCACATCGAAGTTTTGGAAGAGATTCCATGATGGGATGGGGACGAAGCTACACATTAGCACAGCTTATCATCCTCGGGCGGATGGTCAGTCTGAGAGGACGATCCAGACGCTTGAAGATATGCTTCGGGCATGTGTGATCGATTTTGTAGGATGTTGGGATGATCACTTACCGTTAGTTGAGTTCCCGTACAATAACAGTCTCATGCTAGCATTGGTATGCCACCTTACGAGATGCTATACGGTAGGAGGAGTAGAACACCCGTATGTTGGGGTGATATTGGACAGAAAGAGTTGGGAAGCCCTGAAATTATCGAGGCTACAACTAAAAAGCTAGAGAAGATCAAGGCTTTCATGAAAGCGGCGAAAGATAGACAAATGTCGTACGCGGAGAAGAGCGTAGACCGATCGAATTCAAGGTGGGCGACCGAGTTATGTTGAAGGTCTCACCTTGGAAAGGGATCATTCGGTTCCAGAAGAGGGGTAAGCTAAGCCCGAGGTACATAGGACCTTTCCAAATCATTGCACGTGTAGGAAAGGTGGCCTATCAATTAGAATTGCCAAATGAGTTAAGTGGGATCCATCTGACATTCCATGTATCTCATATGAGAAAGTTCTTAGCCGGTGAAGATATGATTGTACCACTGGCTGATATCGAAGTGGATGAATGGCTCAATTATGTGGAGCAGCCAGTGGCAATTATCGATCGGAAAGAAAAGAGGTTGAGGAATAAAGTGGTTCCACTGGTGCGTGTGCAGTGGAAACACCAAAAGGGTTCGGAGTCCATGTGGGAGACTGAAGAAGAAATGAGACAACATTACCCATAGTTATTTGAAGAGTGATAAGTTTCGGGGACGAAATCTCTTTAAGGGGGTGGACTTGTAACACCCGAAAATTTCTAGTTAGACAAAAGAAAAGAAAAATAATAAGAAAAGAAAAGGAAATTATCTTGAAAGAAAATGAGAAGGAACAAAAGTGGAGGGGCTTTGTGTAAAAGTACAAAACGTCAAATATCTTTTACATATAGGGATGGCCGCTCATGCCACCTTTTACAACTGCTTTCTATCGACCAAAAAGAAAAGAAAGAAGAGTAGAAGAGAAGAGTTTACAGATTCTAGAGAGAGAAAGCAGCTGAATCAAAATTGGTAAGCATTTTATGAGTTATTGGTTCGGTTTTATAGATTTTTTGGCCATGTAACCGAATTATACGTGTTCTTATGTGTATATGTGCTCGGTGAGATGTCTTAACATGTCTAGGGTTATGAAAACCTTTGAAAGTTTGAGTTCAAAGAGTTTGAGAACTTAAAGCAGCTAAGGTGAGTTCTAGACCCCATCTTTTTACATGTTTTAACTCTTTTGGGGCTGAAAATGCATTAAAAATGGTTGTATAGTTATATTATATGTACACCCGTATATTTTATGCTTACACATTGATGTTTTATGGTTGTAGATATTTGTTTGAGGTTTATAGTGGGTGTAACAAGTTTAGAACAGGATATAGTGATGCTTGGGACTGGAAAACAACTTAGAAAACTGCTACCGTTCTATTTGATACTGGAGCGACTATTAGTTTTGTTTCTATAGCATTTAGGCCTTTGATTGATTTGACTGCCTGTACTTTAAATCATACATTTACCATAGAATTGGCTGACGGTAATATAATATAAACTATCGAGATCATCAAAGAGTGCAAATTGGTCCTAGAGGGTAATTCATTTGGTATAGACTTGATGCCTATTAAATTAGAAGGTTTTGACGTGGTAGTCGGAATGGATTGGTTGGCTAAAAATAGGGCTGAAATCGTGTGTGACGAGCGTTTGCTTAAGATACCCTTAGCCAACGGGGGGATGTTAGTAGTCCATGGAGAAAGAAGCCATCCACTATGCCCCATGATATACCACTTAAAGGCAACTAAAAGCCTCAAGAAAGGACACACAGTGTTTATAATTTATGTGATGAAGGCCAAAGGGGAAAAGAAGATTGAAGACATACATGTGATGTCTGAGTACTCGGAAGTGTTTCCCGAAGACTTACCAGGACTCCCTCCGACCCGACAAGTTGAGTTCCAGATAGATTTGGTAGCTGGTGTCGCGCCTGTGGCCAAAACACCTTATCGACTCGCTCCGCCTGAAATGAAGGAGCTGATGATACAAATCCCAGAGCTACTTGATAAAGGGTTTATACGACCAAGTGTTTCGTCGTGCGGTGCTCAGGTACTATTTGTTAAGAAGAAATGGAACATTGAGAATGTGCATCGACTACCGGGAACTGAATAAACTTACTGGTAAAGAACCGGTATCCTCTACCCAGAATTGATGATCTATTCGACCAATTGCAAGGAGCTAGCTATTTTTCTAAGATAGACTTGCGATCAGGATACCACCAACTAAAGATAAAAGAAGAAGACATCCCCAAGACAGCTTTCAGAACTAGATATGGGCACTATGAGTACTTAGTCATGCCTTTCGAATTGACCAACGCGCCAGCAGCATTCATGGACCTCATGAATCGTGTGTGCTGCCCATACCTTGACAAGTTCGTGATCGTGTTTATTGAAGATATTTTGATCTACTCTCGAAGCAAAGAAAATCATGAGTAGCATCTTCGACTAATCCTTGAACTACTCAAGAACGAGCAACTATACGCAAAATTCTCCAAATACGAGTTTTAGATGCGTGAAATCTAGTTTCTCGGACATATAGTGAACAAAGATGGAATCCAAGTGGACCCAGCAAAAGTAGAAGCTATCAAAAACTGGAAGATCCTAGAAACTCCTACGGTGATCAGGCAATTTCTTGGTTTGGCTGGCTACTACAGGAGGTTTATCAAGGACTTCTCACGAACAGTACAACCACTAACTGCATTGACCAAGAAAGATACAACTTATGTATAGGGAAAGGAACAAGATAAAGCTTTCAATCTGTTAAAGGAAAAACTATGCAGCGTACCTATGCTTGCCCTACCAGAGGGAACGGAGGACTTTGTAGTATATTATGACGCATCGCGTCAAGGATTTGGTTAAGTGCTAATGCAGCGGGAAAAGGTGATCGCTTATGCGTCCAGATTATTGAACGAACATGTAAGGAATTACACGACACATGATTTGGAATTGGGTGCCATAGTGTTTGCTCTCAAAATATGGAGACACTACCTCTATGGTACTAAGTGCATAACTTACACTGACCACAAAAGCTTGCAGCACATCCTGGATCAAAAGATGTTGAACATGCGCCAAAGAAGATGGGTAGAATTACTAAGCATTTATGAATGTGAGATCCGCTACCATCTAGGAAAGGCAAATGTAGTGGCAGATGCCCTGAGCAGAAAGGAAAGGGAAACACCCCTTCGTGTTCGCGCCTTAAGGATAAGCGTGTACATCAGCCTTGTTGCTAGATTGAAAGAAGCACAGAGGGAAGCTCTTAAGGAGAATAACCTGACTGAGGAAATGTTAACAGGGATGGAAAAGCGTTTGGAAATGGACAGCGATGGGTTATACAAATACGAAGGAAGGACGTGGATACCTAATCATAGTGGAATTAGGACTATCGTCTTAGACGAAGCTCATAAGTCTAGATATTCGATTCACGCGGGAAGCGATAAGACGTATCAAGATATTAAGCCCCTATTCTGGTGGCCTGGAATTAAAAGATCAATTGCCACCTATGTGGAAAATGTCTGACGTGTGCCATGGTAAAAGCTGAGAACCAGAAACTGTCAGGGAGTCTACAACAACCCAGAATTCCCTAGTGGAAATGGGATAACATCACCATGGATTTTGTTACCGGATTTCCAAGGACCCTTCGTGGGCATGATGCTATATGGGTAATTGTAGATAGGCTTACCAAGTCAGCCCACTTCTTACCAATTTGAGAGGACTACGACTTGTCGAAGTTAGCTCAACTGTATATTAATGAAATAGTAACTCGACATGGGGTGCCACTCTTGATCATCTCAGACCATGATAGTCGCTTCACGTCACGATTTTGGAGATCTCTCCAACAGGCTCTGGGAACCCGTCTTGCACTAAGCACCGCTTACCACCCTCAAACCGACGGGCAAAGTGAGAGAACCATTCAGACCCTGGAGGACATGCTAAGAGCTTGTATGATCGAATTTGGTGGAACCTGGGATAACCACCTTCCCCTAGTGGAGTTCTCCTACAATAATAGTTACCACATAAGTGTTAAAGCAGCCCCTTATGAAGCCCTCTATGGTAGGAAGTGTCGATCTCCATTGAACTTGAACGAGGTAGGTGATAGCCAAGTGATGGGACCCGGTATCATGATGGAAACCACAGATAAGATAGTCAAGAACAAGGAACGACTAAGAATAGCCAGGGACCGACAAAAGAAGTATGCCGACAGAAGGCGAAATGTGACATCCGTCACCAAAGGTCCGTCATTTAAACGTGTTTTACTTAGCCTTTGTTAACAGACATTCCTCATTTTGACGAACCAACTACGTGAACACCCTATTTGTTTTACTAAATTGCCCTTATATGCGTGTTATGGTTGTTCAAATTGTAGTTATCTTAGGACATTTCTCCAAGATTTGCCCCGTTAACACTAAACACGTCATTTTTATAATAAAATAATTATCACGAATAAAATCATTTTTAACATATAAATAACATTAATAACCTCTTATCACCAATAAAACAAGACTAAATTATAACGTTTTCAACCGAAACAAAATTTAGGAACTCGGGGCAAAGTGTGGGGACTAAACTTGACATTGTGAGAAACTAGGCTGGGTATAAATACCCTCTTCCCAGCCATTTTCTCTTCACTTCTTCATCTTTATCGCTTCTTCTTCATCTTCACCCTCTCTCTCTCGAACTAGCACCAAATCCGACCCGTTTGTTGCGTTTTCGTCGTCAAATCTTGGTTATCATCGTGAATACTCGTCCCTAGCAGGTAGATAACCTCGCTTGCTTCGTTTTTAGCTCGATTTCACTGCTGCGTTTTAGGGTTTTCGGGTGCTCGGGTTCATCCGAGCACAAGAGGTCGTGTGGACTTGCATGTCGTGTTCTTGAGTGTGCTTCTTGTCTAGACGTGTTAGGATTAGTGTTCTGGAGGTTCTTGGTGCGTGAAACCCATACTCGGGGCAGCAGAACGCTGCTCGAGGGTCTGTACAGTCGCGACCTGCTGTGCAGGGCGACTGGGCCATCCGGCCGACTGAGCCGTGCGACTGGAATGGGTCGTGCGACTGGGTAGGGCGTATGAGTGTGTCACGCGACTGAGCCGTGCGATTGGGCAAATCGTACGACTAAGTCAAGCGTATGGGTGTGTGCGATTGAATGCATGTGCGAATGAGTCTGTGCGAACGAATGAGTCATGCGATTGAGTCAGTGCGAATGAAACTGCGTGCGATTGTGTGTGAGTCGTACGACTGAAAATCCAGTCGCACGAATGAAAGTTCAATCGCACGAATGAAGCTGATTCGTGCGATTGAAGGTCCAATCGTGTGTATGGAGGTTGAGTCGTATGACTAAGTCTTGCATGGTACGACTGAATGCTTAGTCGCATGAATGAAGGTTCAATCGTACGAAAGTAGCTAATTCGTACGACTGAAAGTCCACTCGTGCGAATGGAGCGTCGGTCGTGCGTCCGGTCCTATTGTATGACTAATGATGTGTGTGTGTGTATGGATCCCCTCTCCGGAGATCCCACGACGATAGTGTAATATTAATGAAGTGTCATAGCTTGACCAATTAAAGTCAATGCTATTAACAGACACATACTATTTAAAATAACCTAGACTAAGGTGTGTGTGACTGCTTGTGTGTGTACTACCCACGACCGAACTGAAACGACCCGATTCAATTAAACAATATTATTAACAGTAGTCTATAAGATTAATTCTTAACATAACTGTCAATAGGTGATTGACTGTTCATACATACATACATACAAGTTTGGGAAGTTTCATCAGACATACTTACCACCTAACAAGTGAGTTTCGTGGCCCCTTTTTACGCTTATACAATTGTTTCAATCTCTTACAAACATGGGGGAAAAGTATGCTCACACATTTTCAATGCTGTACAAAATACATACAATTTTCATACTTGGAATCAACGTGATACCGTTTTGTGAGTACTTATCTGATACATACATGATGTTACTGTGTGGACTGTCTTACAACCATTAATTCCGGTGTTGGAACCAACAGATAGGTATTAGTAGTACTACTGGGTTGACACCCCCACCCTTGACAGATGGTTACTTACGAGTACCATCACACTGCCAGGAACGGGCCTTGGGTGAATATATTCTGACAATTTGCTGTGTGTACGTCATTAGGCTTGGTTGTATAAAACTCATGGTATGTGATCTTGCTTGCTTATAACTGTATGCACGGTATTCCACTACAAATACTATACAACATCAACTACATGTTTACAATTTAAAACTGCGAAGCTCACCAACAATTATGTTGACATTTTTGAGCATATTTTTCAGGTAACAATGAGAACTGAAGATCTAGAAGTGCTGCCTTTTAGAGGAGACCCTAGGATGCATTTTGTGTTTATTACTTTTGTAAAGCTTGAACATGAATATGATCTTTTGTACACTTGTTCCCGAGTTGTGGGAATTTACCATACGAGTTGTCTTTAATGCTTATGCGATCATTATGTTGTGCTTATGACTATGCTGTCGTGAACATTGATTATACACGACACAAGTCTCCATTTGTGTTCGGGTGTAGTCATGACACGCTTGTCATCATACTTTATTGCTACTCTATCATATACCATGTGTTATGACGATCCCGTCTAGCTCACATTCCCCGTGTTTCCGCTATCAGCGGGGGTGTGACACGAAAGCCCCTGGAGTTACAAGTAGGTGATAAAGTAATGTTAAAAGTCTCACCTTGGAAAGGAGGTGTGAGATTCGGCAAGAAGGGCAAATTAAGACCAAGATATATTGGACCATTCGAGATATTGACAAGGGTTGGTCCGGTAGCGTACCAGCTCAGGTTACCTCAAGAGCCGAGCTACATACATGACATTTTTCACGTGTCAAATCTGAAGAAGTGCTTGGTAGACAAAACTTTAGAGTTGCCCATAAAGGAAGTAAGAATCAATAAAAAGTTAAACTTTATTGAGAAGCCCATAGAGATTACCGATCTACTGGTCACAAAGCTTAGGCGAAGCCGTATACCCAAAGTGAAGGTAAGGTGGAACTCCAAGCGAGGACCTGAATTCACTTGGGAGCTTGAAGACGAAATGAGAAGGGATTATCCGCACCTGTTCAAACCCACCCGTTTGGAAAGCTAATCGAAGCTAAAATTTCAGGACGAAATTTTCTAAACAGTGGGAGAATGCAACAACCGACCCTGAGGTCAACATTCTAAACTTTGATCCCCAACGATTATTGCTACTATTATTAATATCTGTAATATATTTATTATTACTATTGATTTCCTTCAATGATTATTATTATGTGCTTAATTTTCTAGATGCTACGTTAGGTTTTGCCTTAGAATAGGATAGGTTAACATTCCGAAATTAAAACGTAACACGGAAAAATGTTAGAATTAAATTAAAAACAATTAATTTTGTGTAAACGCGCATGATTCATGAATTAATTATATACATATACGTCTAAAAACTTAAAAACGTTTAACTAGAAACTATCACCAAAAATACTACGCTACATAACAAAATTACACTACATAATTAATTAACAAAACAAAAAAAATTCAAAAATCACACCACCACCACCTCACTCCCCCCCCCCCACCACCCAATCAACTCTCTTCTATCCCACTTACACAATTCATCACTACACTTCACCCATTTCCCCTTTACCCATACACGCAACCTCATTTCAAACCCACACTTCTCTACACTCTCTCCCTCTCTTGCTCTCGGCCTCCACCACCAAAACACACACACCACACTTGATTTCAGCCACAACTTGAAAGAACACAAGCATTCAAGCTCAATCAAGTACTAAACAAACAAGAAAGTGACGTTTGGTGGTTGTTCTACACAGATTCTTGAAGGAACAAGCAACTCTAGCCCTTGTTCGTGAAAATTCAGCTCACTTAGCCCTCCAAAAACTCTCAAAACCGTGAACCATTTGAAGTGTAAGCCTCAACATACCCGAACCAAGCTATATCTTGTGATTTTCTTCTATAATCTACCAAAAATCTCACTTTATTTGTTTTAACTGAAACTTGCTGCTATAATCTTGATCTTGGAGAGTTCTTAACATCACACAAGGTATATATCATGTTATGTTGGTAAACATGTGGTTAGAACACAAGACACACCTTGAAAACCCTCTTTTTTACATGAAAAAACACCATCCTTGAGCTTGTTTGAAAACCCTCCCAACCAAGTTCCAAAACGTTCTACAAAACAACTTATGAACACTTTAATAATATGATTTTAAGGATACAAAAGTGATTAGGTAATGTTTGGGTATGAATCATAGGATTACACTAGTGTAAATCATCAAGTTATTGCAACATATATATGATACGTGTAGATCCGAGACTTTTGGTATATTTTAGTAGTTTTGGGATTATTTTGAATATTCTAAGTTCATAATATGGCTGGAAATATAAAAAGTAGGAGCTAGGACACATAATGGACTTGTTTTGAAACCCGAAAAAGGTGAAAATCACTTAAAAATAGCAAAATAAGGGAGATTTCCATATTAAAAAGAAATCCAGGATCTAATATGAATATAATAGGCAAAATGGTCGAATTTGATGATATTTGGGTTAAACTCATGATTAAATGAAGTTAAACATTAAAAACGCCCAGACCGGAGATTGACCCCGCTCTTGGCCTGAGCAGGATGCTGAGACAAGGAACTTCACTTCGACGCTGGGTAACACTTCCTCCATCTTTGGAATGGACTTAATCAGGTAATTTTTGGGTGAAATCTTAAATATAATAAAAGATACCTAAAATCCACTAAGAACAAAATATTTCAGTAAGTTAGGGGCATTGAGTCAAGAAATAGGTGAAAACTTGAAATAAAACATATTCAGACGTTCGGTTTCGGGTAAAAACGCGTTTAACGGGTAAATCTTTAAAAATGGAGTTTTTAGTCAAGAGATCCCAAAAAATATTTTAACAGATTATTAGACTCAATATAAGTCATTAAATCATGTTTAAATGTTATTTGGGTGAAAACAGAAGGAATTAAAATAAATTGTCAAAAACATCGGTTTTACCATAACCGTTAACTGGAATTTTGATTTGTAAATACCTTAAGAATAAATCTGGAAATAATAAGTTGAAATGAGTCTAAAAATAATATAAATACCCTTTTAAACTAATAAGGACCATATTTGAGTCAAGAAATGGAAAGAATATAACTTCGGGGGTAAAATTGCAAATTTTGAAACTTAAGGGGCCAAAGTGTAAATTCATAAATATAACTAAAAATTCAGTAAATTAGTGGCCAAAATTATTATTAAACTTATTGATATGTAAACAAATTTTTAAGGATCATAAGAATATGTCATTCACATGCAAAAACCCTAACTTTCCTAAAAAGGAAACTTTTTGAGCAAAACACTAACAAATCAAAGGTAGTTGAACTTTTAACATTATAACACACCTAGTTACACCCACTTGACCTTAGAACATATAGATTATTACTTGAATCTTTATGCTAGGATGCTAGGATTGAATCATTTTCTGTGCACAAAGACCCGTTGCTTGAAACCTAAGGTGAGTTCTAGTGTCCCCTTTTTACTATTGATTTGGGATGAAACATGCTTTATTGAACTAAAATTATTATTGTGCTATGGTATGATGCTTATAAGTTATGGATATTGTTAGAACCTGCTCTTAACTATATCACAATCATTAATTCTTGTATGAACCGCTTGTCCAACATGGGTAGATCTACTTGGGGAATCCCCCACACACAGTGCCTTCCGGATAGGAAGGGTACCCCACTGAGATCCTGAGGGATCGTTTATGTCATGTAACATGTTTTATAAGATACTATGGTGAACCATCCAGCAGGTATGATGCACTGTTTGAGGCTCAGTTATCCTTAGGGTTAACAGGTTTAAACACAACTTTAGAAGAGGCTAACCAGGACTGAGTGCAGGGTTGATTGTGACCCCACGACAGTGATACTTTGAATTTTAAATTTAACTTGCGGACTTTAAAGAGTCCTTTTGTTTTTAAACTTTAAGCACTTGAATTCACCAACTTTTTAGTTGACACAAAATCTTTTTGAACATGTTTCAGTTAATCCCTAATGGAAGTGGCTTGATTGGAGAACCAGACTTGGATGACCTAGGAATATGACTACCCTTGTCATTACTCGAATCTGAAACACTTTGAACAATTTGAATTATGGTTGATAAAACATTTGGGATCATGTAATGAATTTGTACTATGTATGATGGGCTAGACTATTACAGCCCGGTTTGACTTTAGTCATGTAATGCTATTTTATTTCTCTCCTTGTGCGCTCTTGTGATGGTTTGTTTCCACTGCCATGTATGTTGCTAGTCTATGACCCACCCTCCTTGGGCCCAGGGTGTGACACATATCATATAATGAAACTATCTTTTCCATATTTTAGAATTTTAAGTGATACAGACATCTACATCAGTTACTATCATTTCTCATGAAGTACAAGTCATGCAAACAAGCCATACCAAGAAGACATACTATCATTTCTCAGTCATCCCAAATCAAGTTCTTAGATTTTATTTATTTTATAACCTAAAGCAACTAATAATTAATAAAATTTAGAATCTTTTTGTTCTTTTCTATTATACAACTCTCCCTTTAAATTTTATTTATGTACATATTCTATACTTACTAAAAAGAAAATAACCAAAGAAATTGTCTTCCATTTTACTCTAACGAAGGATAAGAAATAAATTATCAAGAGAAATGCGGTGATTATGAAATGAGATGTGGAAATGCAGATAAAGATCCAAAATGTGGATACGATACCAAAACCATAACCTGTTTGTTCCACTTCAAATTTGAATAAGGAACATTCTCTATCAGTAAACCGGATTACTAATAGTCCTCCTGAGCTGCTCCTGCACTCATTAACAGATTAGTTAGAAAGGGGGACCCAGGCCATCATAGTCCTGGGTGTTCTATTTTCATCAGTGTATGTAACCTGTTTAAGCACACACTCTTTTGAAAAATCATTTATCTCTTTATCCTTTTCCTTTTGTTTTACTTTCCAAATTTGTTTTTGTTCAATTACTTTTGATTTGAAAGTGTTGAATTTGGAAATCATTTCTTTTTTAAGATAAGAAGGCAGAGATTTTATTTTTGAAACATTGGTTGTTTTTATCTTTGAATCATGTGAAACCGACTTCACATGAGAAGGTTTGGATAGATTGTTCTTTATCCAACCATTCAAAGATATATTTTTTATCTTTTAAACCCGAGAAGCAACCTGTGTTATCTTTACCGTCTGGAACTTGCCTTTGAACCTGAGGGCACTTCTTTAGCACATGGCCTTCTTTTCCACATCTAAAACAAGCCTTGAAAGGCTTTTGGTTCTTTGTAGTCCCGTGGATAATAGGATAGGGTGGAGCCTGCTCTGACGTTGTTCTAGGAGATGAGAACTAAACATTCTTCTAAGAACCAGATGAGGACGGAGAGAGTTTCAGCTGAGTTTCACCTTTTTGTAAGACTGGTGACTTGGTAGACTTGGAGGCAGATTTGTGAAGATCATGATGGATAGCAGATGAAGATGGTGAGTGCTTCTGCTGAGCTTTCGAGGAATTGCTGGTTTGTTTAACAATTGAAGATGAGATTCGTATAGGTCTTGATTCAACTTTTGGAGGCATTGGACACTTGTTGACTTTAGGTTACTTGAGGAACTCTGATTCATCATCAGAGCTTGTCCAGTCTTGTATACACAAGTCAGCTTCCAATGGATCTTGGTTGATAACTCTTATTGTGTCGGTTTGTGTTGTTGAGTTCTGATTGCTTGATGATTCCACAGCTGTTCCTTCTTTTACAAACTTGATAGACCTGTCTTGAATTTGTTAAAGAAGTTACAGGAAATAACTGATACTGGTTTTGAAGCTTCAGAGGTGGAATGATCATTTTGCAAATCAGATCCTTGCTTGATGAGCCCCAAACCTGCAGGAGAATCATATTCATCTCGAATCTCTTTGTAATTAATGCTGCTTAAACCTGCATGTAAACTGTTAGTATCTGTAGCTTCAATCAAATCATTAGATGGATGAGGTTGATGCATAAGAGAGTAACAACGAGTGCTAGGAGGAGGATAAACATAGGAAGTTTCACCACATCACACACCCATTTTGATTCATGCTCCCTTTTGCTTACACAATAGTTCTTCCTGTTTCATCCCTAATATCATCCATTTGTCAAGTTTAGTTTTAAGCTTGCTAGTTTCAAATTCTGCTAATATGACACGTTCGCTCAAAACATTAATCTCGACATTCTTTTCTAAAAGAATTCTTTTTAAAAGGTCATTTTCTTTTAAAGCTTCTCTTAGTTTGATAAAATATTTGGACTCATTGATTTTAAGTTCTTTGTTTATTTGTTTTAATTTCTTTTTATTTTCTAACAATAATCTGTTAGCTTTATAAACCCCAAATAAATGAATTTTGCAAGGGGGAGAACACATGTCTTGAACTATCTCATAGGGGAGTCCCATAACTATCTTTTCAGCAGCTTGGGCTTTTTCACATTGACACAGGGAAGTGTTCTTTTTGTATTCATCCTCCTTAGCTCTCTTCTTAGCTTCCTCAGCTTCACCTTCCTGTGGCTTTTCTTTTTCTTGAACCTCCTACTTCACTTCATCTATTTCACAATCATGTTGCTTCTGAACTTTACATAAGCTTGCACAAGCATTAACATCACCAACGCTCCCACTATGAGTATCACTTCCATTACCAACTCTCAAGGCTTCACAATTCTCTTTTACAGTCTCCCTGATTTCAGCAGTTGAATCAGAATTAGTATCCAACTCAGCAGATTTTAGCACTAGTCTGTTTGTTTGAGATGGAAACACAGCTTGATGAAATTCTCTTCTTTTAGTATCAAGCTCAGCAGATTTCAGCGTATTGATCACATCTATCAACTTGTAATCCAGAAAATTTCTTTCATTCTTAAGCATTTTAACCTAGGGGTGTTCAAAAAATCCGATATCCGAAAATATCCGAAATCCGATCCGTATCCGAATCCGAATAAATCGATCTGAATCCTTATTCGGATATTCGGATCGGATCTCATCCGAATCCGAATTCCTTATTCGGATTTCGGATCGGATTTCGGATATCACAATTTTTTTATTCGAGTTATTCGGATTATTCGGATATCTGATTAATCCGAATAAGACTTCAACTATGTTTCTAACCCAATACTCATTACTCAACTATATATTATGTTTTCAACTCAATACATAAGAATCTTTACTCATTCTAGTCATAATCCTATATAATTATGCAATAATCGATCGTCGTTCTAAATTAGAGATTCTAATATTCGGGTTCTATACAGTTGCCTATTATGTTCTAAAATTTGAATTTGTGTACAAGTCAAATTTTATTTTTTAGTTTTATATATTTTATTATAATTTCCAACTTATAAAATGGAAAGAATAAAAAATTAGCAAAAAAAATATATAGAACAAAAGAAAAAAATGTTATTTGGTTTATTCGGATTATTCGGATAAATTCGGATTATTCGGATATATCCGAATCCGATCCGAATTGAATTCGGATAGATTCGGATCGGATAGAAAAATCCTTATTCGGATCGGATCGGATTTCGGATAAGGTCCTGAAATTTTCAAATCCGAATAATCCGATCCGAATAATCCGAATAATCCGTTATCCGATCCGATGAACACCCCTATTTTAACCTAAGAACTCCACTCGGGTGGAGGAGATTTAAGAAGTTGTTGAACTTGTTCATAGTTGGTGAGTTGGGGGGTCATGCTTCTTCAGATTATTCACAACAGATATAAATCGATCAATGAAATCTGACAACTTGTCATTTTACATACCTGCAAAACAATCAAACCGACTTTGTGCCATTTAAGATCGTCAAAAAATGACATTTTAATTTAAAATATAAAATTCATTTTAACACTTAAATTTAAAAATATTTTTCCCAAATTGTTGAAAATTTCTCCCCCGAAAAAATACTTTTAATGTCAGCTAAATGATTTATAAACAAGTGGGATCAAGCTGTTATTCATATAAAATATTAAATTTACTTTAAAACAAAAATAACTTTCCACTGCTATTCAAAAGAAAACTAAAAAAAGCAAAAAAAATCTGACAACGTACACCCCTTTCACATGAGCCCCAATTAAATAGATTGAAATGTTTTTTTAAGTCCGGTTCCCATCAACACAAAAAATAGTTTCAGTATTTTCTTTCCCTCATTCATTACATTAGAAAAAGTCAAACCACCACACCGGCAACTATAGCCACCAGAATTTTCTCCGGCGAAATCACCACTCACCGGAATTTATTCTCCGGCGACATTAGTAATAAAGTGGTGTTGAAGATGTGTTGTTCCTCTTCATCAATCAACCTATATTTCACCTCTTATCATCTTCAATTTTTTTTAATTGTTTCCTCTAATAACTCAACTACTCCTCCTGTGTTTGAGTAATAAAGTGTTGTCGTCATCACCGGTGTTTGTATGACGAACTACCGCCTTTCGACGACAATGAACGCATGGAATAAAGATGATAACGCAATGATGGACGCCTTTATGAGCTTCGACATGACGTCATATTGGGGGAATCCCGCGACTCCGGTGGCATCCTCCGTCGTTCCTCCGACGTCACCATCGGCTTCCACTTCAACAAACGATGTTCATAGAACAATCGGGGAGTCAGTGTTACTCGATAACGCTAGTGAATCGTGGACTTATGTGATCTTCTTGCAATCTCGATGGTGGATTACGGAACTCCGGCGGAGTTAGGGTTGGCGGTGGTGTTTGGTTCGGGTTTGTCGGGATAAGTTTGCTATATGGGGAAGGTAATGGATGTAGGGTGACGATGGTGGTGCCAGTAGTGGTGGTCCGGTGATGGGGTAAGTGAGTCAGGAGGGTACAGGAGGTAGGGGGATGGGTCGAGTGGTTCTGTGTTTGTGGATGGTGATAGATCTGTGATGGTGGCTGTTCAACGATGGCGGTTTGTTGTTGGTTGTGGTCGCAGCGGTGGTGGTTATGCGTTGATGATTCTGGTTGTTGATGACTTAGGTAGCAGTGATCTCGGTGGTGATTATGGTTTGGGTTTTGTGGATGTGGTTGTGATGGGCACACTTTTAGTTTCGCTGAGTATAAGATAGATTCGCCGGAAACTTCACCGGAGAACACAAGTTCGCCGGCAAGTTCGCCGGAAACTTCGCTGGAAAACGTAAATTCGCTGGCAAGTTTGCTGGAAAATGCAGATTCGTCGGAATTCTAGAGCGAAACTATAGTTTCATTAGAACTCATGAACTTTCGTTCAAATGATGTATAGTTTCGCGAGATGAAGATACGAAGATCTGAAAAACACCAAGAACACACATATAATTGTGTGTGAGAGAAACACCTTTACACTTCAAATTTCTTTTCAATTTCTTGTAGAAATCGATTTGTGGATGTAAAATATGATATCAAATGGTGTAAATATATTCTAAAATGTTGTAGATCTGATCAATATCAGTGATATTGATGAACACAAAAACTCAGATCTAGTTTCTCTCTCTAAAACCAATTTCTCTCTCTAAAAAATTTCAAAAATCAATAATAAAATCTTCAAATCAGTAATAGGAATTGTTGGACCAAAAGAAACCAATGAGCCAAGATCAGGAAAACCTCTAAGTCCCACATGTCATTACAACAACTGAAGAAGACTCCCATCAGCTGTTCTGACAAAGTCTGAAGAATCAAAGTCTGAAGATCAAAGATCTGAAGTACAACAGCTGAAGAATCTCAAGTACTGAAGACAAGTACTGAAGTCTGAAGTACTGAAACATACAAGTACTGAAGACTTCAAGTACTAAAGACAAGTGCTGAAGATCAAAGTTGAAGAACTGAAGAACTGAAGATCATCTACTGATGCACAAAGTCTGAAGACAAAGACTGAAGATAACAGCTGATGACATCTACTGAAGTCATCAGCTGATACATCATCTGAAGCCCAAGTCTGAAGAACCAAGTGCTGAAGATTCAGAGTTTGTCACAACAGCTGAAGAAGTCTTCTTCAGTTGTTGTTATGGTTTTTCATTTCAGTAGTTTTATATTTAGTTTCAGTAGTTTGTACAACAGCTGAAGAGCTTGTTCTTCAGCTGTTATAGTTCAATAGTTATAAACGACTGAAGAGTTTGTTCTTCAGTCGTTGTAGGCTTTTCAGTAGTTTCCTTTTCAGTACTTGTAATAGGTAGAACACTTTTTGTAAGAAGATGTCAGCTGTTGACATCTTCAGTAGTTTTATGTTCTATCAGTTGTAAGTTTAATAATCGGTTGATGTCACTGTCAAGTGACATTATCACTCATCCTTTTGCCGCCTATAAAAGGATGGTGAACCATGCTGTATTAGGTGCCGAAACGTGTTGAGTAATAGAAAATCTTCTTTTTCGCAGAACTTTTCTCTCTCTCTATGTTTGTACTTTTACATGCAAAATATTTTGTGTTCTTGCTTTAAGTGCTAATTTCGTGCTAAATCCGCTGCAAAAACAATCTGATTGATCAAACTAGAGGCTGAGATCCTGTCAGGAATTGATTCAAGTTGGCTCTGATACCAAATTGTTAGTGCAGGAGCACTTGAATCATCAAATATTAATGAAGATTTGGATCAAAATGATAAAATATAAAGAACTTGGATGAACACTCAAGAACATCAATGAAAAACCCCCCATTTGATCCATATTAATTTGCATAAGATGTTGTTTACATGGAAACCCTCAATTTAGCTCATTCAAGCTTCCAAACCCTAATTACAACTTGATTATTTATAGTGAATATAATATTCACTAATGACCCATTAAGCCCTAGACTAGAACTAATTAGGGAAAATACAAATAAAACGTAAAAATGAATAAAACATGATTAAATATATTTTGTTGACACAAAATATATTAAATATATTTTGTTGACACAAAAAATATTTATTAACAATAAAACTCCTAGTCAAATATATCTTCAACGGCTCGTCTCGATTCTTCGTCTCGAACGCGTCTGTTTGACTTTTGCGTTGACTTTGACCTTGATGTTGACTTTTGTTGACTTTGACTGTGTTGGTAATATAGACTATTCTTTTCAGACCCAACATTAATGCTTAAGAGTTGAAAATGGTTTTCTTTAAATCTTAAATTTTTAGTTTATAATCATTTTCAGCTCTTTTGAAATTAGCTTTTAAGATATTTAAGGACTCAAGGTCATATCTCATCTCTAAGTTATAGGACCTATATCTGTTTACTTTAGCAATGTATTTTGGGGTACAAATATGTTCCAATACCTTGGCTTCTTCATCATCAATCAGTGCTTGGTTTGGAGATACATTTTGGAACCTGGAAACCCCAATCAAAGCCTCCTTCTTTAACAGCAACTGCAGCTTGCTGCTTGGGCTTCTCAGTATGTGGAGCTCCCTTAGTGTATTTTGGTCTGGGTTGTGCTTGGCCACCATTAGTACTTGGTGTCTTGCACTCCCTAGCAAAGTGTCCTATCTAGTTATAGTTGTAACACTTCACTTTACTTTTGTCCAGTCCAAACGTTCCACTAGATACATGGCTATGAAACTTTCTCCCTATCTTCTTGTAGAATTTCTTGGCTCTATGAGTTACAGTCCAAATCTTCAAGGGTGAAGAGAAAGTTGCCTATGCCTTCATCAGTAGACCCAAAGGCTTGTGATGAGTTTCTCTTAGAATGGGTTTTCTTGGATGTAGCTCTCCCTTAATGTCTCCGAGAAGGTGATGAAAGGACCATTTTGTGAGTTGTCATGGTAGTAGATGAGACGGTGATGTGGTTCTCAGCAATCCCTTTCAACCACATGAAGGGCTGAACTCTGCTGATTGTTGGAGTTACCAGATAGATTTTACATGTTCATCTCCATCTGGTATCCACTAAGTATGCCATACAACTTAGTGAGAGTAAGGATCTTGAGGTTTTCAGTCCTCTTAATGACCACACGATAGTGTGTCCATTGTCATAGGAGAGAGAATGTGAACTTCCTCACAATATCCCTATTCTCCAGTGTTACTCCAACATCCATTAGAGTATCCACAATCTCAACATACCTGAAGTACTGTTGAGTCATGGTTTCACATGTTTTGAAGGTGAAATTCTCAAACTGCTGCTTTAATAGGTCTTTCTTGTTCTTTTTAGCTTTACTAGACCCCTCATACATCAGCTTCAGTGCATCCCATAGTTGCTTGGCAGGTTGCACTTCTTGAAGCCTCTGTAGATGGCTTTTGGAAGAGCAGTTTGGAGGGCGGTCATGGCCTTCTAATCTACATCAATTCTCTTCCTGTCTTCTTCAGAGTAGTCAGCCACTTCCTTTGGAATCATGCCACCTTTAGCAACAGCTGAAGAGGTGCATGGAATGTAAGGTCATGAGGTACCAGACTCTCACATCCTACTGTCTTGAGACTTGATGAAGCTTTTCATTTCTTAAGCACCATGTGTCAAAATCATCAGGAGTGATCAGTGGGAACTTTGCCATGGTACAAGTTTCCATATCAGACTTAGAAGCTGCCATTTGAGATGTTAAGTGATTTATGAAACTGAGAGGATTTATGATGGTGATATCTTACAATCAAGAGCCTGAAAGCTCTGATACCAATTGCAGGATCGGTTAAGGGTGATCAATACAATCAGTCTTACAATGAGGAGAGTGTTAGAACACTTAACAGATCAAATAGGGAATCGTATTTAAATAAAAGATACTAAGAACACAAGTAATGAAACAGAACCAAAGAACAAGAACAAGATATGTATGGTTTTCAAGAATGTTGTATATTGCTTTCTAGTTCTATACAAATGTTACAAAGCATAAGATAAAATACAAGAACCAGAGATACTTTGTATAACATCCTATAGCCGACTATACTTTGAAAGTCAGCTGGAAATACTAATCTAGACAACAAGGTCAATGTACAGTCAAAAGGCAGATTGCATTTTGACTTGTGACTATGACATGTCATTGCTCACATCCTAATATATTATAAAAGGATAAAATGTACAAAGTAGAAAGTTACAGACTCTAAACCTTAATCTATAATTGTAAAAGCATAGACCTTTTCACTAACTTATACAAGTTGGTGAGTCTTTAGAGTTGCAGCGGAAAGTGGGTCAACTTTATGTAAAAGTTGATCAGAGAAAGCATGTCTTCTCTGTCTTTATAAGAAATCAGTCTTCACTTCATAGGCTTCGAAAGACTTTGTCTTTGAAGCTTCGAAAGACTTTGTCTTTGAAGCTTCAAAAGACTTCATCTTTGGCTTCGGAAGATTTTACACTTAGAATATTTTTCTATGAAAAGTGTAAAACTTCCAAAGTAATTTTTACCGTGTACATCAGTGCATGCATGCTGAAAGCTCTTTGATTGCTTTGCTTGAATCAGCATTTTTAATATAACCTTACATTATGGTCGACAAGGGCATCAGGAAGGCCGGGGGGGGTGGATAACGGTGGGGGCAATGATGAATAATGGTGGTTGTGGCGATGGGAACCAGAGAGAGGTAGCGTCGGTGGTGGTGGCGTTGTGTCGATGGTCGTGGATGCTGGTGGTGGTGTAGTGGTGTGTGCCGGCGTGGTGGTTTCGGTTGACGGTAGTGTAGAATTGGGAGTGAACTTTCAAAATAAGAGTGGGTGGGACCCACTCAATTTTTTGTAATAATTAAAAAGTTGTAATTAAATCTAACTGATTGTTGGGGAACAATTTGTAAATCACTCAAAACCAGAGAACTTTGGCGGGATACTGATAGCTAATTGGCGGGAAAATTCGATCCATATAAAAATCTTTTCATTACCCTTGGAGCTTTTTTACATTGTGTTCATCCGTTGTATTCAATCTCTACACAATTCTTTGCGGAAGAGATCAAAATCATGATGTTCTCAGAAAGTCAGTTCGATGGTGGATCTCAGATCAGCAATTCTCCGGCTACCGCAGCCGCCGTAATCAACCATCTATCTCTCTTCAATCCAGTTTCTGTTTTTCATTGCACCTCTAATCGTCTTTATTAACGTTTTTTTTAATTTTTTTTTGTTATTCTGTTTGATCTATCTGTAGAATCGAGACACGTTTGGACTTGTACCACTGACGATAAAGCAGATCAGCGAAGCTTCTCATTCCGGTGACGATAAATCTAATTTCAGTGTTTCTGGTGCAGATGTTGTTAATGTATATTTTCATTTCATATTCATTTCAAATTTCTTTGAATCTACGATCTATGCACCTTCTGGATCATATATGTTCTCATCATCTCATTGATCGGTGATGAGTTCATTGAGAAAGAGCACCTTGGATTTTGCTTTTGGTGATGTAATGATTCAGTTGTGTTATCATTGATTAGGTTTGTTGAACTTTATTTTGGAATTCTTTTGAATTTTAGGTCACAGTGGTGGGGATGGTGTTCAACATAGTGGAAAGAAACACTGATGTCACATTCACTTTAGATGATGGAACTGGAAAATTGGACTGCAAGAGATGGTAAAACTATATACTATACATCTGCATACATATGTAGTTCTTTTTTCAGTTGATGGTTCATGTACCTTGTTTGCAGGCTCAATGAACCATTTGATAGATTGCAAATGGAGGAAATAAGGTAAGTTAGGATTCAGCTTGATTGGTCTTTCTAAGGGCATGAGTTATCTGGGTGCTTTTGATTTTGTTAGGAAATTCTGATGATCTTTGATGTTTGGCAGAGAAGGGATTTATGTTCATGTTGATGGACACTTGAAAAGCTTTAAAGGTGAAAAACAGATTGCTGTTTTCTCTGTTAGGTATGTCTTCTATTATAATTAGGTTCTGTATAAAATACAAACAATTTGATCTATTTCTGATGTGCACTTCAGTAGCTTGACTTGTCTCAACTTATGGTAACTTATGGTCAAATGGGTGCTCATACGAAACCAATTTGGTTCTTTATTCTTGAGTTACAAACATGAAAATAACTTTAATTAGACATTACATTCATGTGAAATGTTTATAGGCTTTAGATGTTGGTAAGAAGATCATTACACCTGTGTGCAGATGAACTAGTGTAGGCATTGTTCTTCAGGATTGATGTGTTTTCTTTAAAGTTTTGTGGAGAATAAACACTTTTCTGAACTTTCAAATTCAGGCCTGTGACAAATTTTGATGAGATCACCTTTCATTTCATTGCTTGCATACACAACCATGTGCGTACTTCCAAAGTTCAGGTAAGTGATATGTAATTACACATAATAACTTCATAAGCATAGTGATTCTACTTGATTCTGATGTTAACAAACATAGCATTGTGATTTTGTAGAAGATACAAGGGGATGGTAAGAATGTAAATTTATCTCCCAACACACCCATCCAGAGTGGGACAAAGAGTTTTATGTCCACCCTCTCAAGTCAGGTATCGTAACTTGAAATCCATGGCTTGGATGAACTCTTGTAATCATAATAATGTTGATTAACAAGATAGTTTGTCATTTTCAGCAATCTGCATCTTTTAGTGTTGATGGAGTCAAAGGCGTTGATCAAATGGTTCTTGCTTATCTCCAGCTTCCTGCAAACTAGTAAGTTTTTTTTATGTTTAAATTTGTAGTTTTATGGTGTTATAGACATCATCTACAACCACTATGTTTTCTGATCGTTTCAATTGTTTGGCTTTGTAGTGGTAATGAAAAGGGCATACATACAGATGAACTGGCACAGAAGCTGAAGCTTCCTCTTAACAAGATCATGTATGGTCAATAACTCTATATTTATGTATGTGTGTTTCACTTCCATTCTTGTTTTCTCTAATGCTGAATATGGGAAATTTGGTTTTGGCAGGGAATCCATAAGAACGCTTGAAGATGAAGGCATGATATACTCTACAATCGATGAATTTCACTACAAAGCAACAAGTAGCAGTTGAATCAAGCAACAATATGAATTGGTGAACACTGCATGTCAAGTTGGTCTAACCCTTTACTTTGGCTGGTACTGGTTTTTTAGTGAAATGTAGCCTCAAACCTTTTTTATTTTCTTTTGAAAATGTTCCATCACGGTTGCACATCTTTCGCCATTTAGTTGTTAGTTTGTGATTCGGCATTTGTGTCATTGAGATGATGTTGACAGATCCCCGTATGTCCATTACCATAGAAACCATCTTCATCCATTCATGTCTACCCTGTTTATTAAACATGCCGTGCTTGGGTTGTACCAAAATGGAATGGTCACCTGGAATAATAAGAATTACAAGTGTAATTTACAACGTCAAACTCATCAACCTGTTTACAGCCCTCTTAAAGTAAATTCCGTTTAACTCATTTACCATTTACTTGCAACTCATACAACCTGTTGATGCATTTTATAGATTTAGATAAACGCATAACATTTGTTGTGTTACATCTGTTTAGTATTGCTTATATATGGGTCGTATTTGGGTTTACATGGTTTACATTAATAACATCAGCATACGTATGATGATTCACCTTTCTATCAGATCAACTTGACGGTTTACTATTCCAACCTCTTCTTTTTCTTTCAAGTCATCGAGATAGTGCTGATAGATATACGAGGCAAACCCCCATATGGCCAGCAACATCGCAATAACTTTCACTCCATTCATCTTTTCGTGGAAAAACACTACTGCCAGTACGGGCACAATCGGGATTCCTAAGGTACTAATGACGTTTGAAAACAAAGATGAGACCTCAAAGATCAAACCTACGCAACCGATCGAGAAAACCTGCCATGTGATGGCGGTCCATACCAAGTTCATTATGTATGAAACTTTTCCGGACTGGAAACCGTTCATTTCTCCTTGTATGTCCTTCCATTCACCGCTGGCAAAAAGTCCCACCAGAATTGCAACACTAGCTATCAAGTTTTGGTATACGATCATATCGAATACCACTTTGTAGCTCTGTGATTTCAGAATTTTCTGGAAGGCGAGTTGAGTTGTGGATAGCATCAATCCATACCCTGCAAAGTCAAACTTTGACTTTAAAGGTCAAACAACTATAATTAAATATAGAACACACCTGAGCTCTTAAGGTCTTTAAAACACGATACCTGCAGAGGCAGCAACCGTGCATACAAAGCCGATTATATACTTGCTTTTTGAGGTTTTTGTGGTTTGTTCAGAATCACTCTGGAACACAAGTAATGTCGATGAGAAGCTAAGAAGCACGAGCGAATTGGTAATGAATGGAGTGATCTTCTGCTTGTTCAGAAAGTATGAAAAGAAGGCGTTGAAGGCGAGCTGACTCGCACAGATCAGCGAGTAAGTCGAAACGGGCAGAAAATTCAATCCAAAGGTGTATAACATGCAGTCTGCAGCCAAGAATACACCAAGAAACATGTAGAGCATCACAAGGGTAACCCAAGATGGTTTTGTGGTAATTTGTGGTTGTTTTGAGGGTAAATACATCCATATTAAAGGTAACATGAGTGGAAAGCCAGCAGTTTGAACAAGGGTCGCCATCCAATTACTATTTCCTCCTTTGTTAAAATAAAGTCTTCCCAACATTGTTGCAGCAGATTGGCCTGCGAGTACAAACATGGTGAACAATGCAATCTTCATCCACCACTTGTAACCTACAACCCTCGAACACCATCTTCCATCGTTTTGGATTTCAACTGATCTATTTACATCTGGTAATACCGCAGAAAGAGACTGTTAAAAGCTATCACACCCATGTCATGGTACAACAATTATATCATGACTTGTAGTACAAGTGTTATTGCGTAAGGTACACGTCGCTAAAGCATGATTGCAGGAGAGGCATCATGATATGGCAATACTGCAAAGCATACACAAGTTAAGGTACAAGCACTGATTCATGCTGTACAAGTCATAAGGCAAAAGGTACGAGTAGTTATAGCATGATTGCTTATAAAAGAAATGGCGTGTGCATCTTACAGTTAGTCAAGTATACCGCCTTACCACCATAATCAATTGAAATTTTGGTCGAGATTTAATTAAAAAAAACAATAATGAACCTAATCATTAACCATCTAAACATCAAATTCAAATCAATCAAACCTTGTGACTAATAACTAAAACCAATCCGGTATTTAAAATAATATTTCAGTTTTCATCTAAACCGATTAGAATTCAAATTATCCAACTAAACAGTTCAAAGTTTCCAAAACATGAAAACTATTGACCACCGCATCAACCTACAAATTTTAATGCATGTTGTACAAGTCGTAATGCATAATTGGTATGAACCTAATACATGAGATTCGTATAGATAATATGTCTCTACAAGGACAAGTACAACTGTTAGTGTGCAAAGTACAAGTAATTATTGCATGAGTGTTTGTAATTTACCACTGGTGTTTGTTGCCTCTTGTGCTTCCTTCATTTAGATGATGAAACAGGAAGATGAGAGGGAGAGAAATATGAAACAAACTATGTGTTCATATGGGTGTTATTTCCTATGATATCATCAACTACATGTATATATAGAAAACAATATTACATGTTTATCCTACTATATTATATTTCTACATTAATTTGTTTAAATATATATTTTTTCAAATACATGTTCAATTGTAAATAGTGACCACAAATATGTTATAAAGAAAATGTAATAGATACTGTGAACATATTGAGCTTTTATGGGTCTAAGCGTTTGAATAAATAGTAAGTCTCCTTTATTTTAAACATTGCTATAGTTCTGTTAATTTATTTCCTTGTAGTGTTGATCGAGAGAGATGTATACTTTGTAATTTCCAGTGTGTTTGTTGGTTTGATAAATGTCATGTTGATAGCTGATTCGTATAAAATGCGAGATGATTTTGTTTATTGTCTTAAATAATAGCTCTTTTCCATATATATTAATGGTTTGCTACTGTATTATTTTAGACTTCTATGAAATTCGAATTTCTTACTAAATTAGAGCTTTAGAAAAGATATATATAAATCCTTAGAACTCTGAAAATAAAGTTGCTCGTCAAACCACGAGCGGTTTTGAGCTATAACCAAACGATATTCAAGCTTGGCTTCAAACTAGCTTAATTATATTACTTGAAGCATATTATTAGTGGTTTGGCTTAATCTGGTTGTTGAGTAACCTAAGTTTAATGTTGCTTGTAGTTTAAATATTAGATTTTGTAATATAATACTACGTAAAGTTTACTAAGATATTTAAAATACTAGAGGGCTCGTGGTGTGATGTTACTCAGGTGTAAAGAATATATGTTCGTCTCAAAGTAGATAAGGGTTCAAGTTTATAGTGAATAAAATATAAATTAAAGGTATGATTAGCAAGTGTGTTAGTTTGGTGTTTCTAGAAAATTTACAACAATTTTGGTATTCACTTGCCATCTCACATTCACGTAATGTTAATATAAAACGTAATGTTAATATAAAATTCTGTTTTCTTATGCAAAAATAAAAATATATGACTTGAAATCTAATGTTCATGTAACCATCACTTGTACTTTGTTGATCATATCCAAAATCTTCTGAGAATTGTAGGTATTATAAATGTCCTACAATTTATAAAAATAACACACTTAAAGCATATGTTTTATTGCCTTATTTGAATATCATAGATATTTTATAACCCAGTTACCAAATGATATTTTATAAACTCAAAAAACATCCACTAGGACAAAACAAATGCTCCCAATTTTCCTTCTTATTATAATTATCATTTTATAAAGTAATAATATATATTTCATATTTAAAATAGTCGTGTAGATCAATATAACTACTATACATTTTTGTGTTCACATTTTCGCATCAAAGTATCCCATTTTGTCTAGGATATCGTGCAGTCTCGTTCTGAAACTCTTATCTATCTTTTTAAAGTGATTTTACATAATTAGAAAGTTTTTATGTTTAATTAGGTATAAGAGAATGTTATGGTATAAATGGGTGTTTCATGCCAAATGTATGAAGTATTTGCGTTGTAGAAGACAATCAAGGCTCGGTAAAACATCATATGCGAAATCCAGATCCATGCGACAGGAAGAAGTCACGCGAGAAGCAGACTGTGCGCGATAACAGCTTCCACGCGAGAACAGCTTCCACGCGAAAGACAAAGCCGCGCGAAAAGCATCTCGCGCGAGAACCCGATGTTTAGTATAAATAGCTAGATTTCGTTTTGTAATTAAGCTTTTCGTTCATATTATCATTTTGTTCTGTGCGAAATCGCACAAGACCTGTAATAGGTTTCTGTTCTTCAATTTAATATCATTTGAGTTCAATTTGATTCTTCTTCTACTCCAATCTTGTTTATATTCCGCATTCACAAGATTGAGATCGTGTGTTATTGTTTCTGGGAGATATTCAGAGGTTTTACAATTGGTATCAGAGCATTAGGCTCTTGAACCACGATTTGGAGAAGAATTGGATTGTGTTCTACTCGATTTTTGAAGAATTCATCATTGATCACTTTAGATTCTGAGATGACAATGTTATGCTGCTCGATTGTGGAGGATTTGGACTGATTTAGACCGAATTGAACTGATTTAGTGGACTTTAAGCTTAATTTTGATTAAAATTGACTTAAATTCATTAAAATTGGATTAAAATGGGTTTAATCAAACTTAATCAGTGAATTGGAGGTGACATTAGCGTGAACAAACAGTTGGAAATTTGTTTCTGCACAAAATCGACGTTTTCGCTTGATCTGCAAGTTCTCGCACGCGAAAAGTGGTGTTTTCGCTCAGTTAGGTATTTCACCTTTTTGTGCGATTCGCGTGAAAAGATAATTTTGGAAATTCGCACGAACTGCTTCCTCACGCGAAAACTCAATCCGCGCGAAATCACTTTTTGCACGAGTTCTTATCTCGCACGAACACCTGATTTTTGACTTTCTGATCATTATGGCTTCAACTACTCCGAATCTGAAGCATCTTACTGCTTCACTTTATTTAGACACGGAAATTGGTACTGGTAACAAGCCACCGAGGCTTCTCTGTGAAGATGATTATTCTGATTGGGCTTTCCGATTCGAGAGATATGTTATTTACACGGAACCGAAGATGTGGAGATCAATCCAGTATGGTCCTTACATTCCGTTGTACAAAAATGATAAAAGTGAAATGGTTCAGAAACCTGAACATTTGTGGGATGAAGATGACATCAAGAGATTGGAATTGGATGATAAAGCGTATGCTGCAATCACAATGGCTCTTACTACTGAAATCTCACAAAAGTTTCAAGAGTTCAGGGGTGCTAAAGTGCTTTGGGATGCTCTGGAGTCTCAGATTATGGGCAACAAAGACATGAGAGAGAGCAAAAAGGATATGTTGAATCAAGAGTTCAACATGTTCAATCATATTGTTGGTGAAGAGCTGGAAGTTCAGATGGCCAGGTTTGTTAGATTGGTTACAAAAATGAAGAGTGCGGGTATTACTCTGGAACCCATCACTGTGAACAAGAAGTTGCTAAACTCACTTCCTTACAGTTGGAATAACAACTGTACATTGATAAAGAGAACCAAAGACTTATATACTCTTCAGTTGACTGATCTCATCTCAACAATCAAGTCTTATGCTATGGACGATAAGCAGCGTGCTGCTAATCATCTTAGTTCTCTGGGTGCTGAAGGAACTGCTCTCTATGCAAAGATGGCTAGTAATCCGAATTACTATGTCAGTTATACACAAATGTGTCAGCAACAACAATCTGGAAGTGCAGCATCTTCTTTTATTCAACCAGCAGTAAACCACCAAGTTCATGTTCCAGCTGCTCAACATTATTCCCCCATCATCCATCAATAAGTCTCTCAATCTCAAGATTCTCAGAGTGGTCAACATGCTTATGTTGCTACCACTAGTCCATCAAAACAAACTGTTCAGATTGCTGAGGAGCATCTTGCTCTTTTCACCACTTTCATGTCAAGTTATGAAGCTTTCATAGCCGGAAGACTTACTGCTCCAAATGTTCTGGTTGATGATCTTCAACAAGTTAATCCGGATGATGTTGAAGAGAATGACATCAAGTATCAAATGGCCATGGTAGTTTACAGGGCGAAAAATTTTGCTAGAAGAACTGGGAGAAAAATGTTTGACGTTAACAATTCTAGCAAAATTGGTTTCGATAAATCTAACCTGAGGTGTTACAACTGTGACAAACCAGGTCATTTCGCCAGAGAGTGTACTGAACCAAAAACTGGTCAAAATGAAGGTCCGAAGAAGATGGTGACTGTGGAGATAGAGCCAAAGAAAGACAAAGCAAGTACTTCTGGTGGTACTAAAGCATTAGTTTCTCAAACTAATGCTGAATATGATTGGTCTGATCAAATGGAGGCCCTTGATTTACATTTGTCTGCTGCCTTTATTGCAAAGATTGTTCCAGAACCAGAAGAGGAGGAAAATTTGTTTGCTGAATTCGTGTCTGATGATTTGTTGGAGGGGTTGTTTGCTACGGTGGAAGAAGAGAAGGAGAAAGTTGAAATAGAGGATGAGAAAGTGATTGAAGATAAGGAGACTATTGTGAAGGAAGATCAGGTTGCAAAGGTTGCTGAAGAAGAAAGTGTGATTGATGAGTACACTGTCGAGCTCCCAGTCAAAAGTCCATGCTTTGATCCAAAGACTGTTGCTAGTGCTCCAGTGGAAGAACCAGCTGATGAAGTGAAAGCATTCATAGTCAAGAAGGTAGAGAAAACAGAAGGGGAAACTTCAGAACCAAAGGTATATGATAGTCTATGTAAAAATGCATGTGTTGAGAAAGTTCAAAGATACAGAGTTCACAATGAGAGCCTGATAATGGAAGTTGAAAAACTTCAGTATCAAGCTAGCAAACACAAATCAAATGAAAAGATTTTTAAAGAAAAACTTGAAGGTTTAAACAAAACAATATATAATTTGAAATTAAATCTTCATGATAAAGAATGTACTAATAATGACTTGACAAATAGAAACAATGAACTCGCTTTAGAAATTAATAGACTCAACAGTGAATTAGCCACGGTTAAATTGACTGTTGAGAAATTTGAACTTTCATCAACAATGGTTGAAGGAATAATCAAGTCACAAATGACTCAGAAGATCAAAGGAGGAAAGTGTGGTGTTGGATTTTCTAACATTGCTCCTCCAATTAATCATGATTACTCATGTTTACCATCATCTGATAACATTTGTGATTCTGATATGGTCTATGGAATTGGATTCTCTCCATCTCAAGACTTAAAACCTTCTGTCAAAATAAATTTATCTGTTGATCCTATCATAGTACCCAAACCTAAACAATCACCTGAAAATCTTTTTGCAGATAAAATGAAGGTGGATGGGTTGGTTGAAGATTGGGAAAGTGAGAGTGAGGAAGAGAATGAGAATGAATGTTTGAAAAATAAGAATGTAAAAGTTTCACAATCTGCTTGTAAACAAAACTTGTCAGGAAATGAAAAGAATTTTGTTTTGAATGAGATGAAATCAAATAGCAAATATAATTTGAATGCAAATCTAAGGGTAAATCAGAAAGAAAGAATGGAAAAGGATTTTAAAAATAGATTTGTTTCAAAAGGGATAGTTGAAAATGAAGAACATATTTTTAAAGAAACGAATTCTCGATTCTTTAAAAATAAACTACATTATAATGCTAACCTTGTGAATCAAGATGTTTGTAGCCCAGATTTGCAAGTGAATGATTCTTCTGCTTTTAATCTGAAAATTCAAAAGCCTGGTCCTTCTCCAGCACCAATCCGTATATCTAAGCCTTGTCCTCATCCAGCAAATTCAAAGTCTGGTCCTACTCCAGCAGAATCAAAGACTGTTCCTATTTCAACACCACCAATTCCAAAAGTCAAAACTGCCAAATCTACAATCCAAAGTGGTCATAATTCATCAATTTCCTCGAGTCTGCAAAAGATGAATTTGCAATTGTCAAACGAGACAAAGATTCGAGAGACTGTGGAGAAAGTTAAACCTAGTCAATCTGACTTTGGTTTTTATGACAATTTTCATAATTGTCATCCACAGTTTGTTTTCCACACACAACAAAAGAGATGCTTTCAGTGTGGAAACACAAATCATTTGGCAAATAATTGTCCTTTTAGACAAAAATCATTAAGTAAACAAAGATTTCATAATTCTATTTCTCATAATAGAAAACTATTTTTCACTCGTGGAAAATTTTCAAATAATATGAAATCAATGGTTGTTAATGATTTTAATGTCAGACGAGATAAGAATTTGACTAATGATGTAATAGAAAATGTCAAGATTAAAAGCATAAATGAAAAGAATGATGTGCAAACCAAATATAAAATATCAAATCATTTTGTCTTGCTGCAACTCAAAATGTGCTCAAGTCTTGCTTGACTTGGGTACCAAAATCTAAGTAATTTTGTTACAAATGCAGGGACAACCGCAAAAGACTACTGAAAGTCTATGGCATGTAGATAGCGGTTGTTCAAGACATATGACGGGTAACTTATCATTACTACAAGATGTGCAATCATACAACGGAGGGAGAGTGATATTTGCAGGAGATAAAGGAGGACGAATTACTAAAAGTGGTACAGTTATAAACGGCGTCCTAAGTTTTGAGAATGTTAATTTTGTTGAGGAATTAAAACATAACCTGCTAAGTGTGTCTCAAATCTGTGACAAACAATATTCTACACACTTTACTAACAAAGAATGCTTAATTTTAAAACCAGGTTTTGTTGTTCCTGATAAATGGATTTTGATGAGGACTCCGAGAGACAATGATACATATCTTCTTGATATGCATTGTTCTAGTTCTTTGGTAACAGCTTCGTGCTTACTATCCAAAGCCTCGGAGAATGATTCCATGTTATGGCATCGTCGATTAGGACATGTCAATCTTAAAAACATGAATAAACTTGTACGTGGAAATAATGTTATTGGTTTACCCGAAAAAGAATTTCAATTAAATGAACATTGTTTGTCATGTTCAAAGGGTAAACAACATAAACTTCCTCACAAACCAGTTGCACACAACTCAGTCGAATCAATCTTACAACTCTTACACATGGATCTTTTTGGTCCAGTAAGTGTTTTAAGTTTGGGTCGCAGATCTTACTGTCTGGTTGTTACTGATGACTTTTCTAGATTTACTTGGGTGTTTTTCTTAGCATCTAAGGATGAAACTCCACACCTCTTGATCAAGTTCATTACTTTGGTGGAGAATCAGACAGAGAAAAAGGTAAAATGCATCAGAAGTGACAATGGAACAGAGTTTTGCAATCAAACTCTGAATGAGTTTTGTGAATCCAAGGGAATTGCCAGACAATTCAGTGCTGCTGGCACTCCACAACAGAATGGAGTTGCAGAAAGAAGAAATAGAACATTGATTGAAGCTGCTAGAACGATGATCTCTGCTGCCAAATTACCTTTGTTCTTTTGGGCTGAAGCAGTAAATACTGCATGTTATGTTCAAAATCGTGCTTTAATCAACAAAAGATTAAATAAGACTCCTTATGAAATATTTTATAAACACAAACCCAAAGTTAAATATTTTAAAGCCTTTGGTTGTTGTTGCACTTTGTTGCATACAACTGAATCATCTTCAAAATTTTCTGAAAAGGCGGATGAATGTTACTTTGTGGGATATGCTGCCAATAAAGTTGCATATCGTGTTTATAATAAAAGAACTAGACAAATAGTCGAGTCATATAACATTGATTGGCACGAGCTTAACATAACTGATGCAGGTTCAGCTCCTTCATGGGTTTATGATTATGAATCTTTGTTCATAAATTTTAAAATTTCTAAACCTTCATCTGCAGATTCTACTTCTCAAGAAATCTCCTTGGACAACAAAATCATTGAGGATCTTTCATCTTTGATATCTGATGATTCTGCTGTTGCTTCATCATCCAAAGATATTCCTACAAATTCTGTACCTGTATCTGCATGTTCTGAGTCATTAGATGTATCTTCAGAACAAATTTCTACTCAGGATTTGGAAGAATCTTTGAGTTCTCCATTATCTTCATCTTCATCAGAAACTATACATACACCAATAGAAATCATTCAAGTTCCATTTGAAGAATCTCCAAATGTGTCTACTGCTTTTGAAACTCATGTTTCAGATGACACACTTGAAGAAACTATTGTGTATCAATCTCAACACTCTAAAGAAGCTCATGATAATATTGAACATATTACAAATTTGGAAGATGGAAAGGTTGCAGATGAGATTCCTCAATTGAGAATACATAAAACTCATCCCACTGAAGCAATCATTGGTCCGTTGCACGAAGGTGTAATTACCAGAAGTCAATCAGGGGCAATCAACACATGTCTATATGCTTGCTTTCTATCACAAATAGTGCCCAAGAATGTGAAAATGGCACTCAAAGAAAACAGCTGGATAGAAGCAATGCAAGATGAGTTGATGCAATTCAAGAAACTCAATGTTTGGCATCTTGTTGAACTTCCAAAGGATAAGCTTCCGATTGGAACAAAGTGGATTTTTAGAAACAAGACGGATGAAAAAGGTGTTATAGTTCGGAATAAAGCACGTCTTATTGTGCATGGATTTTATCAAGTTGAAGGATTGGACTATGAAGAAGTGTATGCTCCAGTTGCAAGACTAGAAGCAATACGCATATTCTTAGCCTTTGCTTCATACATGAATTTCAAGGTGTACCAGATGGATGTTAAAACTGCATTTTTATACGGAGAAATGAAGGAGGAAACCTATGTTTGTCAGCCTCCTGGATTTGAAGACCCAGATCATCCTGACTATGTATATAAGTTGGATAAGGCGCTATATGGATTACATCAAGCACCTCGTGCTTGGTATGCAACTCTGACTGAGCATTTGCTTGCAAATGGTTATTCAAGAGGTGCAATTGATCAAACCTTATTCATACGAAAATCAGGTGATGATATCATTTTGGTTCAAATCTACGTCGATGATATCATTTTTGGTTCCACAAATGATAGTATGTGCACGGAGTTCGAAGAGGTGATGAAGAAGAAGTTTGAAATGAGTTCCCTTGGGGAAATTTCATTTTTCTTGGGTATTCAGGTTACTCAATCTGAGACGGGTATTCTCATTCATCAAGAAAAATATGTTCAGACAATTCTTGAGAAATACAAGTTTCAAGATTCCAAAGTAGCTCCAACTCCAATGGCTTCTCGTCCTACTCTTACTCCGGATCCATTAGGAGAATCAGTTGATCAACATCTTTACAGATCGATGATTGGTTCCCTCATGTATCTCACTACAAGCAGGCCGGATGTCATGTTCCCTGTTTGTCAGTGTGCCCGCTATCAAAGTGATCCAAAGGAATCACACATGAAAGTTGTCAAGCGGATTTTCAAGTATCTCAAGGGTCAACCTAAACTTGGTCTTTGGTATCCTCGAAATTCCGATTTCAATTTATTTGCTTATACTGACAGTGATTATGGTGGTTGTAACTTAGACAGGAAATCGACCACAGGAGGATGTCAATTCTTGGGTAACCGACTCATTTCTTGGCAGTGTAAGAAGCAGAACACTGTATCCACATCCACTGCCGAAGCTGAATATGTGGCTGCTTCGAGTTGTTGTTCCCAGCTTGTCTGGATTCAGCAACAACTTCTCAATTATGGTCTCAACATTTATGACACACCAATTTGGTGTGATAACACGGCAGTTCTAAACATCGTGAAAAATCCCATTCAACACTCAAAAACTAAACACATTGACATCCGCATCCATTTTACCCGCGATTGTTTTGATCGTAAACTTATTCATCTAAAACAAGTGCCGTCAACTGAAAATATCGCTGATTTATTTACCAAGGCGTTTGATCATTCTCGATTTGATTTTCTTGTGCAATCATTGGGAATGATTAACTTTGGATAAATTGGTTTAATGAATCTTCACAAAAAAGATTTTTTCATTTTTTTTAATAAAGAATAAAATTGCAATTGTTTCTTTTTCTTAAAAGGACAATCACAATTTTAGGGGGAGAAAATTAGAAAAACAAGTTCTGAAAAATATTTTTGGTCTTAGGGGGAGTTAAGATCAAAGGATTGTCAAAATCAAAAGAAGAAATTTTCATACTTAAAATGAGAAATGATATTACAAAGTTCAAAACGAGTATAAGTACTTTCAAAGGCTTAAATACGAATACACTTGGATTATGTTTGATATGTCGATAGGCTTTGCTTTCAGAAATGAAAAGATCATAATTGAGTGATTACACTTGAATTAAAGAAATATGAATTAGTGGGGAACATATCAGGATTCTGTGCCAAAAATGTTCTAACACAGACTGAGAAATATAATCTTGTCATACTCAAGCCTGTATATGATTGATTCAGTGATTATCATAACTATATATATATATATAAAAGATAAAAACAAAAATACAAAAAGAAACAAAAAGAGAAAAAAATTACAACAAGAAAATAATTGAGCAAAAAGATGCCAAAAGAAAAAGGCCATATAGGATATAAGATGCCAAGAAGCACAACAAATCAAAAGATATGTCTAAACGACATACATACTATATGGTATATATTTTCTTATTTTGAGAATAGTTTTTAACTTTGGAAGGCAAAATCGAAAGATGGGGCATGTAAGTCCGAATGGCTTGTAAGTCCTAAACATCTTGAGAGGGCAGACGTAAGTCCGGATGGCTGTCAGTAAGTCCTTAAACTTGTTAATATTCCGGGTTAAGAAATATTTCTCAGGCTAGTTATGCTCAAATAGTTATATTTAGGATTACAATAAATGGTATCACTGATCATCAATGCATGGTTTAAGTCAAATTGGGGTGACTTGAAAAATCTCAATAGTGTCTTGAAGGATAATAATTACTTTACAGAAGTTCTGATTGTGGGATCCACTGACTTATATTAAATCAACACAAAACATGATATATATCACTCATTATATTTCTGAGTAAAACATGAAGTATAAGTTTAAAGCGGACAACAGATATTGACAATCAACTTAACCAGTTATTTTAAATAAAGCCGGACAGAGTCTTAACTTGACAAAAGAACTATATGATCTCATTATGAAAATTTATACAAAACAAGCAAATCCGATCTTGATTCTTTAATTGTTTTCATTCTTTTGTTATTTTGTTTGTAAGTGTTTGTTTTTATTTCACTTTTATAGTGTTTTATTTTTAGGACAAATAAATAACAAGAAAATTTTTGAAAATTGAAGATTCATTAAATTATTTGGTCACTTGGTAAATAACATTTTATGTTGACTTAATTCATTAAAAATAAAAGGATTGAAAGTTGTGTAAAGGTTTGAAAAAGTTTAAAAATTGAAAAATTTGAAAACTTTGAAAAATTCTTCATTTCACGCGACAAAGGGAAGTCACGCGAAAGAGGTTATTTCGCGAAATGAGTTTTCGCGTGACTTGTCAGTGGTATAAATTTCACAGTGTTCAAGACACAATCACTTTTCGCTCAAAACCACATCCGAAAACCTTTTTCGCTTACCATCCGAAATCTCCTTTCGCTTGCACTCAAAACTTCAAATCAGAAATCATCTCAATCCTGCTTGTGATTTTGTTCCTTATTTCGTTCTTATTACACTCATAGTGTGATTTTTAAGGTATATCTGGTTTGATTTGGTTACTGTAGCAATAAAATGCTAAGGGAAACTTAACATCTTGACATTAAAATCTTGAAATGGACTTTAAAGTTGAAATTGAACGATAAAATACACCTAATAGACTTAGGCGACAGCAATGATCTGGATTTCATGGATTAAAAACAAGTTTTGATCTGTTAATTAGACATGTGCGTTGTGCGAATCGCACAGAACTTGAACAGACGCGAAATGGGGTTTTCGCGTGAACCTGGTTCTCGCGTGAGATTCGGTTTCGCATGAAATACAGATTTTGCTTGAACCGAGTTTTCGCAAAGGGATTTCGCGTGAATGTTATTGTCGCACAGTGTTCATTTTCACATGTACTAAATTTCGCTTGACAGAAAGTTTTTGAAAATATTTTGCTAAGTGTTGTTGTTGTGTATCAAATAGATTTTTACACAGTAATCTTTAATTGCTAAACTTTAAGTGTAATACACGTACTCACCTGTGACTTAGTTTTAATTGGTGAATTGTTCTTAAGTGTTCCATTTTTAAAGTGTAAAAGGACTCAAAAGATAAAATGTTCTAAGTGTAGAAATTTCATTCGGCATAATTATGTTATATTCTGAGTATTCTAATCTTGATCTTATTTGACAATGCAGATGGCACAAATGATTTTTAATAAGAATCATAATTGTGTTGCATACTTGGATGAGGTTCCGGAAGGGAAGGAATTATTTTCTTCTATGATCGAGGGACTAAAGAATTCTAGGATTGTTTATGCCATATCTGCTGATCCAGCAATATATTCTGAGCTTATTGATTCTTTCTGGAGCACGGCTGCTCTTGAAAAAGACCAAGCTGGTAATCAGGTTATCACTGCCACAGTCAAGGAGAAAATAGTGATTGTATCACAGGCTATTCTAAACAGAGTATTACTGTTTGAGGATCAAGATAATGCTCCTACTAGACTTGAGGATGATGTTGTGATAGATTGTTTGACTCGTATGGGATACGAGTATAGATACCCAAGTCTGGAAAAGAAGTGGTTACCACCATACTGGAAATACTTATTTCACGTGGTAATACACTGTCTAAGCAATCTGAAGGCTAGGATGGACAGTCTTAGTGCTGTGTTTGGATCCTTGTTGGTTTCTCTGGTGGATGATATTCCATTCAGTATCTCTGGCGTTATATTTCAAGAGATGGTGAAAAACGCTACGGCCAATCCAGGGAGAAAGTTTATCATGTATCCCAGATTCATTCAGCTGATCATCAACGATGCTTTTCCTGAGCTTGCCACTCAGAGATCTCCAAAATATGTTGTACAGACGATTAAGAAGGAGATTTTTACACACCTCACTGGAGCCAGAGGAAACAAATGCTCTGGTGAAAGTTTTGCGAAGATCGGAAAATTCTCTGAGATTGATGAAAATGTTGATGAGTTTGATGAAGGTGCTCATGCTGATGAGGCACAGAATGGTGCTTCTACTTCTACTACTAGAGATAATATTGATGAAGAGATTGAGAAGCTATTTGAAGATGAGCCTGTGCGTGAAGGAGGAATGGAAGAAGTTGTTCACTCTGCTTCCAGTTCTGAGACTGCTAGTGATCAAATAGGGAATGTTCCCTATGTGATCCAAACTGATCCAACCCCTTCTACTCCAACATCTTCTCGGCCAAATGAGGAAGACAGGGATACTGATTATGTCCCTGAAGAGTCGCCAAGTACCTCCTCACGAAGAAAACGTATGGCAAGAAGGAGAGATTTTCCGGCAAGAAAGAGAGGCCGAGGTATTGTACCAAGGAGACCAAGAACACATGTGGTTGTCACCGAGACAGAGCAAGATCAGGCAGCCAATATGACTTCTTCTGCTCCTAAAACAGAAACAATTCCTGTTTCTGGAGTAGCTAATATTTCTGGCTCAGGTTTTTCTACACCACCTCATCAAGAAAATTTAGAGTTTGATGTCGATACCCTCTTGAATACTCCTCCTGAGTTTCAGAGGAGAGAGGAATCAACAAGCACTCCTGGTTCTATCACATTGGAAGAAAGAATAAAGAACCTGGAGAAAGAAAACTTTGAGAATATGAAGTTGATTGCTGAATTAAAGAAAGGCAATGATGAAAAGACAAATCTGATCAACATGATTCATCTTGACTCAGCTATCAAAGACACAAGATTGGCCTCTCTTGAACAACAAATGAAGAGCATGTTTGACTACACTTCTGGGTTGGAGAGACAACTGAACGAGCTAAGAGAATTCATTTCACAGACTTATTTTCATCAGCCCCCTATCATAAGGTCTACTACAGTAATTGGTGAATCAAGTAGACGCTCTCCAAGCCCACCTCCTACTGAGACTGTTCCTGAGAAGGAAACGGTCAATGAAGCACAAGCATCTATTGTATAGCCAAGTGTTAGCACTACTGAAGATGTTTCTATTTCATCTGAAGTACCTATCACCGAAGCTTACACATCTACAGCTTTCGTTGAGCCGGAACACATGATTTCTATGCCTATTGTTCATGAAAGGGAGGATGAAGAGTTAGTTGATTATGCTGATTCTGATGATAATGAGGATGATGATGATGAGGATGACGATGAAAATGATGATGATAATGATGATGACGATGGTGGAAATGATGGTGATGATGATGATGGTGGAGATGATGGAAGTAATGATGGTAATAATGATGATGGAGATGATAATGATGGAGGTAATGCTACAGGTTCTTCTTCGAGTCCTACTGTAGATACTAACACTGACAATGTCGATAGACCAAGTGTTAGTAATCCAGAAGGATATGATCCACTGGACCCTGCCACGGAAAGTGTTTATGAAAAGGAACTGTATTCTTTTCAACAAACTTCATCTGGAGCTGTTGAAGAAGAACTTGATATTTTTGATGATCTGGAAGAGCAGAATGAGTATACAGACATTTTTGGGAACAACCTTCAAGAGCTATTCAAAGACATCAATCTTGAAGAAGGAGAAATTCCCAATGAGACTGTGAGTGGTGAAACTCCTATTGATTCTACAAAGACAAATACTACTGGTCAGATTGCCCTATACACTAGAGGAGGTTTACAATTCAAAGCACCACCACCACCTACTGAAGCTCACTTTCTGTTTATATCAAAGCCAAAACAAAAGTATGGTGAAATGTCTCATGTTATTAGCTGGGGTTATGATAGCGAGAAAAGGATGTATGTCATAAAGAGAAGGAATGGAGAGATTGATTATCTAAAGAGCACTCAAGACTTCCATACTTTACGTGCTGCTGATTTATACTCCATGGGCAAAGCTCCATTCTTCAATGAGAGTAATTACAGTGAAGCTGAACTCATGAGATCCATGATAAGAAGGGAGATGCGCACAAATTTCAAAGACTTTAAGACTGCAAAATCAAAGTTGATTGATGACTCAACAAGAATTGATGAAAATACTAAAGCTCCTATGAAGATACGAGTCTATCAACATCCCAAATTTATCAGAAAAGTCCCTGTGCATGCTCCAGTTCCTCCCAACACTTTGAGGCAACTTATATCTTGGAGATGTGAAATGGATTCCGGTCACGCTGTGATCAGATGTATAGACAGGTCTTATCGAATCATTGATCCAGCAGACTTGATGAAGTTTGGCAAAGACGACTTATTCAAGCTGTTACACTGCCCTATTTCAGCTGATGAGTCTGTTTATTTTCTATCTTGCCAGTACGTATGGATGATTGACCGGATCCTGAGAAACAAATGGTATGCCTATGCTGGCTCTTACAAGAAGGCGAATGTTGACTTTGATTGATTATGTTTCACCGAGCCTAGGGGGAGATTGTAGAAGACAAATCAAGACTCGGCAAAACATCATATGCGAAATCCAGATCCATGCGACAGGAAGAAGTCACGCGAGAAGCAGACTGTGCGCGAGAACAGCTTCCACGCGAGAACAGCTTCCACGCGAAAGACAAAGCCGCGCGAAAAGCATCTCGCGCGAGAACCCGATGTTTAGTATAAATAGCTAGATTTCGTTTTGTAATTAAGCTTTTCGTTCATATTATCATTTTGTTCTGTGCGAAATCGCACAAGACCTGTAATAGGTTTCTGTTCTTCAATTTAATATCATTTGAGTTCAATTTGATTCTTCTTCTACTCCAATCTTGTTTATATTCCGCATTCACAAGATTGAGATCGTGTGTTATTGTTTCTGGGAGATATTCAGAGGTTTTACATGCGTAATTAACTTTTTTTTAATGATATAACCCTTAATTCCACCCATATCCGGTGGCAATTCCACTATGTTTGCTTGATAATTCCACCTTGTTTGCTTGATAATTCCACCTGCAATTGATACACTTTGTATAAAAAAACATTTTTCATTCTTAATTTTCTTATATAAGTAATATTGGCCGGGTACAGTAGAAGAAAGAAATAGAAATTACGAGTAAATAATTGTTATATGTATCATAGATTAATAATACATGTATTTATTTATATTGTTCTTGCAACCCTAGATTAAAGGTAAACATATATTAAATAATCGTATCATACATATGAATTCTATTATTTGGCCAAAAGTATACATATGATTACGGGAATTTTATGTATAATCACTTTTTTTATAGTAAAAGACGTCAATGTCCGGTTCATATTGTAGTGATTAAAACCATTAAATTCTAAATACTTTCTGAACTAAAAACATCTTATGAATAAAAGCCGGTATTATAAACACATGCTTACAATAAATAGTTGACCTAGCAATAATTCGGGAAAATGGGAACTTCTATAAATCTTTTCGGAAGCAAGGAGTATTAATACTATCTCTATCTTTTGCGTACGTGGAGGGGTATGTGTGAAAGCCAATCTAGTGGATAGAAAGATGTACATTTATTATATGATTTATCCTACGTCCCCTCCAAGGTTGTAAGGGACCTCTTTGGAATACAACAGAAGAACACCACACCAAAACACTACAAAAGTCGTAGACGGCACTACGAGACTTAATTTTCACGATTGAGAATGTTTTAAAGCACTAGACTACGGTCAGTTAATATAATATAAATATAAATATAAATATAAATATAAATATAAATATAAATATAATATAAATATAAATATAAATATAAATATAAATATAAATATAAATATAAATATAAATATAAATATAAATATAAATATAAATATAAATATATATATAAATATAAATATAAATATAAATATAAATATAAATATAAATATAATATAAATATAAATATAAATATAAATATAAATATAAATATAAATATAAATAATATAAATATAAATATAAATATAATATAAATATAAATATAAATATAAATATAAATATAAATATAATATAAATATAAATATAAATATAAATATAAATATAAATATAAATATAAATATAAAATAATATAAATATAAATATAAATATAAATATATATATATATGTATATATATAGAGATTCATTCAATTGAAAACCAAAATTTTGTAAAAAACTAAGAGAATAATCATACACCATTGATTGTTTAGATCTATGGCTATAAAAATGTAAATTTGCAAAGGTTAACAACATCATACGTAATCATTCAATGGGCAAATTGGGAAAAACAATTCCATTTTCATAACTGCATGTGAGCCACGGTTTTTTTTTCACATTTTATTTCAAAAATAATTTAACTACCAAAAAATCAACCTATAATTTCTTATTTTAGTGTTAATCTATTGTGTATTTAATTTGAACTAGTAATTTACTCGCCGCGCGTTGCTCCGGCGGTGAACATACGTGTCATGATCAAGTATAAAATATAATCGACTCAATTTGTTTCCGAACTAAATTTACGTAAAACATGGAGTAACACGAATTTGTACCATCAAATGAAAATTAAGAGAAACTAAAATATGAATTAATTAAGAAAGCATACAAAGTATAGTGAATGTTAGACTCGAACCCGGGTCTTATGTATAGTGAAAGAGCTCACAAGTCAAGAAGCCAGATACCCTTGCATATCTCAGTTTTGCTATATATAATATAAAAAAATAAAAATAAAAAATCCCCACCTATATAATATATAACAAAAAAATAAAAAATAATAAAAAATAATAAAAAAATCAAAACAATCCACCGACATAGTGGATTAATTAGAATAGATAATTTGTAGCATGAAATTACAGGTTTGCCACTCATTTTCTTGCCACAGTCCCTTGATTTATTGTGTATTTATTGCGTTGCATATCAGACAATTAAAATATAAAAGAAATGAAGCTTTACGTGTAGCATTCATTATACATCTAACGAACTCGAAACAAGAAGAAAAACCAAAAAAGTTGAAAATTTCAAAAACAAAAGGGAAAATCAGATAAAGAGTATCAATAGAAAGTAAAGCAAATAAACTTATGCCATGTTAAAATATTACGATTTCTTTCATTAAACACTCTTTAAGGTTTTTCGCTCTAAACATGGTATCATTTTTTGAATGTCAGTATTGAGCTCAATAATAAACAAAAGAGCAAGTATTATACCTAAGTGACATAATACTTGGTCATTTGTGCATTTTATCTAACACACCTGCACTTTTGTTGTATGTTGCTACACTTGGGACTTGTGGTGCATTAGTGCATATAAAACTTGATTTGCCTTAATGCAACCATTTCATTTATGAAAATGCATCAGTGCATCAAATATTTATATGCATCAATGCATCTAACAAATACATTAGATAAGACTAATTTGTTATAGATATCATCATCTACAACAACAAAATTGATGTATTATTTTAAGTTAACATCAAACAAATCTAAAAAAAACTAAACAAATTAAAAATACTTATTAGCAATAGTGACCACCAATATCTAGCATGGTTCATTTATTATCATAAAGGCATGTAAAAAATAAGTGTTACAAATAGATTACACACAAATGTATGTTATCTTCATTTATTGTCATAAACAAGAGACAAGTTTAATGACTACAATATGATTATATTATTTCTAATAAATATTAATATAATTGCTAGTAAAGATACATCCTAATATAATTATAACTATCATAGCCAAGAATGACAACAAATTTATGGCCTGTGCAACTAACAAAGAATTAAATCAATGAAATACATAGACTTCAATATTCGCACATTACTCTGCACTTTCAGATTTAATTCATTAAACAAATGAATCATTATTTTTTCAGATTTATAACCGTTTAATAATTTCTCAAACCCACTAACATTAGGGAATTTAATAAAAGGACTAAATTACCCTTGAGAATTCATAACAATTTAATAAATATTTAAAAAGTATAAGAAAAAATGATTGGTTGTAAATGGTTCTTATGGTTCTTGACATTTTCATGGTTTTTAATTGAACGCTCCTCTATATATATATATATATATATATATATATATATATATATATATATATATATATATATATATATATATATATATATTTGGATTATTACAGAACCACTCTTTATTTTTAAAACTACATAACCATTGATTTACATAAATTTAAATTAGGTCTTGTGATACTTGCGTTGTTTTACATACGTATATATTAAACATGAACAATAAACTATATAAATAATCTAAATATCACCAGCTTTAACTTACATTTATGTAAATCAAAGATTCGTAATTTACATTTATGTAAATCAATGGTTTTTTTGTTTCTAAAAATAAAAAGTGCTTCTTTAATGATCCTGATCCTACATATATACATATATATATATATATATACCTATATACATATATGCATATTTACATATATATACATATATATATATACATACATATATATACATATATACATATACATATATACATATATATATATACATATATATGTATATATATGTATATATACGTATATATATACATATAAGTATATACACATATATACATATATACATATATATACACATATATATACGTATATACGCATATACGTATATACGTGTATACGCGTATACACGTATATACGTCTATACCTGCATATGCGTATACGCTTATACGTGTATACGCGTATACGCGCATAGACGCGTATACGCGTATACGCGCATACGTGTCTATACGTATATACGTATATACGTATATACCTACATGCATACATATATACATATATATATATATACATACATACATACATACATACATATATATATATATGTATGTATCTATACGTATATATATACGTGTATACCTATATATAAGTATATATATACGTATATATATACATACATATATACATACATATATATATATATACGTATATGTATATATACATATATATACGTATATTTATATATATACGTATTCTAAGGATTTCTATAAGTCTGATGCAGGCAAAACATCCAAAGTCACTCTGCATGCATGCTCCAAAGAACTGAAGTAGAAATGCTTCGGAAGTTTTACACCTTGCACTAGAAAAACATTGTAAGTGTAAAATCTTCCAAAATCAAGACCAACATCTTCCGAAGCCAAAAAGTGAAGTCTTCCGAAGCTTCAAAGACAAAGTCTTCCGAAGCCAAAGAGTGAAAACAGATTTCTTCCGAAGACTTTTATGAAAATGTTTTATCTGATGTACTTTACCATAATGCTGGACCACCTTTTAGCTGCACAGTTCTAGTTTGGTCACCAACTTACATGAGTTATTGAAGAGGTCCATGCTTTTGGTAACTGTACATTGAGGTCTTGGGTCTGAGCTTTCTACTTTATGTACTTTTATCCTTTTCGTAATATATTAGGATGTGAGCTATGACATGTCATAGTCACTAGTCAAAAGGCAATCTGCCTTTTGACTCTACATTAGATTTTGTTGTCTAGTCTTATGTATCCCGCTGGCCTTCAAAGTATGGCCGGCTGTAGGATGTAGTATAAAGTATTTCAAGTACTTGTAACTTGGAAAAATGCTTTGTAACACTTTGTAAAAGAACTTGAGAAGCAATATACAACATTCTTGAAAACCATATACTTGTATTGTTAGCTATCTTGTTCTGTCTCATTTTTACTTATGTTCTTAGCATCCTTCACAAAAGTAACCAGTTCCCTATTTGATCTGTTAAGTGTTCTAAAGAACTCTCCTCATTGTGTTGTTGTGTTGTAAGTGCATACCCTTCTACGGTCCTGCATTTGGTATCAGAGCATCCCAGGCTCTTGACATAAGATTTCACCATCTTAAGATCCCTCACACACGCAAAATACTTAACAACTCCAATGGAAGCTATTACTAAAGCTGATATGGAAACTGGAACTATGACAAAGTCTCCACTGATCACTCTTGAAGACATTGATACTTGGTGTCAAAGAATGCAAGGCTTCATCAAGTCTCAAGACTCTAGGATATGGGACTCTGTCGTTCAAGGACCTTACATACCAAGCACCACTTTTGCTACTGGTGGTGGTATGATTCCAAAGGATGTGACTGATTATTCTGAAGAAGACAGAAAAAGAATACAGATTGATCAAAAAGCCATGACAGCCCTTCAAACTGCTCTCCCAAACTCCATCTACAGAGGCTTCAAGAAGTGTAAAACTATCGAGGAACTATGGGAAGCACTGAAGCTTATGTATGAGGGGTCCAAAGAAGCAAACGAGAATAAGAAGGATCTCCTGAAGCAGCAGTTTGAAACTTCATCTTTAAAGTAGGTGAGACCATGACTCAACATTACTTCAGGTATGTTGAGATTGTGGATACCCTAATGGATGTTGGAGTAACTCTTGAAAATAGGGACATTGTAAAAAAGTTTATGTCCTCTCTTCCTAGACAAAGGACACATTATTGTGTTGTTATCAAGAGGACTGAGAACCTTAAGACTCTTACTCTTACAGAGTTGTATGGTATTCTCAGTGGATACCAGATGGAGATGAATATGCAAAACTCATCCGGTAACTCCAGCAATCAACTAAGTTCAGCCCTCCATATAGTTGAAAGGGAAGGCATTGAACCATAACATCATCTCATATGCTACCCTGACAACTCACAAAAGGATCCTTTCATCACCTGTAACACCCGAATATTTTTATTGACGAGAAAGAAAGAGTAAACGCGAATAAAAAAGGAGAAACTGTAACTTAACCCAAATAGAGGGGTTAAAAGTGTCAAAAGGACAAAAAGAATAAAAAGTTGGTGCATAAAGGGATATGGCCGCCCATAATCCCCTGCACACTTCATCCTCTTCGGTTTTAGCGAGAGAGAGACAGTAGAGAATTCGAGTTTCTAAAGAGAGGAAGAAGAGGAGTTCGAATTTAAGGTAAGAATTCTTTGTTTTGAGTTATTCTTGGTCGGCGTATGCCTCGGTTATATTCTTATGTGTGTTATTGTATGTTCGGGTTATGTGTTTTAGTGGGTTTTAGGAGTTAAAAACGTCTGAGAAGCTCAAGTGAAGTGTTTAAACTCGAAAGCAGCTAAGGTGAGTTTCTAGAACCTTTTTACATGTTTTCACTAATTTTGGGGCTGGAAAATACACGTGCGAATGTTTTTATGAAAATGGGTTTTTCACCCGTATGTGTATGTATGAAAATGTATGTGGGTGGGTGTAAGTTGGGTTTGATTTATAGTTCTGTTCATGTCATGATGCTTAGAATGTTAGTGTTAAGTTTAGATCATGATATATGTTGGATTGAGACTGATTTATGTCGAATAGGTGAGTGTTAGTTGCCTATGCGCCTAAACAGTGGCCCATGCGCCCAACAGTCAAATTGTCTAAGTGAGCCCAACCACCCAGAAATCCAAACGCCTAAATAGTGCCCAACCGCCTAATTATCCATGCGTCTAAGTCAGGCCCATGTGCCTGAATAGTAACCATGCGTCTGGGATTTTCCCAAAATGAACTAAGTGTTGGGGCCATGCGCCTGAATAGTACCCAACCGCCCAAAAAGGCCCATACGCCTAAGTATAGATGTTAAGTATAAGTCAGACGCATTTATAATGGCAAAACGCCTAAACAGGACAGAACCGCCCAAATAGTGCCCATGCGCCCAAACACTTAGAATTATTTCTGAATTTTCGGGAAGACCCAGGATTTTAGGGTTTGACTTGATTTGACTTATGGGCTATGATTACCCATTTTAAGCATGGTTATGGGATGCTTTAGGGTGATGGAATGTATGATTGATGTATGGTATGTATAATGTGTTATCTTTTAATGGTATTCATACGTATTTATTTTATGTTATAAAATACGTTAAATAATATGTTATTACTTTACGTAGTATGACAAATGAGTGAAAGAACGTAAAGAATAACGAAACAAAGTGAAAGATAACAAAGATGAAAAGTAAAACATAATGAACGAAAGAATGGCTTGCAAGCAAATAAAAGGAGGTGCACGACCATGTTGTCGTTAGCTCAACTGTGATGCGGGTTAGCTACCCCAAAGGATGCACACAGGGTCAATCATTGAGATTGACAAGGCCGTTTGGTATGCCCTAGGTGACTGGATCAGCTTCGGGCACAATGTTCGTGGTCTAATTACCACAGGTCCAGCATCAGCTTCGTGCATATTGTTCGGGGTATACCAATTGGTTTGAATGAATGGGAGAGATGACTTGCCCTAGGTGACTGGATCAGCTTCGGGCATAATGTTCGTGGTTTAATTACCATAGGTCCAGCATCAGCTTCGTGCATAATATTCGAGGTATTGTTCATCGGTCCATATGAAAGTAAAAGAATGACGTAACGTACAAAGAAAGAAAGAAAGAAAGAAAGTAAGAAAGTAAAAGAATGATGTAAAGTACGTTACAAAAGAATGAGAACACAAGTAAAAGAATGTTAATGAAAAACATGAAATGAAAGAATACTATGAATATGATGGTGATGGAAAAATAAATGATAATGATAGTTAATAATAATATTCTCTATCTGTACGTATGATGCATGATTGCGTATGAAAGTAATGAAATGTTTTATCGGAAATAAGGTATTTTATTTATAAAACTAGAACTCACTCAGCAACTCTGACTTTTATGTATTTTTCAGTTGGCAGGTAAGAGTTACTGAGGATGGCATGGGGCAGCTACTCCACATTCTAGCTTCATCCTTGGTATTTTTAGGATGACATCCCTTAGTATAAAAATGACGTTTTTGTGATGTAATGCAATTATGATCTTTGTAACGTTTAACTGTGTTGTATTATTTTGCAAAAGCTGTCATTAATACATGAAAGGATTTTAATTAATTTCCGCTGCGATGTTTTAAATAAATGTATGTTTTATATACGATGAATGACCAACTGTGAGGTGCCTAGGAACGGGGCCATACAAGTTGGTATCAAAGCCAAAATTTAAGTGAAATTGGTAACTATTTTCAAAAGAAACCTAAACTTAAACTGAGAATAGGACAAAGGGAAGGGATGCCAGTCCGAGTAGCTACGTGCCATCAGGAATTTTCTTTATTGTTAACTGGTATTATGTGCGCATGTTATTTGATCTATTTGCCCTTAGTAGATTTAGATACTGATGTAGTCAGGATTGGAAATGCTTAGGGTATGAAGAGTAAAGTAAGTGGCTAATCACAACTGGCCACTATAATTAGGGACTTACTATACTTGACATAATCCGAGCTATTACCTTGAATGACCGTGTTAGTGTTTGAATCTTATAGTGTGTTAGAGCATGGCTGGAGGTAGATCTTCTAAGGCTTCACGAGGCGAAGTACATGTGGACGTGGTGCTGGACCACGGATCACAAGAGAAAGGCCCAGGGTTGAAAAGGTGACCCATAAGGAGCCTGAGACCCCTCATCCGAAGGGTGGTGATGAGAGTGCTAATTTGAAAGCCTCGGTGAAGGAGGCCATGGTGGAGGAGGTTCATCAGGTCATGCAGACGATCTTTCCATCTGTAGTGACCGAAGTGATTGAGGCTGCTAGGGAAGGAGAGAGGAAGGATAGGAACAGGTCTTCGAGAGGGAGAGAGCAACCCGAGACGGAGATGGTTATCCTTACTGATGAGGAAAAGGAGGAAGAAGAGCCTGTGCCGGAGGCAGCACGAGGCTGTAACTATGGGGCATTTCAAAGATGCAAGCCCCTACCTTTGATGGTAATGGCACTGCTACTGCTGCTCACCGATGGGTGAGGGAGATGGAGGTTGTCCTTGAAATCAGCGAGTGCCAGTAGGATCATAAGGTGAAGTTTGCCACTCATTCGTTTGTGGACTCGGCTCTATGTTGGTGGGACAACATTGTCCAAGACGAGGGTAGCATGGCGATTGGTAGAATGAGGTGGAGTGAGCGGAAAAAGTTAGTGATCGAGGAGTTCTGTCCTCATCGGGAGTTGGATAAGGTGGAGAGAGAGTTCCTGCAGCTGGAGGCGGGAACCATGACACATCAGCAGTACACCACTAAGCTCAACGAGATGGCACGGCTGGTGCCGGATCAGGGGTCGCCCTTGTCATGGAAGATCGAAAGATACATCCAGGGCTTGCCGTCGGATATCCGTAGGCACATGATCGCCGCCCGACCGAGTACGTTTAGGTCGATGGTTGACTTGGCTAGGAGATTGTTTGACGAGAGGGAGGCGATAGTGGTTGAAAAGAAGAAGACTAGTGGTGATGATCAGAACTGGAACCGGAAATGGTTTTGGCGTGGTGAATTTACCCCAAATAACAAGAAAGCTAGGGTGGATGATCGACGGGTGGTTGCCATAGGCTCGGGAGTGAAGAAGTACGGTAAGTGTGGGAAGGAGCACGCTAGCGAGTGCAGGCTGGGGCTTAATGTTTGTTTCAAGTGTGGGAAGCCCAGCCATATCTTTAGAGATTTTAGAGCAGCGAGGTGCTTCAACTGTGGCGAAGTAGGCCACCTGAGCAGGGATTGCAAGAAGCCGAGGGCAGAGATTTCCGGAGCGGGGAAGAAGACCAGAACTGAGGAGCAAAGGGCAAGCGCCAGGGCATTCACAATGACCAGGGAGGAGGCTTGGACGGACCCCGATGTTGTATCAGGTACGTTTCTAGCAAATCAAACTCTTGCTTCTGTGTTATTTGATTCTGGTGCTAGTAGGAGTTTTATTGCTGCTGCTTTCTGTGCTAAATTGCCTGTTAGTAGTAGATGTATTAATGAGCCCTTTGATATAAAAACTGCCATAGGTAAGTTTACAAGGATTTCTGACTTGATTGAGGGTTGTGACATAGAACTAGAAGGTCATAAGTTTCCTGCTAGACTGTTTGTGATCACCTTAGGAGGGTTTGATGTAGTCCTAGGAATGGATTGGTTAGCAAACTACGAGGCGAACATTGTGTGTCGCAAGAAGATAATTAGATTGATAGCGCCTGATGAGAGTTCGGTGACGATATACGATGATCGAGTTACGACGATTCTGAAAGTGATTTCGATGGCGGTGGCGGGAAACTGCACGAGGCGTGGATGTAGTGCTTATTTGGCCTACGTGAAGGATGTGTACACGTCAACACCACAATTGTTTGATGTACCGGTGGTGTGTGACTTTCCCGATGTGTTTCCAGAGGACTTATCAGGTGTGCCACTGGACGTGAAATCGAATTTCAGATTGACTTGATACCCTGTGCTCAGCCTGTCGCTAAGGCACCGTATCATTTGGCTCCTTCAGAGATGAAGGAATTAATGGAGCAACTGCAGGAGTTGCTTAATAAGGGTTTTATCAGATCGAGTATCTCTCCTTGGGGTGCTCCGGTCTTGTTTGTAAATAAGAAAGACGGTAGTATGCGGATGGGCATCGACTATCAAGAACTGAACAAGTTGACAATGAAGAATTGGTATCCAAAACCGAGGATTCATGACTTGTTTGATCAGCTCCAAGGTGCCAGTTGGTTCTCGAGGATAGATCTTCGATCTGGCTACCATCAGTTGAAGGTGAAGGAGCAAGACGTTCCTAAAACATCTTTTCACACGCGTTATGGACACTATGAGTTTCTCGTTATGTCTTTTGGTTTAACCAACGTGCCAGCTGCGTTTATAGACTTGATGAATCGAGTGTGTCCCCCGATGTTAGATAAATTAGTGATTGTATTTATCGATGATATCCTGATTTATTCAAGGAGCGAATAAGAGCATGCCGGTCACATTCGAGAAGTGTTGGAGACATTAAGAAAGGAGAAGCTGTATGCTAAGTTCTCCAAGTGCGCGTTCTGGTTGCGCGAAGTTCAGTTCTTGGGTCACGTGGTAAATGCTGAGGGAATCATGGTGGACCCGGCAAAGGTTGAGGCCGTGATGCAATGGAAGTCTCCAAAGACGCCATCCGAGATTCGTAGCTATAACATCTGGATATTTTTATAGACGAGAAAGAAAGAATAAACGCGAATAAAGAGGAGAAATATAATGTAACCCAAAGTTGAGGGGTTAAAAGTGTCCAAAAGGACAAAACTTTGAAAAGTTGGTGAATAAAGCAACATGGCCGCCCATGTTGCCTGCTTACACCTTGTCATTTGGTTTTAGAGAGAGAAACAATAGAGAATTCGAGTTTTAGAGAGAGGAAGAAGTAGAATTCGAAGTTTAAGGTAAGATTTTGTGTTTTAAGTTGTTCTTGGTCGACTTAGCCTCGGTTATATGCTCATATGTGTTATTGTATGTTCAGGTTGTGTGTTTTAGTAGGTTTTAGGTGTTCAAAACGTCTGAGAAGTTCAAGAGAAGGGTCTAAGCTCGAAAGCAGCTAAGGTGAGTTTGTAGAACCCCCATTTTAACATGTTTTTGATAAATTTTAGGGCTGGAAATGCATGTGTTTATGTTTTATAAAAAATGGGTTTTCACCCGTATGTGTGTGTGTAAATGTGTATGTGGGTGGGTGTAAATTTGGGATATATATGTGTGTATGTACATGTTATGATGCTTAGAATGTTAATACTAAGCTTAGATCATGATTTAAGACGAATTGGGACTGATTTATGTTGTTTAAGTGAAAGTTGGTTTCCCAACCGCCTAAATAGTGGCCCTTGCATCCAAGGGTTTAATTTTCTAAGTATTTCCAATCGCCTAAAAGTCCAACCGCCCAAACAGTACCCAACCGCCTAAGTGCCCATACGCCTAAGTCAGACCCATATGCGTGAATAGTACCCAAACGTCTGGAAAATGTCCCTGGATGACTAAGAGTTAGGCCCAAACGCCTGAATAGTGCCCATGCTCCTAAATAGGCCCATGCGTCTAAGTGAAAACTGACCAAGTGTAGGTCCAGACCTCTGCATAGTAGCAAAATGCCTGAACAGGGTAGAAATACCTAAATAGTGCCCATGCGCCTAAACACTTAGAATATTTTCTGAAACTTCAGGAAAAGCAGAAAGTCTAGGGTTTGACCTGATTTGACTTATGGGCAATGATTACCCATTTTAAGCATGGTTATAGGATGTTTTAGGGTTATGAAATGTATGAATGATGTATGGTATGTATGATGTGTTATCTTTTGATGGTATTTATACGTATTTATTTTATGTTATAAAATACATTAAATATTATGTTATTACTTTACGTAGTATGACAAATGAATGAAAGAACGTCACGAATAACATAACAAAGTGAAAGATAACAATGATGAAAAGTAAAACGTAATGAACGAAAGAATGGCTTGCAAGCAAATGAAAGGAGGTGCACGACCATGTTGTCGTTAGCTCAACTGTGATGCGGGTTAGCTACCCCAAAGGATGCACACAGGGTTAATCATTGAGATTGACAAGGCCCTTTGGTATGCCCTAGGTGACTGGATCAGCTTCGTGCACAATGTTCGTGGTTTAATTACCATAGGTCCAGCATCAGCTTCGTGCACAATGTTCGGGGTATACTAATTGGTTGAATGAATGGGAGAGATGACTTGCCCTAGGTGATTAGATCAGCTTCGGGCACAATGTTCGTGGTTTAATTACCACAGGTCCAGCATCAGCTTCATGCACAATGTTCGGGGTATTGTTCATCAATCCGTATAAAAGTAAAAGAATGACGTAACGTACAATGAAAGAAAGAATGAAAGTAAGAAAGTTAGAAGGTAAATGAATGATGTAAAGTACGTTACGAAAGAATGAAAACGAAAGTAAGAGAATGTTAACGAAAAGCATGAAATGAAAACATGCTAAGACTATGATGGTGAAAAATGAGTGATAATGAAAGTTAAAAGTAACATTTTCTATCTGTACGTATGATGCATGATCGCGTATGAAAGTAAATAAAGTTTATATTGAAAGTAAAGTATTTTAGTTATAAAACTAGAACTCACTCAGCAGCGCTTAGTTTTATGTATTTTCCAGTTGGCAGGTAAAATTTGCTGAGGATGGCACGGGGCAACTACTTGGCATTTTTGGGATGGCATCCATTAGTATAACAATGACATTTTTGTGACGTAATGCAATTGTAATATTTTGTAACAGTTAACCATATTGTATTACTTTGCAAAAGTTGTCATTAATATATATGAAATAGTTTTAATTAATTTCCGCTGCGATGTTTTAAATAAATGTATGTTTTAAGTGCGATAAATGACCAACTGTGAGGTGCCCAGGATTGTGGCCTTACAAGTTGGTATCAGAACCAAAGTTTAAGTGAAATGGGTAAAAATTTTCAAAAGAAACCTGAACTTAAACTGAGAATGGGACAAAGGGAAGGGATGCCAGTCCAAGTAGCTACTTGCCATCAGGTATTTCTTTAACGTTAACCGGTATTATGTACGCATGTTATTTGATCTATTTGGTCTTAGTAGATTTAGATACTGATGTAGTCAGGATAGGAAATGCTTGGGGTATGAAGAGTACAGTAAGTGGCTAATCACAACTGGCCACTATAATTAGGGACTTACTATACTTGACATAAACTGAGCTATTACCTTGAATGACCATGTTAGTGTTTAAATCTTATAGTGTGTTAGAGGATGGCTGGAGGTAGATCTTCTAAGGCTTCACGAGGCGGAGTACATGGTGGACGTGGTGCTGAACCACGAGCCATAAGCGGAAGGCCAAGGGTTGAGAAGGTGACCCATGAGGAGCCTGAGACCCCTCATCGGAGGGTGGTGATAAGAGTGCTAACTTGAGAGCCTTGGTGAAGGAGGCCGTGGTGGAGGAGGTTTATCAGGTCATGCAGACGATCTTGCCGTCTATAGTGACCGAAGTGATTAAGGTTGTTAGAGAGGGAGAGAGGAGGTATAGGAACAGGTCATCGGGAGGGAGAGAGCAACCCAAGACCAAGACGGTTATCCCTACTGATTAGGAGGAGGAGGAAGAAGAGCCTGTGCCGGAGATAGCACGAGGCTGTAATTATGGGGCATTCCAAAGATGCAAACCCCCTACCTTTGATGGTAATGGCACTGCTGCTGCTGCTCACCGATGGGTGAGGGAGATGAAGGCGGTTTTGGAAATCAGCGAGTGTCGGGAGGACCAGAAGGTAAAGTTTGCCACCCATTCGTTTGTGGACTCGGCCCTATGCTGGTGGGAAAACATTTTCCAAGCCGAGGGTAGCAAGGCGATTAGTAGAATAAGGTGGAGCGAGCTGAAGAAGTTGGTGATCAAGGAGTTCTGTCCTCATCGGGAGTTGGACAAGGTGGAGAGGGAGTTCCTGCAGCTGGAGGCGGGAACCATGACACATCAACAGTACACCACCAAGTTCAACGAGATGGCACGGCTGGTGCCGGATCAGGTGACGCCCTGTCACGAAAGATCAAGAGATATATCTAGGGCTTGCCGGCGGATATCCATAGGCACATGATCGCCGCCCGACCAAGTACGTTTAGGTCCGTAGTTGATTTGGCTGGGTGGTTGTATGATGAGAGGGAGGTGATGTTGGTCGAGGGGAAGAAGACGGGTGGTGATGATCTGAACAGGAAATGGTTTGGGCGTGGTGGCTTCACCCCGAATAACAAGAAGGCTAGGGTGGATGATCGACGGGTGGTTGCCACAGGCTTAGGAGTGAAGAGATGCGGGAAGTGTGGAAAGGAGCAATCTGGTGAGTGCAGGCTGGGGCTTAATGTTTGCTTCAAGTGAGGGAAGCCCGACCACATCTCTAGAGATTGCAGAGCAGCGAGGTGCTTCAACTGTGGTGAAGTAGGCCACATGAGTAGGGATTGCAAGAAGCCGAGGGCAGAGAGTTCCGGGGCGGGGAAGAAGACCGGGACTGAGGAGCAAAGGGCAAGCGCCAAAGTATTTACGATGACCAGGGAGGAGGCTTGGACGGACCCCGATGTTGTGTCAGGTACGTTTCTAGTAAATCAAACTCTTGCTTCTGTGTTATTTGATTCTGGTGCTAGTAGGAGTTTTATTTCTGTTACTTTCTGTGCTAAATTGCCTATTAGTAGCAGATGTATTGATGAGCCCTTCGATGTAGAAACTGCTATTGGTAAGTCCACTAGAGTTACTGATATGACAGAGGACTGTGCCATAGAATTAGAGGGTCATAGGTTTGCTGCTAAGTTACATGTGATGCCCCTAGGTGGATTTGATGTAGTGCTAGGGATGGATTGGTTAGCAACCTATGAAGTGAACATCGTGTGTCGTAAGAAGATGATTAGACTGACAGCGCCTGATGGGAATTCAGTGACGATATACGATGACCGAGTTATGACGAATCCGAAAGTTATTTCGATGGTGGTGGCGGGAAAGTGCATGAGGCGTGGGTGTAGTGCTTATTTGGCCTACGTGAAGGATGCGGACACGTCAACACCACAATTGTCTGATGTACCGGTGGTGTGTGACTTTCCCGATGTGTTTCCAGAGACTTATCAGGTGTGCCACCGGATCGCGAAATCGAGTTTCAAATTGACTTGATACCCGGTGCTCAGCCTGTCGCTAAGGCACCGTATCGGTTGGCTCCGACTGAGATGAAGGAATTGATGGTTCAAAGGTTGAGGCCGTCATGCAATGAAAGTCTCCAAAGACGCCATCCGAGATTCGTAGCTGTAACACCCGGATATTTTATAGACGAGAAAGAAAGAATAAATGCGAATAAAGAGGAGAAATATAATGTAACCCAAAGTTGAGGGGTTAAAAGTGACCAAAAGTACAGAACTTTGAAAAGTTGGTGAATAAAGCAACATGGCCACCCATGTTGCCTGCTTATACCTTGTCATTCGGTTTTAGAGAGAGAAACAACAGAGAATTCAAGTTTTAGAGATAGGAAGAAGAAGAATTCAAAGTTTAAGGTAAGATTTTGTGTTTTAAGTTGTTATTGGGCGACTTAGCCTTGGTTATATGCTCATATGTATTATTGTATGTTCGGGTTGTGTGTTTTAGGTGTTAAAAACGTCTGAGAAGTTCAAGAGAAGGGTCAAAGCTCGAAAGCAGCTAAGGTGAGTTTCTAGAATCCCCTTTTAACATGTTTGATAAATTTAGGGCTGGAAATGCATGTGTTTATGTTTTTATAAAAAATGGGTTTTCACCCATATGTGTGTGTGTGAATGTGTATGTGGGTGGATGTAAATTTGGGATATATATGTGTGTATGTACATGTTATGATGCTTAGAATGTTAATACTAAGCTTAGATCATGATTTAAGATGAATTGGGACTGATTTATGTTGTTTAAGTGAAAGTTAGTTGCCCAACCGCCTAAACAGTGGCCCATGCGTCCAACGGTTTAATTTTCAAAGTATTCCCAAAAGCCCAAAAGTCCAACCGCCCAAACAGTACCCAACTGCCTAAGTGCCCATGCGCCTAAGTCAGGCCCATGCGCGTGAATAGTACACAAACGTCTAGAAAATGTCCCTGAATAACTATGTGTTAGGCCCAAACGTCTGAATAGTGCCCATGCGCCCAAATAGGCCCACGCGTCTAAGTGAAAACTGACCAATTATAGGTCCAGACGTCTGCATAGTAGCAAAACGCCTGAACAGGGCAGAAACGCCCAAATAGTACCCATACGTCTAGACACTTAGAATATTTTCTGAAATTTCAGGAATAGCAGAAAGTCTAGGGTTTGACCTGATTTGACTTATGGGCAATGATTACCTATTTTAAGCATGGTTATGGGATGTTTTAGGGTTATGAAATGTATGAATGATGTATGGTATGTATGATGTGTTATCTTTTGATGGTATTTATATGTATTTATTTGATGTTATAAAATACGTTAAATATTATGTCATTACTTTACGTAGTATGACAAATGAATGAAAGAATGTAAAGAATAACATAACAAAGTGAAAGATAACAATGACGAAAACTAAAACGTAATGAACGAAAGAATGGCTTGCAAGCAAATGAAAGGAGGTGCACGACCATGTTGTCGTTAGCTCAACTGTGATGCGGGTTAGCTACCCCAAAGGATGCACACAGGGTCAATCATTGAGATTGACAAGGCCCTTTGGTATGCCCTAGGTGACTGGATCAACTTCGTGCACAATGTTCATGGTTTAATTGTCACAGGTCCAGCATCAGCTTCATGCACAATGTTCGGGGTATACTAATTGGTTCAATGAATGGGAGAGATGACTTGCCCTAGGTGATTAGATCAGCTTCGGGCACAATGTTCGTGGTTTAATTACCACAGGTCCAGCATCAGCTTCATGCACAATGTTCGGGGTATTGTTCATCAATCCGTATAAAAGTAAAAGAATGACGTAACGTACAATGAAAGAAAGAATGAAAGTACGAAAGTTAGAAGGTAAATGAATGATGTAAAGTACATTACGAAAGAATGAAAACGAAAATAAGAGAATGTTAACGAAAAGCATGAAATGAAAACATGCTATGACTATGATGGTGAAAAACGAGTGATAATGAAAGTTAAAGTAACATTTTCTATCTGTACGTATGATGCATGATCGCGTATGAAAGTAAATAAAGTTTATATTGAAAGTAAAGTATTTTAGTTATAAAACTAGAACTCACTCAGCAGCGCTTAGTTTTATGTATTTTCCAGTTGGGAGGTAAAATTTGCTGAGGATGGCACGGGGCAGCTAGTTGACATTTTTGGGATGGCATCCATTAGTTTAACAATAACATTTTTATGATGTAATGCAATTATAATATTTTGTAACAGTTAACTGTATTGTAATACTTTGCAAAAGTTGTCATTAATATATATGAGATAGTTTTAATTAATTTACGCTGCAATGTTTTAAATAAATGTATGTTTTATGTGCGATGAATGGCCAACTGTGAGGTGCCCGGGATCGGGGCCTTACAGTAGCTTCTTGGGATTGGCGGGTTACTACAAGAGATTTATTCAAGACTTTTCCAAGATAGCCTCACCTTTGACCAAATTGACTCGCAAGGATGTGAAATTCGTGTGGGGTCGAGAACAGGAGGATGCTTTCGAGGAGTTAAAGATGAGATTAACACAAACTCCTGTCTTGACATTACCCAAAGGGAGTGAAGACTTAGTGGTATATTCAGATGCATCTTATTCGGGCTAGGTTGCGTGTTGATGTAACGTGGAAGGGTGATACGCATCCCGACAACTGAAGATCCACTAAGTCAACTACCCTACACACGATTTGGAGTTAGCAGCTGTGGTTTTGCCTTGAAGATTTGGCGGCACTACTTATACGGGACGAAGTGCATCATCTTCACTGACTACAAAAGCTTGAAGTACTTCTTCGATCAGAAAGATTTGAATATGAGACAGAGGCAATGGTTGGAGCTCATAAAGGATTATGATTGCGAGATCCATTACCATCCGGGCAAGGCCAACGTGGTGGCAGATGCCCTTAGGCGAAAGGAGTGACCCGAACCGATTTGGGTGAAGGCTTATCAGTTGATTATGACCTATGATGTGATGACACAGGTCAAGGAGTCCCAAGATGAGGCTTTGAAAGAAGATCATCTTAACTCCGAAAGGATGAAAGGCTTAGTCGTAGAGTTGGGTGAAAACACTCTCGGTGTTAAAACCCGGTATGGGCGGATGTGGATTCCTCGTTACGGGGATCTACGTGGAAAGATCATGGACGAGGATCATAAGACCCGATACTCCATTCATCCCGGTGCTACCAAGATGTACCATGATATGAAGAAGGATTATTGGTGGCCGGGTATGAAGCATGACATAGCGGAGTATGTGAGTAAGTGCTTTACTTGTTTGCAAGTGAAGGCAGAACATCAGAAACCATACGGGAAAATCCAACCGTTGGATATACCCGAGTGGAAGTGGGAGCATATCACCATGGACTTTATTACGAAGTTACCGCGTACCCCGAGAGGGTATGATGCCATTTGGGTGATATTTGATCGGTTGACGAAGAGTGCTGACTTCCTACATATCCGAGAGATGTATTCATCTGAGAAAGTCACTGATCTTTTTATCAAAAATATTGTAGCTCATCATGGTGTACCAGTGTCCATTGTATCTGATCGTGACACTCGGTTTACATCTAAGTTTTGGAAAAAATTCCACAATGCGATGGGAACGAGGCTACACATCAGCATGGCTTATCATCCTCAGACAGATGGACAATCTGAGAGGATGGTACAGACACTCGAGGATATGCTCCAAGCATGTGCGATCAATTTTGGAGGAAGTTGGGATGATCATTTGCCGTTAGCAGAATTCTCATACAACAACAGTTATCATGCCAGCATTGGCATGCCACCATATGAGATGCTGTATGGTAGGAGATGTAGGACACCCATTTATTAGGGTGATATTGGTCAGAAGGAGTTGGGAAGAATTGAGGTGATTGAAGCTAAGACTGAGAAACTTGAAAAGATTAAAGCCTTTGTGAAGGCAGCCAAAGATAGGCAAAAGTCGTATGCCGATAAACGGCGTAGACCGATTGAGTTCCAGGTGGGTGATAGGGTTATGCTAAAAGTCTCACCTTGGAAGGACATCATTCGGTTTAGAAAGCGGGGCAAATTGAGCCCGAGGTATATAGGACCTTTCCGAATTATTGCTCGAGTAGGAGAGGTGGCCTATAGGTTAGAACTACCCGATGAGTTAAGTGGAATTCACCCGACATTCCATGTATCTCATCTGCGGAAGTGTTTAGCAGACGAGGATATAGTTGTACCACTGGAAGATATCGAAGTAGATGAACGGCTCAATTATGTGGAGCAGCAAGTGGCGATCATTGAACGAAAAGAGAAAAGGTTAAGGAATAAAGTGGTTCTTCTTGTGCATGTAAAGTGGAAGCACAGGAAGGGATCCGAGTCTGCATGGGAGGCTAAAGGAGAGATGAGGTAGCATTACCCTCATCTGTTTGAGGAATAACAGGTTTCGGGGATGAAACCTATATAAGGGGGGTGGACTTGTAACACCGGATATTTTTATAGACGAGAAAGAAAGAATAAACGTGAATAAAAAAGGAGAAAGTGTAATTTAACCCAAGTAGAGGGGTTAAAAGTGTCAAAATGCCAAAAAGAACGAAAAGTTGGTGCATAAAGGGATATGGCCACCCATAATCCCCTGCACACTTCATCCTCTTCGGTTTTAGAGAGAGAGACAACAAAGAATTCGAGTTTCTAGAGAGAGGAAGAAGAGGAGTTCGAATTTAGGGTAAGAATTCTTTGTTTTGAGTTGTTCTTGGTCGGCCTATGCCTCGATTATATGCTTATGTGTGTTATTGTATGTTCGGGTTGTGTGTTTTAGTGGGTTTTAGGAGTTAAAAACGTTTGAGAAGCTCAAGTGAAGTGTTTAAACTCGAAAGCAGCTAAGGTGAGTTTCTAGAACCCCCTTTTTACATGTTTTCACTAATTTTGGGGCTGAAAAATACACGTGTGAATGTTTTTATGAAAATGGGGTTTTCACCCGTATGTGTATGTATGAAAATGTATGTGGGTGGGTGTAAGTTGGGTTTGATTTATAGTTTTGTTCATGTCATGATGCTTAGAAAGTTAGTGTTAAGTTTAGGTCATGATATATGTTGGATTGGGACTGATTTATGTCGAATAGGTGAGTGTTAGTTGCCTATGCGCCTAAACAGTGGCCCATGCACCCAACGGTCAAATTGCCTAAGTGAACCCAACCACCCAGAAACCGAAACGCCTAAATAGTGCCTAACCGCCTAAGTATCCATGTGTCTAAGTCAGGCCCATGCCCCTGAATAGTAACCATGCATCTAGGATTTTCCCAGAATGAACTAAGTGTTGGGCCATGCACCTGAATAGTACCCAACCGCCCAAAAAGGCCCATACGCCTAAGTATAGATGTTAAGTAAAAGTTAGACGCCTGCATAGTGGTAAAACGCCTAAACAGGCAGAAGCGCCCAAATAGTGCCCATGCGCCCAAACACTTAGAATTATTTTGAGTTTTTGGGAAGACCTAGGATTTTAGGGTTTGACCTGATTTGACTTATGGGCTATGATTACCTATTTTAAGCATGGTTATGGGATGTTTTAGGGTGATGGAATGTATGATTGATGTATGGTATGTATAATGTGTTATCTTTTAATGGTATTCATATGTATTTTTTATGTTATAAAATACGTTAAATATTATGTTATTACTTTATGTAGTATAACAAATGAGTGAAAGAACGTAAAGAATAACGTAACGAAGTGAAAGATAACAAAGATGAAAAGTAAAACGTAATGAACGAAAGAATGGCTTGCAAGCAAATAAAAGGAGGTGCATGACCATGTTGTCGTTAGCTCAACTGTGATGCGGGTTAGCTACCCCAAAGGATGCACACAGGGTCAATCATTGAGATTGACAAGGCCCTTTGGTATTCCCTAGGTGACTAGATCAGCTTCGGGCACAATGTTCGTGGTTAATTACCCCAAGTCCAGCATCAGTTTCGTGCACAATGTTCGGGGTATACCAATTGGTTTGAATGAATGGGAGAGATGACTTTCCCTAGGTGACTGGATCAGCTTCGGGCACAATGTTCATGGTTTAATTACCGTAGGTTTAGCATCAGCTTCGTGCACAATGTTCGGGGTATTGTTCATCTATCCATATGAAAGTAAAAGAATGACGTAACGTACAAAGAAAGAAAGAAAGAAAGTAAGTATGTAAAAGAATGATGTAAAGTACGTTACGAAAGAATGAGAACGCATGTAAGAGAATGTTAATGAAAAGCATGAAATGAAAGAATGCTATGAATATGATAGTGATGGAAAAATGAAAGATAATAATAGTTAATAATAATATTCTCTATCTGTACGTATGATGCATGATCGCATATGAAAGTAAAGAAATGTTTTATTGAAAGTAAGGTATTTTATTTGTAAAACTAGAACTCACTCAGCAACGCTGACTTTTATGTATTTTCCAGTTGACAGGTAAGAGTTGCTGAGGATGGCACGGGGCAGCTACTTGGCATTTTTGGGATGACATCCCTTAGTATAAAAATGACGTTTTTATGATGTAATGCAATTATGATCTTTTGTAACGTTTAACTGTATTGTATTACTTTACAAAAGCTGTCATTAATATATGAAAGGGTTTTAATTAATTTCCACTGCGATGTTTTAAATAAATGTATGTTTTATGTGCGATGAATGACCAACTGTGAGGTGCCCGGGAACGGGGCCTTACATCACCTTCCCAGAGACTCCAAGAGAAAGCTACACCCAAGGAAGTCCTTACCAAGAGACAAGCTTTTCTCATGCTTTTGTCCGTGCTGCTGAAATCACAGGCAACTTTCTCTTCACCCTTGAAGACTTGGACTGTATTAATCCAGATGATCTGGAGTACATGGAGATAGTTCAGCAGATGGCTCTTCTCACTCATAGAGCAAAGGAGTTCTACAAGAGGATAGGGAGGAAGTTTCCAAGCAATGCAGCCAGTGGAAAGTTTGGGCTGGATAAGAGCAAAGAAAGTGTTACAACTGTAACCAGATGGGACACTTTGCAAGGGAGTGTAAGGCACCAAGGAAAAATGGTGGCCAAACATAAGCCAGACCAAGTTACACTGAGAGAGCTCCCTAAAATGAGAAGCCAAAGCAGCAGTTACTGTTGAACAAGGAGGCTTTGATTGGAGCTTTCAGGTAGAGGATGCATCTCCAAGCCACGCACTCATGGCAGATCATGATGAAGCCAAGGTATTGGAACATTTTTGTACTCCTGAATGTATTGCTAAAGTTAATAGATACAGGTCCTATAACTTAGAAATGAGATCTGATCTTGAGTCCTTAAATATCTTAAAGCTGATTTTAAAAGGGATGAAAATGATTATAAACTTAAGATAGAGGACTTAGAGAAAACCATTTCAGCTCTTAAACGTGAGCACACAAACTACAGGACTCAGATCAAAGACCTCATAACTAAGTTAATTGAATGCCAGGCTGAGCTTGTGATCAGCAAAGCCAAGGCAGAAAAATGTGTTCTTGAAGAAGAGACCTTCAAGAACATAATATCCTCATCCTTGCATGCAAAAGTTTGTTATCAAAATAAGCAGGGACTGGGATTCAGTGAGATAGCTCCTCCACACACAATCTTGTCTGTAAGATCTCCTAGGTGTGGAACTTGTGAAGATGAGCTTCCCCTCATAGATCCCTTAACTGAAGAGGATGAAGAGGAGATGGTGAAGAATGGCTCTCAGAAGAGTGAAGAAGAGCATTCTAAGAAGGGTCATCATCCCTCTGAGGAGAGTAAAGCTGTTGGGATGACCAAGTCCAAAAGAAAGAACTTGATCAGGAAGGCCTAAAGAAATTGCAAGAGGGCTCAAGAGATTAAGGCCACCCTCAACTCTGCACAGAAACAAGTCTTTATTTCTGCAGGATTTGAAGTGGTTAAGGCTGAAGACACAAACTTGAACTCTAACAACAAGAGTTCTAGTTCATGTCCAAATCATCCCATCATCAAGAAGAAGGCTGATCAGTTATGCACCAAGAATTGCCACAACATCTGGAAAGATGAAAATGGAGAAGAAATGTGATCAAGTTCAGCCTTGTTCATAAAAGAAGTCTTCTAGAAGGAAGAAAATGGATTATGTTATGTGTGGGAGTACCTCTCATCTTGCTAAAGTTTATGTTTACAATCCAAAGAGTACTCTCCACATTACCAAGAAAGAAACTTCTAAGAGTTTGGAGAAGAAAAAGCAAGCTTCGGAATGAAAATCTTTTTCCTCCGGAAGCTCCAAAATGAAGAAGAAGACAAGTGGAAACTTGCCTTTGGAAGAAAATTTGGTCTCGAAAGAAGGGAATACTTCCGAAGCACTGAAGCTTGTAGTGAAAGCAAGATCTTCCGAAGGTCCAGTCATTAAAACTTCCAAAGTCAACAAAACTTCCAAAGTATTGAAGGTCAAGTCTAAACTTCCAAAGATGGTGTGGAAGACAAAGAAAGACCAAGTGGCTGAGAGTTGTTCATCAACTTCAGCAAATGATCTCTCTAGCATGACTATAGGATCAATTACTGTTGCATTGTCTTCAACTTCTTTTGATGAGCCCAAGACCAATGAGGCTTGGGAAATGTAACTAACCATCTCTTTTGTGCAGGAACAACTCAAAACAAACAGAAATGTATGGATCATTGACAGTGACTGTACCAGGCACATGACAGGCAATAGGTCACTACTCTAAAAGATTGAAAGAATTGATAGAGGACCAGTTGCTTGGAGGAGATGCAGAGGGTTACATTACTAGAAGGGGTAAGGTCATAAATGGTAAGCTCAGCATTTAGAAGGTAAACTTTGTCAAGGAGCTTGGGTACAATCTTCTGAGTGTATCCCAATTTTGTGATCAGAATCATAACATGCTATTTACTGAGCATGAGTGCATTGTTCTCAGGCCTGGGGTGGTCATTCCTCATGAGCACATCCTGCTCAGAGCCCCCAGGAAAGGGAACATGTACAAGATGGATCTGCAAGAAACATCTCCCTCAGGAGAAGTTTCATGCTTTCTATCTAAAGCAAATAGTGATGAATCTTTCCTCTGGCATAAAAGAATGTGCCATGTGAACTTTAAAAACATGAATAAATTAATTAAGAATAATTTGGTAACTGGAATAATAAAGAAAGAGTTTACAAGTGATGACCACTATGTTGCATGCCTGAAGGGGAAGCAACACAAGGTATCTCACAAGCCAAAGGAAAGAAATTCTATCACTAATCCCCTACACTTATTATGGATCTTTTTTGCCCCACCAGTGTAATGAGTCTAGGAAGGACCTCTTATTGTTTGGTGATCACAGATGACTTTACAAGATTCACTTGGGTCTTCTTTCTTAGAACTAAGGATGAGACCCCTGAGATTCTGAAAAGTTTCATCTTAAGAATTGAGAATCAATGTGATCACAAGGTCAAAACTGTAAGATGTGATCAAGGAACTGAATTCAAGAACCAAATCCTTGATTCATTTTATGATGAAAAAGGTATTACAAGACAATATAGTGCTCCCAGGACTCCTCAGTAAAATGGTGTTGCTGAGAGGAGAAACAGGACACTAATTGAAGCTACAAGAACTATGTTGTCTAACTCTAAGCTGCCCATCACCTTCTGGGCAGAGGCAGTGGACACTGCTTGCTATGTATAAAACAGAGTTTTAGTAGTTAAAACCCTAGTAAGATTCCTTATGAATTGTGGCACAAGAGGAAACCTTTCACTGGCTTTCTCAGGTCATTTGGATGTCCTTGCACAATCTTGAATACCAAAGATCAAATTGCCAAGTTTGCTGAGAAATCAGATTATGGACACTACATTGGATACTTTCTCAAGCTAAAGCTTATAGAGTATACAATCTCAGAACTAGAGTAGTTGTGGAGTCAGCCAATGTGACTTTCAATGAGCACACTCCCAGTGTGAAAGGTTCTAGTCCGGATTGGCTATTTGATCTTGATTTAGTTACCAACTGTTTTAACAAATTTTGTGAGCATGTTTCAGGGTTCATAGATATATTACCTCTAGGTGATTCTGATCCAAGATTTGATCTAAGAAAACCTTCAAGCTACGCATCTTCAACTCCAGTGGTAACTAATCCTACAAATGAAGTTTCTATCAGCATATAAATGACAAATCCTGCTGATGCTTTTAGGTTGCCTTCAAATTCCAGCTTAGAGGCATAAAACTCAGATGAAGTAGCTTCAAATGTTGGAGAGAATGGTGGTGGTGAAAGTGATCGGGAATTTCTTGATGATTATAACCACCCCATTGAAGGAAATATTAATGATGTCATACACTTATTAGATCAAGTCAATCTTGATAACTGTTCTGATGTGGAGGGTGAATCGTTATTGCTAGATTAGAATCTCTCTAATTTAGATCTGTCTAAGCAACTTGCTGTGATCCGTCAGCTAAGGATTCACAAGTCTTACCCCTCCACAAACATTATTGGAAATGTTGATTCAGGGGTAAGAACAAGAGGACAAACCCATGATGCAAATGTTTGTCTTTACTCTTGTTTCTTGTCCCAGATAGCGCCAAAGAAGATTGATGAGGCTCTAAAGGATGGAAGTTGGGTTGAAGCTATGCAAGAGGAGCTGCTTCAATTCAAAAAGGCAAAAGGTTTAAAACCTATGTCCTCTTCCTCAAAGTAAGACTACCATAGGAACCAAATGGGTGTTCAGGAATAAGAAGGAAGATAGAGGACTTGTCATCAAGAACAAGGCAAGACTAGTTGTTCAAGGTATACTCAAGAAGAAGGAATTGACTACATAGATGTTTTTGCTCCTGTAGCAAGACTTCAAGCTGTCAGGATATTCCTAGCTTTTGATACATCCAAGAACTTCAAGGTCTACCAGCTTGATGTCAAGTGTGCTTTTCTCTATGGGGTGATTGATGAAGAAGTGTATGTAAGGCAACCACCTGGGTTTGCAGATCCTGATCGTCCTAACTATGTCTCAGGGTTGATAAGGCTCTTTATGGGTTGCACCAAGCACCAAGGAAATGGTATGAGTCTCTATCTCAGTATCTCTGTCAGCATGGCTACAAAAGGGGTACTATTGATGGAACTCTCTTAATCAAAGGAATAGGAGATCATATAATGTTAGTATATGTAGATGACATTATCTTTGGGTCAACTAATCCAAAGCTCTGCAAAGACTTTGAGAAGCTGATGAAGCACAAGTTTGAAATGAGTGCCATGGGGGAACATAATTTCTTTCTAGGAATTCAAGTGAAGCAAGTTGACAATGGCATCTTCATAAGTCAGTCAAAGTATGTACAAGACATACTTAAAAGATTCAACATGACTGATTATAAGGTTGCTAAGACACCCATAGCCAGAAACCACTCCCTTGGACCTGCTCTTGAGGGGGAGTGTGTTGATGAGTATCTCTACAGGGAAATGATTGGGTCTTTTATGTACCTCACAGCTAGCAGACCTGATATCATGTTTGCTACATGCATTTGTGTAAGATATCAAGCCAACCATAAAATGTCACACCTAATCACTATCAAAAGAATTTTAAGATACCTCAAAGGTGGTCCATCACTTGGCCTTTGGTATCCAAGAATTCTGACTTCAATATGTATACTTATACAGATAGTGATTATGGTGGCTGCAACATGATTGCAAAGTCTACATCAGGGGGATGTCAATTTCTTAGTGGAAGGATAGTCTCTTGACAATGTAAGAAACAATCCCGTGTGTCTGCATCAACTGCTCAGACTGAATACATTGCTGCTGCAAGCTGCTGTGCTCAAGTGCTTTGGATTTAAAATCAGATGCTAGACTATGGATTCAACTTCAAGGAGACTCCCATCCACATAGACAACAACAGTGCTATCTCAATCATAGAAAATCCTGTGCAGCACTCAAGGACAAAGCACATCAATATCAGGTATCATTTGATTAAAGATAACTTTGAAAAAGGATTAATCAAACTAGTCAAAGTTAACACAAATGAACAATATGCTGATTTGTTCACTAAATCTTTTAATGAACAAAGATTTAAATATCTTGTATCAACTATTGTGATGATTAACTTTGAATAGCTTTTCTTAAAACTTAATCATATTATTTCTAAAACCTGTGTGTCCTAAGTTTTCTATTTTATCACCTTCATAAGCCCTTGTTTTTGGAAAAAAAGATCTTTCTGAAAGACATTCCTTAGATTTTTGGAAAATTTTGATCTCTTTACCCTTTGGAAGATTTAAAATAACCTTTGGAAGAAACTTATGTCTTAGCAAAAAAATATCTACTTCAGTAGTTTTACATTTGGAAGAAAATTTCTGAAATATCTTCCGAATCTTAAAGTCAACTTAAGTACTTTTATGTTTTAAAAGAACAATTTTCTTCCGAAAGTAATTTAACTTCGGAAGTTTTCATTCATCTTAGAATAAAAACTCTGAGTTTAAATCTCTTCCGAAGCAAAATTCTTTAAAAATCATTGAAATATCTTCCGAAGACAATTTGCCCTTGGAAGCTTTTCTTTAGAACTTCCGAAGCAAAATAACCTTTGGAAGATTTTTTGACTTCTAAAAAACTACTTTTTGGGCAAAAGGAAACCTTTTTCAGAGGTGGGACCGACTTCCAGATTTCAAAGTTTATCCTCTTTCATTAACTTACCCAACTGTTCCCCCTCTTTCACTATCTTCTTCAATTGCACTATTCCTAAACCTAAATTCTCCCAAACCGTCTTCGTTCTTCACCTTCCTTCACCCTTAAGCTTCTCACAATGGCCAATCTAAACCACAGAAACCACCCTGATTTCTCCATGCAAATTCACAAGCAACACAACCATGTTGCTCTGTTGAACTCTGAGAAAGACGATAGTTTCTCAGAGATTTGTCGTTTTCTAGCTTTATCCAACTACTTTACCTCCCGGACCATTGATCCTACTTTCTATGAGGATCATTTGCTTGAATTTTGGAAGACCTGATAAGAGGTCATCATGGATGGGGAGAAGGCACTGTATGCCACAGTTCAAGGAAGGACAATCTTCATCACTCCGGTCATCATCAACACTCATCTTTAGCTGGATGATGAAGAAGGTGAGTTGTCTTTCTCAAAGGAAGCTGTTAATCATTCCTTTGAGTAGATGGGCTATGAGGGAGATTTCTCTGTAAAGACCTTCAAGAAAGGGAATGTCTCATCCAAATGGAAATACCTGCTCCATGTGGTTATCCACAGCTTGTCAAACAAGCATGGAGGGTGGGACCAGATTCCTGAGGATCTCTCCTTTATAGTGCATGGAATGGTTCAAGGGGTCAAGTTCAGGTACTCTCAGTTTGTTTACACAAATTTGCTTGCTAACTTGGACTCCTTAGAGTATTAAATGTTTTCTAGATATGTTCAATACATTCTCAACTGTGAACTGGGATCACAGTTGAAGGAAACATGTAATATTCTTAAATTGGGACAAATGAAGCCCAGCATCTTTAAAATCATGAAGAAGCCAACTGTAGGCTTCTTAGGGGTAGAAACGGCCCTTGTCCCTAAAATGTTAGAGCTCATTGCTCAAGGTGACAACCTAGCAACACAAGCTAGTGTTGAACCCACACCTTCTACCTCCCAACCACTAAAAAGAACCCCGCAAATCACCCTCACTTACTAAAGAAAATCCAAATGAACCCATGCTCAAGCTATTGAGTTTGTGCAGGCCCCCGTACACTCACCCATACAGGAGGAAGTGGATACTAGAGCTCCCACTTCCCCTGAGGAGCAAACCACTCCCTTCTCTTTAAGAATCAGTGCTGAGGTTCCTCATGATCAGCCTGATGAGCTTACAAGCCAAACTGCCTTAAGCCTTCACTCTGAGTCTCAACACTCAAGTGAACAACCTTTAGGGGATAGTTACCATCCCCATCCTTTAGACTTAACCACCCGATTCCTAACCTTGAATTCTATACTGATGAAGACTTAGGTTTCAGTGAGTACCATGAGTCTCTCTACTCTTCCCTTACTCAAAGAGAGATGAGTGTTCCTGAGTCTCCTATGTCTAGCCCACATTAGTCACCCATTACTGAGGTGGATTTCTCTGAACCTGTTCAGGAATCCATATGGAAGAGGCTCTCACTTCTGCAAGTTGGCAACTCAGCCCGTTGACACTTCAACTGAAGCTGTCAATGAGCAGGGGAAATCCAGCAGCTAAGAACTCTATGCTGGTGGTGAGAGAGAAGACTTTGGTCCAATTCTCTCATCCCCCATGATTCTTCTGATGAAGATGAGGGGAATCTGAGGCTGAAGGTGCAACAATTGTAAAAAACATGCACCTATTTAGTCTCTAAGGTTAGTCACCTTGAATCTTAGGTGACTAACCTACACAGCAGGGTCAATGACCAGCAACTTGAGATATCCTATCTCAAGGAACAACTAACTGAGAGACTTTTAAGAAGAGCTCAACCAGGAACACAAGAACTTATGAATGTGATTGACCTAACTCCTAACTCACCTATGCAAGAGGGTGATGCTACCAAAAAGGGGGAGAAAGTCATTACAGTCACAGAACCTGGGAGTTCTTCAAGGAGTATGGACATTGAGGACTCACCATCCTCACTTACAACTGTGCATACTCAGCAACTTCCTCAAGTTCACATTGATGTGGACTCTATAGACTCCTTAATTCAGAGTCTCTTTGAGGAAGGCATTCCAAGGGCTATGCCATCACCACCCCAAGGAACATCAAACTACATCACTGGGTGGAGATATGATGCTGGTAGGAGAGCCTTAATTCTTTAAAGAGTTCAAGGGCAGCAAGAGGTATTCAACTTTCAGACCTTGAACTTCTATGTACGTCTTGACCTGATCAACATGCCACTTGTCAACCCAAGTCAATCTAGATAAGCTGAAGGCTGGCACAAAGGATTCAAGATAGAATTACTGAAGTGTTCAGTCTAAGAAGGAGACAAAGGCAAGCAAGTAATATCATTGGTCAACTGGATGTTGAGGCAGACCCTAAGATTAGCTTCAAAGGGAAAACCTTGACTGAAGGCCCAGTGATACAGCCTGAGAGCCCTGTCACACCAACAACTACTTTAGAAATTCATTCCCTCAGTGAAACACCTACTGGTGAAGGTGTATCACAACCTCTCTCTGGCCAGAGCTTGGATACTACACCAAGCAATAAAGGCCAAAGCTCTCTCCACCCTGTGTCACAAAGGTCTATGGGTGACAAAAGGAAAAGGATTTTAACTCCTGAGGAGATTGAGGAGGAGGAGAGAGAGAGGAAGAGGAAGCTAAAGGGAGAAAATTCCTCTAGGTCTTCAGGATTCATGCAAGCTTCAATCAGGGCTTTCCCCAAACCAAACACTCAAGATGATGAGTTGAGGGTAGTCAGGATTACTTATCTGCAGACCAGGAACTATGACATTGATGAGATCATATCTCTCCCTTTAGAGGAACTTAATGAACTAGCTTATATGGAAATGTCAAGAGAGAGGAAGGAAGCAGAGGATACAAGGATACTTCTCGAAATCAAATAGGAGAAGAGATAGAAAAGATTATACAAGCATGTTCCCACTCTCTCCCAAGTTCTAGAAAGCCTTGTGCAAGAAATTGTGGCATCTACACAAGAACCTCATATAGACAAAGAAACAGATAGGTAAAATATGATCAACTATCTGAGTGCCACAGGTTTCTACCAGGCATCTGCACTTCTTCCCTTGTCCTTTGAGTACATTAAGCTTGAATATCTCAAACAGCTCAAACTTCAAGTACTCAAAGAGTAAAGGGCAACAAAGAGAAAGATGAGGGAAGAGGCTGCAAAGTCAAGAGCTCTCATCAAAAAGAGTATGAAGAAGTCTGCTGACAGACAAAAGATGAGGAGCTTCTTGAAGCTGTACGGATTCTCCGGAAGGAGACTTGGCCCTATGTCTCTATCCATAATGGATGAGCATATCAGGGTAATCAAGTAGAAGATCAAAAGTGGAGAGCTAATTGACTTACACTCCCCTCCAAGTCAAGCTCCTCCTGAAGTGGAGGTTCAGGTTGAACAACTTGAGACAACACAACCTGGACCTCCTGCTGAGTCTCAGCAAGCTTCATCTTCTGATCCATAGTAGGGTCAAACTCTCTCTCCTTCTGAACCTGTGAGGGAGGAACACCCAACTGAGCAAGACAAGACTGATCAACAAGGTGCTGCAGACCAGTCTTCTCAGTTAAAGTCATTAAAGCGGAAGAAGAGGATGGCTTTTAAACCAAAGTCAAAGGAGAAGAAGAAGTCTAAATCATCCACCTCTATACCTCAAGATGAGTCAGATCAACCTAAGGAAGAGCACGAAGAGGCAACCCAATCAACTCCAATCCAAGTGTCTCCTCTTGCATCTGAGAGACCCATCTTATCCTGGACTTTCACAACTAATCTAGAAAGATGGCATGTGATCAGAGATCAAGGTAGTGAAGATGTCTACACATGGCAAGACCTATTCAACCTACCTCTACATGATCTCTTTAAGATGAGAAGATACTACGAGAGTCTGAGTGATCCTGACCATCTAATGAAGAAGGGCATGGTCATCATTATAATGAGGATTGTCAACAGCTGAGGATCTTCAAATGTTTTGGTAGCATCAGCCTAGGGGGAGTTTGTAAGGATTCCTATAAGTCTGATGCAGACAAAGCATCCAAAGTCTCTATGCATGCATGCTCCAAAGAACTGAAGTAGAAATGCTTCAAAAGTTTTACACCTTGCACTAGAAAAACATTCTAAGTGTAAACTCTTCCGAAGCGAAGACCAACATCTTCCGAAGCCAAAAAGTGAAGTCTTCCGAAGCTTCAAAGACAAAGTCTTCCGAAGCTTCAAAGACAAAGTCTTCCGAAGCCAAAGAGTGAAGACGGATTTCTTCCGAAGACTTTTATGAACACGCTTTTATCTGATGTACTTTACCATAAAGTTGGACCACCTTTCCGCTGCACAGTTCTGAATTGGTCACCAACTTACATGAGTTGGTGAAAAGGTCCATGCTTTTGGTAACTGTATACTGAGGTCTTGGGTCTGAGCTTTCTACTTTATGCACTTTTACCCTTTTTGTAATATATTAGGATGTGAGCTATGCCATGTCATAGTCACTAGTCAAAAGGCAATCTGCCTTTTGACTCTACATTAGATTTTGTTGTTGTCTAGTGTTATGTATCCAGCTGGCCTTCAAAGTATGCCCGGCTGTATGATGCAGTATAAAGAATCTCAAGTACTTGTAACTTGGAAAAAATGCTTTGTAACACTTTGTAATAGAACTTGAGAAGCAATATACAACATTCTTGAAAACCATATACTTGTGTTGTTAGCTATCTTGTTTTGTCTCATTTTTACTTGTGTTCTTAGCATCCTTCACCAAAGTAACCAGTTCCCTATTGATATGTTAAGTGTTCTAAAGAACTCTCCTCATTGTGTTGTTGTGTTGTAAGTGCATACCCTTCTACGGTCCTGCACGTATACATACGTATATATATATGCCTATACATACATATACATACGTATATAAACGTATACATACGTATACATACGTATATATATAAGTATATATATACGCATACATACGTATACATACGTGTACACACGCGTACACACACATACATACGCGTACACACGCGTACCTACGCGTACACACGCGTACATACGCGTACATACGTGTACGTAGGTCTACATATACATATATACGTATATATATATATACATATACGTATATACGTATATATGTATATATATACGTATATATACGTATATGTGTATATATATAGTATATATATATATACATATATATATGCATACATACATACATGCATACATATATATATATATACATACATATATATATATATATATATATATACGTATATAAATACATATATACGTATATATTATATACATGTATATATATATGTATATATATACACACGTATATATGTAGTTATATACGTATATACGTGTGCACGTATATATATACGTGTATATACACGTATATAACTATACACACATATATATATATATACGTATACACGTATATATATAGACACACGTATATATATATATATAGACACACGTATATATATATACGTATATACGTATATACATATATACATACATATATACATATACGTGTATATGTATATACGTAGATATATACGAATATATACGTATATACGTAGATATATACGTAAATATACGTATATACGTAGATATATACGTATATATACGTATATACGTAGATATATACGTATATACGTATATACGTAGATATATACGTATATACGTAGATATATACGTATATACGTATATACGTAGATATATACGTATATACGTATATACGTAGATATATACGTATATACGTAGATTTATACGTATATACGTAGATTTATACGTATATATACGTATATACGTATATACGTAGATATATACGTATATAAGTAGATATATACGTATATACGTATATACGTAGATATATACGTATATACGTATATATACTTATATATATACGTATATATCTATATATACGTATATATATACGTATATATCTATATATATACACGTATGTATATACATACGTGTATATATACATATATACACGTATGTATATATATACGTGTATATATATCTATATGTACGTGTATATATATACGTGAATATATATACGTATATATATATACATATACGTATATATATATACGTATATATATATATATACGTATATATATACGCATATATAGTATATATATATATATATATACGTATATATATATATATACGTATATATATACGTATATATATATATATATATATATATATCTTATATATATACGTATATGTATATATATATATACGTATATATATGTGTATATATATCCATATATATACGTAGATATACGTATATATGTTATATATACGTATATATATACACGTATACGTACGTATATATATATATATATATATATATATATATATATGTATGCGTACGTATATATACATACGTATACGTATATATATACGTATACGTATATATATACGTTTACGTACGTATATACGTACGTATACGTAGATATATACGTACACATATGTATATATACGTATAAGTATGTATATATACGTATACGTATGTATATATACGTATACGTATGTACGTATACGTATAAGTATGTATATATACGTATACGTATACGTATGTATATATACGTTTACATATGTATATATACGTATACGTATATATATACGTATACATATGTATATATACGTATACGTATATATATATAGGTGTACGTATATATACGTATATATATACGTATACGTATATATATATATATATATATATCTATATATATATATATATACGTATATATACGTATACGTATATATGTATATACGTATATATATACGTATACGTATATATACGTATACGTATATATATACGTATACGTATATATATCTATATACGTATATATATACATATACGTATATATATACATACGTGTATATATATATATACGTGTATATATATACGTATATAGAGATATACGCATATATATACCTATACGTACATATATACACGTATATATATACGTATATATATAGATATAGATTTATATATTTACGTATATATATATAGATATACGTATATATATAATATATATATATATATATATATATATATATATATACGTATATATATACGTATATATATATAGATATATATATAGTAAATATATATATATATATACGTATATATATATATATATATATACATATATATATATATATATACGTATATATATATATATATAACGTATATATACGTATATATATACGTATATATATACGTATATATATACGTATATATATATATACGTATATATACGTATATGTACGTATATATATACGTATATATATACGTATATATACGTATATATATACGTATATACGTATATATATACGTATATATATATATATATATACGTATATATATATATACGTATGTCCATATATATACGTATATATAATATGTATATACGTATATATATATGTATATATATACGTATACACATGTATATATATACGTATATATATATACGTACATATATACGTATATATACGTATATACGTATATATATAGATATTCGAATACGTATATATATACGTATATATATACGTATATATACGTATATATATACGTATATATATACGTATATATACGTATATATACGTATATATATACGTATATATACGTATATATATACGTATATATACGTATATATATACGTATCTATACGTATATATATACGTATACGTGCGTATATATACGTATAAGTGCGTATATATATACGTATACGTACGTATATATACGTGTACGTGCGTATATATATACGTGTACGTGCGTATATATATACGTGTACGTGCGTATATATATACGTGTACGTGCGTATATATATATATACGTACACGTACGCATATATATACGTACACGTACGTATATATATACGTACACGTACGTATATATATACGTACACGTACGTATATATATACGTACACGTACGTATATATATACGTACACGTACGTATATATATACGTACACGTACGTATACGTACACGTACGTGTATATATACGTACACGTACGTATATATACGTACACGTACGTGTATCTATACGTATACGTACGTATATATACGTATACGTACGTATATATATGTATACGTACGTATATATACGTACGTATACGTATATAGATACGTATACGTATATATATACGTATACGTACGTATATACGTACGTATACGTATCTATATACGTATACGTACGTATATATATATGTATGCGTACGTATATATACGTACGTATACGTATATATACGTATACGTATATATATACGTATACGTACGTATATACGTACGTATACGTAGATATATACGTACACGTACGTATATACGTACGTATACGTAGATATATACGTACACGTACGTATATACGTACGTATACGTAGATATATACGTACACGTACGTATATACGTACGTATACGTAGATATATACGTACATATACGTATATATATACGTATACATTTGTATATATACGTATACGTATGTATATATACGTATACGTATGTATGTATACGTATACGTATATATATACGTATCCGTGTACGTATATATACGTATACGTATATATATATATATATATATATATATATATACGTATATATATATATATATATATATATATATATATATATATATATATATATATATATATATATATATATATACGTATACGTATATATATATATATATATATATATATATATATATATATATATATATATATATATATATATACGTATATATATATATATATATATATATAATACGTATATATACGTATATATATACACACATACATACATATATATATACATACATACATACATACATATATATATATATATATATATATATATATATATATATATATATATATATATATATATATATATATATATATATTGTCACACCCCCGCTGAGAGCGGAAATACGGGGATGTAACGAGACGGGATCGTCATAACGCATTGTTAACAATAGAGATGCAATGTATATAATTGATGATAAAGCGTGTCATGACGACACCCTATACAAATGGAGACTTGTGTCGTGTTTAGTCAATATTCACGACAACATAGCCTTAAGCATAACTTGTAAATAATTCACATAACCAAATATAAATCATTGTAATGTAATTGCCACAACCCGGGAACAAGTATCAAAAGTATGAAGATTGTTTAATAGAACTACAACAATGGTTCAAAATGAATATTTGTCAAGTATGTTTAGACTCAAAAATGCATCCTAGGGTCTCCACTAAGGCAGCACACCTAGATCTTCAATTGGCATTGTCACCTGAAAAGATATGGTCAAAACGGTCAACAAAATTGTTGGTGAGCTCGCAAGTTTAAATAGTAAATAAGTAATTGATGCTGTATAGTAATTGTTGCGGAATACCGTGCATACCGTTATAAGTAAGCAAAATCACATATCCATGAGCTTTACAACCAAACCTAATGGCATACACACAACAACTTGTTGGAATATATTCACACAAGGGCCTGTTCCTGGCCACCGTTGGTACTAACTAGTATACCAACATACATGGGTGGGGGTGTCAACCCAGTAGTACTACCATTACCTATCCGTCGGTTCCAACACCAGAATTAAATGGTTGTAAAGAAAGTACCACACAGCGACTCATGTATGTATCAGATAAGTACTCACAACACAATATCACGTTGATTCCAAGTATGTAAATTGTACGTAAATTGTACAGCATAAGAAAGTGGGTGAGCATACTTTTCCCCCATGTTTGTAAATGATTGAAATATTGTACAAGCATAAAAAAGGGCCACGAAACTCACTAGTTAAGTGATAAGTATGAATGATCAAAGTTTCCAAATGTTGTATGTAGTAAACGGTTAAACACCTATTGACAGTTATTGTTAAGCATTAATTACATGTATAAAGCATATAGTAACGTTTGGTCGGTTCGGGTTGTATCGGTTCGATCGCGTGTAACACACACAACAGACATAAGTATTAGATCTTATGTAGACCCAAGTACTAGAAATCGTTGCCATTGCCGATGATATTTATGTAAAAGTGTCATTGTTATTAGAGAAGCAATTATTAGGTTGCAAATCGATTGTTGATAATTGTAAATTGTTATGTTGATTTGATTGGTGATAACATTAGTAAGTTTGATAGTGTTAACTTAAGTACTGTCATTGGAAACGGTAACCGTGTCGGTGTCACCTTAACATCACACGACATACACACACCACACACATAAGTAGGAAATGCACACACAAATAACCTCAGTCGCATGACAGGACCAGCGCACGACTCAACAGTCCATTCGCATGAATCAACCTTCATTCGTACGAATCAGCTTCATTCATACGACTGAACCTCCGTTTGTACGATTCGTCCTTTAGTCGTACCACACAACACTCAATCGCACGACACACACACAGTCGCATGACTCAATCGCACGACTCACCTAGTCGCATGACTCAGTCGTACGACACACACACAGTCGCATGACTCAATTACACGACTCACCCAGTTGCATGACTCAGTCGCACGATAGACACAGTCGCACGACTCAGTCGCACGACACACCCAGTCGCCCGGCTCAGTCGCACGGCAGACCCAGTCGCGTGGACAGCAGAATCGTGACTGCAGAAGTGCAGAGCAGCCTTCGGTTGCTCCGTGCACGAGATTTACACCTCAAGGACTTCTAGAAACACATTTCAAACATGTACAAACAAGTAGAATACGCAGAAAGGCAACACACGCACCCACATGACCTCATGTGCTCGGGTTGGCCCCGAGCGCCTGAAACCCTAAAAAAACATAGAAGTAAACAAGCAAGAAAAGGGACGACCATGGTCGTCTACTTGCAAGAAAGGAGTAGTCTCAGCGGTAGCCGAGGCTTTACCGGTGAAAACGTGTCACACCCCCGCTAAGAGCGGAAGCACGGGGATGTAACTAGACGGGATCGTCATAACACATTGTTAACAATAGAGATGCAATGTATATAATTGATGATAAAATGTGTCATGACGACACCCGACACAAATGGAGACTTGTTTCATGTTTAGTCAATATTCACGACATCATAGCCATAAGCATAACTTATAAATGATTCACATAACCAAAAATAATATCATTGTAATGTAATTCCCACAACCTGGGAACAAGTATCAAAAGTATGAAGATTGTTTAATAGACTACAATAATGGTTCAAAATGAATGTTTTTCAAGTATGTTTAGTCTCAAAAATGCATCCTAGGGTCTCCACTAAGGCAGCACGCCTGGATCTTCAATTAGCATTGTCACCCGAAAAGATATGCTTAAAATGGTCAACAAAATTGTTGGTGAGCTCGCAGGTTTAAATAGTAAATAAGTAGTTGATGTCATATAGTAATTGTTGTGGAATACCATGCATATAGTTATAAGTAAGAAAAATCACATAACCATGAGCTTTACAACCAAACCTAATGACGTACACACAACAACTTGTCGGAATATATTCACCCAAGGGCCCGTTCCTGGCCATCGTTGGTACTAATTAGTATACTAGCATGCATGGGTGGGGGTGTCAACCTAGTAGTACTACCAATACCTATCCGTCGGTTCCAACACTGGAATTAAATGGTTGTAAAGAAAGTACCACACAAGGACTCATGCATGTATCAAATAAGTACTCACAACACAGTATCACGTTGATTCCAAGTATGTAAATTGTACAGTATAAGAAAGTGAGTGAGCATACTTTTCCCCCATGTTTGCAAATGATTGAAATATTGTATAAGCATAAAAAGGGGCCACGAAACTCACTTGTTAAGTGGTAAGTATGGAAGATCAAAGTTTCCAAATGTTGTATGTAGTAAACGGTCAAAGACCTATTGACAGTTATTGTCAAGTATTAAGGATATGTATGAAGCATGTAAAAACGTTTGATCGGTTCGGGTTGTATTGGTTTGGTCACGTGTAACACACAAAACAGACAAAAGTATTAGATCTTCTGTAGATCCAAGTACTAAAAATCGCTGCCATTGCCGATGATGTTTTTGTAAAAGTGTCATTGTTATTAGAGAAATACTTAGCAGTTATTAGTGTTTTAGGAAGTTTGGTAATAAAATGCATGGCTATGACCCATATCGAGTCGTGCCCACTACCCGATCAAGGAAGTTTGGTAATAAAATCCATGGCTATGTTTTCCCACTTCCACTCAGGGATTTCCGGTTGCTGCAGTAACCCCGATGGCCTTTGATGTTCAGCTTTAACTTTCGAGCACGTCAAGCATCGGCTTACATACATAGCAATGTCTTTCTTCATGCCTGGCCACCAGTATAGACCTTTAAGATCATGATACATCTTGTCTGCACCAGGATGAACAAAATATCGTGTCTTGTGTGCTTCATCCATGATTAGGGTACGAACATCTCCCTATTTGGGTACCCATATACAATCCATGAAGTACTGTATACCATCATCCTTGCAAATCATCTGTTTATCCACCCCTCGGAATTCTTCTCCCGTAATGTTTTCTTCTTTCAAAGCCTCACTTTGTGCAATTAGGATTTGGGCTTTCAGATTCGTTTGAATAGTCAATCCTAGTGCTCGAGCACATAGTGGTTTCACGCATTCTTTACGGCTTAAAGCATCAGCCACCACGTTCGCTTTCCCCGGATGATACCGGATCTCACAATCGTAGTCACTAAGCAACTCTACCCAACATCGCTGACGCATATTGAGTTCTTTCTGATCCAGGATATGTTGAAGGCTCTTATGATCCATGTAGATGATGCATTTGGTTCCATACAGGTAATGCCTCCACATTTTAAGTGAAAATACTACAGCGCCCAACTCTAAATCGTGAGTTGTATAGTTCTTTTCGTGCACCTTAAGTTGTCGTGAGGCGTAGGCAATCACCTTATCCTTCTGCATTAGCGCACAACCCAATCCTTGATGTGAAGCATCGAAGTACACCACAAAATCATCAGTTCCATCTGGGAGGGACAATATCGGTGCATTGTACAACTTTCCTTTCAGTGTTTGAAACGCTTGTTCTTGTGCATGTCCCCAATCAAACTTCTTGTCCTTCTGAGTCAATAGAGTTAACGGTTGAGCAATCTTTGAAAAATTTGCAATGAAGCGAAGATAGTACCCGGCCAATCCTAAGAATTGTCGTATATCTGAAGGTGTCTGGGGTGCATCTCATTTCTTCACCGCTTTAATCATTCTGGGATCTACGTGAATCCCATTTTCGTTCACCACGTGCCCCAAAAATTTTACTTCTCGAAGCCAAAACTCGCACTTCGAGAACTTAGCGAAAAGTTTCTCTTCTTGTAATAGACTCAGTATTGCCCGAAGGTGTTTCTCATGGTCCTCTTTCGATGGGGAGTAGATAAGTATATCGTCTATGAATACGATCACGAACTTATCCAAGTAAGGTTTGCACACTCGATTCATCAGATCCATGAGTCCATCACTACAATCACATTAAAACTTCCCAGCTCAAAAGGTATTAAGTCTATGTCGAAGGCATGGTTTTCCAATATCATGGAGCACTTTCTAATAATCTCATCGGCTTGAACAACTCTACCGTTGGCCATTTCTACGGAGAAGCTAGTTTCTAGTCTACTAGGGTTCAAGTCAAGCATGTGAGCAAATTTAGGGGATATAAAACTATTTTCTGCTCCTGTATCAAACAATATTGATTTGAAGTGGTGATTGAGCAAGTACGTACCCGTAACGACATTCGGGTTCTGACGGGCGTTATTTGCTCCAATAACGAACGCACGTCCTCTGGCAGCATTTCCTTGGTTCCCCTGACCATGATTACCAGCTATGGCTATCACTTGTGGTTGGTTGTTTCCTTGCTGACCCTGCGCCCGATTCAGTCTAGGGCACATGTTCCGGTAGTGACTCGGGTTTCCATACTCATAATAGACCCTAGCATTCCCGGCGGGGTTAACCGCGTTGAATGGTGCCACCAGATTCGGCGCTACTCTACAGTCTTTCACTAGATGCCTCGGGCGTCTATAGTTCACACACACCTGACACTACATCGCTGTGGGATGATGATAGATGCACCTGTCACATTTGGGGTGCGGCCCGACATATTCCCTCTTGCCTTGAGTCACCGCCACAAAATTCCTGGCTGTCTTGGCCCTTTTTTCAAATTTCCCGGCACTCAACCGGCTCGCTTCCCCAACATCCTTCCTCTTCTCAGCTCCTTTCCCCAGAACCCCAGTTCTCGCCATCTCATATGTTAACGTACCAGCCTTCAGAATTGCACTCTGAATAGTAGGAGGGGCTGCTGCTGTTACCATTGCTCGAATTTGAGGCACAAGTCCCCAGATGTACCTCTCGATCCTCTTGGATTCCGGAGTCACCAGATGTGGAACCAATCTTGCCAACTCTTGAAAACGATCAGTGTAAGCTGCATGCCCAGCTCCTACCATAGCATGATTCCAGAACTCCTGCTCCAACTTTTGCATCTCATTGAGTGGGCAGTATTCTTCAGTGATCAATGCTTTGAACTCATCCCAAGTCATCTGCATTGCTGATTCTCTTCCCCTTGCTTGAATCTGTTCTTCCACCAAGTTAACAAGGGTCTTACTAGAATTATGATTCTAGTGTCCTAAGGTATAGAATAGATATCTTGTACTAACTATGGTCGTTACCTCATGGTAACATTAGCCAGGCTTCACATGCACCGCAAATTGCAATTACGTGTGCACCCGTAATGGTAATTTGCCATGCATGGTCACCCTTAGCTTCACCTACCCAAGCTAACATCACAGTATTGACACCATACATCATGCGCGGTTCACGTAATGTTCTCATGTCCATGAATCAATATATTCCAAGTGACAGGATCTCAGCCTCTAGTTTGATCAATTAGGTTGTATTCGCAGCGGATTTAGCATGAAAATTAGCAATTAATGCAAGAACATAAAGAATATTGCATGTAAAGTAAATGTAGAAAGAGAGAATAATTCTGCCTAAAAGGAATAATATTCTGTTTATTTCACATGTTTCGGCGTGGAATACAATTAGGTCACTGCCCTTTTATAGGCAAAAGACCCATACTGTTGTCAGATTCCACTGACATTTACAGTTATTTAACTAACTACTGATAGAACACTTAAACTACTGAAGATGTCACAACAGCTGACATCTTCTTACAAAATTACCAAGTGTTCTACCTATTACAAGTACTGAAAAGGAAACTACTGAAAAGCTACAACGACTGAAGAACAAACTCTTCAGTCGTTTACAACTACTGAACTATAACAGCTGAAGAACAAACTCTTCAGCTGTTGTACAAACTACTGAAAGGAAAAACATGAAACTACTGAAAAGAAAAACCATCACAACAACTGAAGAAGACTTCTTCAGCTGTTGTGACAAACTCTGAAGCTTCAGCACTTTGGTCTTCAGACTTTGATCTTCAGATGATTCATCAGTTGATGACTTCAGTAGTTGTCATCAGCTGATGTCTTCAGTCGTTGTCTTCAGACTTTGTGCATCAGCAGTTGATCTTCAGTTCTTCAGTTCTTCAAACTTTGATCTTCAGCACTTGTCTTCAGTACTTGAAGTCTTCAGTATTTGTATTTATCAGTACTTCAGACTTCAGTACTTATCTTTAATACTTGAGGATCTTCAGCTGTTGTACTTCAGATCTTTGATCTTCAGTTGTTGATTCTTCAGACTTTGTCAAACTGCTAATGAAGGTCTTCAGCAGTTGTTGTGATGTCATGTGGGACTTAGAGATTTTCCTGATCTTGGCTCATTGGTCTCTTTTGGTCCAAAAAACTCCCCCTGAACCAATGCAGCCAAAACCTCTAAGTTATTTATTGTCCCACTTATTGTTTGCAGAAATATTGGTCTATTTCCTTCTGGATCAGATCAGAAGTTGACCCTGATAAGCACTGGCCTGAGAGGTAGTCTCTAAGATTTGATTGGCTGAGTATGGATGGGAGCTCTATTTTGGGGAATTGGACACAGAGCTGTTGTCCCATCCATGAGATCTACCTCCCACGTACGAGCCGGTAGGATTCTCGGGTGTAGGCTTGAAGAAATATCATCTGCTCTTCTTTGGTTAAGTCTTCAGCCGCACCTTCGAATAACCCCTCCCGGCCATACAGCTCTGAGACATACTTGACCTATTTTCCATTTTTGAGCTCAACTGTTGTGATTTGCCTATATGCAAATTCATCTGGATGTCTTCCTTCTAACAACAGGTTGAGCTCATCCCTATGGAAGTTCTCAAGCCTCTTATAGACCAACCCTTTCCTAACCACCCTATTATCTAACATTGTTTGGGGTGATTGGTTGGCTCTATAGGCTTTCTCGAACTCCTCTACTATTTCCTAGGGTGTTATTACAAGAGCCACAAAGATCACTTCATCTACGATTCTCATAAGTTGGCTCTTGTATCTCACAGGAATATCTTTCTTAACTATCCTATGAGCCACCCTAGGATCAGGCCAAGTCCTCACTCTCTCCTTATCATATTGAAAGGTTTGCTTGAGAGTGAAGAGTCTCAGAGCTTCCTTCTTCATATTCATAATGGAAGTAGAAGCAGCATAAGATTTGTCAATGCTTTTCAGCATCTCCTCATCGTGTAGTCTTTGCTGCTCCTCTTCCTCTAGCTTAACCCTCACAGTATCCTTCTGTGAGGTGGGAGTGATGGTTTGAGGTTTGGCTTTGGGTAGAGGGATGACTGCTGAAAGAGGCAGTCTATCCTCCTCATCCTCCTCATCTTCTTCTTCTTGCAGCCTCAGCACCCTTTTCTTCTTCTTCAAGGGTGGATCATTGGCTGCGGGTTTTGATGGTGAAGGGGTTGGTTTCGTGGGTTGTGTTTGGGTGGTTGGTGTGGGAATGTTGGTAGGCACTGCTAGCAATCTAGAGATAAGAGATGGTTTGGTCTGTTTTGCTAGCAGTGTCCTGTTCCCAGCACCGGCTTCTGAGAGGGCCTCAGCGACCAGTCCTTTAGTGAAATCACCAGCTGAACAGATCTTGGTGGCTATAGCCAAGATTCTGTCCCTGGTCCATGCTTTGACATCAAGGACTGGCCTGCCCAGATACTTCGAAATGAATCTACTCATAGCCTCGAGTCTCTTTTTGTCCTCTTGGCTATAAGTAGACCATCGGTACTCAATCTCTTTTCTCTCCATATTTCTGATCTCCTGATCTAGCATGGCAGTGTCCTTGTCAAAGCCTTGCCTGAACAGCTGATCAATGACAGAGTCCATTGATCGGCTATGCTCAGCATCAGCCTCCTTGATAAGGGCTGCTAGATCAGAGTCAGTCTTCTCTCCCTTCTCTCCCTCCTCTCCTCTCTTCTCTCCTCTCTTCTTTTGATAAGTGACACTAAAATCCTTTTGGATTTCAGCCACTTCTATTTGAGCTCTCTCCTCCCTCACCTTCTCCTTCCCCTTCACCCTCTCTGTCTCCTCAGACCTCTCCCTCTCAGTTTCCCCCTTTCTCCCTACTTCTTTCTCTTCCTCCACCCTCTTCCTCTTAGCTTGTACTGATGTCTCCCCCTTTTTGGGTGCATTGGTTGGGGTTTGACTATCAGCAAGCGCCTTAGCAATAGCAACCTCCACCATGGGTTGTATATGAGTGGGAAGCCTCTCATCAATGGTTTTCATCACAATTTCTGTGATTATAGGTGTGATGAGAGGCTGGGATTTCTGGAAGATAGCATCTAGCTACTCAGGAGGGTTCTGTTCCTGAGAGCTAGTGCCAGAAGCAGGGGCAGGTGGCTGAGTTTGTGGGAGTGGCTGAGTGTCTGTGAGACCTTCGGGTGAAGGTGCCATCTGTGGGTCAATGGTGGCAGATGGACTTCTATCTTGAGTCATTTGAGCAAGCAGCTCTTTGAGTCTACTTATCTCATCTTCTAAGATAGTGTTGTGAGCGACTACATCAAAGAAGAAGCTCAGGTCATCATCAGTGTGAACTGAATCACCTGACCTCCTGACTATGTCAGGATATACATGCTCTGAGTGTGGCTCAGAAGTAGCGTGTGCCCCGTGTTCTTGGTACTGGGGACTTCCAGCCTCCGGATTGGATCCATCATCGGCAGTTACCTCTGGTGAGGTCTTATTGCTTGTACCAGCTTCTTCTTGCTAATGTGCTGATGCAGGGGAAGTGGCAGCCTCACCAGAATATCCTATCTCCCTAGCCACACTGGGAGATTGGACATGTGATTCCCTGTGTTGTGGGCTCCCACCTGTACTTGTGTCCACCCTCTCTTCAGTTGAGGTCTTCCCAGTTGTAATTGGTTTCTGGGAAGAGGGTGGAGTTCTCAGATGGGTCAACACTTTGGCGATTATTAGTGTAGGGCTTTGTGGGGCGGTCTCAGTGGGAGATGGGCTTGAAGCAGTGTGCACATGGGGAGGAGTGTGCATTTCAATGGCAGTCTCCTCTAGTGAGAAAGACCCCAGATGTGTGGGTGCCCCTGAAGTGGTTGCATCAGGCTCCTGTTGAGAGGAAGCCTGTGCGGTTGTGGTGGGTAGAGTCATGGTAGCTGCTGGGAGAATCGAACCAGCAGCCACATCCTGCCTTTGTGTTGCAGGGGCATCCTCAGGGGACTCATTTCCCTGAGTAGCCTTTTTAGGCTTCTTTTTGGCTTTTGGCTTGGTGGGGACTTTGGATTTGGAGGTGGAGGCTGTGGGTTCCTGCTGCGTGGGTTTTTGCAGCCGGCCAGCCTGTTTTAGTGTGTGGTCGGTTTTGTGCCTGGAGTATACCTCGGCTAGAACAGCCATGGCAGGGACCCCAGTGCCAACGAGTCCCTCAGCTTGAAGCTGGTCTTCGATTATGGCCATTATAAACCGAGGATACAAGATCCAACGGTTAGAAATGGGTTTTGTGGCCATATCTTTGAGTTCCAAAAATATAATATCAGTAAAATTAAAGGGTTGTTTCTCAAAGATAGAATATAATACCTGTTGCCACCTTGTTGACATCTGGTCCCATGAAGAAGTTTTGGGGGCCAGACACACATTCACCATGTGGAAGATGAGACGTTGGGGATGAGGGAAGTGTTTCTTCAACAAGGTGGTGGCAGAGAGGTCGCCCTGATAGTCGTTGGCTGTGAAGCATAGATTGAGGGCGCCTTTGGGGTAAGAGGTTGGGAAGGTGGCATCCTCCAGCTTTAGGGTTTCTCGAATAGTAGCTGGAGTGATAACCACTGGATGGTTGTTGACGGAGGACCGGAGAGAGACCTCGCCATCATTCTCTCCGGTTTGGACGGTGATGTTCATCCAGAACTCCAATATGGAGTCGGTGTGGATGGTAGGGTTCAGAAGAAAAGCCGTTTGGTAAGGTGAGTCGTTCATGAGATCGACGGCATTGTGAAATTTGGCCCAGAATGGCGATTTTGTGAGATGAGCGACACAGTTGTGTCGAGGTTTGAGTTGCATGGTCGCCATTAATGGTGTATGGGAATTTCAGAGGTTTTTGAAAAGTTAGGTCAAGTGAGAATAAAAAGCTCTGAAGGTTGGGTATTTATAGGGTATGGCAAAGGCTGAAAGAAAACTACTGAAGGTTTTAGTGTTAGTCATCAGTTGTTGTAACGACTGATGACGTGGTTTTAACCTTCAGTGGTTGTAACATCTGAGGACTTGGTGTTAGTCTTCAATAGATAAAACTACTGAAACCTTGGTTTTGTCCTTTAGATGTTGTAAACGGCAGAAGATATGTCAGTCTTCAGTAGTTATAAACTACTGAGGACCTAGTTTTCATCTTCAGATGTTGTAACAACTGAAGACTTGGTGTTAGCCTTCAGTAGTTGTGGACTACTGACATCAGTAGTTGTGAACTACTGAAGACATGGTATTGCTTCAGTTGTTGTAAAAAACTGAGGACTTGGTGTTAGTCATCAGTACTTGTGAAACTACTGAAGACATGGTTTTGTCCTTCAGTTGTTTGGGTATGAAACAGCAGCTGTTGGCATCAGCTGAAAAGTGAAATTACTCATCAGCTATTTTCGTCAAATCAGTTGTTTCATGCTGACCTCCACATTTACTCATCAGCTCTTTGGCTGACTTGCAGATGTTTCATTGACCCTTCAGCTCTTGTGAATATTTATGCCTTCAGCTCTTGTGATCAGATGTTCACAAGTGCTGATGAAGTACTCCACAGCTGGTGAACAAATTTTCAGTACTTGTGTAAGATTACACTTCAGTACTTGTGAACAAAATTTATTCTTCAGTACTTATTTGTTTGAAAATGATACATCAGTAGTTGTAATCCACCTCACTACATCAGTTGTTTTCAACAAATAATGTACATCAGTACTTTGAAGCATTTTAGTCTTCAGTAGTTGTGAAAATGCTGAAGACTAAATTACTCATCAGTACTTATATTTGACCTTTGCATACTAATGCCATCAGTACTTGTGAACTGAGAGCATCAGTGTTGGTCAAATTATTCTAGCTGCAGCATACCAAGCCTTAGTACCATGTTTTGAAATGTGGCACTATCTAAAGGCTTAGTAAATATATCTGCAAGCTCATCAGCACTAGGCACAAACTTTGGATCAATCAGACCTTTTCCATAGCAATCCCTAATAAAATGATGTCTGATCTCTATATGTTTGGTCCTAGAGTGCTGGACTGGATTTTTGACAATGCAAAGAGCTGAAGCACTATCCATTAATAATGAAGTCTTAGTCTCTGTAATGCCATAATCCAAGAGTTGGTTCTGAAGCTAGAGTATCTGAGAAGTACAACTTGCAGCAGCAATGTACTCAGCTTCAGCAGTGGATGTAGCAATTGATGTTTGTTTCTTACACTGCCAAGAAACTAAACAATTGCCTAGGAATTGGCAACCACCAGAAGTGGATTTTCTGGTGACTTTGCATCCTGCATAGTCACTATCAGAGAAAGCAACTAATTTGCAAGAATGTCCAGTTGAATACCAAAGACCTAGTGATTGGGTACTTTGCAGATATCTAAAGATCCTTTTGACTGCAATCAAATGGGATTCTTTAGGTGCAGCCTGAAATCTAGCACAGGCACATGTTGCAAACATGATGTCTGGTCTAGAAGCTGTAAGGTACATCAAGGACCCAATCATACATCTGTAAAGGGTTTCATCAACCGCTTTACCTTTCTGATCTACATCTAGTTGTGTGATGCTGCTCATGGGAGTAGAACAGGGCTTACAGGTTTGTAAATCAAACTTATTCAATAACTCTTTGGTGTATTTGGACTGATGGATGAAAATTCCATCATCCCTTTGTTTGATTTGTAAACCTAGAAAGAACTGTAATTCCCCCATAGCACTCATTTCAAACTTTTGCTTCATGAGCATTGTAAATTCATCACATAACCTTAGATCAGAGAATGCAAACATCTACATAAATTTGAACAAGGAGCTTATGTTGTCCCACAGTCTTGATGAATAAGGTTTTATCAATGGTGCCTCTAGTGAACTTATTCTCTAGAAGAAAAGTTGATAGTGTCTCATACCAAGCTCTAGGAGCTTGCTTCAGCCCATAAAGAGCCTTATGAAGCTTGTACACCCAATCAGGATGTCTATTGTCCTCAAAGCCTGGTGGTTGACACACATAAACTTCTTCTTTTATTTTACCATATAAGAAGGCACTTTTGACATCCATTTGATAGACCTTAAGACTGTGAAAGGCAGCATAAGCTAAGAACAGTATGATTGCTTCCAGTCTTGCTGGAGGGGCAAAGGTCTCATCATAGTCGATGCCTTCCTCTTGTGCAAACCCTTGAACAATCAGCCTGGCCTTGTTCTTAACTATTTGGCCCTTATCATCTGTTTTGTTCCTGAATACCCATTTAGTGCCTATTGCACACTTCCCTTAGGGTAAAGGAACAAGCTCCCACACTTGCTGTTTCTTGAACTGAAGAAGCTCAAGCTGCATTGCTTCAACCCATCCATTGTCTCTTAAAGCAACATGATAGTTCTTTGGCTCTTCTGACTGATGAAGAGAGCATAGAAGCAGAAATTGGACAATTGACTCCTGGTTGAAACTCCAGCATTGATATCACCAATGATTTGAGAGATGGGGCTGCTGAAGCCATAGGAGCATCAGGTTTAGTGGACTCAGGCAGGTTGTCACTAAACCTAAAGAGGTGAGTACTGACTACATCATCATCAGTACCACCAGGTGGAGAACTGTTGACAGGCTCAACAGCTGAAGGTTGATAAGGAACATATTGCAGTATGTCCAGATCAAACAACTCCACAGGGTTTTGTGGAATCTTGTCCTTTGGAGATTCATTGAACCTAACATGCAGAGTTTCTTCAACCACCTTTGTCCTACAGTTGAAGACTCTGTATGCCTTGCAAGTTGATGAATAACCAACAAAATACCCTGCATCCACCTTACTAGCAAACTTCTGGAGTGGGTCGCTAGTGTTGAGAATAAAACATGGACACCCAAAGGCTCTAAAGAATGAAATTAGAGGAGCCAAATGATGAAGAACTTCATAAGGAGTCTTCATCAACCTCTTGTTCACTAAAGCTCTATTTTGTACATAGCAAGCTGTATTGACAGCTTCAGCCCAAAAGGTCAGTGGCAATCCTGAGTCAGCCAGCATTGACCTTGCAGCTTCAATGAGAGTCCTGTTCTTTCTCTCAACCACTCCATTATGCTCAGGAGTTCTAGGAATACTAAACTGCCTCTTAATTGCCTTGGACAGGTAGAAGTCATCAAGTGTGTGGTTTCTAAATTCTGTTCCATTGTCACTCCTCACACACTTGACCTGTAGGGAATACTGCTTTTCTACAAATAACACAAAGTTTATGATAGTCTTGGCTGCTTCATCCTTGGAGTGCAAGAAGAAAGTCCATACAAACCTGGAATAATCATCCACAATTACCAGGCAGTATTTCTTCTTTGCCATGCTCATCACTCTGACAGGACCAAATAGATCCATGTGCAGGAGCTGTAAGTAGGCAGTGGACTTTGGTTCTTCTATTGAAGGGAATGAAACTTTGTGTTGTTTTCCTTTTAAGCAAGCAGTGTAGTTATCTTCACACTTGAACTCCTTCAAAGGCAATCCTCTTACTAAACCATGGCTTATCAGCTGATTCATGTTCTTGAAATTAACATGCCCCAGCCTTCTATGCCATAGAGTAGACTCTTGAGGAGATGCCTTGGAGAATAGGCAAGGATGGCCTTTTAGATCTATCTTTTTGGAAAGATGTAAGGCATACACTCTTCCTGTCCTGTTGGTCTTCAGGAGAGTGTATTCATCCAACACCTTGTCAATCAAATTTAGAACTTTGGATGACAGAATCTGACAGTTCTGGCTTGTGAAAAGGGCAACATGGCCTTTATCACACATTTGACTGACACTTAAGAGGTTGTACTTGAGATTCTCCACATGGTTAACATCATCAAACCTTATTTCCCCATTAGAAACAAAGCCTTTTCCGATGATGTAACCCTTTGCATCATTGCCAAAGGAGACAAATCCCTTCTTTCCTTGAGAGTAGTCATTAAGAAGGGAGCTGCTTCTTGTCTTGTGCATAGATCCTCCACTGTCTACATATCAGATGCTCTTTTGGCATGTTGAAGAACCCTACAATCATAACCACATGTTAGTTAGTTTTAGAGACCCAAACCTGTTTGGTTTTGGGTCTGTTCTCAACTACAGGTGCAACACTAACAAGTGTGTTATGTGTAACAGCCTGAGGTGAAGAAGATGGTGTAGAAGAGGAACCCTTTGGCTTGGATTTCCTTTTCTATGGTTTCAACATAAGAGCATCTAAATGGTTGACTCTTCCTATTAGATGCTGAACCATCATCACCAGTTGTGTCTGACTTTGTGATAAAGCTTTCAGCTCTTCAGACACATTGGGACTTGCTGATGATGGATTCCTATGTTGCACCATATTCTTTTGAGCAAGCTCAGCTGTTGCCTGAGTAATCCCTACTTTCTTTTTAGATTTAGCTTTGGGCTTAGGGATTTCAGGCTTTGATGTTGCTAGTACAAACTTGGTTTCAAACTCATATTTCATTTTATTTATTAGCTCTTTAACTCTCTCCTTTTGTTTGAGTTTGGATCCCCTTTTGTACCAACAATCATCAGTAAGATGATTGAACAAGCCACATACTTCACATGGCTTCTTCTTCATCTTATGTTGATCATCAACTAAAGAAGATGAAACTGCTGAAGACTTGTTCTTTAGCTGTTTGTCATCAGTACTAGCAGTTTTCTTCCCTTTAGTACCTGCTTTCCTGACCTCTTCTTTAGTTGTCTTCAAACCTTTTCTACTGTCAGTTTTCTTCTCTTTAGTGCTGGCAGTAGTTGAGGTTTGAACTTCAGGTGTTATCACTTGCTCTCTAGTACTTTCAGTACTTCTAGAGACAACACCTGAGTTGATCAACCTTTTGATCATGTGACAGTCAGCATTTGAACCAACAGCTGTTGTAGCATCAGTTGATTGGTTTTGGCAGGAGCTAATGCTGACTTTTATCTCTGATGATGTTGAATCAGAAGATAGTAGGTCACATGATGAGAAGGATTGGTTATTGCTCTCTCCATCAGATTCAACTTCTGCTCTTAAAGTAAAATCTGTAGGAGGAGCAGTGTGATTATAACCAATGCCAAACTTCATATTGGAAGCTGATTGCTTGCTAAGAAGCATTTCAAAACCCTTGCATGATTGCACCCATCGATCACACTCTACTTGGGTGTTTGCAAGAGTTTCCTTGAGGTCTCTGTACTTCTCTAGAAGTACATCTTCCCTAGCTTTACCATCTTTTATTTGGCATTTAAGCTTGTAAATCTCATCATTTTTCTCATTAAGTGCAGCCTCAAATTCAGCTTTTTTTTTTGGAAATAGTGTGCTCTAGCTCAAGATTTTTATCTATTAAAGCTACATTTGCTTCTCTAATAGAAGCAAATGCTGCTATGCATGATTCAGAACAAAGCTTGGCTTTGGCCTCAGAGGATACCTGCGATAAGGCATTGGATGATGACCCCTCAGCGGAATCAAGGGCCATCAGAGCAAGATTTCCAAATGGACTATCACCACCATGTTGACCAGCACCTTGGAGTAGTTGTTCCTGACCAGATAGATCATCTGGCAGACTACTCCAGTCAACAACTCCTGGGGTGAAGAAGCTGTGTTGTTGAGGTTGTGTTTGATGATGAGATTGGGAAGATTGAGGCTCAGGAAGAGCCTGTGGTGGTTGAGCAGAAGGTACTTGAGTTTGACTGGGCTGAGGCACATAGTAGCAGGGGTATGAGTATGGCATATAACCCTGAGGCACAAAATAAGCAGGTGATGCCTGTGCTTGTGATGGATGGCCAGAACTGGAGGAATGTTGCCCTCTGTGCTGTGAGCTATTGCTTGGAAAAGTCACGAAGGGTGCAGAGGAGTTTGATCCAGATGATCTACACTCTCTAGCAAAGTGTCTAAGCCTTTGGCACTTGTGACACCTCAACTTGCTCTTGTCAAAACCAACTTTGGTTTTGCCAGAGAGACCAGGGAATGTCCTACCAGTTCTTTTGTAGAACTTTTGAGATCTGATATTGATCATTGCCATTTGGCTCAAAATATCCATCTCTTCCAGATCATCATCTGGAATGCCCTTCAAGTCCTCCATCAAAAAGCACCATTTATCACTGCTACCTCCTGCACTACTACTAACACCAACAAAAGCTTGTTCTGAGTTGGTAGAGAAATCAATATGCTCATCATAAGAACTCTCTGATGTAGCATATTCAGACTCCTGACTTATCAAGGCAGCATTGCCATGAACAAAGTCATCAGTGAGCTTGCCAGAGGTGGATAACTTCCTCTTTTGCTCTATCTCTCTCTCAAATGTGAGCAGTTTCCCATGAAGTTGGGTGAGAGATAGAGTATCCAGATCTGCACTGGAGCATAGGACAATAGTATAAGTGTCCCATCTCTCAGGAAGTGATTTGAGGAATCTGTTGTTCATCTGGTTGTTGGAGTACTCTTATTTGACCATCTTCAATTCAAAGATCAAACAGGAAAACCACTCAAACTGCTGAGTCAAAGTCTCACCCTTCCTATGAGAGAATGTCTCATATTGTTGGGCGAGGATTTCCCTAGTGTTTGCTAAGACCGAATCGGTTCCTCCGAATTGTTCCTTCAGAGCAACCCATAGGTCATGAGCAGTCTCATGATGCAAAAGCCCTGAGTAAATCTCATTTGGAATAGCCATGGCCAAAGTTCCATGGTCTCTAGCATCAATCTCGAACAGCTTTAGATCTTCGTCCGAATATTGTTCAGGTTTCTTCGGAACCTGTTCATTAGATTCAGGGACGCTCACCATAGGCTTGTATGGTCCATGCACCACTGACTTCCAACAACCAGCACTGTTGACAGACAAGTGGTGAAGCATACATCGTTGCCATATGTTATACTCATTCCTCACAAGCATCGGAGGCTTGGTTGAGGAAGCAGTATTGTGAGGATCGTTCGTTGGTGTAGTCATCTCAGTTTTTAGTCAAACTCAAGTTTAAACAAAACAAATGTAGCTCAAAACCACGAGAGAATCTCAAGTTTACGGCCAGAAATAGCAGAATCTCTCTCTCTACAGCTAATTCTTGCAAATTGCTAATTCGATCAAACGTAGAGATCAAAAGAGCAGTTTCAAACAATCAATAGTGAAATCGATCAATGGTTAACCCGCTCTGATACCATTTGACAGGATCTCAGCCTCTAGTTTGATCAATTAGGTTGTATTCGCAGCGGATTTAGCATGAAAATTAGCAATTAATGCAAGAACATAAAGAATATTGCATGTAAAGTAAATGTAGAGAGAGAGAATAATTCTGCCTAAAAGGAATAATATTCTGTTTATTTCACATGTTTCGGCGTGGAATACAATTAGGTCACTGCCCTTTTATAGGCAAAAGACCCATACTGTTGTCAGATTCCACTGACATTTACAGTTATTTAACTAACTACTGATAGAACACTTAAACTACTGAAGATGTCACAACAGCTGACATCTTCTTACAAAATTACCAAGTGTTCTACCTATTACAAGTACTGAAAAGGAAACTACTGAAAAGCTACAACGACTGAAGAACAAACTCTTCAGTCGTTTACAACTACTGAACTATAACAGCTGAAGAACAAACTCTTCAGCTATTGTACAAACTACTGAAAGGAAAAACATAAAACTACTGAAAAGAAAAACCATCACAACAATTGAAGAAGACTTCTTCAGCTGTTGTGACAAACTCTGAAGCTTCAGCACTTTGGTCTTCAGGCTTTGATCTTCAGATGATTCATCAGCTGATGACTTCAGTAGTTGTCATCAGCTGATGTCTTCAGTCGTTGTCTTCAGACTTTGTGCATCAGCAGTTGATCTTCAGTTCTTTAGTTCTTCAAACTTTGATCTTCAGCACTTGTCTTCAGTACTTGAAGTCTTCAGTACTTGTATTTATTAGTACTTCAGACTTCAGTACTTATCTTTAGTACTTGAGGATCTTCAGCTGTTGTACTTCAGATCTTTGATCTTCAGCTATTGATTCTTCAGACTTTGTCAAACTGCTGATGAAGGTCTTTAGCAGTTGTTGTGATGTCATGTGGGACTTAGAGATTTTCCTGATCTTGGCTCATTGGTTCTTTTGGTCCAACACCAAGAGTAGTCCGTCATAACAACAGAATCCAAGCTCACAATCACAATTGGTCTACAGGAGTTGCCTATCCCTTCTTCTTTTGGGACTACAGGCATAACTATCTCAGGGTCGGACTCAATATCTGAGATCAATACTTCGTGTGATCTATGAAGATCCCTTCAGGTTAGGTATCCCAACCTAATAGTATAATGCAACGCGCATAGGAATGGAAGATTCCAATAGAAGACATCCCGTGAGGAAGGAGTAAGAGTAATAGTGCCTCCCTCAGGATGGTCAGATAACAAGACATAGAGACAAAGAGCAAGCATAGAGATAAAGATCAAGTATAGAGGAACATACATATAATATCAGATGCAAGCCAATCCTAGCATGCATTCTACATGAAGGTTCCTAGGTTATAGTCTAGGTCAAGTGATTTGCCTAATTCTCTATAACCAATGGCTCTGATACCAGTCTGTCACACCCCCGCTGAGAGCGGAAACACGGGGATGTAACAAGACGGGATCGTCATAACACATTGTTAACAATAGAGATGCAATGTATATAATCGATGATAAAGCGTGTCATGATGACACCCGACACAAATGGAGACTTGTGTCGTGTTTAGTCAATATTCATGACAACATAGCCATAAGCATAACTTGTAAATGATTCACATAACCAAAAATAATATCATTGTAATGTAATTCCCATAACCTAGGAACAAGTATCAAAAGTATGAAGATTGTTTAAATAGTAAATAAGTAATTGATGCTGTATAGTAATTGTTGTGGAATACCGTGCATGTAGTTATATGTAAGCAAAATCACATAACCATGAGCTTTACAACCAAACCTAATGACGTACACAAAACAACTTGTCAGAATATATTCACCCAAGGGCCCGTTCCTGGCCACCGTTGGTACTAACTAGTATACCAACATGCATGGGTGGGGGTGTCAACCCAGTAGTACTACCAATACCTATCCGTCGGTTCCAACACCGGAATTAAATGGTTGTAAAGAAAGTACCACACAATGACTCATGTATGTATCAGATAAGTACTCACAACACAGTATCACGTTGATTCCAAGTATGTAAATTGTATGTAAACTGTACAGCATAAGAAAGTGAGTGAGCATACTTTTCCCCCATGTTTGTAAATGATTGAAATATTGTATAAGCATAAAAAGGGGCCACGAAACTCACTTGTTAAGTGGTAAGTATGGATGATCAAAGTTTCTAAACATTGTATGTAGTAAACGGTCAAACACCTATTGACAGTTATTGTCAAGCATTAATGATATGTATGAAGCATATAATAACATTTGATCGGTTCGGGTTGTGTTGGTTCGGTCACGTGTAACACACAAAACAGACATAAGTATTAGATCTTATGTAGATCCAAGTACTAAAAATCGTTGCCATTGCCGATGATGTTTGTGTAAAAGTGTCATTGTTATTAGAGAAATACTTAGCAATTATTAGCGTTGCAAATCGATTGTTGATAATGTAAAATGTGATGTTGATTTGATTGGTGGTAACATTAGTAAGTTTGATAGTGTTAATTTTTGTCATTGGCAACGGTAACCATGTCGGTGTCACCTTAACATCGCACGACATACACATACCACACACATAAGTAGGATATGCACACACAAATAACCTCAGTCGCATGACAGGACCAGACGCACGACTCAACAGTCCATTCGCATGAATCAACCTTCATTCATATGAATCAGCTTCATTCGTACGACTGAACCTCCATTCATGCGATTCAGCCTTCCGTCGTACCACACAACACTCAATCGCACATATTCATCCGCATAGACTCAATCGCATGACACACACACGGTCGCATGACTCAATCGCACGACTCACCCAGTCGCATGACTCAGTCACATGACACACACAGTCGTATTACTCAATCGCACGATAGACACACAGTCGCATGACTCAATCGCATGACACACCCAGTCGCACAGCTCAGTCGCACGGCAGACCCAGTCGTGTGGACAGCAGAATCGCGACTACAGAAGTGCAAAGCAGCCTTTGGCTGCTCCGTGCAGGGGTTTTACAGCTCAAGGACTTCCATAAACACATTTCAAACACGTATAAACAAGGAGAACACGCAGAAAGGCAACACACGCACCCACGCGACCTCATGTGTTCGGGTTGACCCCGAGCACCCGAAACCCTAAAACGCAAAAGTAAACGAGCAAGAAAAACCAAGGTTGTCTTGCTGCAAGAAAGGAGTAGTCTTAGCTGTAGCTGAGGCTTTGCCAGTGAAAACGCGAAGAAAACGGGGCGGTTTGGTGCAAGGAGGAAGAAGTGAATGGAAGAAGAAGAAGATGACGGAAAAGATGAAATGTGGTGGCTAGGGCTGGAATATGGGTATTTATACACAGCCCTAGTTTGGCAAAATGTCACATCTGGTCCCTGCACTTAGCCCCCGAGTTCCCAAATTTTGCATCGGTTGAAAACGACTTAAATCGGCTAGTTATAATCATGATAAAAAGGTAATTAATGATAATTGTAGTTTAATAATGGTTTTATTAGTAACTATAATAATATATAAAAATGGTACATTTAACGCTAACGATAAGGACAATTATAAAGGTTTTAAGGATATAACACTCATGATGAGAACGCAAGTGTAAAAGATAATAAAGTGGGTATAACATTCACATGAATAGTTTATAAAGGTGAGGAATGAACTTCCAAGAAAAGTTAACAGAAACACGTTAATTGACGGACCTTTTTGGTGACGGATGTCACAAAACGCGGAGAAAGGGGCGGTTTTGGTGCAAGGAGGAGGAAGAAAATCGAAGAAGAAGAAAATGGAAGAAAAAGAAGATGAAGAAGAAGATGAAATATGGTGTCTAGGGCTGGACTATGGGTATTTATACCCAGCCCTAGTTTGGCAAAATGTCACATTTGGTCCCTGCACCTAGCCCCCGAGTTCCCAAATTTTGCTTCGGTTGAAAACGACTTAGATCGGCTACTTATATTCATGATAAAAGTGCAAATAATGATATTTATAACTTGAAAATGGTTTTATTAATGAAAATATATATATATAAAGATGGTATATCTAATGATAACGATAAGGACAATTGTAAAGGTTTCAAAGATAGAAACACTAACGATGAGAACACAAAGTAACAGATGATAAAGCAAGTATAATATCCACATGAATAGTTTATAAAGCTAAGGATTGAATGATCACAGTAAGGTTAACGGGATCTATGTTAAATAACGGACCTTTGGTGACGGATGTCACAGTATCCCCTAGTTGAGAGAATTTCGTCCCGAAATGCAGCTGGAGTTAGGTCCTAGAGTGTCATCCTCGAATAGATGTGGATATTTAAGTTTCATCTAGTCTTCCCGTTCCCATGTGAATTCTGGTCCTTGTTTAGAGTTCCATCTCATGCCGACAATCGGCATCTTGTTGCGCCTTAGTTGTTTGACCTTTTGGTCCATGATCTCGATAGGTTCTTCGATGAAATGAAGCTTTTCGTCGACCTTGATTTCCTCAATTGGTACATGAAGAGTTTCATCCACCAGGCACTTTTTGAGGTTTGATACATGAAATGTATCGTGTACACCACTGAGTTCTGGTGGCAACCTTAATCGATATGCCACTGGACCGATTCTTTCTGTGATTTCAAATGGTCCTACATATCTCGGGGCTAACTTCCCTTTCTTTCCAAATCATAAAATCCCTTTCCAGGGAGAGACCTTAAGTAAAACATGATCTCCCACGTTGAATTCCAGAGGTTTCTGACGGTTGTCAGTGTAGCTCTTTTGGCGATCTCTGGCTGCTTTTAGTCTATCTTTGATCTGGAAAATATTGTCTGTTGTTTCCTGAATGATCTTTGGGCCCGTCAACTGGCTTTCACCAATCTCTGCCCAACAAACCGGGGATCTACATTTCCTCCCATACAATGCTTCAAATGGAGTGCATCCAATGCTCGTATGGTAGCTGTTGTTGCAAGAGAACTCAATCAATGGTAGATGAGTGTCCCAGCTACCACCAAAATCGATTACACAAGCTCTGAGCATGTCTTCTAATGTTTGTATCGTTCGTTCACTTTGACCGTCTGTTTGCGGGTGATAGGCGGTACTCATATCTAATCGAGTGCCTATCCCTTTCTGCAGTGTCTGCCAAAATCTTGAAGTAAATCGACTGTCACGGTCGGATATGATCGGCACCGGCACTCCGTGCCGTGTCACGACCTCCTTTATGTACAATCTCGCCAGCTTGTCCATCTTGTAATCCTCTCGTATCGGTAAGAAATGAGCTGACTTTGTCATCCGATCCACTATGACCCATATCGAGTCGTGCCCACTACCCGTTCTAGGAAGTTTGGTAATAAAATCCATGGCTATGTTTTCCCACTTCCACTCAAGGATTTCCGATTGCTGCAGTAACCCCGATGGCCTTTGATGTTCAGCTTTAACTTTCAAGCACATCAAGCATCGGCTTACATACATAGCAATGTCTTTCTTCATGCCTGGCCACCAGTATAGACCTTTAAGATTGTAATACATCTTGTCTGCACCAGGATGAACAGAATATCGTGTCTTGTGTGCTTCATCCATGATTAGGGTACGAACATCTCCCCATTTGGGTACCCATATACGATCCATGAAGTACTGTATACCATCATCCTTGCAAATCATCTGTTTATCCAACCCTCAGAATTCTTCTCCCGTAAGGTTTTCTTCTTTCAATGCCTCACTTTGTGCAATTTGGATCTGAGCTTTCAGATTCGTTTGAATAGTCAATCCCAACGCTCGAGCACGTAGTGGTTTCACGCTTTCTTTGTGGCTTAAGGCATCAGCCACCACGTTTGCTTTCCCCGGATGGTACCGGATTTCACAATCGTAGTCACTAAGTAACTCTACCCAACGTCGCTGACGCATATTAAGTTCCTTCTGATCCAGAATATGTTGGAGACTCTTATGATCGGTGTAGATGATACAATTGGTTCCATACAAGTAATGCCTCCATATCTTAAGTGCAAATACCACTACGCCCAACTCCAGATCATGAGTTGTATAGTTCTTTTTGTGCACCTTAAGTTGTCGTGAGGCGTAGGCAATCACCTTATCCTTCTGCATTAACACACATCCCAATCCTTGATGTGAAGCATCGCACTACACCACAAAATCATCAGTTCCGTCCTAGAGGGACAAAGTCGGTGCATTGCACAATTTTTCCTTCAACGTTCGGAACGCTTGTTCTTGTGCATGTCCCCAGTCAAACTTCTTGTCCTTCTGAGTCAACAGAGTTAACGGTTGGGCAATCTTTGAAAAATTTGCAATGAAGCGACGATAGTATCCGGCCAATCCTAAGAATTATCGTATATCTGTAGGTGTCTGGGGTGTATCCCATTTCTTCACCACTTCAATCTTACCGGGATCTACATGAATCCCATCCTCGTTAACCACATGCCCCAAGAACTTCACTTCTCGTAACCAAAACTCACACTTCGAGAACTTGGTGAAAAGTTTCTCTTCCCGTAACAGTTCTAGTATTGCCCGCAGGTGTTCTTCATGATCCTCTTTCGATCAGGAGTAGATAAGTATATCGTCTATGAATACGATCACAAACTTATCCAAGTAAGGTTTGCACACTCGATTCATCAGATCCATGAACACAACTGGTGCATTAGTCAGTCCGAACGGCATGACTAAGAACTTATAGTGCCCATAACGAGTCCTAAACGCTATTTTCGGTATGCCATCCTCGAAAACCCTTAGTTGATGGTATCCTGATCGAAGGTCGATCTTGGAGAAATACGAGGCTCCTTGTAGCTGATCAAATAGATCGTTGATCGGGGGAAGAGGATATCGATTCTTCACGGTCAATTTGTTTAGCTCGTGATAGTCGATGCACATACGAAATGACCCGTCTTTCTTTTTGACAAACAATATCGGTGCTCCCCATGGTGAGTGACTTGGCCGAATAAAACCCCTTTCTAGTAGCTCCTGTAATTGGCTAGATAACTCTTGGATTTCTGATGGTGCCAACCGATACGGTGCTTTTCCTACCGGCGTAGCTCCAGGAACCAACTCTATACGAAATTCCACTTGACGTGGAGGAGGCAAACCCGACAAGTCGTTAGGGAATACATCCGAATAGTCTCATACTACAGGAATATTTACCAACTTGTTGTCCTCTTCTTTCCTTTCCACTACATGGGCCAGAAAAGCGTAACACTGCTTTCGTAAACATCGACGTCTCTTCATGCAAGAGATAAGCTTTAGGGCCCTCCCCGATCGTTCAGCCTGAATCTTGAGTATTTCCCCGTCTAGCATGGGGATTCGTACTACTTTCTCCCGATAAATAATCTCAACTTCGTGCTTCGACAACCAATCCATTGCTACAATCACATCAAAACTTCCCAGCTCAAAAGGTATTAAGTCTATATCCAAGGCATGGTTTTTTAATATCATCGAGCACTTTCTAATAATCTCGTCAGCCTGTACAGTTCTACCGTTGGCCATTTGTATGGAGTAGCTAGTTTCTAGCCTACTAGGGTTCAAGTCAAGCATGTGAGCAAATTCAGAGGATATAAAACTATTTTCTGCTCCAGTATCGAACAATATAGATGTGAAGTGGTGATTGAGCAAATACGTACCCGTTACGACATTCGGGTCCTGACGGGGATCATTTGCTCCGATAATGAACGCTCGTCCTCTGGCAGCATTTCCTTGATTCCTTTGGCCTTGATTACCAGCTATGACCATCACTTGTGGTTGGTTGTTTCCTAGCTGACCCTGTGCCCTATTCAGTCTGGGGCATATGTTTCAGTAGTGACCCGGGCTTCCACACTCATAACAGACCCTGGTGTTCCCAGCGAGGTTAACCGCGTTGACCGGTGCCACCAGATTTGGCGCCACTTTGCAGTCTTTCGCTAGATGCCCCGGGCGTCAACAGTTCACACACACCCGACACTGCATCGCTGGGGGATGATGATAGTTCCACCTGTCACATTTGGGGTGCGGCCTGACATATTCCCTCTTGCCTTGTGTCACCGCCACAAAATTCCTAGTTGTCTTGGCCATTTTGTCGAACTTCCCGGTACTTAACCTGCTCGTTTCCCCAACATCCTTCCTCTTCTCAGCTCCTTTCCCTAGAACCCTAGTTCTCACCATCTCATCTGTTAATGTACCAGCCTTTAGAATTACACTCTGGATAGTAGGAGGGGCTGCTGCTGTTACCATTGCCCGAATTTGAGGCACAAGTCCCCAAATGTACCTTTTGATCCTCTTGGATTCTGGAGTTACCAGATGTGGAACCAGTCTTGCTAACTCATGAAAACGATCAGTGTAAGCTGCGTGCCCAGCTCCAATCATAGCATGATTCCAGAACTCCTACTCCAACTTCTGCATCTCATTAAGTGGGCAGTATTCTTCAGTGATCAATGCTTTAAACTCAT